>CM073735.1:84935023-86162389 GCA_037113605.1 Calophaca sinica
GCAAGCGCACATCAGAGTAATTACAGCTTTTCGAAACATGGTGCAACTAGGACACAAGACTCGAACACGAATAAGACATACATGCATAATACATATATATATATATATATATATATATATATATACACAAGTCGTATTAACAGTGTACGCAAAATACAGGGTAGTAAATGTACAAAGAAATACACCTATGGTATGACGACCCTCAAGAGAGCAATCATACCCTGGGGGTACTTCCGGCAGACACCCACGCAGGGGGCTGCTCCAAAAGTGAGACCGCCAGTCTACCCTGTAACCCAAAATAACATCTAGCCCGACTGGTCACGACACATGGAACATAAAAGTCATAAATACAGTCATCCCAAATATATACAACAGTCTATCAACAAAAAGACATAACGCAGCAGTCAACCAACATCACAGCTACAGGTCGCTGCCCAAATCCTCTGACGGGTCCTCCTCCTCCTCCATCAGGTCCTCGCCTGTCAGGTCAATGAAGGGAGCCGCAGCTGGCACGTCCACAGGCACATCACTCGGGGTATACTCACCCGTCAGCCACTCCTCAGTCGATCTCGCTCCAATGCAATCCGCCTCGTGGCACACAGCACAAACGGGAGGGGAAGCCACAGGCGGTGTAGGGGTCCTAGCGACAGTAGGGGAAACCGGTACTACAGGGGATCTAGGAACAGCAGCCCTCGAAGTGGAAGCTCCTGCGGATCCTCGGCGTATCACGCTCTTGCGAGCGGTCCATCTCACTCGGGGTCCACGCCCTCTGCCTCGTCCTGCAAATCTGGTAGCAGTGATCCTAGGAATGTCATGAAGTCCCTCTGGTGAAGAAGAAGAAGCTCTCGTAGCCCTCTCGCGCTCGCTAGCACGCCACGCCTCCACCACCTGTCCCATCCGGATCGGGAAACTCACCGTACGCCGTGTCACATCCTGCCTCACGGCTACGCCATCCTCTCGTAGTGTCTGCACCACGTCCCCAGTGTATACCACACGGCTGGAGATGGGGTCGAACTCCATCGCCGTGGGTTGGTCCATATCAGGGAAGTCAAAGAAAATCTCCGGCGACGTCCTCATCACCGGAATCCAAACGCCCTTCGCCATCGCCTGGGTAACCGTCATGAATTGATGGCACCACGGGAAAGGGTCAACTTCTCAACAAATCAAGATAATCAATGCATAAAGCAATAAGCAAACAACAATGTATATCATTCACAGAACGTAACTCAACTCTCTCACTCTAGACTCGACTCGACTCACTACTCATTTTCTCTCGACTCGACAATTATTCCGAAAAGCAGACGCAGATCCATCAACTGACATACCAGCCGTAGCCTTGGGATCTTTTGCTTCTCCCTAGGTAAGCAGCCCCGGTTCCTACGCTGCGACGCCTAGCTAATCTCCCGTAAACGAAGGGGACCAAGCACCCTCAGTTATCCGGGTCACAGCTCAAAAACGTCACGACGACTCGCCTAGCTCTCTCACTCAATGAACAGCTTGCCGCTTACGATAGTCAAAGAGTGATACACAAGATTACTTGACCGCATATCAAATAAAGAGAGCATGCTTAACATGAAGAAAACGCAATTCGACATTTTAAGCAATAAAAGCACTCTGCATAAAGAAACGCAATTCAACAGCAATACGTAATTCATAGCATATGTTTAATCTCATATTAAATAATGCATAACTCAATCATATCACAACATCACATGCTGGACACGCAAATCAAGGAATCCATCCCCCTGTAACTCGATGGAATTAACAGGGAGGTACAAACATGTGGGGGGTTGGGGCTAGTAGACCAACCACACAATTTTTCACCCACAATGACTCAGAATATGTTCGACCGCACGACAAAAATAAACGAAGGGGTTCAAAGACCCTAACTTCGAACTCGTAGAGTTCTCAGACTTCTTCGTATTTAAATAAGCATTTGAATAACAAAACAAGAACTTAAACAACTCTAAAATTTTTCCTTACATAGGGACATAAAAATAAAATCCTAAAAGTGTCTAGAAGTGCCCTTACCACAAGCTGTCGTCAACGTCGCTCCTATGTCTTCAGGTCCGCTTCGCTCAATCTCCGGTACTTCGATTCCTATTACCACATACAACTTAGTAAAATCTAGAAATTCTAGTTAAACTTATGCTCTCAACTTATCCCTTTCCTACCCAATACTCAAACAAACATTACAACTTAATGACACACTCAAAATCATTTGAAAAAGCAAGGTTTTGAGACTAATTCTCTTTTCTTGAACTCCAAGTAGGCATGACTAACAAATCTTTCACAACTATCAAAAACTTAGTACATTTTCATACAAGAATTCAAGCAATTAGAAATTACTTCCTTTTCTCAAAAATTTACAACTAATCTTTTCATAATCATAACCCTTTTTAAATCATTTTATAGATACCAAAACATCATCAACTTCAATTAATACATTAAGCACACTTAAGCATATCAAAGGTTATGTTTCTAAAACCTTTTCCTTAATCAAATTAGTGCCCTTTTCACAATTATTTTCATCCATGCTTCAAAGCCAAAAGTCATAAATCATCATTATAATCTTGTTGGAAATTTAGAGAACAAAATGATCATTTCCCTACATGCCATTCTAGTCCCTCAAGAAACAATTTTTACATATACATAAGCTAACACCTATACTAACTCATGCATATCAACTCCAATAACCTTAAAATTTATTCTAAACAAGTTATCTAACACTTGAACATATAATTTAACATCAAGACCTCATGCTTCTCATGGTTCAAGAATAGGCAAAATTCCCAAAACTACATGTTACTTAGGCTTAAACAAAACTATAGCCTAAATCAACATCTAATCACTTCCAATAACACCAATCCACAACCAATTGATTGATTCAACTAGGATCACATCATTTCCCCTTTTCTAACCTCTAGGGTTTTCTCCCTAGAGCATCAAAGGAAGGGTTTTAAGATGATTCATCTCCCTTTTGTTCATCATCAACCAACAAACAACAACAATCATCAATTAATCACAACTAGAACAACAATTAAACAACACAAGGGGGGCTGTTGGGCGCTGTTTTAGGGCTTAAAAGAGGGAGGAAAAATTCTAATTTCATACTCAAATAAATGGTTGGAATGATAGCTAATGGTATAGAGAAGAGAACCTAGCATTTATACAAGATTTGGAAAAACAAAACTAGCTCAAAAGGGGAGGGGGAGGCCGCGGCTGTTGAAGAGAAAAAGGGGGAGGAAAATTTGTTTTCTTCACCTTAGATGATGATGGAGATGAAGATAGGAGAAGGTATGAAGAACTAGACCAAGCTTTTATGAAGAACCAACTTGAAAACTCAAGAAACCTTGAAGGAATGGCTATGGAGTTTCTTGTTTTCTTTGGAGAAGAAGGAGAAGTGAGTGTGAGGGTTTGAGGGGGGTGCTGTCCACGAGTTTGCAGCTGGGGGGGGAGGGGTTTTATAAATTTTTTTCTCACTTACTCACTTAATTAGTACTTAGTAATATAAGAATTTAAATAAAAGGTAAAATTTTGAAATAACCCACAAGTTAAGTGACACCTAATCACTTTTATTAGATGCTAATCACATCACTCACTCTAACCCATCTAATCTCACTTCACTCATGATTCCCCTATAATCTAGAATCTTAAGGTTTAAAAACACGGCGGCGAGAAACCGCAAAACCGATTAATTTCTCGCCGGAAAAATCTCGAAAAATTAATTCGCGAGGAATTAATTCTCCGCGTGATACTATTATTTCATAAATAATAAAAACACTATAATTCATTCAAAAACAATTAAAACAGGTTACGATTCGATTTTCATCGAAATCGGGGCTCATTTTAAATCTTATCTCATGGCGGAATCTGCCAATGATTTGAAAGCAGCGCGAAACTTCGTTAGAATTTTTCGACGATCTTGACCGTGAATCAATATTAAAATATTAATTCTTAATTCTATTAGCTCTTGATTTAATTAAGTCACTTACTTAGGGAACAAGCAATTGCTTTATTAAAGCATAATTACGACAAAAGTACAATATTACCGCTAATTAACGTATCGTAAAAATATACGTGTTACAATACTCCCCCTCTAAAAACAAGTTTCGTCCTCGAAACTGCAGATAAGTTACTTACCGTGAAAAAGTTCTGGATACTGATTCTTCATCTTCTCTTCCAGCTCCCACGTTGCATCTCCAGTCTTCTGATCCCACACGACCTTGACAAGCTGGATTTCTTTGTTCTGTAGCTGCTTAGCTTTCCGATCAACGATCCTTGCTGGTGATGCTTCAAAAGATAAATCGTCCTTCAGTTGAATCATATCCGGTTCGATAACATGAGAAGGGTTGGAAATATACTTCCGCAGCTGTGAGACGTGAAAGACGTCACAAATGTTTGATAGAAAGGGTGGTAAAGCAATCTGGTATGCCACGGGGCCAATACGACGAAGAATCTGGTAAGGTCCAATAAATTTGGGAGTAAGTTTCTTAGATTTGATCGCTCGACCAACTCCGATGGTAGGGGTAACTCGAAGAAATACATGTTCTCCTTCTTCGAACTCTAACGGTCGGCGACCTCGATCTGCATAACTCTTTTGTCGGTTCTGAGACGCTCGTATCCTATCTCTGATCAAATGGATCTTCTCGATAGTCTGCTGGATCATGTCTGGCCCCACAACAGAACTCTCGCCATTCTGGTACCAACGAAGAGGCATCTGACACTTACGTCCATACAGTGCTTCGTAAGGTGCCATCCCAATGCTCGCATGAAAACTGTTGTTGTAGGTGAACTCCACCAGTGGTAAGACATCATCCCAACTTCCTCGATGATCTAACATACACGCTCGTAGAAAATCTTCAAGCGATTGAATCGTTCTCTCAGTCTGACCGTCGGTTGGGGGTGATATGCTGAGCTAAGCTTGAGTTTGGTTCCCATCGCTTCTTGTAGTTCTCCCCAAAAGTGAGACGTGAACTTCGGGTCTCGGTCTGAAACAATGGAAGAAGGCACGCCGTGAAGTCGTACAATCTCTGCGATATAGATCTCCGTTAGCCTCTCCACGTTGTATGTTGATCTTACTGGCAAGAATTGAGCGGATTTGGTCAATCGATCAATGACTACCCAAATCGAATCATTCTTCTTCCGCGTCTTCGGCAATCCTACAACGAAATCCATGGAAATACTGTCCCACTTCCATACTGGTACGTCGAGCGGTTGTAGCATCCCTGCCGGTCGCTGGTGCTCCACCTTCGCTTTTTGACATGTCAAACACGAAGCTACATACTCTGCCACTTGTTTCTTCATTTCGGGCCACCAAAAGTGCTTCTTCAAGTCTTGATACATCTTCGTAACTCCCGGATGAATACTCAATCTGCTCTTATGCGCTTCGTCAAGTATCAACCTTTTCAGCCCCGCTACGTTAGGCACACACACCCGTCCATTACATCTCAAAATGTTGTCTGCCCCGATCTTGAATTCTGTTGCCTTCCCTTGCGCTATCAGCTCTACCTTATCTTGCAGTAGCTTGTCATGAACCTGCTGGTCTCTAATCTCGTCCAACAATCCATTAGAAATGGTGAGCATACCGAATTTCAGATTCCCCGGTGAAACTTCCACGCTCAACTTCAAATCTCGAAACTTCTCGAGCATCTCTAACTCCTTGATCATCAATGCTGAGGCTAAAACGCTCTTTCTGCTCAATGCATCTGCTACTACGTTAGCCTTACCGGGATGGTATTCTAGCGTAAAGTCGTAATCTTTCAAAAATTCTGTCCATCTTCGTTGTCGCATGTTGAGCTCCTTCTGATCGAATAGATACTTCAAGCTCTTGTGGTCGCTGAAAACAGTGAACGTGCTCCCGTAAAGGTAGTGCCTCCAAATCTTTAGCGCAAATACCACTGCGCAAGCTCCAAATCATGAGTAGGGTAGTTCCTCTCGTGAATCTTGAGCTGTCTTGAAGCATACGCTACGATTTTTCGGTGTTGCATCAGCACGCATCCCAATCCTTGGTGTGACGCATCGCAATAAACCTCATAAGGTTCTTCTGGTTGGGGCAAAATCAACACTGGTGCTGTTGTTAAGAGCTCTTTCAGCTTCTGAAAACTGGATTCACACTCTTCAGTCCAAGCAAAAGGCTGGTCCTTCCTCGTAAGTCGTGTAAGTGGCGCGACAATCTTTGAGAATCCCTCGATGAATCTTCGGTAATAGCCTGCTAAGCCTATGAAACTTCTGATATCAGTGACAGTCTTCGGTTGTTCCCACGCTAAAATAGCTTTGACCTTCGCTGGATCCACTGCTATTCCGCTTTTAGTAATGACATGTCCGAGAAAGTTCACTTCCTCAAGCCAGAATTCACATTTGGACAAGTTCGCATAAAGCTGCTTCTCACGCAATATCTGCAGTACTCGGCGTAAGTGTCCTTCGTGCTCTTGTCTGCTCTTTGGGTAGATCAATATGTCGTCGATGAATACTACTACAAACTGGTCCAAAAACGAGTGGAAAATCCTGTTCATGTAATCCATGAACACTGCTGGCGCATTTGTCACCCCAAACGGCATCACCAAGTACTCGTAATGACCGTATCTGGTCCTGAAAGTGGTCTTGGGAATATCCTCTTCCTTCACTCGTATCTGATGGTAGCCTGACTTCAAGTCAATCGTTGAAAATATCGCAGCTCCACGAAGTTGATCCATCATGTCGTCGATACGCGATAAGGGATACCGGTTCTTCACAGTTACCTTGTTGAGTTGACGATAGTCCACGCACAATCTGGATCGTCCATCCTTCTTCTTGACCAATAACACGGTGCTCCCCATGGCGACACGCTCGGTCGTATGAACTGTTTTGATTCCAAATGCTCAATCTGAGATTTCAGCTCCTTCATCTCGACTGGAGACATCCTGTAGGGCGCTATTGAAATAGGTCCTGTCCCTGGAATCAAATCGATGGAAAACTCGATTTCTCGCACCGGTGGTAACCCTGGTACATCTTCTGGAAAAACGTCCGCAAAGTCACATACCGCAGGAACATTCTTCACTTCGATTTCCTGGGAAACTTCTGAACTAGCTAGGTACATGTATTCCCTAGCTCCCTCTAGCAAGGAGACTCTGATATGCTCGGCAGAAAGGTAGTTAGAGACTCCAAGGTCTGGAAAAATTACGGTTTTACGGGCACAGTCCAAGAGGACATGGTGGTGTGACAACCAATCCATCCCGAGAATGACATCTAAACCCTTAAGAGGTAAACAGACCAAATTGACCACAAATCTTCTACCCTGAATGACTACTACACAATTTAAACATGCAGTGTTGGTAACCAAGGTTTTAGTCTTGGGTTGTAACTACCAATTTGAGCAGTAAAGCGATCACTGCATAATTTTAGACGATCTACGCAATCGAGGAAATAAATGAATGGGTCGCACCGAATCAAAAAGGACGGATAAGGATTTACCCTCAATCTCACATTCACCCTGGATCGGATCATCGATTGCTCGCTTCCTCGCCACTCATACGTAAGACCACCGCTTTAGCTACCTGGCGCTTCCCTTTTGCCTTCGCCGCATGCATCGCTGGTTCAGCTTTAGGTGTTGGGCAGTCCTTGGAAAAATGCCCCGGCTTCTTACAGTTGAAGCATATATCCTCTTTCTGAGTACAGTTACTCGCATAATGTCCTGGCTTTCCACAACGAAAGCAAATCACTTCGACGCCAGTCTGACTTCCGCTCCTCGCGCCCTGGGCCATGATAAACCACCAAATTGTGCAATTTATAGGGGAATTTTGGGTATGGTTTAATACATTTTGTGATTATTAATGTTTAGATACTTACCCATTTTACCTTATTTTGTGTAGAAATTGCAAACTATGAAAAGAACAAAAAGAGAAGAATTTTTGGAGCAAAAATGAATATTTTTTCACAATTCTATTTGAAGTGGGAATCATCGTATTTTCTAGACTTAAATAAATATAGGTGATGCATCAAGGAGTCGTATAAAGGATAAGTGGGGGTGTCAAAAGCACAAAACATTCTTGAAAAGGAGAAAATAAGGAACAACCAACCAACCAAAGGTACAACAAAATGGGATAGCACGCTGGCATCCTTTGAATTTAAAAAAAGAGACGTGAACAGAGTGCAAGTGGAAACCATCATTCACGCTGGCCAAATTGCAAAATGCATTGTTATTTTGATATCATTCACACGCTGGCCATTAGTATTTTAATATCATTGCCAATTGCAAAAAGAAAACAGAGAAGCACGAACGCCAAAAGTGGACAGAGATGTTTTTCTTTCTAACCTCATCTATCTATTTTTTCTCTATAAATAGAGGATGAGGGAACGAACACAGGTGGTTCATTTTTTCGTCGTCCCGTTTGGAGTTCTGGAGTGGAGACATTTTCCAGACTCATTTTGTTTTGGTATTTTGTCATTTTAGTTTGTGTAATTTTATTTCTTTACTCTTTATATTTTATTATGGATTCTGGAATTAGTATTGTGTTGTTATTTTCAATTATAATGTGTGACTAATCCTGTTACTGGGGTAATGGGGAATCTTTTACTATGCTTATAATCTTGGTCCAATTTATAATATGAGTCTTTAGTCCTTTTGATTAAATTATTCCTGGTGAATTTATTCTAAAAAGAACTGATCACTCTTTACACAGTTAATTAATTATTTGGCGATCATACCTTGTATTAATTAACGGAACTCTAGGAATAATTGAATTTGCATGCTTTGCCGGATCAAGGATTGCGTGTTCATTTTCAGTCAGTCATTGAATTGATAAATCTATTGATGCTTTGTGCTCTTTCTATTTAATTACTTTGAATGATCAAACAAAGTAGTAAATTAGGAGGAAGACTGTTAACATTGCATGATCATTGGGTGTTAATAATTTTTGAATAGATGACTGGTAATCAATAAGGATATTTTCTCGCTCTTATTATAAATTGGTCATGTGATTAATCATTAGTATAAAGTGAACCCAGAACCCCAAAGATCTTTATAATCATAATTTTTGTGTGCATTTTATTCCAATTTCTTTTTCTTCTTTTAAGTTCTAAATTCTATGACACTTCAACAATTTGTCTAAATAACAAATTAATCTGAGTAGAACGGTAATTATCAACATTCCCTGTGGAGACGATATCTTTTATACTATAACTTGGCGTTGCAACCGTGCACTTGCGGTTTTGAGCGGACAAGTTTTTGGCGCCGTTGCCGGGGAATGTTGATTGATATTGATCGAAAAGATTAATTGTTACTTTATACACTTTTTTTTTTTTTTTTTAAATATTTATTTTCTTTTTTCTTATTTTATTTTATTTTTTTTTTTTTTTCTCTTATTTTATTTTTCTTATTATTTTTTTTCTTCTTTTCATTTTTAATTCTAGTATCACCGCCTACATGGAAGGTTCTACCTCCTACATGGTCGGTTTTATTTCTGTCCTTTAGACGCTTTTTGTAATTATTTTTCTTTCTGGTCATTTAAATTCTAGTATCACCGCCTACACGGAAGGTTCTACCTCCTACATGGTCGGTTTTATTTCTGTCTTTTATTTTTAAGTTTTTTTTTTTTTGGTTTCATTTAGCGTCTCCTGGTTGGAAGACTAGATCATTTCTGTCCTCTTTTAATTTTTCTTTTATTTTCTTTTCTTTAGACTAACCCAAAAAAAAAAATATAATAATAATAATCTGACTCTTCTTTCTGTTAATTTGTTTCTTACAATTGAATTTTATTTGTCATTTATCATTTTAGTTTCTTTGTTTGATTTAATAATAATCATTGTCTTAGTTCTTACCCACTTGATCCAGATTTTTGCAGTGTATGCTAACTCGATCTCACAATCCTGTACTTCAGTTCGACCCTGAGATTGAGAGAACTTTAAGAGCCATCAGGAGACAGAGAAGAACCATGGCAGAAGCGGAGTTGACTATGAATGAATAATTCACGCCAACTTGTGATGAAAATGATAGCATCCAGTACCCAGTAGTAGAAGCCAACAATTTTGAGCTTAAACCAGGCCTAATTTCAATGGTCAAAGATATGCAATTCTCGGGTCTACCACATGAGGACCCAAATGCACATCTGAAAAGATTTCAACAGATTACAAAAACTGTGAAATATAATGGCGTTACTCCTGAAGCCATTAGGCTCCGTTTATTCACTTTTTCTTTGCAGGGAAAAGCTCAATTGTGGCTAGACTCACTGGAACCCAATTCCATCACAAGTCAATGATTTGAAAAGCAAATTCTGAACAAATATTTCCACTTTGGGAAGTCTGCTAAAGCGAGAGCGAAATTTCTGAATTCACCCGTAAAGATGGTGAAACTATGCATGAAACATGGGAACGATTCCAAGATTTACTCTTAAGCTGTCCCCATCATGGTTTCAATAAATCTCTGTTGGTTCAAATATTCTATAATGGTCTTTCTTTTCAGGATAAGGCAGCTGTAGATGCAGCATGTGGAGGATCCTTGGGCAACAAAACGCCCTCTAAATGTTATGAGACAATGAGTAGAATTGCTCAGAACAGTGCTCAATAGGCACAGGGAGAGAGACATCTCTCAAAGAAACCTCAGCAGACAGGTATGTATAAGCTGGATTCCACCACTGCTTTGGAGGCCAAGATAGAGGCAATGAGCAAGAAGTTTGAGGCTCTCTTAGCCTCTAAGCCCAAAACAGTTGCTGCAGTTTCTCATGACAAAGATGAATGGCCTGCCGGATTTGGTGAAATAATTGAAGGAGTTAATGCCATCAAGGACAAAGACTCTAATCCAAAAGCTGATATGCAAGAAGCCATGTTGAAGTACATGCAAAAGAATGGACATCCATGTATGGATGTCTTGGCTAACTACATGGAGAAAACCAATGAGAGACTCAAATCCATAGAAAAACGGGCCCTGTGACCTCCTCAGAACTATTGTGGATTGATGGGTCATGAGACCCGAGATTGTTTGGAAGAGGAAAATTTTGTAGGTACTAGTTCTAGGCCTAGAAATGACCCCTATTCTAACACTTACAATCCAGCTTGGAGGATCACCCCAACTTCTCATGGGAGGGCAACAAAAGAATCAAAATCAAAACCAAAGTCACCTCCTATAAACCTCCACATTTGCAAGCTCAACCACAAAGGAGGCCATCCCTACAAGATCAAATAGACAGTCTTGTTGGAACTGTTAAGTCGCTAGAAAACACAGTGAGCACTTCTGTTTCCAACCACAAGAGCCTAGAAAGTCAAGTTGCGACCCTGGTGCAGCTCATGACCAAAAGGGAAACAGGGTCACTACCTAGCCAATCTAAACAAAACCCAAGAAAGCAAGCTAAAGCCATTACTACAAGGAGTGGAAAGACTCTCGAGGTGCCAAGAAAAGAGAGTAGTGAAGACCTTACTGAAAAAAGCTCAAGTAAGAAAAGCAAGAATGAGAAGGAAAAAGAGAAATCAACTGAACCACTCCCCTCACTTCCACCACACATCCCATTCCCCCAAAGGCTCAAAGGTAATGCATCTGATCCTCAATTTGCTAAATTCTTGGACATCCTGAAGCAACTGACTGTCAACATACCTTTTGTGGAAGCAATTTCTCAAATGCCCAAATATGCAAAGTTTCTTAAGGACATTGTGTCCAACAAGAAGAGGCTGGAGGAATTTGCCACAGTCAAACTTAATGAGGAGTGTTCGGCAATACTCCTAAATAAATTACCTCCTAAATTGAAAAATCCAGGGAGTTTTACTATTCCCTGCTCAATAGGTAATTTACATTTTGAGAAGTGTCTGTGTGACTTTGGCTCTAGTATCAACTTGATGCCTTTGTCTATTCTTCGGAAGTTGGGCATTCAGGAACCAAAACCCACCACTATTCAAATCCAACTTGCAGATAGATCTGTGGTGTACCCAAGAGGTATAGTGGAGGATATCCTCGTTAAGGTGGACAAGTTCATCTTCCCGGTTGACTTTGTGATTTTTGACATGGAAGTGGATAAGGAGCCAATACTCTTGGGAAGGCCATTCTTGGCTACGGGAAGGACTTTGATTGATGTGCACCAAGGAAAACTCACTTTAAGGCTTAATGATGAGGAAGTTGTTTTTAAAGTTTTTAACTCTATGAAAACTCCTTCTACTTTTGAATCTTGCAATTATGTATCCACTTTGGATAACATCAGTGCTTTAACTCAATATAATTTGCAGGAATTGTTAAACAGTGACAATCTTGAGAAAGCTTTAACAATGAATGAGTTTGATTTTCTGGATAATATTGAGGTGCAGGATGAAGTCAAAGCCTTGGATGCTGGCATAATCCAAGGAGGTTACAAATGGAAGGGCCAATACGAAGCATTTTCTTCATCTTTGACAGGTTTAATGGAAGAAAAGTTGTTGAGAGTTCTGAGGGAACACAAGGAAGCATTTGGATGGACTATCCATGACATAAAAGGGATAAGTCCATCAATTTGCACACACAGGATCCACATGGAAGAAGACCACAAGCCAAGGGTGCAACCCCAAAGAAGGCTCAACCCAAACTTGAAAGAAGTGGTAAAACAAGAAGTTATCAAACTTCTTGATGCAGGTATAATTTACCCTATCTCTGACAGTCCTTGGGTAAGCCCTGTGCAGGTGGTCCCAAAAAAGGGAGGGACTACAAGAATGGCGAAAATGAAAAGAAGGAATTAATTGTCAGAAGAAAAGTTACTGGGTGGCGTGTGTGTATTGACAACAGAAAATTGA
Organism: Calophaca sinica; assembly: GCA_037113605.1. Classification (NCBI taxonomy): domain Eukaryota; kingdom Viridiplantae; phylum Streptophyta; class Magnoliopsida; order Fabales; family Fabaceae; genus Calophaca; species Calophaca sinica. The sequence goes on from CM073735.1 coordinate 84,947,747, forward strand.
ATGAGGCCACTAGGAAAGATCATTTCCCCTCCCCTTTATTGATCAGATGCTTGAGAAATTGTCTGGACATGAATATTATTGTTGTCTAGATGGTTATTATGGATATATGCAAATACCTGTGGCTTTTAAAGATCAAGAAAAAACCACTTTTACATGCCCATACGGTACATTTTCATATAGAAGAATGCCATTTGGCCTATGCAATGCACCTGCCACTTTTCAGATATGCATGATGGCTATCTTTTCTGACATCTTAGAAGATTGCATAGAGGTATTCATGGACGATTTTTCTGTTTATGGTTCTTCATTTGATGCTTGTTTACATAATCTTGAACTTGTGCTAAAAAGATGTAAACAAACAAACCTTGTTTTGAACTGGGAAAAATGTCAATTCATGATCAGTGAGTGTATTGTTCTTGGGCACAAGATTTCTCAAAAGGGCATTGAAGTTGACCCTGCTAAGATTGAGGTTATTGCAAAACTTCCCCCCCTATTACCTTAAAAGCTATCAGAAGCTTTCTGGGACATGTTGGCTTTTATAGAAGGTTCATAAAAGATTTTTCAAAAATTGCAAAACCTCTTTCTAACCTTTTGATGAAAGATGTGTCGTTTCAATTCTCTGAATGTTGCTTAAAATCTTTTGAAACTCTGAAAACAAAACTTATTGAAGCACCTGTTGTTGTTGCACCTGATTGGTCATTGCCTTTTGAACTTATGTGTGATGCAAGTGATGTGGCAGTAGGAGCTGTTTTGGGCCAAAGAAAGGACAAGATCTTTCATGTCATTTATTATGCCAGTAGAACTCTTGATGATGCACAAAAGAACTACACAACAACTGAGAAAGAGTTACTAGCAGTGATATTTGCCTTTGACAAATTTCGTCCTTATTTGGTCTTATCAAAAGTAATTGTTTACACTGACCATGCAGCTATTAGACATTTGCTTGCTAAACAGAATGCTAAGCCGAGGCTTATAAGATGGGTACTTTTCTTTGCAAGAGTTTGATGTGGAGATCGAGAGATAAGAAAGGAGTTGAAAATGTCATTCTTTGATCATCTATCCAGGATAGATCCCGAGGTAAGCACATCTGTTGTTGAAGGAATAAGGGAAACCTTCCCTGATGAACAATTGATGGCAGTTTCTGAACTTCCATGGTATGCAGACATTGTGAACTATTTGGCTGGTAATGTTCTTCCCCCTAATCTGTCATATGCTCAACGAAAGAAATTCTTTTCTGACGTTAAACATTATTTTTGGGATGAACCATACTTGTTTAAATGTTGTTCTGACAATATTATCAGAAGATGCGTTCCAGAAGTGGAGTGTAATTCTATTCTGGAACACTGCCACTCAAAAGAAGTGGGAGGTCATTTTGGTCCCACAAAGACAGCTCACAAGGTTTTACAATGTGGCTTTTACTGGCCTACCCTTTTCAGGGATGCTTACAATTTTGTTAGAACTTGCGACAAATGCCAAAGGAGTGGGAATATTTCCCGAAGACAGGAAATGCCACTAAACAATATTCTTGTTTGTGAATTGTTTGATGTTTGGGGCATTGACTTCATGGGTCCTTTCCCGTCTTCTTATAACAATGTTTACATCCTTGTTGCTGTTGACTATGTGTCTAAGTGGGTGGAAGCAGTGGCTTTACCAAACAACAGTGCTGGGGGAGTGATCAAGTTTTTAAAGAAAAACATTTTCACTCGTTTTGGTACTCCCCGAGCAATCATAAGTGATGGAGGCTCCCATTTTTGCAATAAACAATTTGGAAATCTATTAGCAAAATATGGTGTGACTCACAAGGTAACCACTCCTTACCACCCACAAACTAGCGGTCAAGTGGAAATTTCCAATCGCGAGATAAAGAAAATTTTGGAAAGAACTGTTAATAATTCTCGCAAAGATTGGTCATTAAAGCTTAACGACGCACTGTGAGCATATAGGACAGCATTCAAGACTCCTATTGGCATGTCCCCATACAAACTGGTTTTTGGAAAAGCATGTCATTTACCTGTTGAATTAGAACACAGGGCCTATTGGGCCATCAAATACTTGAACTTTGAAATGAAAGATGCAGGTGAGAAGCGTTTGTTGCAACTCAATGAGATGGATGAATTCCGTCTAGAGGCTTATGAGAATGCAAAGTTGTACAAGGAACGCACGAAGAAATGGCATGACAAACATATCCAGAGGCGAGAGTTTCAAATGGGTGATAAAGTTTTAATTTACAACTCTCGCCTACACTTATTCCCAGGTAAGCTCAAGTCCAGATGGACTGGACCATACACAATCACCAAGGTATTCCCCTATGGAGTCATTGAGGTCCAAAAAGAAAGTGGGGGAATTTTCAAGGTAAATGGTCAGAGGGCGAAAGCCTATGTGGAGGGAGTCAAACAAGATACCTTCACCATCAATTTGGATCAAGCTCAGTAAGAAGTGTATCCGTCAGGCTCGGGACGTTAAACAAGCGCTACATGGGAGGCAACCCGTATACTCAGGGAAGTGTTTATGTATTTTTACGGTATTTTATTTTGTTATTTTGGCGATTAATACCTTGGTTGTTTGTTTTATTCTGTTTATGTTCTCTCGCTTTTTGGAATTAAGCTATGTTTAAGTGTGGGGAGAGAGTATGCGTAACAAAGCTGAGGTAAATTTTTGAAAATGGAAGCTAATATTTTTGGGCAAAATTGTTGATTTTTCAAACCAGCTTTTGGATATTGAGACTGTATTATTTTTTGAAAAGCTGAAAATTAATAAGCCCTTAAGTCACAATTTTTCAAAATAGCTTCTATATGTGAGAATTTGAGCCTAATAAGGGTTTGCACATTGCTGAATAATTTAAAGAAAACCCTTCTTCTTTGATGAGTTGTTTTCCAATGACACGTTGTTCTAGAACTTGACATGTGACCATTTCAAAGCGAAACTAATTTACAGGATTTTTGAAAAATGATTGGGGCAATTAGGCATTTTTTTTCCAGCCTCCAGCACTTTGTTTCAAAGACTATACCACTTAGTTGCCCACTTTGAGCCTTAAAAAGAAATTTTATTTGGAACCAAAAAAAAAAAAAAAAAAAGTCTTATTTCAGTTCCCTTGAATATACAGTGGAGCATTGTGGTTATAATAGTGCAAAATATATTCACTTGAATTTTGAAATGAAAATATGTTGACAAGTGAATTTTTCAGGAGGTCAAAAAAAAAAAAATCATCATAATAATGGTGTCAACTTAGATGCCACACAAAAAAAAAAAGTGTCATGCAGGCGAAAAAAAAAAATACACTTAAAAATTTTTATTCAAGGGAAGCTGAAAATTTGAAAGCCCTTGTAAATGCCTTTCTTTCAATTTTCATACCCTGAATTTTTACCCTGGCCTCAATACAACCTTTTGAAAGACCCCTTGATTTCAAAAAATTTCTGTGAATTGTTAGTCGAGTTTTGGTCTATTGTCAAGCATATGGTAGCGGTGTGTCTTTGAGAAATTTTGTGTGATTTCCCTCATCCATCAAACACTTGAGAGTTATGTGAGAGAGTGACTTACTTTTGGAAAATTGGACTTCAAAATGCTAATATATCTGATCATGAAATCAAAGAATAATACTCTCTCAATTGTTTTCAATGTTGCATCTTTAGTTTGTTTGCTTTGCCCAATATATTGGTTGGCTTCCATTTATCCGAAATGATTTTTGATGCATAACCAGATTCTTTGCTTGAGGGCAAGCAAAGTTCAAGTGTGGGGGAATTGATAAACCACCAAATTGTGCAATTTATAGGGGAATTTTGGGTATGGTTTAATACATTTTGTGATTATTAATGTTTAGATACTTACCCATTTTACCTTATTTTGTGTAGAAATTGCAAACTATGAAAAGAACAAAAAGAGAAGAATTTTTGGAGCAAAAATGAATATTTTTTCACAATTCTATTTGAAGTGGGAATCATCGTATTTTCTAGACTTAAATAAATATAGGTGATGCATCAAGGAGTCGTATAAAGGAAAAATGGGGGTGTCAAAAGCACAAAACATTCTTGAAAAGGAGAAAATAAGGAACAACCAACCAACCAAAGGTACAACAAAATGGGATAGCACGCTGGCATCCTTTGAATTTAAAAAAGAGACGTGAGCAGTGCAAGTGGAAACCATCATTCACGCTGGCCAAATTGCAAAATGCATTGGTATTTTGATATCATTCACGCTGGCCATTAGTATTTTAATATCATTGCCAATTGCAAAAGAAAGCAGAGAAGCACGAACGCCGAAAGTGGGCCAGATGTTTTTCTTGCTAACCTCATCTATCTATTTTTCTCTATAAATAGAGGATGAGGGAACGAACACAGTGGTTCATTTTTTCGTCGTCTCCGCTTGGAGTTACGGAGTGGAGACATTTTCCGGACTCATTTTGTTTTGGTATTTTTTCATTTTAGTTTGTGTAATTTTATTTCTTTACTCTTTATATTTTATTATGGATTACGGAATTAGTATTGTGTTGTTATTTTCAATTATAATGTGTGACTAATCACATTCTTGGGGTAATGGGGAATCTTTTACTACGCTTTATAATCTTGGTCCAATTTATAATATGAGTCTTTAGTCCTTTTGATTAAATTATTCTGGTGAATTTATTCTAAAAAGAACTGATCACTCTTTACGATTAATTAATTATTTGGCGATCATACCTTGTATTAATTAACGGAACTCTAGGAATAATTGAATTTGCATGCTTTGGGATCAAGGATTGCGTGTTCATTTTGATCGATCATTGAATTGATAAATCTATTGATGCTTTGTGCTCTTTCTATTTAATTACTTTGAATGATCAAACAAAGTAGTAAATTAGGAGGAAGACTGTTAACATTGCATGATCATTGGGTGTTAATATTTTTTGAAAGGATGACTGTAATCAATAAGGATATTTTCTCGGCTCTTATTATAAATTGGTCAAGTGATTAATCATTAGTATAAAGTGAACCCAGAACCCCAGTATCTTTATAATCATAATTTTTGTGTGCATTTTATTCCAATTTCTTTTTCTTCTTTTAAGTTCTAAATTCTATGACACTTCAACAATTTGTCTAAATAACAAATTAATCTGAGTAGAACGGTAATTATCAACATTCCCTGTGGAGACGATATCTTTTATACTATAACTTGGCGTTGCAACCGTGCACTTGCGGTTTTGAGCGGACAGGCCATCGGACGATATTGTCCCCTCTTGTTGTTTCCCTGGGGTCGGCTGTAAGGTTTCTTAAGCTGCTTTCCTTTCTGTGCAAATCTCTGTCCCGTGCTCTGAGGTCTCATTGGTCCACCTGGGCCAGTCTTTTTCTTGTGGCTCCTCATTCCCTCCACCTCAACACAACGATTGATCAACTCTTGGAGGTTCCTGATCCTCAGTGACACCACTGATTTTTGAATATCAAACCTCAGCCCTCTTTGAAATCTTTCACTCAATCATCCTTGGTCAGCTCGGTCGCGAAATGGACTGAAATACCTAGCAAGGAGTTTATGACCAATTTCATCCCTGAAATTGGCGAAAAATTCAGTTTGGTCCCTGACTTTTTCGATATTCCAAAATAGTCCCTCATTTTTGCAAATTCGTCTCAGTTTAGTCCTTCTATCATTTGTGTCTGTTAAAATTATTCAACAACGTCCCTGTATTTTGGTATTTCAGGGACCAATTTGACACTAAGTGATAAATTACAGGGACGTTGTTGAATAATTTTAACAGACACAAATGATGGAAGGACTAAACTGAGACGAATTTGCAAAAATGAGGGACTATTTTGGAATATCGAAAAAGTCAGGGACCAAACTGAATTTTTCGCCAATTTCAGGGACGAAATTGGTCATAAACTCACCTAGCAAGTGATTCAAACTTTGCAGCGTACTCAGATACTGTCATGCTGCCTTGTTGAAGTCGGAGAAACTCTTGTTCTTTCTCTGCCCTTGCTGTATCAGGAAAATATTTGTCCAAACATCTTCCGCGGAAAACCTCCCAGGTTATCTCACGATGTTCCGTAGTCAATGCCTGCTTCACTCTTTTCCACCAATATTCTGCATCTCCCAGTAGCAGGTAGGTGGCGTAGTCCACCTTCACATTGTTTGGGCAGTGAAGTGCCTCGAAGATCTTCTCGATCTCTTGCATCCAAATATCAGCTTTGTCTGGATTTAGCTCACCATAAAACTTTGGTGGGCCGTGCTTCCGAAAGTCCGCCAACCCTCTCGCTTCAGCATTCCGCTCTGCTCGTTGTTGTTGCTGTAAATTCTGTTGGGTCAATGCTGCCGTCTGTTGGGCCATTGCATTAGACTGTTGAGTTGCAGCAGCTGATTGTTGGGCCATGGCTGCCGCCATCTCTGTCATAGCTTGAATCGCTCGATCCATATTGGCATTCTCAGGTACAGCCATCGTATCCCTACGAGGTGGCATTAGATTCCACAAAGTTCAAAACCTGTCAGAATCACACAACAAGGATGTGTTAAGACACACTGCTTCAATCAAGAAACAATTCAAACAATTTTTCAAGCAATAAGTGCTTCACTCAATCAAGCAGCAATCAATACAGTACAACTATGTACCCGACACACATGTCCCGACACAGTGACCAGTCCCAATTTCCTATGCACAGCCCGGTCCAAACCGAACTGCTCTGATACTACCATTGTAACGACCCGTTTTCGGAACGCTACAGAGCTAAACTAAACCTGCATGCGATGCGTTTTAAAACGGTACTCTTGTGCCCTTTAGAAAAATGCGGTATATTTTTTTTTTTAAACATCAATAATTCCTGCAAGCTCACATCAGAGTAATTACAGCTTTTCGAAACATGGTGCAACTAGGACACAAGACTCGAACACGAATAAGACATACATGCATAATACATATATATATATATACACAAGTCGTATTAACAGTGTACGCAAAATACAGGGTAGTAAATGTACAAAGAAATACACCTATGGTATGACGACCCTCAAGAGAGCAATCATACCCTGGGGGTACTTCCGGCAGACACCCACGCAGGGTCGCTCAAAAAGTGAGACCGCCTACCACCTCAGAACCCAAATTAACATCTAGCGGTGGTCACGACACATGGAACATAAAAGTCATAAATACAGATCATCCCAAATATATACAACAGTCTATCAACAAAAGACATAACGCAGTTAGCCAACCAACATCACAACTACGTGTCGCCGCCCAAATCCTCGACGGTCCTCCTCCTCCTCCATCAGGTCCTCGCCTGTCAGGTCAATGAAGGGAGCCGCAGCTGGCACGTCCACAGGCACATCACTCGGGGTATACTCACCCGTCAGCCACTCCTCAGTCGATCTCGCTCCAATGCAATCCGCCTCGTGGCACACAGCACAAACGGGAGGGGAAGCCACAGGCGGTGTAGGGGTCCTAGCGACAGTAGGGGAAACCGGTACTACAGGGGATCTAGGAACAGCAGCCCTCGAAGTGGAAGCTCCTGCGGATCCTCGGCGTATCACGCTCTTGCGAGCGGTCCATCTCACTCGGGGTCCACGCCCTCTGCCTCGTCCTGCAAATCTGGTAGCAGTGCTCCTAGGAATGTCATGAAGTCCCTCTGGTGAAGAAGAAGAAGCTCTCGTAGCCCTCTCGCGCTCGCTGGCACGCCACGCCTCCACCACCTGTCCCATCCGGATCGGGAAACTCACCGTACGCCGTGTCACATCCTGCCTCACGGCTACGCCATCCTCTCGTAGTGTCTGCACCACGTCCCCAGTGTATACCACACGGCTGGAGATGGGGTCGAACTCCATCGCCGTGGGTTGGTCCATATCAGGGAAGTCAAAGAAAATCTCCGGCGACGTCCTCATCGCCGGAATCCAAACGCCCTTCGCCATCGCCTGGGTAACCGTCATGAATTGATGGCACCACGGGAAAGGGTCAACTTCTCAACAAATCAAGATAATCAATGCATAAAGCAATAAGCAAACAACAATGTATATCATTCACAGAACGTAACTCAACTCTCTCACTCTAGACTCGACTCGACTCACTACTCATTTTCTCTCGACTCGACAATTATTCCGGAAAGCAGACGCAGATCCATCAACTGACATACCAGCCGTAGCCTTGGGATCTTTCGCTTCTCCCTAGGTAAGCAGCCCCGGTTCCTACGCTACGACGCCTAGCTAATCTCCCGTAAACGAAGGGGACCTAGCACCCTCAGTTATCCGGGTCACAGCTCAAAAACGTCACGACGACTCGCCTAGCTCTCTCACTCAATGAACAGCTCGCCGCTTACGATAGTCAAAGAGTGATACACAAGATTACTTGACCGCATATCAAATAAAGAGAGCATGCTTAACATGAAGAAAACGCAATTCGATATTTTAAGCAATAAAAGCACTCTGCATAAAGAAACGCAATTCAATAGCAATATACAGCATATGTTTAATCTCATATTAAATAACGCATAACTCAATCATATCACAACATCACATGCTGGACACGCAAATCAAGGAATCCATCCCCCTGTAACTCGATGGAATTAACAGGGAGGTACAAACACGTGGGGGGTTGGGGCCAGTAGACCAACCGCACAATTTTTCACCCACAATGACTCAGAATATGTTCGACCGCATGACAAAAATAAACGAAGGGGTTCAAAGACCCTAACTTCGAACTCGTAGAGTTCTCAAACTTCTTCGTATTTAAATAAGCATTTGAATAACAAAACAAGAACTTAAACATCTCTAAAATTTGTCCTTACACAGGGACATAAAAATAAAATCCTAAAAGTGTCTAGAAGTGCCCTTACCACAAGCTGTCGTCAACGTCGCTCCTATGTCTTCATGTCCGCTTTGCTCAATCTCCGGTACTTCGATTCCTATTACCACATACAACTTAGTAAAATCTAGAAATTCTAGTTAAACTTATGCTCTCAAGTTATCCCTTTCCTACCCAATACTCAAACAAACATTACAACTTAATGACACACTCAAAATCATTTGAAAAAGCAAGGTTTTGAGACTAATTCTCTTTTCTTGAACTCCAAGTAGGCATGACTAACAAATCTTTCACAACTATCAAAAACTTAGTACATTTTCATACAAGAATTCAAGCAATTAGAAATTACTTCCTTTTCTCAAAAATTTACAACTAATCTTTTCATAATCATAACCCTTTTTAAATCAATTTATAGATACCAAAACATCATCAACTTCAATTAATACATTAAGCACACTTAAGCATATCAAAGGTTATGTTTCTAAAACCTTTTCCTTAATCAAATTAGTGCCCTTTTCACAATTATTTTCAACCATGCTTCAAAGCCAAAAAGTCATAAATCATCATTATAATCTTGTTGGAAATTTAGAGAACAAAATGATCATTTCCCTACATGCCATTCTAGTCCCTCAAGAAACAATTTTTACATATACATAAGCTAACACCTATACTAACTCATGCATATCAACTCCAATAACCTTAAAATTTATTCTAAACAAGTTATCTAACACTTGAACATATAATTTAACATCAAGACCTCATGCTTCTCATGGTTCAAGAATAGGCAAAATTCCCAAAACTACATGTTACTTAGGCTTAAACAAAACTATAGCCTAAATCAACATCTAATCACTTCCAATAACACCAATCCACAACCAATTGATTGATTCAACTAGGATCACATCATTTCCCCTTTTCTAACCTCTAGGGTTTTTGCCCTAGAGCATCAAAGGAAGGGTTTTAAGATGATTCATCTCCCTTTTGTTCATCATCAACCAACAAACAACAACAATCATCAATTAATCACAACTAGAACCACAATTAAACAACACAAGGGGGGCTGTTGGGCGCTATTTTAGGGCTTAAAAGAGGGAGGAAAATTTCTAATTTCATACTCAAATAAATGGTTGGAATGATAGCTAATGGTATAGAGAAGAGAACCTAGCATGAACGTGAACACAAGAAGGGGGGTTGAATTGTGTTCACAAACTTTTCGTAAACTTTAAGTTAGAAACACTATAGAACACAAGTTTTTCAAAATTGTTTGTTTATCGGATGCTGGGTATAACCGGACGCTGGAAAAAGCAGTTTGATAAAACTTGTTTTTAACGCAGCAAGATAAAAATGAATAGAAAGCAGTAAAGCAGGAGACACAGAAATTTATACTAGTTCACTACCAAACTGATAGCTACGTCTAGTCCCTTCGTTCCTGAAGGATTTTCACTATAATCAATCTGATTACAATTTCCTCAAGAGTATTCTACTGTCACAACTTGACAATACTCTCAACTTCTCAAAGCGACTCGATGCAATCGAGCCTTTGAGGATACTGACCTTAACTAGGCCAAAACAACTTTTACAAAAGAGTTGAAATGCGATTAAAATTAACTCTCACAGAGAGGATAAAAGATTAAGCTCAACTATAGAAAAACTTTCTTAAAGAAAGGGTCGGATGTTGAGTTGATTACGTAGTCCAGAGACTTAGCACGAGACTTGGTTGCTCACGTAAGCGATGCTTGTTCTCGATAAATATTTCAAAGAATTTCAGCAAGCTTTTTCACAGTATATGCGTTTTTTCTTCAATGGATACCATGAGGTACATATAGGAGTTCCAAGGATATAACCGTTAAGGTAAAAATGGCTCCTTACCATTGAGTAAGGTAAATTCAAAATGCTGTCTCTTTCTTGCTTTGCAGAGAATATCCCAGTAGTACATGTTACCGTTTTTGTACTACCTTGCTTGTACGATTTTTGTCTTGTAGTTAAAGGTTTCACCTTTGATACCTCGTACAACAATTTTAGCGCTCAAGATCAATTTTGAAATCCGTTCCAGAAACTTCTGAGAGGTAGAGCAGCAACGTGACTAACACGTGATTAGAAGTGAGGTTCAAACGCTCGCTCAGAATCGGAAGTTCGGACGCTCGTTCAGAATCGTAAGTTTAGACGCTCGTTCAAAATCGGAAGTTCGGACGCTTGTAGCAATTGGATAAGCATAGTGTATAAAGAGGAAATTCCAGACGCTCACAAGGATGAGCCGGATGCTGACACATAGAATGAATCCTTCTCTTGAGAATTACTTTCTTCTTGCTTGAGTGGCTTAGAATATACGTATTATTAGTATCTGCACACTTCAAGAAATGTTAGAACATAAATTGTTCTCTTGTGAATACTTTGTTATCATCAAAATTAATGAGGGTCTAAACATCTCAATCGTTTAGGTTCCAACATAGCATTTATACAAGATTTGGAAAAACAAAACTAGCTCAAAAGGTGAGGGGGAGGCCGCGGCTGTTGAAGAGAAAAAGGGGGAGGAAAATTTGTTTTCTTCACCTTAGATGATGAGGGAGATGAAGATAGGAGAAGGTATGAAGAACTAGACCAAGCTTTTATGAAGAACCAACTTGAAAACTCAAGAAACCTTAAAGGAATGGCTATGGAGTTTCTTGTTTTCTTTGGAGAAGAAGGAGAAGTGAGTGTGAGGGTTTGAGGGGGGTGCTGTCCACGAGTTTGCAGCTGGGGGGGGGGAGGGGTTTTATAAATTTTTTTCTCACTTACTCACTTAATTAGTACTTAGTAATATAAGAATTTAAATAAAAGGTAAAATTTTGAAATAACCCACAAGTTAAGTGACACCTAATCACTTGTATTAGATGCTAATCACATCACTCACTCTAACCCATCTAATCTCACTTCACTCATGATTCCCCTCTAATCTAGAATCTTAAGGTTTAAAAACACGGCGGCGAGAAACCGCAAAACCGATTAATTTCTCGCCGGAAAAATCTCGAAAAATTAATTCGCGAGGAATTAATTCTCCGCGTGATACTATTATTTCATAAATAATAAAAACACTATAATTCATTCAAAAACAATTAAAACAGGTTACGATTCGATTTTTATCGAAATCGGGGCTCATTTTAAATTTTATCTGCGGCAGAGACTGGCCAGCGATTTGAAACGCGCCGAAACTTCGTTAGAATTTTTTGACGATCTTCGAACCGTGAATCAATATAAAAATATTAATTCTTAATTATATTAGTTCTTGATTTAATTAAGTCACTTACTTAGGGAACAAGCAATTGCTTTATTAAAGCATAATTATGACAAAAGTACAATATTACCGCTAATTAACGTATCGTAAAAATATACGTGTTACAATACTCCCCCTCTAAAAACATGTTTCGTCCTCGAAACTGGAGATAAGTTACTTACCGTGAAAAAGTTCTGGATACTGATTCTTCATCTTCTCTTCCAGCTCCCACGTTGCATCTCCAGTCTTCTGATCCCACACGACCTTGACAAGCTGGATTTCTTTGTTCCGTAGTTGCTTAGCTTTCTGATCAACGATCCTTGCTGGTGATGCTTCAAAAGATAGATCGTCCTTCAGTTGAATCATATCCGGTTCGATAACATGAGAAGGGTCGGAAATATACTTCCGCAGCTGTGAGACGTGAAAGACGTCACGAATGTTTGATAGAAAGGGTGGTAAAGCAATATGGTATGCCACGGGGCCAATATGACGAAGAATCTGGTAAGGTCCAATAAATTTGGGAGTAAGTTTCTTGGATTTGATCGCTCGACCAACTCCGGTGGTAGGGGTAACTCGAAGAAATACATGTTCTCCTTCTTCGAACTCTAACGGTCGGCGACCTGGATCTGCATAACTCTTCTGTCGGTTCTGAGACGCTCGCATCCTATCTCTGATCAAACGGATCTTCTCGGTAGGCTGCTGGATCATGTCTGGTCCCACAATAGAACTCTCGCCATCCTGGTACCAACAAAGAGGCGTCTGACACCTACGTCCATACAGTGCTTCGTAAGGTGCCATCCCAATGCTCGCATGAAAACTGTTGTTGTAGGTGAACTCCACCAGTGGTAAGACATCATCCCAACTTCCTCGATGATCTAACATACACGCTCGTAGCAAATCTTCAAGCGATTGAATCGTTCTCTCAGTCTAACCGTCGGTTGGGGGTGATATGCTGAGCTAAGCTTGAGTTTGGTTCCCATCGCTTCTTGTAGTTCTCCCCAAAAGTGAGACGTGAACTTCGGGTCTCGGTCTGAAACAATGGAAGAAGGCACGCCGTGAAGTCGTACAATCTCTGCGATATAGATCTCTGTTAGCCTCTCCACGTTGTATGTTGATCTTACTGGCAAGAATTGAGCGGATTTGGTCAATCGATCAATGACTACCCAAATCGAATCATTCTTCTTCCGCGTCTTCGGCAATCCTACAACGAAATCCATGAAAATATTGTCCCACTTCCATACTGGTACGTCGAGCGGTTGTAGCATCCCTGCCGGTCGCTAGTGCTCCACCTTCGCTTTTTGACACGTCAAACACGAAGCTACATACTCTGCCACTTGTTTCTTCATTCCGGGCCACCAAAAGTGCTTCTTCAAGTCTTGATACATCTTCGTAACTCCCAGATGAATACTCAATCTGCTCTTATGCGCTTCATCAAGTATCAACCTTTTCAGCCCTGCTACGTTAGGCACACACACCCGTCCATTACATCTCAAAATGTTGTCTGCCCCGATCTTGAATTATGTTGCCTTCCCTTGTGCTATCAGCTCTACCTTCTCTTGCAGTAGCTTGTCATGAACCTGCTTGTCTCTAATCTCGTCCAACAATCCATTAGAAATGGTGAGCATACATAATTTCAGCTTCCCCGGTGAAACTTCCACGCTCAACTTCAAATCTCAAAACTTCTCGAGCATCTCTAACTCCTTGATCATCAATGCTGAGGCTAAAACGCTCTTTCTTTTCAATGCATCTGCTACTACGTTAGCCTTACCGGGATGGTATTCTAGCGTAAAGTCGTAATCTTTAAAAAATTATGTCCATCTTCGTTGTCGCATGTTGAGCTCCTTCTGATCGAATAGATACTTCAAGCTCTTGTGGTCGCTGAAAATAGTGAACGTGCTCCCGTAAAGGTAGTGCCTCCAAATCTTTAGCGCAAATACCACTACGGCAAGCTCCAAATCATGAGTAGGGTAGTTCCTCTCGTGAATCTTGAGCTGTCTTGAAGCATACGCTACGATTTTTCGGTGTTGCATCAGCACGCATCCCAATCCTTGGTGTGACGCATCGCAATAAACCTCATCAGGTTCTTCTGGTTGGGGCAAAATCAACACTGGTGCTGTTGTTAAGAGCTCTTTCAGCTTCTGAAAACTGGATTCACACTCTTCAGTCCAAGCAAAAGGCTAGTCCTTCCTCGTAAGTCGTGTAAGTGGCGCGACAATCTTTGAGAATCCCTCGATGAATCTTCGATAATAGCCTGCTAAGCCTATGAAACTTCTGATATCAGTGACAGTCTTCGGTTGTTCCCACGCTAAAACAGATTTGACCTTCGCTGGATCCACTACTATTCCGCTTTTAGTAATGACATGTCCGAGAAAGTTCACTTCCTCAAGCCAGAATTCACATTTGGACAAGTTCGCATAAAGCTGCTTCTCACGCAATATTTGCAGTACCCGGCGTAAGTGTCATTCGTGCTCTTCTCTGCTCTTTGAGTAGATCAATATGTCGTCGATGAATACTACTACAAACTGGTCCAAAAACGAGTGGAAAATCCTGTTCATGTAATCCATGAACACTGCTGGCGCATTCGTCACCCCAAACGGCATCACCAAGTACTCGTAATGACCGTATCTGGTCCTGAAAGTGGTCTTAGGAATATCCTCTTCCTTCACTCGTATCTGATGGTAGCCTGACTTCAAGTCAATCTTTGAAAATATCGCAGCTCCACGAAGTTGATCCATCAAGTCGTCGATACGCGGTAAGGGATACCAGTTCTTCACAGTAGCCTTGTTGAGTTGACGATAGTCCACGCACAATCTGGATCGTCCATCCTTCTTCTTGACCAATAACACTGGTGCTCCCCATGGTGACACGCTCGGTCGTATGAACTGTTTTGATTCCAAATGCTCAATCTGAGATTTCAGCTCCTTCATCTGGGCTAGAGACATCCTGTAGGGCGCTATTGAAATAGGTCCTGTCCCTGGAATCAAATCAATGGAAAACTCGATTTCTCGCACCGGTGGTAACCCCGGTACATCTTCTGGAAAAACGTCCGCAAAGTCACATACCGCAGGAACATTCTTCACTTCGATTTCCTGGGAAACTTCTGAACTAGCCAGGTACATGTATTCCCTAGCTCCCTCTAGCAAGGAGACTCCGATATGCTCGGCAGAAAGGTAGTTAGAGACTCCAAGGTCTGGAAAAATTACGGTTTTACGGGCACAGTCCAAGAGGACATGGTGGTGTGACAACCAATCCATCCCGAGAATGACATCTAAACCCTTAAGAGGTAAACAGACCAAATTGACCACAAATCTTCTACCCTGAATGACTACTACACAATTTAAACATGCAGTGTTGGTAACCAAGGTTTTAGCTGCTGGGGTTGTAACTACCAATTTGAACGGTAAAGCAGTCACAGACAATTTTAGACGATCTACGCAATCAGAGGAAATAAATGAATGGGTCGCACCCGAATCAAAAAGGACGGATAAGGATTTACCCTCAATCTCACATTCACCCTGGATCAGATCATCAGATTGCTCTGCTTCCTCGCAACTCATACAGAAGACCCTGCCTTTAGCTACCTGGCACTTCCCTTTTGCCTTCGCCGCATGCATGCTGGTTCAGCTTTAGGTGTTGGGCAGTCCTTGGCAAAATGCCTCGGCTTCTTACAGTTGAAGCATATATCCTCTTTCTGAGTACAGTTACTCGCATAATGTCCTGGCTTTCCACAACGAAAGCAAATCACTTCGACGCCAGTCTGACTTCCGCTCCTCGTGCCCTGGGCCATCGGATGATATTGTCCCCTCTTGTTGTTTCCCTGGGGTCGGCTGTAAGGTTTCTTAAGCTGCTTTCCTTTCTGTGTAAATCTCAGTCCCGTGCTCTGAGGTCTCATTGGTCCACCTGGGCCAGTCTTTTTCTTGTGGCTCCTCATTCCCTCCACCTCGACACAACGATCGATCAACTCTTGGAGGTTCCTGATCCTCAGTGACACCACTGATTTTTGAATATCAAACCTCAGCCCTCTTTGAAATCTTTCACTCAACCATCCTTGGTCAGATCGGTCGCGAAATGGACTGAAATACCTAGCAAGTGATTCAAACTTTGCAGCGTACTCAGATACTGTCATGCTGCCTTGTTGAGGTCGGAGAAACTGTTATTCTTTCTCTGCCCTTGTTGTATCAGGAAAATATTTGTCCAAAAATCTTCCGCGGAAAACCTCCCAGGTTATCTCACGATGTTCCGTAGTCAATGCCTGCTTCACTCCTTTCCACCAATATTCTGCATCTCCCAGTAGCAGGTAGGTGGCGTAGTCCACCTTCACATTGTTTGGGCAGCGAAGTGCCTCAAAGAGCTTCTCGATCTCTTGCATCCAAAGATCAGCTTTGTCTGGATTTGGCTCACCATAAAACTTCGGTGGGTCGTGCTTAGAAAGTCGCCAACCTCTCGCTTCAAAGATTCCGCTCTGCTCGTTGTTGTTCTTTGTAAATTCTGCTGGTCAATCTTTGCCGTCTGTTGGGCCATTGCAATAGACTGTTGAGTTGCAGCAGCTGATTGTTGGGCCATGGCTGCCGCCATCTCTGTCATAGCTTGAATCGCTCGATCCATATTGGCGTTCTCAGGTACAGCCGTCGTATCCCTGCGAAGTGGCATTAGATTCCACAAAGTTCAAAACCTGTCAGAATCTCACAACAAGGATGTGTTAAGACACACTGCTTCAATCAAGAAACAATTCAAACAATTTTTCAAGCAATAAGTGCTTCACTCAATCAAGCAGCAATCAATACAGTACAACTATGTACTCGACACACATGTCCCGACACAGTGACCAGTCCCAATTTCCTATGCACAGCCCGGTCCAAACCGAACTGCTCTGATACCACCATTGTAACGACCCGTTTCCGGACCGCTACATAGCTAAACTAAACCTGTATGTGATGCGTTTTAAAACGGTACTCTTGTGCCCTTTAGAAAAATGCGGTATTTTTTTTTTAAACATCAATAATTCCTACAAGCGCACATCAGAGTAATTACAGCTTTTCGAAACATGGTGCAACTAGGACACAAGACTCGAACACGAATAAGACATACATGCATAATACATATATATATATATATATATATATACAAGTCGTATTAACAGT
Organism: Calophaca sinica; assembly: GCA_037113605.1. Taxonomy (NCBI): domain Eukaryota; kingdom Viridiplantae; phylum Streptophyta; class Magnoliopsida; order Fabales; family Fabaceae; genus Calophaca; species Calophaca sinica. The sequence goes on from CM073735.1 coordinate 84,964,887, forward strand.
GTACGCAAAATACAGGGTAGTAAATGTACAAAGAAATACACCTATGGTATGACGACCCTCAAGAGAGCAATCATACCCTGGGGGTACTTCCGGCAGACACCCACGCAGGGGGCTGCTCCAAAAGTGAGACCGCTACCACCTCAGAAACCAAAATAACATCTAGCCCGACCGTCACGACACATGGAACATAAAAGTCATAAATACTGATCATCCCAAATATATACAACAGTCTATCAACAAAAGACATAATGCAAAGAAATAACCAACATCACAGCCATGTGTCGCCGCCAAATCCTTCCGACGGTCCTCCTCCTCCTCCATCGAGGTCCTACTTTGTCAGGTCAATGAAGGGAGCCGCAACTGGCACGTCCACAGGCACATCACTCGGGGTATACTCACCCGTCAGCCACTCCTCAGTCGATCTCGCTCCAATGCAATCCGCCTCGTGGCACACAGCACAAACGGGAGGCGAAGCCACAGGCGGTGTAGGGGTCCTAGCGATAGTAGGGGAAACCGGTACTACAGGGGATCTAGGAACAGCAGCCCTCGAAGTGGAAGCTCCTGCGGATCCTCGGCGTATCACGCTCTTGCGAGCGGTCCATCTCACTCGAGGTCCACGCCCTCTGCCTCGTCCTGCAAATCTGGTAGCAGTGATCCTAGGAATGTCATGAAGTACCTCTGGTGAAGAAGAAGAAGCTCTCGTAGCCCTCTCGCGCTCGCTAGCACGCCACGCCTCCACCACCTGTCCCATCCGGATCGGGAAACTCACCGTCTGCCGTGTCACATCTCGCCTCACGGCTCGCCATCCTCTCGTAGTGTTCGCACCACGTCCCGGTGTATACCACACGGCCGAAATGGGGTCGAACTCCATCGCCGTGGGTTGGTCCATATCGTGAAGTCAAAGAAAATCTCCGCGTCGTCCTCATCGCCGAATCCAAACGCTTCTTCGCCATCGCTGGGTAGCCGTCATGAATTGATGGCACCACGGAAAGGGTCAACTTCTCAACAAATCAAGATAATCAATGCATAAAGCAATAAGCAAACAACAATGTATATCATTCACAGGACGAAACTCAACTCTCTCACTCTAGACTCGAGTCGACTCACAACTCAATATCTCTCGACTCGACAACTATTCCAAAGCGACGCAGATCCATCAATCTGACATACCAGTAGTAGCCTTGGGATCTTTCGCTTCTCCTTAGGTAGCGACCGGTTCCTCTGACTGCGACGCCTAGCTAATCTCCCGTAAGCGAAGGGACCTAGCACCCTCGATTATCCGGTCCACACTCAAAACGTCACGACGACTCGCCTAGCTCTCTCACTCAATGAACAGCTCGCCGCTTACGATAGTCAAAGAGTGATACACAAGATTACTTGACCGCATATCAAATAAAGAGAGAATGCTTAACATGAAGAAAACGCAATTCGACATTTTAAGCAATAAAAGCACTCTGTATAAAGAAACGCAATTCAACAGCAATACTTAATTCACAGCATATGTTTAATCTCATATTAAATAACGCATAACTCAATCATATCACAACATCACATGCTGGACACGCAAATCAAGGAATCCATCCCCCTGTAACTCGATGGAATTAACAGGGAGGTACAAACACGTGGGGGGTTGGGGCCAGTAGACCAACCGCACAATTTTTCACCCACAATGACTTAGAATATGATCGACCGCACGACAAAAATAAACGAAGGGGTTCAAAGACCCTAACTTCGAACTCGTAGAGTTGTCAGACTTCTTCGTATTTAAATAAGCATTTGAATAACAAAACAAGAACTTAAACATCTCTAAAATTTGTCCTTACACAGGGACATAAAAATAAAATCCTAAAAGTGTCTAGAAGTGCCCTTACCACAAGGTGTCGTCAACGTTGCTCCTATGTCTTCAGGTCCGCTTCGCTCAATCTCCGGTACTTCGATTCCTATTACCACATACAACTTAGTAAAATCTAGAAATTCTAGTTAAACTTATGCTCTCAACTTATCCCTTTCCTACCCAATACTCAAACAAACATTACAACTTAATGACACACTCAAAATCATTTGAAAAAGCAAGGTTTTGAGACTAATTCTCTTTTCTTGAACTCCAAGTAGGCATGACTAACAAATCTTTCACAACTATCAAAAACTTAGCACATTTTCATACAAGAATTCAAGCAATTAGAAATTACTTCCTTTTCTCAAAAATTTACAACTAAACTTTTCATAATCATAACCCTTTTTAAATCATTTTATAGATACCAAAACATCATCAACTTCAATTAATACATTAAGCACACTTAAGCATATCAAAGTTTATGTTTCTAAAACCTTTTCCTTAATCAAATTAGTGCCTTTTTCACAATTCTTTTCAACCATGCTTCAAAGCCAAAAAGTCATAAATCATCATTATAATCTTGTTGGAAATTTAGAGAACAAAATGATCATTTCCCAACATGCCATTCTAGTCCCTCAAGAAACAATTTTTACATATACATAAGCTAACACCTATACTAACTCATGCATATCAACTCCAATAACCTTAAAATTTATTCTAAACAAGTTATCTAACACTTGAACATATAATTTAACATCAAGACCTCATGCTTCTCATGGTTCAAGAATAGGCAAAATTCCCAAAACTACATGTTACTTAGGCTTAAACAAAACTATAGCCTAAATCAACATCTAATCACTTCCAATAACACCAATCCACAACCAATTGATTGATTCAACTAGGATCACATCATTTCCCCTTTTCTAACCTCTAGGGTTTTCTCCCTAGAGCATCAAAGGAAGGGTTTTAAGATGATTCATCTCCCTTTTGTTCATCATCAACCAACAAACAACAACAATCATCAATTAATCACAACTAGAACAACAATTAAACAACACAAGGGAGGGCTGTTGGGCGCTGTTTTAGGGCTTAAAAGAGGGAGGAAAAATTCTAATTTCATACTCAAATAAATGGTTGGAATGATAGCTAATGGTATAGAGAAGAGAACCTAGCATTTATACAAGATTTGGAAAAACAAAACTAGCTCAAAAGGGGAGGGGGAGGCCGCGGCTGTTGAAGAGAAAAAGGGGGAGGAAAATTTGTTTTCTTCACCTTAGATGATGATGGAGTTGAAGATAGGAGAAGGTATGAAGAACTAGACCAAGCTTTTATGAAGAACCAACTTGAAAACTCAAGAAACCTTGAAGGAATGGCTATGGAGTTTCTTGTTTTCTTTGGAGAAGAAGGAGAAGTGAGTGTGAGGGTTTGAGGGGGGTGCTGTCCACGAGTTTGCAGCTCGGGGGGAGGGGTTTTATAAATTTTTTTCTCACTTACTCACTTAATTAGTACTTAGTAATATAAGAATTTAAATAAAAGGTAAAATTTTGAAATAACCCACAAGTTAAGTGACACCTAATCACCTTTATTAGATGCTAATCACATCACTCACTCTAACCCATCTAATCTCACTTCACTCATGATTCCCCTCTAATCTAGAATCTTAAGGTTTAAAAACACGGCGGCGAGAAACCGCAAAACCGATTAATTTCTCGCCGGAAAAATCTCGAAAAATTAATTCGCGAGGAATTAATTCTCCGCGTGATACTATTATTTCATAAATAATAAAAACACTATAATTCATTCAAAAACAATTAAAACAGGTTACGATTCGATTTTCATCGAAATCGGGGCTCATTTTAAATTTTATCTGCGGCAGAAACTGCCCGGCGATTTGAAACGCGCCGAAACTTCGTTAGAATTTTTCGACGATCTTCGAACCGTGAATCAATATAAAAATATTAATTCTTAATTATATTAGCTCTTGATTTAATTAAGTCACTTACTTAGGGAACAAGCAACTGCTTTATTAAAGCATAATTACGACAAAAGTACAATATTACCGCTAATTAACGTATCGTAAAAATATACGTGTTACACCACCGGATGTGTTGCGTGGTGCTATACATGTGGATTGGGAATAATCTCAAAACTGGTCCAGTCAAAGTTGTATTGAGGGGAACAATATGGGTCTAGATAGGTGATGTTAGGACTAATTAGTTAGTTCGGTCAGAAGCAACTACTATGCATACAGTCTATCTATGAGTTTGTGTATTCTGTCCTCATCCGTGTTGTTGGCTAGTTGTTACCAGGCTTAGTCTAGGCTGCCTTTCCATCACTGGAAATTGGCCAGAGTTTGTTTGGTTTGGTTTGTTGTAGATGTCGTATGGCATGGTAGGGCTTTGCCCATGTAATAAACATGATATCATTGACAAAAAAAAAGGTATTAGCACTTTTTTATTTTATTTTTTTAATTCCGGGTTTCAAACCGTCTTCTTCTATGTTCCAACAACAACAAAAAAAAGCGTCTTCTACACTTCACGAGACTCAGATCGCATCTCTCCTACCATTTCTACAATATTTCTTCCATATCCAATTTGTACAGAAATCCCCAAATGTGTAGAATCTAGAGTAATTCCATACAAATTTCACCTATAGAATCACTACTTTTTTCAACACCCTAAATAAATTTATGGTAAATGACGGGATACAGAGACGTTCAACAACAAGCAATTGAAAACACAACACCACACAAACACAGAGACGGTGCGTAGTCGCCACCACTGCTTCTTCACCATCGCCGTTCTATGTATCTTTGCTGCAACACCGTTAATGTCTCAACCGCAAACCATCGATTCCTGCAACAAAATATTCTTGTCGTAAGCCTACACCGGCGGCTTGCGGCAGCCACAGAACGTGTCAGACCGGTGGAGAAACCGTACAGGTTAGAAAACATTTTACCAAGTTCATTGGTGACGGATTGGGGACCTGAGACAGATGAGGTTCAAGTTTAACAAAAGCTCTGGAAAACGTTGCTACTATTAGCACTGTCGGTGAAGGATCACAGTGGTTGATTGTTTGATGAGGTTCGTGCGTGTTGGGATCAAGAGAAATATTGATGAAAAACTACTTATTCTCATTGAAACAAAGGTATATGTACATTTACAGAAACTCAACGAACTTAACTAACTCTACTGACTCTGTTTCTAACTCAACCATTGAATGGTGTTGGGCCAGGCCCGATACAACACACAAGCAGGCCCAAACACTTCCAACATCACAAACACCTATTATTACTTAATACAACCCTACTAGATACATCAAAAAATCCTCCCTTAAACTGAGTTGTGCTCACAATCAGTTTACAAATTCAAAGAACAAACTCCAAATCTCTTTCTCAACTTCAGAAATGCTTCCAACTTCAGTGGCTTAGTCATCAAATCTGCTAGTTGGTCTTGAGTACTGCGCGCACCAATTCGATTACCTCATCTCTAGTTAGGTCACAGAGGAAGTGAAACCTAACATCGATGTGCTTGCTTCTATCGTGCAACACAGGATTTTTGGAGAGCTTGATTGTAGAGCTATTGTCACATAAAGAGTTATGCAACCTTCTTTGTGATGACTTAGCTTAAATAAAATTCTTTGTAACCAAATAGCTTGGCAAGAGCATAATACTGCAGCCACGAATTCGGCCTCATTTGTGGAAAGAGTTACAATTGGCTGTTTCTTAGAGTACCAGGATACATCACCTGTGCCAAACATAAAGATTGAACTGGAGGTGCTTCTTCTATCATCTATGTCTCCAGCATAATCACTGTCTGTGAAACCAATCAACTTTTCTGCCCCACTTCTGCTATAGAAAATTGCAAACTCTAGAGTTCCCTTCAAGTATCGCATCACTCTCTTGGCAGCTTGATGGTGTAATTCTATTGGTGCTTCCATATATCTACTGATGAGACACACAACAAACATGATATCAGGACAGGTAGTTGTCAAGTACATCAGGCTGCCCACTATTTGTTTGTATTTGGTTGCATCAATCTTTGCTCCATCACCCTCCTTCGACAATTTGCACCCTGGGACAATTGAGCTGCCTACTGGTTTGCTGTTGCTCATGCCAAACCTTTCAAGAATTTCCTTTGCATATCTCCCTTGGCTGATAAAGATACATTGTGCACTTTGTTGAACCTCCACACCCAAAAAAACCTCATATTTCCAAGGTCTGTCATATCAAAACTCTTCCTCATTGAATCTTTGAAATCATCAATCATAGCCCTGCAGTTTCCAGTAAAAATCAGATCATCTACATATAGACTTACAATCAAAATCTTTCCATCTTTTCTGGTCTTCAAAAACAAAGTGTATTCTGAGATGCACTTTTCAAAGCCTTCCTTCAGAAAATGAGCTTCTATCTTGCTATACCAAGCCCTAAGGGCCTGTTTTAGGCCGTATAGGGCCTTCTTCAATTTGTAGACTTTGTTCTTCTCCTCCTTTAATTGATATTCTTGAGGTTGCTCCACAAATACAGCTTCTGTTAGTTCACCATGTAGAAAAGCGCTCTTGACATCCAATTGAAACACATCACACCCCTTTAAAGCAGAGAGGACAAGGATGGTTCTAATAGTGTCCCATCTTGCAACCAAAGCATAGACTTCAGTATAATCCACACCATATTCTTGATTGTACCTTTTGGTAACTAGTCTTGCCTTGTGCTTCTCTATTTCTCCCTTTTCATTGTACTTGATCTTGAATACCCACTTGATGTTGGAACCTAAACGATTGAGAAGTTTAGACCCTCATTAATTTTGATGATAACAAAACATTTCTCAAGAGAACAATTTATCTTCTAACATTTCTTTGAGTGTACAGGTATCAAAAGCTTCATTTATATATGTACAAATCACTCAAGAAAGAAGAAGAAATATACAAAAGAATTGAATACAATCCACTAGTGTCAGCATCCGAACCCACTTCAGCGTCTTGTTAACAGCAAGCGTCCAGCAGCGTGACTTCTTGACACGTGGAACACTCAATTGCTACAAGCGTCCGTCCTATGTTCTGAACGAGCGTCTGATCTCTTTAATGAAGCACGTGGTGATCACGTTTTTGCTCTTAGCCTCAGACTGTTCTGGAACGGAATTCGAATTTGATTTTGTACGCTCATTTTGATGTACGAGGAAGCAAAGGTGACACCTTTAGCATAAGACAAAAATCGTACAAGGCAATTGGAAATTGCAGATAGTACGAAAACGGTAATGTGTACTATTCTGATATTCTCTGGAAAGGATGAAAATGACTACATTTCAAATTACCTCACTCAATAGCAAGAAGATATTTTTACTGCAACGGTAATACCCTTGAAGACTCCTATAAATACCCCAAGGTATTCATTGAAGAAGAGTTAGAGAAATGTGAAGAAACTTCATTGTGAAAGCAATATTACTCAAGTGTGCAATCAAGCTTCGTGCCAAGTTTCTGGTCTACATTGAACTGAACTCAGCGTCTTATACTTTCTTTTAGAAAGCTATTCTGTTTTGAGCTTAATCTTTTCATCCTCTCTGTGAGAGTTATTTATCAAAATCATAATCTATTTTGTAAAACTGTATTTGGCCTAGTTAAGGCTCTGTTCCTCAAAGGCTCGACTGTACTGAGTCGTTTTGAGAAGTTGAGAGTATTGTCAAGTTTGTGACAGAAGAATACTCTTGAGGAAATTGTAATCAGATGATTATAGTGGAAAATCCTTCAGGAACGAAGGGACTAGACGTAGCTACCAGTTGGTGGTGAACTAGTATAAATCTCTGAGTCTCATCCTTTACTGCTTTGCATTATTTATCTTTACCTTGCTCAGTAAAACAAGTTTTTATAAACTGTTTAAGTTTCTGCATCCGGTCCTGTTTAATTCTCTACATCCGATATACAAAACAGTTTTGAACAACTTATTTTGAAGTTTTTACACGTAGATTGCGAAAAGTTTTTAACACAATTCAACCCCCCTTCTTGTGTTCACGTTCAATTGGTATCAGAGCTCGTCCTCTTGGTTGAGCACTTAACAGTGTTAAGAGAAAAGATTCTATACTGTGAACATGTCTACTGAAGGTGGTCATATGAACCGTCCTCCTCTATTCGATGGAGAAAAATTTGATTACTGGAAAGATAAGATAAAAGCTTTCTTTGAGACACAACAACTTGAGTTGTGGGATATAGTTCAAAGTGGTTACATTCCTCCCACTAATCCTCGTGGTGTTGCGATAGCCAGAGAAGATTGGAATGATGGACAGAAAAAGAGATATCAAATCAATCAAAAGGCTAGATACATTCTTATCTGTGCTATGACAGAAAAAGAATATGATAAATGTGGCAAATTTGATACTGCCAAAGAAATTTGGGACTCACTTGTTTTATCTTACGAAGGCTCTGCCCAAGTAAGAGAAACCAAAGCTAGCATGTTAGTTCGTCAATATGAGTTATTCAAAATGGAAGATAGTGAAAACATTGAAACTATGTTTGGAAGATTTCAAACACTTGTTCATGGGTTACAGTCCCTTGGAAAAAGTTACACTACACCTGACCATATTAGAAAGATCTTAAGAAGCTTGACTAAGCAGTGGAGACCCAAGGTCACTGCTATTCAGGAAGCAAAAGATCTAAATGTCTTACGACTTGAAGATCTTATGAGTTCGTTGAAAGCTCATGAACTTGAGCTAAATAAAGAAGAACCGGTCAAAAAGGGAAAATCTATTGCCTTAAAAGTCTCTCAACATAAAGTCAGTTCTTCCAAAGCCCTTCAAGCTGAAGAAGAAGAATCAGAAGATGAAGCTTCAGAAGGACATGCTGACACGTCAGTGTGAATACATGCCTTGACAGGATGATTTTGATGATTGACAAAAGGGAGTCTTGCAAATAGTCAACCGTGCAAAAAGTGGAAAAGAATACCAAGACGCGTATCAAGAATGATTGTTTCTCAAGTCTTTGGGTTCTGGGTATTTATTTATCTTTATTAAGACAATTTGTAAGTAGTAATAAAAAGCTCTCAATTAAAATTAAATCACACACGCACAAAATATTTTGACATGCATATCTCGTGGCCGGATGTCGAAATGAGGAAGTCGGATGTCGAAATGAGGAGGAAGTCGCGTGTCGAGCCTCGAGGAAATCGGATGTCGGTGAGGAGGAAGTCGGATGTTGAGCTCTGAGGAAGTCGTATGTCGAATCGAGGAGGAGGTCGCGTGTCAAGCTTATGAGGTCGCTGCATCGAGGTCGCGTGATGAACTCTTGTCGCGTCGAGCCGGTGATGATCCGTCTTGGCGATGAGGTCGCGTACCGAGGTTGCGTGTCGAGCTGATGAGGTCGCGTGCCGAGCTATGAGAACCGAGCTGATGAGGAGGTCGTATGCCGAGCTGTGTTCCGAGGTCGTGTGCCGAGGTCTTTTGCCGAGCTGTGTGGCGAGGTCGTCTGCCGAGCTGTCTTCAGAGGTCGTATGCCGAGCCGTCTCCGTGTTTTCAATTTCTTTATTTCAAAACGCAACGGGCATATTTTCCTGCAACGACAAATCCTTTTAATAATCAACGCAACGGGCAAATCTTCAACGGGCAAATCCTCAACGGACATTTTTTTTAAGTGCGTGAGACGCTCCTCGGTCGGTCTATAAATAAACAACGCTGTGCTCTTTCTTACAACACGACAATACAACGCAGTGCTTAATTCTTTGTGCTAAAACTCTGACAAATATTTTTCATCACTCACACTTATTTGAGCACAATTTTTGAGAGCCTTTTTATTCTACATTATTTGAGTTGTATTATTTGAGCTTCAATTTGTTATATCTGCACTATTGAGTGTATCTTTCTCATCTCATTTTATTTGTGAAAATCATTTCTTTTGGGTAGGAATGCCAAGGTGTTCATAGAGAGCTGCTATCTCTTGACCGTATTCCTCTGGTATAGAGTTGTAAAGGTTTCTAGCTGAACCTGATTTAAAAGCTAGTGATTTAGTGAAAATCCCATAGTGGTTTGCTTTGGGGACAGGACGTAGGCCACAGGGGTGTTTGGTGGCCGAACCTGTATAAATTGCTGCGTGCTCTTCTTTGCTCTCTGTCTCTTTATCATTCAAGCACTTTATTTATTTTTGTTCTTTATTTATTATTCGGTCATTTATTTTCTGTAATTTTTTATATAAGCACCGCTATCACAATTCACCCCCCTCTTGTGTTTGAAGTCAATTGGTAACAGTCAGAAGATGAGCTCGCGTTCATATCCAGAAAGATACAAAGAATGTGGAAGAAAAGAAACTTCAGAAGGAAGTTTCAGAAAAAAGATACCAAGGACAAGAAAGAGAGCAAGGACAAGGCTCAAGTCATTTGCTATGAATGTAAAAAGCCTGGACATTTCAAGTCCGAATGTCCTAATCTTAAGGAGAAGTCCACAAGAAGTTCTTTCAAGAAAAAGAAGAAGAGTCTCATGGCTACATGGGAAGATCTAGATTCATCCTCATCTGAGGAAGATAATGAAGTATAAGCAAATCTCGCTCTCATGGCAGACACTGACCTTGATTCAGAAGAAGAAGTTGAAGAGGTAATAGTATATGATTCCTACTCTGAACTTCAACTTGCATTTGATGATCTTCTTAAAGACTCTCCCACTCTCTCTGTTGAGTGTAAGAATTTGAAAAAGAAATTTTCAAAATTATCACAAGACTTTCAAGCTTTACACAAAGAAAAATCTGTACTCAACAAAGAAAATCAGAAGCTGAAAACTGAAAATCAGCATCTGATGGATAACCAGCGTCTGATCGCTAACAAGCAACCAGAAGCTGAGAGCTCTCAAACTGAAAGCTCTAAAGTTACAGGCAATCCTAAATGCAAATCAAATGATTATGAGTATGCTTTTCAAAAGTTTCTTGCAGAGAGTGTAACTCGTAGCAAGCAAGCTTCAATGATTTGGGGTGTCAGTAAAACGACAACTCATGGTCTTGGTTATATATCAGATGAACCTCTTTTAGAAAATGATTCAGCATCTGATAAATCCAATAATCATAGTAAATGCTTGCACTGTACTTACTATAATAAACCTGATCATTTGAAAAGTGCATGTACTGTTTTTAAAACTGTGAAGGATAAGCCTCCTTCAAGAACTAACAAGAAAGGACCCAAAAAGATATGGGTACCTAAAGATAAAATAGTCTATGTTGCAGACATGCTTAGCAACAAAGTCAACACACCTATCTTGGTACTTAGACAGTGGATGCTCGCGTCACATGACGGGAGAAAAGCATATGTTCCAAGAACTAAGGCCTAAAGAAGCTGGATTCGTTGGTTTCGGAGGAAACCAGAAAGGAAAAATAGTTGGAATTAATCGCATTGGTAAAGGCTCTCTTCCCTCTATTGATAATGTACTATATGTTGAAGGACATAAACATAACTTATTGAGCATAAGTCAATTATGTGACAATGGTTATGAAGTCATCTTCTGTAAATGGATGTCTAGTAAAAAGCAAGAAAGACGGCTCTACTTTCTTTACTGCTAAGAGGAAACAAAATATTTACAAAATTGATCTCTCTGAACTTGCAAAACAAGATGTCAAGTGTCTCATGTCTATTGACGAAGAACAATGGATCTGGCACAAGAGATTGGGTCATGCCAATTTGAGATTAATCTCAAAACTAAACAAGCACAGTCTTGTCAGAGGCTTACTGATAAGTTTTCATCTTATGTTAATTTAGAGTGATTAATTGAATTAAATACATGAGGAATTGAGAGAGTTGAATATATATTGAGCTTAAACTTTGGAATTCTTTACACTTGGTTGTTTGATTGTATGTTTTAACTCTTACATTATTCTCATGTATATTGCACTTGAATTGCAAGGAATGGAAACAAAACCAAAAGAAGACACTCTCAAGAATTCAATTAAAGGCAAAGAAGATGATTCGTGAGAGCATAAGATTCGAAGGCAGCCAAAAATGCGGAATTTAGCCAAGTAATTGAGTATGCGCGTGACGCGCATTTACAAGTAAAGGAATGCGCGTGACGCACATTTATGTAAACTGGCTCTGTCTTCATGCGGCGTGGCCGATCGAAAGAATCTGCGCGACGCCGCATCGATTGCAAATCTGGAAGCCGCCTCGGTCTTGCGACGCCGCATTTGTACTTCCTAATCTGCGCGCAGCGCCGCGGTCTTCGCAGAATCTGTATAATTAGATATTTGTTCACTTTTTAATCATCTTGGACCTTTGCTAACAGCCAAAACACAAAAGAGAAAGATAAGGAGTGCTAGGGTTCCATTGTTCTTGATCTTCAAGGAGGATTCATTCTTGGGAACAAGGTTTGGATCATCAATGGAGTTGTTTTCTTTCATATGTTTGTTTTCTTCTTTTACTACCATGAGTAGCTAAATACCTTAGATTAGGATGAGATGAATCATGTACAAACTCTTATGTAGTTAGTTCTCTTATATTAATACAAGTTTATGTTATGTAAATTGAGTTTCTAATCTCTATACTTCATGCTTTTCAATACTTGATCACTATTGCATTGAATTTGGGTTTTTCATCTTTATTGGAAAATAGGATGAATGAACTTGAACTGAGATTAGTAATCATAATCATGAAGATTATAGGAATATAACTTGTGGTTATGTGTTCTAATGAATCATGGATCTTATTGCTTAGTCTAATCATTAATCACCTAAGGGATTAGGGATTGTGGCTAGAATAAAGGGTTTATGAGGCAAGGGATTGTCCTTAAGCTAATTCAGTTGATTCGAACTTCAACTTATATGAAATTACTTCAGTTAATGATGAACTAGTTACATAAGAGCAAGTACAAGAGGATTCAAATCCTAGTCGTTTTCAACCAACCAAGTCAATTCTATTTTTACTTTAACTTGTTCAACGTTACAATTACAATCAAAATATCCAAATCATTTCCGTTTTAAGTAATTACACACTTATTCTTATTGATAACCATCATAATCCCTGTGGAGACGATACTCTATTCATTACTATATTACTGGTTGCGATTGGTGCACTTGCCTTAAAAAGTAGTGTATGAATTACGCTAACACTTACCAAATCTCAAGTATCAATCCGACGCTCTCGGTGAGGCATGTCAAAGAGGAAAACAAGTTAAAACTTCGTTTCATTCAAAAAATGTTGTTTCAACCTCTAGACCACTTGAGCTTTTGCATCTTGATCGTTTTGGTCCAACAAGGACAGCCTCTTTAACTGGAAAGAAATATGGGTTAGTCATTGTTGATGATTTCACTAGATGGACATGGGTTAGATTCCTTGCTCACAAGGATGAGTCATACAAGGTATTTACTGTATTCTGCAAAACAGTTCAAAATGAAAAAGGAATTTGTATATCTTCAATTAGAAGTGATCATGGGGGAGAATTTGAAAATGAAAGCTTTCAAAAATTTTGCAATGATAACGGCATCTCCCACAATTTCTCCTCTCCTAGAACACCCCAACAAAATGGTGTTGTAGAAAGGAAAAAACAGGTCCCTCCAAGCAATGGCCAGGACCATGATCAATGTGGCTAATATTGCTAAATATTTTTGGACAGAAGCAGTAAACACAGCTTGTTACATTCAAAATAGAATTTCTATAAGATCTATTTTGAAGAAGACTCCATATGAATTGTGGAAAGGATGGAAACCAAACATATCATATTTTCATTCATTTGGTTGCACGTGTTACATTTTAAATACTAAGGATCAGCTTGGTAAGTTTGATTCAAAAGCTGACAAAGGAATCTTTTTGGGATATTCTGAAAGATCTAAAGCTTTTAGAATATACAATAAAGAAACTATGACAGTGGAAGAATCCATTCATGTCAAATTTGATGACAAGAAGCCTGACACAGCCATGTCAGAGCTAGATGAATTGTTTTCAGAATTAAATATAGGTAATACTACAAATAGTGAACCTACATCTTCATCGTCTGGTGGTGACCAGACACAAGAATCTTCAGAAGCTGAATTCAGAAAGAGCTGGAAGTACAAAGTCAATCATCCTAAAGATCAGATCATAGGAAAACCTGGAGATAAAGTAAGAACCAGATCCTCTTTTAAAGAGCATGAAGATATGGCACTACTCTCAGAAATGGAACCTAAAACGATTGATCAAGCATTGAAAGATGAAGGCTGGATTCTGGCCATGCAAGAAGAGTTGAATCAATTCCAAAGAAACGATGTATGGAAGCTGGTTACCTTACCAGAAGATAAGCAAGCTATTGGCACTAAATGGGTATTTAGAAACAAGCTTGATGAAGATGGAAAGGTTGTGAGAAACAAGGCAAGATTAGTTGCTCAAGGGTACTCACAGAAAGAAGGTATTGATTTTACAGAAACATTTGCACCTGTTGCAAGATTAGAAGCTATACGCATTTTGCTTTCTTTTGCTGCACATCATGACATAATTCTTTATCTAATGGATGTGAAAAGTGCTTTCTTGAATGGTTTTATAACTGAGGAAGTCTTTGTAAAACGAACTCCTGGATTCGAAGAAATTGAATTTCCAGAACATGTCTTCAAATTCAAAAAGGCCCTTTATGGTCTTAAGCAAGCTCCCAGAGCTTGGTATGAAAGACTTAGTACATTTTTGATGAAAAATGGATTTTCCAGAGGTTTAGTAGATACTACTCTTTTTAGAAAAACATCAAACAAGCACTTTATAATTGTTCAAATATATGTTGATGACATTATTTTTGGAGCTACTAATGAAAGCCTTTGCAAAGAATTTTCTAAGCTAATGCAGGCTGAATTCGAGATGAGCATGATGGGTGAACTGAAGTTTTTCCTTGGAATTCAAATCAAACAATGCAATGATGGTATATATATACATCAAAGCAAATATATCAACGAATTGCTAAAGAAATTCAAAATGGTGGATTGCAAACCTATGTGTACTCCTATGCATCCCACATGTATTCTTGGTAAAGATGAAACTGGTAAAAAGGTAGATCAGAAGATGTACAGAGGTATGATTGGATCTCTACTTTATCTTACAGCTTTAAGACCTGATATTATGTTCAGCGTCTGTCTGTGTGCCAGGTTTCAATCAGATCCTAGAGAATCACACTTGAGTACTGTTAAAAGAATCTTTAAATATTTGCAAGGATCTACTAATCTTGGTTTGCTTTATAAGAAATCAAAAGATTACAAGTTAGTAGGTTTACGTGATCTTGACTTTCTTTGAGACCGAATTGAAAGAAAAAGCACAAGTGGAAGCTGCCAATTCCTTGGAGCAAATCTTGTATCATGGTCAAGCAAAAGGCAAAGCACGATTGCACTCTCCACAGCAGAAGCTGAGTATATTTCAGCAGCAAGTTGCAGCTCTCAACTTCTGTGGATGAAATATCAACTTGAAGACTATCTGATAAAAGAGAGTAACATTCCTATCTTCTGTGACAATACTTCTGCAATCTGTCTTACTTAAAATCCCATATTGCATTCACGAGCCAAGCACAGTGAGATTAAGCATCATTTTATAAGAGACTATGTTCAGAAGGGTATTCTCGAAATAAAATTTGTAGACACTGATCATCAGTGGGCTGACATATTTACAAAACCCCTTGCTGAAGATAGATTCAATTTTATAAGAAGAAATTTTAAACTTTCATCTTATAGAAGAATGATTAATCTCAGCGTCAGATAATATGCACTATCTCAGCATCTGGTATGACATAAGCATATATATGAATAAACATCTTATTTGTCATATGCATCGTAATTCATCGTCTGGTGAATCGGTTGCGTGCGTTCGAGCACACCCACACGTGTCACACGTGTTAAGGACTTAAGTGTCTCATCACATCTACTGAGTCATAATTATTTATGTCTTTCGATAAAATCTTTTTCTTGATCTTACTTTTCTTTTGGCGTCTGCATTTAATGAAAAGGCAAATCTTTATTTTCTTCTCTTTTTGATTTAATTTTTATGTGGAAATACGAAGCGATTTTTTGAAAAAGAACTGTACCATTTTCTATCAATTTTCCCACTACTCCACATTTTTCGCTCCATCACTTCACTCTGCGTTTTCTGCAAAACCGTTCTCTTTCTCTCTCTCTCTCTCTCTGTGTGGGTGTGTTTTCGAACCCTAAAACCTCCATCACCTTCTCTTCAACTGCTACAATGGCCGACAGAAAGGTTGGACAATACACTGCTGCCTTCGACGTCTTCTCTGAGGCAAAACTTCTGAATGAGAACCGGGTTGATTTTGAGAACTTCAAGCTGTACGGGTTTGATTTTGAAGAAGGTATTGAGAAACTGGGCTGGAAAAACTATTTCATCTGGGAACCAGTTGACGTATTGAGCTACGCTATTAAGGAGTTCTGGGGGAATGCGTACTTACTTCCGGGGGAAGTCATAGAAGGACACATCAGAGGCTTCAAACTACGCTTCACCATCAACTCTATTGCTCAGACGATCAAGTGTTCGTGTGAAGGAATCAGTTACCATTCAAACTGGGCTGATGCTTACAGAGGACTTGAAAACATCAACGAAGCTCTGTTTGAGAACTACCTTGAACTGAAGAAGAAGAAGAACATCACTCCCACGGCCAAAGACATGAAAAGCCACTACCGTGTACTGCACAAAATCATCGCCAAGAGCGTGATTCTGAAGGCTGGTTCAAGCGACATAGTGAACTACGAGCAAAAGTTCATTATGAGGAACTACATGGAAGGGAAGAAAATCAATCTGCCAAGGTTGATTATCAACAATCTGATAAACGCCCTTGTCTTCTCAAGAAGGAGTGTCGACAAGAAGAATATCGTCAAGATAATTCCTTATGGAGTCCTTCTCTCCATTATGATGATCAAAGACGGCGTTGTGAGGAAGCTGACTGACTCCATCAACACAGAGGAAAGGGAAAAATACTTTGGTGTTGGTGTTGTTGTTCGTCCAGAAGTTTTTGGAGTCAACAGTTTGGTCAGGATGCAGCTAATTACTGGCTCTATGATCAAGAAAGTGAAAATAGAGCAACAAGAAGGAGAAGCTGAAAAGAAAACCACCAGAAGCTCAATGACTGGTGTGAAAAGACCTGCTGAGTCTCCTTCAAGGGAGACCAAAAGAACAAAGCAGAAGGTGGCTCCTGCACCTACTGTTGAAGAACCAGAAGATGAGGATAGAATTCCCATCAGAAAGGTCTTGGAGAAACAGTTTAGACCAGCAGCTGAAAAGGATGCTTCAGCGTCCGGTCAAGGGAAGCACATCCCTCCTCCTCCTCCTGCTGTTGTTGTCACGAGAGGATCGAAAAGAAGGTTGGTCAAGTCTTCAGAGGTTAACCCAAAGGTACTTGATTTTACTGCTGATGAATCAGTATCTGTGTTTGATGCTCATGATGTTATTCCTGCACCACCATTGTCTGTTTCACAACCACAAACACAAACACAAATCAAGAAAACCAAAATGAGCCTCCGACAAACCTCTAACCTCCCTAAACCTACCCAACCATCATCCACTACACTCAACCTTGACCTACCTCAAAATTCTTCAAATACTTCACTTACCACATATATTTCCAAACTTCACTCTCATCCCTTTAACCTATTATTCAAAGTACCTCCCGTTAATCCCTTCAAACCCTACACACCTAAAACCTACAAAATCACCAAAACCACTCCCACCTTACTCACCATTACCCATAAACCTACAGACGCTGGTGGAAGGAAGAATGTCTCATACAAACCACGGTTTGTTAAGTATGAGATATATCATAGCATCTACAATCGTCCCTCCACATGGCATTCGAAAACCTTCACCTCTAGAGCTGGCAGACTGGAGATTGCCTCTCCGATGAGTGCTACCTTCAAAGATGGAGAAGACCAATTTTAGATGTCATTTAAAGGAAGATTGAGACCAGCATCTGGTAGCAGAGCAATTCCGTTCTCTGTTGACCTTCCAAGATCCCTACCACGATCTGAACCGCTCACATTGGAAGAATGCGGAAGATGGATCACAGATGAAGAAGCTGCCTTCATGGCACACTGTCTTGAGATGAAGAAGATTGAAGTAATCAGACAGTTCAGGGATCCTTCGCTCAGAATGTTGAAGATTGTACCAGACAGACAAAGGTGGCTACCTTGGTCTATCCCTGGGAAAAGGAAAGAACCTGCTCCTGGCAAGCAGCCATTCAGCAAGATCGGGCTCACGGAGTATGAGAAGGCTCCCAAAAAGTACAACCTTAAGGAATTCTCTAAGCTTCTGATTGGCAAGATCTCTGAGGATCATTCCAGAAGGTTTTACCTGACTTCTCTGAAGGAAGATGAATGGAGAACTGGCTCCTCAAACTGCTGCAATGCCAAGAAGGCCACTATTCCAATAGTTGGCACAATCAGCAAAATTACTGACATCAATCTTGGAACAGTCTACTTCGATGATATGTTCAGGTGTTCAGTAATCAGGCCTCTTGACTGCATGAAGGTATATGTCCAATGGGCTGCTGTGACCAAGCACTTTGACATTGTATTTACTTGGAGTCAATGGTCTGAGTCTTGGAAAGACAAAGCCTTGTTACCATGCCTCGTCCCCTTGGTGCTTACAGAAGATGACAGGGAAAATCTGAGAGGATTGTACCTGGCAGAAAATGAAGCACTCTCTTTCACTTTTGAAGTATTGAGTGTCTTTATCAGAAGGATATGCGGAGAAGAAGCTAGAAATAGATTTGATGCTTTCACTGCTGATATAGTTCTGCACAGAGAAATCATCTTCATGGATTTGCTGTATCCAAAAGATGTGAAGTATAAAAGGAAAATTCAAGCAGAATCTGAGCTCAAAACTTCTGAATGAGAACCGGGTTGATTTTGAGAACTTCAAGCTGTACGGTTTTGATTTTGAAGAAGGTCTTGAGAAACTGGGCTGGAAAAACTACTTCATCTGGGAACCAGTTGATGTACTGAGCTACGCTATTAAGGAGTTTTGGGGGAATGCGTACTTACTTCCGGGGGAAGTCATAGAAGGTCACATCAGAGGCTTCAAACTACGCTTCACCATCAACTCTATTGCTCAGACGATCAAGTGTCCGTGTGAAGGAATCGGTTACCATTCAAACTGGGCTGATGCTTACAGAGGACTTGAAAACGTCAACGAAGCCCTGTTTGAGAACTACCGTGAACTGAAGAAGAAGAACATCACTCCAACGGCCAAAGACTTGAAAAGCCACTACCGTGTACTGCACAAAATCATCACCAAGAGCGTGATTCTGAAGGCTGGATCAAGCGACATAGTGAACTACGAGCAAAAGTTCATTATGAGGAACTACATGGATGGGAAGAAAATCAATCTGCCAAGGTTGATTATCAACAATCTGATAAATGCCCTTGTCTTCTCAAGAAGGAGTGTCGATAAGAAGAATATCGTCAAGATAATTCCTTATGGAGTTCTTCTCTCCATTATGATGATCAAAGACGGCGTTGTGAGGAAGCTGACTGACTCCATCAACACAGAGGAAAGGGAAAAATACTTTGGTGTTGGTGCTGTTGTTCGCCCGTAAGTTTTTGGAGTCAACAGTTTGGTCGATGCGACTAATTCATCGGCTCTATGATCAAGAAAGTGAAAATAGAGCAACAGGAAGGAGAAGCTGAAAAGAAAACCACCAGAAGCTCAATGACTGGTGTGAAAAGACCTGCTGAGTCTCCTTCAAGGGAGACCAGAAGAACAAAGCAGAAGGTGGCTCCTGCACCTACTGTTGAAGAACCAGAAGATGAGGATAGAATTCCCATCAGAAAGGTCTTAGAGAAACAGTTTAGACCAGCAGCTGAAAAGGATGCTTCAGCGTCCGGTCAAGGGAAGCAAATCCCTCCTCCTCCTCCTGCTGTTGTTGTCACGAGAGGATCGAAAAGAAGGCTGGTTAAGTCTTCAGAGGTTAACCCAAAGGTACTTGATTTTATTGCTGATGAATCAGTATTTGTCTTTGATGCTCATGATGTTATTCCTAAACCCCCGTTGTCTGTTTCACAACCACAAACACAACCACAAACCAAGAAAACCAGAATGAGCCTCCGACAAACCTCTACCTTCCCTAAACCTACCCAACCATCATCCTCTACACTCAACCTTGACCTACCACAAAATTCTTCAAATACTTCTCTTACCACATATATTTCCAAACTTCACTCTCATCCCTTTAATCTATTATTCAAAGTACCTCCCGTTAATCCCTTCAAACCCTACACACCTAAAACCTATAAAATCACTAAAACCACTCCCACCTTACTCACCATTACCCATAAACCTACAGACACTAGTGGAAGGAAGAATGTCTCATGTATTAACAAACCACAGTTTGTTAAGTATGAAATATATCATAGCATCTACAATCGTCCCTCCACATGGCATTTGAAAACCTTCACCTCTAGAGCTACCAGACTGGAGATTGCCTCTCCAATGAGTGCTACCTTCAAGGATGAAAAAGACCACTTTCAGATGTCATTTAAAGGAAGATTGAGACCAGCATCTGGTAGCAGAGCAATTCCCTTCTCCGTTGACCTTCCTATATCCCTACCACAAACTGAACCGCTCACATTGGAAGAATGCGGAAGGTGGACCACAGATGAAGAAGCTGCCTTCATGGCACACTGTCTTGAGATGAAGAAGATCGAAGTAATCAGACAGTTCAGGGATCCTTCGTCTGTAATAGTGAAGATTGTACCAGACAGACAAAGGTGGCTACCTTGGTCTATCCCTGGGAAAAGGAAAGAACCTGCTCCTGGCAAGCAGCCATTCAGCAAGATCGGGCTCACGGAGTATGAGAAGGCTCCCAAAAAGTACAATCTTAAGGAATTCTCTAAGCTTCCGATTGCCAAGATCTCCGAGGATCATGCCAGAAGGTTTTACCTGAATTCTCTAAAGGAAGATGAATGGAGAACTGGCTCCTCAAACTGCTGCAATGCCGAGAAGGCCACTATTCCAACATTTGGCACAATCAGCAGAATTACTGACATGAATCTGGGAACAGTTTACTTCGATGATATGTTCAGATGCTCAGTAATCAGACCATACGACTGCATGAAGAATTATGTCCAATGGGCTGTAGTGACAAAGCACTTTGACATTGGATTCACTTGGAGTCAATGGTCAAAAACATGGAAAGACAAAGCCTTGTTACCTTGCCTCGTCCCCCTGGTGCTTACAGAAGATGATAGGGAAAATCTGAGAGGATTGTACCTGGCAGAAAATGAAGGAATCTCTTTTGCTTCTGAAGCATTGAGTGAATTCATCAGAAGGATATGGGGAGAAGAAGTTGGGAATAAGTTTGAGGCTTTCACTGCTGACGTGCTTCTGCATAGGGAAACGGTCTTCATGGATTTGCTGTATCCAGAAGAGGTGGAGAAAAGGAGAAGAATTCAGTCAGAATCTGAGCAGAGGAAACTTGGAAGTCTCATCAAATGGTTTATACCAAATGATGCATTCTTTCAAAAGGCTCAACAAAAGAAGGACTTGAGATTGAAGCTTTCCAACTGGGTGCTAGCAGAGCATCAGAAGATGAAACCTGCACCAGAAGCTGGACCTTCTACTTCTACTCCTGCAGTTGAAATGGTCACCATTCCTAAAGCAGAGTTTGAAGAAATGAAGGCTACTAATCTGAAAGTCACTCAGCTGGAGAATGCACTGAAACTTTTTTATGAACGTCTTAACATCCCTCCTCCACCACCAAACCCTTAAATTTTTTTTTTGTGATATAAATTTTTTTTGGGTACTCTCTTATTTTTTATTATTCAGTGTTTTTCTGATTATCTGACCATACATGCCTTTATCTGATTATTTGTTTATATACATTCCAATTTTTCTAAGCCATCTTTTTTACTATGATGTGCTTTACACTCGTTTTGTCTGATGACAAAAGGGGGAGTAAAAGAAAGGTCTGATGAACACGTGAGAGTCTGATTAACAAATTCACCGTCCGATGAATACACAAAAATTGAATTTATCATGCATATCATTTCATACATAGCATTTGTATGGTTATTCATTGCTCTAATATCTATCAACTGCATTGATATTCATTGCCCCAATAATCTAACAATGATCAATAAAGTTGGTAATATGAAAATCTTTTAGATAAAATGAAAATTAGCATCCGATCTCACCTTGTTAAAAATATGCTCTGATTCATCTATGTATTTTTGCGATCACTTAAATGAATTTGTTTATCAACAATCGCCTTAGTACTAGAATTGTCTTATACATCAATAGTGTTAAAGTCAATGGGAGACCTTTAATATTATTTTGAAATTAAATTGTTCATCAACCTTAGATATTTGTCATCATCAAAAAGGGGGAGATTGTTAGAACCTAAACGATTGAGAAGTTTAGACCCTCATTAATTTTGATGATAACAAAATATTTCTCAAAAGAACAATTTATCCTCTAACATATCTTTGACTGTACAGGTATCAAAAGCTTCATTTATATATGTACAAATCACTCAAGAAAGAAGAAGAAATATACAAAAGAATTGAATACAATCCACTAGTGTCAGCATCCGAACCCACTTCAGCGTCTTGTCACCAAAGAAGCGTCCAAAGAAGGTGACTTCTTGACACGTGGAACACTCAATTGCTACGAGCGTCCGTCCTCTGTTCTGAGCGAGCGTCTGATCTCTTTAATGAAGCACGTGGTGATCACGTTTTGCTCTCGACCTCGGCGTGCAGGGCGAATTCGAATTTGATTTTGTGCGTTCATTTTGATGTACGAGGAAGCAAAGGTGACACCTTTAGCATAAGACAAAAATCGTACAAGGCAATTGCAAATTACAGATAGTACGAAAATGGTAATGTGTACTATTATGATATTCTCTGGAAAGGATGAAAAGGACTATATTTCAAATTACCTCACTCAATAGCAAGGAGATATTTTTACTGCAACGGTAATACCCTTGAAGACTCCTATAAATACCCCAAGGTATTCATTGAAGAAGTGTTAGAGAAACTGTGAAGAAACTTCATTCTGAAAGCAATATTACTCAAGTGTGTAATCAAGCTTCGTGCCAAGTTTCTGGTCTACATTGAACTGAACTCGGCGTCTTATACTTTCTTTTAGAAAGCTATTCTGTTTTGAGCTTAATCTTTTCATCCTCTCTGTGAGAGTTATTTTGATTGTTATCAAAATCATAATCTCTTTTGTAAAACTGTATTTGGCCTAGTTAAGGCTCTGTTCCTCAAAGGCTCGACTGTACTGAGTCGTTTTGAGAAGTTGAGAGTATTGTCAAGTTTGTGACAGAAGAATACTCTTGAGGAAATTGTAATCAGCTGATTATAGTGGAAAATCCTTCCGGAACGAAGGGACTAGACGTAGCTACCAGTTGGTGGTGAACTAGTATAAATCTCTGAGTCTCATCCTTTACTGCTTTACATTATTTATCTTTACCTTGCTCAGTAAAACAAGTTTTTATAAACTGTTTAAGTTTCTGCATCCGGTCCTGTTTAATTCTCTACATCCGATATACAAAACAGTTTTGAACAACTTATTTTGAAGTTTTTACACATAGATTGCGAAAAGTTTTTAACACAATTCAACCCCCCTTCTTGTGTTCACGTTCATCATATTGGGTTCAAAGCTTCAGAAGTATGTTTGGTCCTGGACGTGGTAATTCCTCCAAAATTCAAAATTCCTGAGTTCGTCAAGTATGAAGGTTTAACTTGTCCAAAAAGCCACCTCATCATGTACTGCAGGAAGATGGCCTCCTGCTCCAGTAATGATAAGCTCCTAATCCACTTCTTCCAAGAGAGTCTTACCAGGGCATCCCTATGCTGGTATATGCAGTTAAAGCGGGGCAAAATCAACTCCTGGAATGATTTGGCTAAAGCTTTCATCAAACAATATAAGTACAATATGGACATGGCTCCTTGCTGCTCCCAGTTGCAAACCATGGTAAAAGGGGGCAATGAAAGCTTCAAAGAGTATGCCCAAAGATGGAGAGGGATTGCAGCCCAAGTGGAACCTCTGCTATCTGAGAAAGAGATGGTTACCATGTTCATTGACATACTTCAACAACCCTTCTATGATCTGATGATGGGAAATATCTCTTCAAGCTTCTCAGACCTAGTTGTTGTCGGAGAAAGAGTGGAAGCCGGGATAACAAGCGGAAGGATTGCCAACCTCGACATTCAAAAACCATCGCGCAGTATGAGCCAAGAGATGGAAGAAGATACAAACGCTGCTCATCACAACATGCCAAGTTGGGGCAGTGGGTCATTCAATTAAGAATTGTTGAGGCTTTGAAATACAAAGTGCAAGATCTGATCAATGCCAAGTGGTTGGACTTCAAGAAAGATAACTCTGTTTACTTTTTATGCTTTGCTCCAAGCCCGAGGGCATATCTTGTAAAGGGCTCATTATGTTCTCATCTTTTCAGTTCATCAATAAAACTGCAATTTGAATCTTTTCAATTTAGCTCATAAAATAAAATGGTAAAGCAAATGCGCAATTATCAAAAATTAATTTTTGTGAAAATTTGAGCAATGAGGTTTTGAGATGAAGTTTGGCTGTTTTTCTCTATCCAAAAAATATAAAAAATATTTATCCCTTGCTACCCCTTTCGAGCCTAAAAAAAAGAAAAATTTCTTTCAAGTACCCTAAACAAGGATCACCCATACATTGAAGGCTAGCACAATAGTCTATTAAATTTTGTCTGTTAAAAAAAAAAACAAGCAAGCAAATATCAAATGCAACATATCAAGACTCTTGCAAAAAAAAATGAATAAAAATGCAAAAGCAAAACAAGACAATTGTGCTAGCAACCATCCAAATGCATCTTGGCACTAAAGATCCTTGTTTTCATAAACCCTTAAATACTTTTTGAGCCTGAAATATCCTTTTTTTCATAGCCCTTAACCCTTGGCCACGTTACAACCCTAATAAAGTCCGTTCTGATCAAAGTCCAATTGCTCATGTTTTCTCAAAACTTGATTTTGAAAGAGGAAATCCATATAAACTCCTCGGTGTAGTTGCTTTACCAAAAAAAAAGAGTGTAAAAGAAAAGCTCGCTAGGCTGAAAACCTGAAAGGGCGGTCTAGGCAGAAGTTAGAGCGACCCGCTAGGTTGAAAACTCGCAAAGAGCGGCCTAGGAAAAAGTTAGGGTCAAATTTACAAATATATCAACCCAGATTGGACCTCGCAGATCTAAACATAAAATGAGAAGCTGGGGGCAAAAGCTGAGCCCATCGTTTACAAGCTTCGCATTCAGGATTTCGTTCCAGTTTCAGAACTACGCAAGGTGATCCGCGTCTCTACATAGATCCTTCCTCACATGGCTGGACAAAGGCCAAAGGGACACTGAAAAGTCTCTATGGATCAAAGTTGTCAATCTAATCCTCCCAAGGGCATTCAAGGCATGAAGCTGAAAATTTGAGGATCCATAAAATGATTTATCAAGGGGCAAATATGCAAACATGGTGCAGTACAAAGTCAACCATTCTGACAAGCAATCCGACAGAAGGTTATCATCCCACGAGTCTAGGGGTAGCGTCCTCAAAAAGGGATTCAGGGGAATAAAAAAAAAGGTCTTATAAAGCAAAATAATTTTCATGCATGGCATACCATTCATTGCATCCTGCATGACCATCAAAGTTTTTTGGGTCCATCGACCCACCCTCTCCAATGTTGCATACAGTGGGTCTGTTGTTACTCAGTAAAAACTAGTACTCAGCCTATCCAATCTATTAGCAAGAGTTAGGAACCTGTCCTACATTTTGCTGGGAATCTGACCCACCACCTTAGGAATCTGACCCAAGCATTTATTTGGGAACCTGACCCGCATCTCGGATCTTCCTTAATTATGGAAATCGATCCACACCTTTTAACAAGAGTTAGGAATCTGACCTACACCTTGTCGGGAATCTGACCCAAACTGTGTCGAGTGACGGAGAAGCTCATACACTGGACGTTCACCTGCAATAGGAAAACCAGTCCATACTTTAGCAAGAGTTAGATTCTGACCTACATCTTGCCGAGAATCTGACCCGAACCCATATTGAGTGACAGAGAAGCTCATATCTCGGACCTTACTTAAATAGGATAGCCAATCCGTACCTTTTAGCAAGAGTTAAGAACCTGACTTACCCTTGTTGGGAATCTGACCCAAACCTGTGTCGAGTGACGAAGAAGCTCGCACCCTAAACTTTCCCTAAGTAGGGAAGTAATCAATACCAAAGATGTGAAGGTTAGGAATCAGACCTATGCCTTACTGAGAATTCACTAGGAATCAAACCTAGAATCTCTCTTCAATTTTGTAAGAGTTAGGAACCAAACCTATGCCTTACCCAGAATTCACTAGGAATCGAACCTAGAATCTCTCACCAATTTTGTAAGAGTTAGGAACTAAACCTATGCCTTACCGGGAATTCACTAGGAATCAGACCTAGAATCCCAAAGCAAAGTCGGGAGCCAATCTCGCATCGTCAAATAATTTTGTTCTGGACAAAATTAGAGTCTTTTATCCTTAATTACCTTTTACAACGAATGCACGAAGACCTTCGAGTAAAATGTAATAAAGGAGGGGCAGCTGTCATACCCTAATTTTGTCCGGCCTCTTTCTTTTAATTTATTTTTGCTTATTAAAATTAGTAGTAGTAATATTAAATAAATAAATAAATAAATAAAAATAATATTTTTGGTCTCATAGAAAGAATAAAGAAAATAAAAAATAAGGCAAAAGAAAGAAATAGAAAAAATAAGGCAAAAGATCCTCTTCCATCCCTTTCCTTTTCAGAAAGCATATTTTGGAGAATCAATCAAATCTCCCTTTCTTAATCTCAAACCAAATCACACCAAAATCTCCCTTTTCGATAATATGTCTCAGATTTATGGAGATTCGGTTGAGAGGAAAACATGGACATCCAGAACCAAATCAGGGAGTGATTCTATTCTCTTTTTCTTCATTTATTTCCTTTTAATCCCAGTTTATTTTGATCCTGATCTTTCTTTGTTTCTGTAACAGATTCGAAGAATGCTATAAAAGCCTCTCAAAGAGGAGAAAAAGGGGGGAGCAAACCGAGGAGAGTTTTCGGGATCTGAAAAGAGTCACCAAGAGAGCGTTTTGGATCTCAAAAAAAAGGGAAGTTGATTTTTGAATCTGAGGAGAGACAGAAGCGAGAGCAAGGCCGCTGCTGAGATCTATGTGAGGCCACAAAAGAAAAACAAACATTCTTAGTTTTAGGTGGATTTAATTTTTTGCTCCCCTGTAAATTTCTGGGTCCCGAGTTGTTCGCCCAGGTTTTATCTCCTTCTCCTATTTCTTTTTCTTTTTTGATCTGTAATAGCAATTCAGATTGTTAGCCTTAATCTATTCTATTATATTTCTTCAGCTTGATTTATTTTTTATTAACTTTTTATTTATCTTTCTATTTGGATCGTGTTTATTTGTTGCTGCTGAGTTTCTTTTTTTTATTTATCTTCTCATTTTACATCATGTGAGGCTCGAAGCTAGTGTTAGGGTTTGGCCTCCCAATGGGGCCAAACCTTGTAGGGACCGAATTGCAAATTTTCCATTCAGAGGGGCATCAAAGCGAAAAAGGAAAGTTTCTACCTTTTTTTCATTTATATGTTTTTTTCTTTATTAAGTTAACATAATCGAAATCATGTTTATTTGCTTTTCCAAAGTTTCCTTTTTTTCATTTCTGTGTTATTTTTAAAAAAAGTATGAAGTAATAATATTAAAAAAGGAATTTTTCTGGATTCTAACAAAAATAATAATAAAGCTTTCTTTTTTGAAACGAAGTACTTTCCTTTTTTAAATAAATTAGTTTTTAGGCACTATTGCTAATAAAACCAAAAAGGGAATCAATTTTAGGCAAACATTTTTTTTGAATAATTAAAGGTACAGTTTTTACGGGCGTCGCGGGGTGCTAATACCTTCCCCGCGCGTAAATAACTCTCGGGCTCAAAATCTGGTTCAAAGACCATTTCTTTCAATTCTTTTCAAAAAATAGGTTTTCCAATGTTTCCTATAAAAATAAATATTGGTGGCGGCTCCATTTAAAATTTTAGGGTGGTTGTCACATAGGGCTTGTTCTTCTTCTTTGTGTCCCCTCATTCGTGCTTCATGAACAAGGAGACTAGCTTGAAGTTCATCAATGGTTAGGGTTGTTATGTTGTTTGACTCTTTAACGACACAAACAACATAATCAAACCTAGCGGTCATTGATCGGAGTATCTTTTCGACTACTGTTTTTTCTTCCATTCTTTCACCTTGCGCTTTCATCTTATTAGCAATTGCTAGGGTTCTTGAGACGTATTCATTCACTGTCTCCCCTTTTTTCATCCCCAAGACTTCGAACTCTCTCCGCGAGGCTTGCAATTGGGCTTTTTTACTTTAGTTGACCCCTAGTACTTCATCTTCATCGAGTCCCAGATGTCCTTCGCACTATCTTTCTTGAGAATCATTTCGATAATTCCCTGTTCTATCGCCTGGAATAGGTAATTCTTGGCCTTCAAGTCTTTCAATTTTGCATCTTCCACAGCCTTAATTTGATCTTGAGTCGCTCCTTCAAGAAGAGTTGGAATTCCGGCATCAACCAGACTCCAATACTCTTTTGAACGCAAAAGGTTTTCCATTAGCATAGCCCAATGATCATAATGACCATCAAATCTTGGCACAGCAGGTTGCACAAAATTCTTTTCTTCCGCCATTGAAGACTCCCTCTGTTTCCTCGTTTTTCTCTTGTTCTTTCTATTCTTCGAAAACTGCGGTTTCGTGGTTTCGTATCAGGCCCCCTAAAGAGCTCTGATACTAGTTGTTGGGATCAAGAGAAAGATTAATGAAAAACTGCTTATTCTCATTGAAACAAAGGTATATGTACATTTACAGAAACTCAACGAACTTTACTAACTCTGCTGACTCTGTTTCTAACTCAACCATTGAATGGTGTTGGGACAGGCCCGATACAACACACAAGCGGGCCCAAACACTTCCAACATCACAAACACCTATTATTACTTAATACAACCCTACTAGATACATCAACAGTGCGGACCGTGGTGGCCAATAAATATAAAACAGATAAAATTAAAAATAGGCTAACCTGTTGAATGCGTTAACAAGTAAGGTGGTGGAAAAAAAAAAGTGACGCGGCCCAATGAGAGGGAATGTGTTCAAGAGAGTGTGTTTGAGGGTGTAACCCTAACATTGCTCTTATTATAATTATCGACAAAAAGAAAGAGAGAGGAAAAGAGTTATGGAAAGTAGCGCAAGTATGTAGTAGTTGGTGTCTGAGAGTCTCTAAAGCTCCAAATTTGAGAAATAAATAGATGTTATAATTACGGTTTTTGCCACCACGTTTTCGGTGTTTCCGTTTTCACTTTTTGGAAAAGAAAACGGTGAAAACGTCGATTTTTTATTTTCAATTTTGGGTCTTTTTTTGAAAACGTTTTTAAAGAAATCATTTTCTAAAATCTAAACAAACGTATTTTCACTGTTATTTTCTGTTTTTACTGGAAATGAAAATAGAAAAACAGGCTCTAGTTTCTATCATTGTCATTTCAAAACCATGTTCAATAAAAGATAGGACGAAAAAGAATCTTGAGCTATATTTCCATCACTATTCAGCGTATGTCCAAACACATATTACTACTTTCCATCAACTCACAATAAAAGATGACCGAAAAAAAAGTAATCAATAATTAAATTCAAATTATGGCGATTGTTTGAAAATACCGAAAATTTTGGAAAAACAAAAATAATTATTAATTTTAACATTTTAAACGATAGTATAAACATAGTTTGTTTTGTTATATATTCTTTAGTTAAACACAGATATTCTTCACATATTGGTCTGACTCATGGAAATTTTATAACTGAAACTATAAGGGGCTGCGCGAACGCAAGCCCCCACTACCACAAATTATGATGTAGGCTCTGCCAATTGGACAGACCTTAGAGAAGCACCCCTCCCCAGTACAATGGAGGTCACAGCTCTAGGCCATGGGCCTCCATGATAACCCATTGACCCCATCCAGGTAAGTATGTTGCTCAACGACACACTTCTATTTTAGAACCAGTTCTCCTCACTACCTTCCACACTTCCATCGATGCGGGACACTGAAATGCTACCACAAATCATATAACCATTCCTCAGTCTCTGCAATGAATGACATTAAAGATCCTTTTCCTTTGGTGAAGACCAACCTCTAACATAATACTACGCCATAACCATAAATCACAGCACGCATGAGCCACGAGTGAAGCTCGATTGCCAATTCTTTTCCCAGTAAAGAAAACCCGAATGAATGGCTTGCACCATAGGTGCCACAGAATCAGAATGTTTGTTTTTGTTCACATAGAACAATCATGCAATACAAAGTGGGCAGTTAAGAGTATATCCCAGGGCTCAACACACACTGGTGGAGTCAAGGTTCTTAATTCTTAGTTAATTCGTGAGGGTGGTTAAGCCAAAATGGCCAACCTTGTCCTCTCACTCACCCTCAAATTTACATTTCCTTAAATACTCCTTAGGAAATTGCCAGTGCCAGTGCCAGTGCCACCCAATGGACACATTCTCAGATGGTGACATCCATGGCCTAACATTAAAACGTAACGTCGCATAAAGTAAGTTCTCGAATTTAACTTTTGAAATAAAGTGGATTTGAATCAAACCGATATTAAAGCTTTTGCATTTCAGCAATCTCATCATGTTGTTTAGGCTTTCTCTTCTGCCTTTCTTTAACACCTGATGCATCTTGATACGAAGAAGTTTTACATTTCAACAGTCACGTTAAATTAAAATGATGAAATTGGAAAGCTGCAGAGAAAATGTGTTGCATGAGGAAGTTGTGACCAGTATGATACCGAGAAACAGGCATACTTAGTGCAATCTGAAATTATTAAAAGATAAATAATTCTATTCATTCTCTCAAAAAAAAAAAAAAAACTAATAATTGTATTCATAAGTAGTTGCATTTCCATTGTAAATTTCCATGACAATTTTCTAGTCAAGTTCTTTAGGAGACAAACTTTCTAGTAAGGTCCAACAGAGTAGCTCATAGCTTAACTAAAGTTGCTCTATCCCTTCCTTGTCCTCAGATTTTTTATCATACTCCTTGTATGGACTACTTGATTGATTGCTAATGAAATTCCATAAGTTTGCTTTCGTAAAAAAAAAGTCATTATTTCTATAAAAAAATGTCGTTATTAAATTTTATGAATTTTTTCCCTTTAAACTACAGACAACTCCAGAATCAAAACAGGGTTTAAGGAAGAAATTTAATTTAATCAAATCCAAAAGTGACCAAATAACATATGGTTTCAAGGAGTTTGGCTCACATGTTGCAATGCATGAGAGCAAGGAAGAACATTCCATACATTAAACGCAAAAAGTAAATGAACGTCACACCATAGTATTCTTTGCACATTGATTGATGAGAAGAGCATCTCCAGCAATGGTTCTTGGAGTTGTTTTTAAGCACAAGAACCTGTTTTTATTTTTTTAACCAATGGAGGGGCAATGACATGACAACCAGGATGGAGAACCGTTGTGCAGTAAGAACACCAAAGAACCGCTTTTTGCAAAACCTAACAGCAACAATAGGTGGACCCAAATTGCAAGTAGGACCAATTTACATGGTTTTTAATTGATTTACTATTGGAGTAAAATATTACCCAAATTCTTAAACATGACATATTCTGACCCCACTAAAATTCACCTAAGAACTTAAATTGAGTTCTATTGTTGGAGATGATCTAACAAAACAACAGCACATCAAATTGATGGGAATGAGAATGGTAATGCTACAAAGAACCTCAAGAGCAGGAAAAATAAAACAACACATTTGCCAGAAGCTATCTATATTACCTACTTACGAGCCACCTCTCCTATGGGTGAAGGTATTTTATAACCGTCCCAAAGAAAGCAGCCGAATGGTAAAAGGCTGCGAGATATTGAGAGCGCAGGTTCGAACCTACAACGCTCCACTTCTCCCCTCCCTATCCCCCAACGCGTGACCATTTGTAATAAGGATAAAAAAAAGGTATTTTATAACCGGTGTAGAAGAAAAAATTGTTAAAACATTCGCTTATGAAATTTACATAGCAGCTACTTTCAGCCAGACAGCAACCTAAGAATTTACATTTCTCACCTTACAAACCCCACACAATGTAGATATAGGGGGAAAAAATGGAAAGGGAAATGAAACAAAAATGAAAGAAGTGGAATTACAATATCACAATCAAATCCGTATTCTATCCTATTATGCCAATCCGAGCTTCCCTCAACGCTTAATATTAGATGGAATCCAAATGTAATTGATGATATGCTGTAGCTTTAACTCAGGCCAGAACTTGGGGTAAACATCTCATTTACAGGTTATCACGTCAATGAGCCAGATCCTCACTCCCAACAGCAATGGTCGACTTGTCAAACATGCGCACGTTGTATTGTTCATATACTCTAGCCCGATTCTCAGCCCACCAATGTTCTGCTTGTTTCTCACTAAACCGCTTCCGACTGCATTCACCAATGCAAAGGTTTCCCAGGTTATAACACCGCTAATGTATGAAATACAACATAATTATATGAATTGCTAGTAAAGCTTTGTTTTCCCATCAGATAAGCATTTAGGTGGGAAATTGCTTGTCAACGTTTAACATCATGTACATCACTCTACCAAATTTTGGAGATCAGTTGTGCAAGTTGATAAAAAAAAAAAACAATGTCAATACAATAGAGTATTCCATACCTGAACCGAACTCTCTTAAGATCTATTGCACCTCCTGATAGGGAGGTGAGAGTAATATATACACCAGGCTCATCTTGCTCAACCCATTCAGTCTCGTTACGGGACTCATTATCCTTTGTTTTGCTCCCGTTTCTGCAAGTTGCATCTGATTGACTATGTTTACTGTGACCTGCACTACGGTTTGTGATAATGCTTGATCCATTTGAAAGTAAATGGTTATTTGATTCAGTTAAGTCTGATTCTGGGCTTGTTGCTTGAATGTTCAGTCGACCGATGGAAACATTGCTAAAGTCATTGGAACCAGGATTGGAGTCAGAGGGTGATCTGACATTTCTAGCCACTCCAACAGGAAGCCTCTCGGCCATGTCCTTCAACTATTCAGTGCAAGAAACAAGGAAATGTATGATCAACAAGACTATTACTTAACTCTTATACATCCAGTAAAACAATCCACTATTAGTTGTTGATTGGTATAGACCCCAACTGTAACTGCTCATGCTTTTACAATCAGTTTTGATTCAGTTAATATTAGAGTTTTAGTCCTAGTGTTATTTTAGTCAATTTTATTAGGATATTATATTTGGATATATAGTTATGTCAATTGTCAAATCAATGAATAAGCTTTCGATTTGTATTTCCTAGAGGCTGGTCATTTACTTGAGCCTTATGTTGTGCATAGAGCTTATATAAATAATAAACACAGACTTCAAAGAAGAAAGTAAATGAAGAAATTTTCATGAGACGCTAGGCACTAACCACGAGGGGAATTATGCTTGGTCTCACAATCACATTTATTTATCTTCATCTAAAGTACTTTCACCTACTCATTAGTGTAGCCTTTCCACTTATCTTGTTGAGTTAGACAAGGTTTAATCAAACAACCTAAGAAAAATAGGTGAAGAATCTGCTTGGATAAGGGTTTTCTAGAAGATATTAATTGCTTATCTCAAATGGAAAATAAAAAATTACCAACAGGAACCTAGTTTGATAAAAGTGGTTTGAGGGATTGGAGTTTCTACCTGGGCCGTAAGCGACTTGATCACTTCCTTTGCTGCTTTGCATTTGGCAGTTTCTTCGCTGGCAATTGCTATTGCTTCTTTTAGTTGTTTAGATGTTCTTTCCAACTCGGCTTCTTGAAGCTGGGCTCTCTGAGTCAGGTTTTCCACCTGAAAGGGGCCAAAATATTCATCGGGCTCACTACAACTAGATTTTTTTTCCGGGGAATCTTACTACAAATAGATAATCAAGTGAGTAGAACATCTTGTTATGGTTTAGAAAAATAAAATGAAAGCAGAAGAAAAAAACTACTTCCAGCCTATTGAAGCGAGTTTAACATCTTATTGTGGTTAAGAAAATAAAGGGAAAGGAGAAGAAAGAAATCCTTTCCAGCTTATGCAGTAAAATACGGAATCAGATGTCCATCTGTTCTTTATGAAAAAATTGTTTTGACAAGTGGTCAGAAGAAGCTCTTTAAAAATAATTAATTGAACCTCACTGTTAATTTTTGTGTCAACTTAATAAAAACCAAAAAAGGAATAAAAATTAGATATCATTAAGTATGAGGACTTTAATTACAAATCTTTTTCTTTTGGTTAAATAAAAGCCTAAGTAAAAACAAAAAACAAAAACAAAAAAAACAAAAAAAAAAAGCCTAAGTACAGAACCTGACACCTGAAACTAGGGCTAGCAATGGGCGCAACTGAGTCAAACCTGTAAAAGCTCAAGCTCATTCACTAGACAAGTAAAAAATTTCAACTCAAGTTCAGCAAGGTTATAAGCCTAGCTTATTGAGCTGTCACCAAACTGAGACTTAAATAGTTCCTGAGCCAGCTTTGCTCATCACCAGCCCTACTGAAACATTCACATGCCACATACTCTGACATGGCAGCAATTAAAAATCAAAATTTACATGGCAACCGTTATCAGACAATAAGCAAGTAATTAGGTCAATTCCAATTAAATGTGCATCTTGCAAGCAACAATTCAAGCATAATAGTTGGTGTGAAACTCCATTGTCTTTTTCTTATTTTTGTGCCGAATGGGGGCTGGGTCATTTTCTTCAGCCATAATCCATATTATAAAAAAAGAAACTAATATCATTAGGGGAAAGAAGGGGTGCCACTTGTGATCTTGATTACATTGGAATTCTATTAGACAAATTTATTAAGCAAGGGAATATTGTCTATCAATGAAAGCAAGAAATAGGATACCTGCGATCTTAATTTAACAACCTCCTGACTGAGGCTATCATTGGTCCTCTTCGTATCATCCACAACTATCTTTGGGGATGTTAGTCCTCCCAGCGTTGGGGTTGGAGTGGTTGACCGAGGTGGACTAGACCGTCTAGATATTGGGGATGTTGCCCGGGAAACAATTCTCGATCCAGGAACAGAAGCTGAGAAAAACTTTTTTGATGATCCGTAAACGGGATTAAAAGATTTAGAAATATTCATTGCTCCCCATTGTGAACCTCCATTTGGTACAGGCGAGACACGACTACTGTTGAATTCCAGTTTCTTGTTTTTCTTTGAAGATCTGCTGTCTACTTGTTTCAAGGATTCCATTGAAGAGAACCTGGCAAGTTGATTTTGAGATCTGGAATCCAATTTATCATCCTTACCAATACACTCAAGTGACCCTTGATTAATACTTCCTCTTCTACTCATGGAAGACTGGGATGACGAATCAGTTTCTGTAGTTTTCCTAATTTTAATTAAACAGTTATCACAGACACGATAAGGCTTGTTGGGATTTGGTGACATCGAAGCCTTAACAGATTTCTTACTGCTGCATGAATGACAAAAAAGAAGTCCACAATTATAACAATTGTGACGCTTCCTTTTAAAATTAAATGGCAGACGGCAGCCAGAACACATGGATCGGTCAACACCAGATACCCACTTATGTAGGCATATAGCAGCAGTGAAATTTGTACCGCAAGCAATACTTTTGACTTGTTTGTCTTTCAGAGATTCTACTAATGTTGGGGAGTTTCTATCATCAGTATCCCCATGACCTAAACGGCCATTTGCACCTTTCCCCCAAGTGTAAACTTCAGTCCTTGAAGTTAAAACCGCAACATGATAAGCACCACAGGCTATCTCCTCCACAAAACTCTTTGAAAGCTTCCCTTCAACACGAGTTGGTAGCTTCCCATCAGCTTGAGGATTTCCTAACTGGCCATAGACACAACTGCCTGTGGTATAGACATGGCCTGTTCTAGAAAGTGCAACAGTCATACTATGACCACAAGCAACTTGACAAAAGTTAGGTTCAATAAGAGCAAGAACACAGGTTGGAACAAGTTTGGATTCCTTGTCACCATGCCCAAGTCGACCTTTGTCTCCATCCCCCCAAGTAAACAGCTTCCCTGAAGAGCAGTTGCTGGAACTTGAATTTCCAACCATGACTTCCACAACTGCAGCAGTATGCCAAACACCACAAGCAGCCTGCACAGTACGAAGACCCTTCAGGGACTCTATTTCCCTTGGCAAGGAAACACTTTTTCGGTCTCCATGACCCAGAACACCAAATGTGCCATCACCAAAAGTAAATAACTGTCCGGCCGAGGTTACAACAGCAGTGTGCCATGGACCACAAGAAATAGATGAAACGTGTATGCCCTCCAAGGGACCATTTACTCTTTTTGGGACCCAGTGGCTCACCCGACTTCCATGCCCTAGAAGACCGTAATTGTAAGTGCCATCACCCCATGTATAAAGATCACCAGAAAGTGTCACAGAACAAGTATGGTACTCTCCACAAGCTACAAGTTCGATATTTGTATTACTTAAGGATTCAATGAGTTTTGGATGGGGAACGTCAGAATCAACTCCATGCCCGAGCCTGCCTCCTGATTCTTCCCCCCAAGAGAAAATTTCGCCTTGTTTTGTCACTAAGGCTGCATGTTTCCCACCACAAGCAATATTCTGTACATCTAGAACTACTGCTGATTCCAAGGCTTTGGGCAATAGAGAATCCATTTTGACATCAA
This sequence comes from Calophaca sinica, assembly GCA_037113605.1. Classification (NCBI taxonomy): domain Eukaryota; kingdom Viridiplantae; phylum Streptophyta; class Magnoliopsida; order Fabales; family Fabaceae; genus Calophaca; species Calophaca sinica. Next base: position 85,001,385 of record CM073735.1, read on the forward strand.
AATAACTCCCGACTCGGTGAGCCCCACCACCCAAAACACCATCACCAGTGCCTTCCCCCCAAATGAAAACATCCCCCAAGGCATCACCATCATCTTGACCAGAACCTTGGCTAGAAGAGCTAACGGCACTTGATAGACTAACTCTAAAAGCATCCATAGGGATTGTCTTCATGTGACCATGCCCACTATCTGATCCACCTGATGACACAGAGTGGACTGAACCACTAGCTGAATCTGGAGGGAAGAAAACCTTTGGAGGAACGGGATAACAAATCGCATCAGAAAACATTTTATCCAAACCATTCTTAGGGGGGCTCTCGTATGGACTTTGAAGGCGAAGGTGATCCCCACTATCCTGAATAGGGAAACCAAAAATCTTCCCAATAAGCATCTTCAACTGAAATATAGTGAAGCAGGATGAAAATGGAAGGAAACAGATAATACCTTTTGCAAGCTTTCGTTACTACCAAATGGAGAACTTAAGGGAGAACTTCTTCTAGTGTATGTTCGAGGACTATTAGCTTCAGATGGAACACCATCACTTCTTGATTCTGTTCTCCACTTCCGGTGATGGCCCCGTGAAATCAATGCTTTCAATCCACTGAACCAAACCTCAGCTTCATCTTTATCCTTGCAAATCTAGTAGAAAAGAATCAGATCACAAGATTATATTAAGGTTACACCCGCAAAATACCTCTATAATGCTTATAATGTCTAATATATCTGTGCAATCAAAGCAGCAGGCCAAGCATTCCCCCCAAATAGAGGAAAAATGACCAATAAGTGTAGCTTAAGAAAAGGTCTTTCATTTGAAGTTTGTAATTATACAATACTCCCTCCGGTCTATATTATAAGAAACAAATGTGTCATTTTTCTTAGTCCAAATTATAAAAAACAAACATTAATTTTATAATACATTAATTGTTAATTTCCATTTTTACTCCCTTATTTAATGCGAGACATATATTAACGAGATGTACCTACTTTTTATGCATTAATTATATACCATTTCATAGAAGGGGTAGTTTTGGAAAAAACTCGACTTTAAGAAGTATTAATTAGGAAAAACAAGTTTCAATGCAATTCTTTGATCTGTGTAAATTATGGTTTTGTTTCTTATAATATGGACCGGAGGTAGTATTTGACTAATAAATTATCAACTTAATTTAAAAAATAATCTACTCAAAGTATGAATCTATGGGTCATAACCCCTTTTGCATATTTGTGGTTAATTGTAGGAAGATTATTGATTAAATTAAATTGATACTTAGTTAATCAAATATCGCTACCCAAGAACTGAAGATAAACTATTAAGTATTTTCCAAAAAAAGGGGGTGTGAAGAAATATATACCAAGTCCAGTGATCTATCGTTGTAGATAAGAGAAAATGACTGGTATTCCTTTGCAGGCCGTGGATATCTTTGAAAGATAGGCTGAAAAAAATTGAAGTTTGATCAGTCATAACAGAGATAGATGTGAGAACTTTCTGACCCGAGATGATTTCACTGTAGAAGCTCAAAGCCAAGAAGGAACTATGAATATATTTATAATTATAAAATACACCCATGCTCATGCTCACCAGATCATTATGAATTGAAGGCGTATTTTTACATAAATAAATGACAACTTAATAGAAAGGACAGCACAAAAGTATATCGACAGACATGAATATAAATTCCTAGAAAGAAACAGCATAATAGTTGCAAATAGAAACCTACGTAAGTGATAGCAAGCGAAAGAGGGATAATACAAGACCTCAACAAATTAATCATTTTTTAGCTAGCAAATCATTATATGTCTGAAATCTCTCCTCAAGGGAAACTGGATTCAATAATTTCTATAAACAGGCATACATTGGAGAAGATTCAAAATAACAACAAACAAAAGCTTCTTAATAGAAAGATGGACAATGATTGACAACTCAATTTTATATATCTCAACTAGGAGCAAATTGTGAGGTCACAAGAGTGCATAAATGAAATACAATTTTATTTTTTTTTTTGAAATGCAAATTTTATTAATCATACAAATTATATAACTATCTTGCAGCAACTAATCATCTAAAAAATAACACAAGATACTGTTGGCTAAATCTGAAGCAGCAAAATAATATCAATGATTTCATTGTCATTTTGAAAGACTTACCGTCCGTTGTCCGGATATAATTCTAGAAACATGAGTTAGTTTAAGGCGCTTCTCTTCTTTCCCTGAGAACCATATCAAAACAGATTCGTCCTGAAAGCAATAGAAAAATTAAATACTTTCAACTTTTTACAACCCGACAATTTCTAACAAAATCTTCAATGCACGAAAACTTTCATGAGCCAACTATTCCAATAAAATTGGGCTGCTAGGTATGGGCACACAAATGATTCATAATTTCTCAATGCAATTGCACACACTTTTAGAAACCTTATCATCACATGCTAATCTAGCTGCTATTAAGCCATTGTAAGTTCTGTCTGTAGTATTTTAAATATTTTTGAGTATTAACTTTGGAATATCGTCTGTTTAACAATATAATTCATTGGATGCATAATTTGAATTTTTGCTCCTCTTCCACAAATTACTAACACACTTCATATGTCAACTTCAAGGCCATCCACTACTTTCTCTCCACTTCTTTTCAAGAAATTTTGCTACAATAAAGAACAGGGTAAAAAAAAAGTAGAAAGAGGCTGAGGCTCTAGTTTAGGTTTTGAAAATAACACGGGCAAAGTAATGGCAAACACACTTATTAGGAAGAAAGAGGGAGATAGAGTTTAACAAAGATTAAATTTATACACACAAATGGAGTACAAAACTCACATTGGAAAGCCGAAAGGGGCAAAACTTGGGCTTCCCCCTTCTTCCATACTTCAGCAAGTAAGCCCCTTTCTTTAAAGCAGTAATGGCCTGCAGATGAGATAAATAAAGAACTTCAGTCAATATAGTCAGCAAATTTCAGCAAGCACCAAGGGTATCCTGCCTGAAGCCCCGAATTCCACATCACACTACAGCAATAGACTATATGCACATCAACATAGATGAAAATTGAAAAGAAAATTGTATAACATAATTTACCATAATAAGATCACAAATCAACATCCTTTTCTATTTGGCAAATCTCTAAAATATTTAGTCCACTAAAAAAGCTAGCAAACAGCTAGAATCTTTGAAAAAAAATTCAACAAGATGCAGTTGCTCTCAGCCTTGGCTACATCCTAAATATCAGTCTCCATTTGAAGAGAGAGAGATCCTCCAGTAATTCTCATGGTCAATTTCATCCACTACAGTGTTGGGTTCATCAAGGCATAAACAACTCAGATACAACAAAAGTCCAAGCCTTTTTCCCACTAAACAGGGTTGACTATATGAATCAATCAAATGATATCATTGTATTTTGACGAAAAATCTTCAATGGCCATTTAATCAAGGAAGCACAGATACTTCAAAATACTAGCCTTGTCCATGCCTTACCCATGTAGGACACATTGTATTGGACACTTCAGATTTACTTAGTTGTATTTTACAGTTTTTTACTTTATACCAATGCAGATGAAAATACCAGAATAATTAGTTAAATGGTAGCATTTTATTATGTCTACAATGACATGTATTAACTTTTTAAATTATTGACTTCTTTTTCAATTTAAGATTTGTGTTTTTATAATAATTTTATACTTACGTGTTTTACTATTATAATCATTTTGCGTCTTACAATTTTTAAAATTTGTCGTATTCACGTTTCCGATGTCATATAGTGCTTTGTATTGTAGCAATTAATTCAAGATCCTCTTTTATGGTTTCCTTGGAGTCTTTCTTTGTCTACCTCAACATCTAATTATTAGGCTCTCCTCCATCTAATCAACTCTTATAATTTGCACCTCTATCAGTCTTTTTCTCACACGTACAACCATCTTAGGTACAATTGTACCAACTTTCCTAAATAGATGGCAATGCGACTTTCTCCCTTTCTAAGTAATACATTTAATTCTGGCATTAATAACCAGTGATAATACCAAAAATTTAGTGATTTATTTAATAGCCCAGTGCTCCACTTCACCTTGTGGACAGTGAAGCCAGAGTACTCCAAAATTGTGTATATATACCAATATGCATATGATACGCCTAGATCCGTCTCCATGGAGTACCCTCCAATTTTTTTAAATTTCTTTTAAAGAAATTATTGACCGATCTTTGGGATACAGTATTGATACATTTGGGATACAGCTCAAAAAACATGCCTTGAAGATGAAGGAATCGGAGTACATACTCCCTTATTAATTCTTTAAAGAGAGACAAAATGAATGCAGAAAGGTAGAGGAATTGGTTTATGTGCTTTCCAACCTTTGACTTTTGTCAGGGAAAGATAAAGGACATTAGTGAAGATGTACATGATCTCAATTTGGATTAATTTCTAACTTATGTTGTGTAACTTCAGTTATTAAAAATTTCCTATATTATTGTACTTTGACGTATAATACTTGTATCGAGTAGCTGAGCTTCATAGAACAAATCAAAAAGTAGTAAATTAGGCTATTTCACATACACCAAATCACAATTGTCCTCTAACATTAAAGCCAAACAACATTGCAGACAATGTATACTGTAAAAAAACAAAAAAAAAACAAAAAATCTAAATCCAAATAATACTCTATCGCCAAATGCACACAAAAAATAAAAAATAAATTACCATCCTAGCATGGAAGTTGCTATTGTACGCTTATCAGTTATCAGTATAGTTAGCTAGGCAAGTTATCAAACACTTATTACATTTAATTGGCATTGTTTTTTACAATAAACAATTAAAAGCCTATTAAATATAAACAAAGTCAATTTGAAATTATGAACATGGTAGCCATGAACTAACCAAGATACCTGCTCAATGTCTCTTTGAACTGTACCAGTTCTGTTAAGATCCGAAGTCGTCGTCGCCATCGAATCAGACAGTGACATCACCCGAAGCAAGAAGAAGAATCACTCGTCAGAAGAAACTATTACCAAAATCCAAACACCAATCTTGCGCTCACTCACCCATTCTCATACCCGAACCCTTCCATTCACCCGAGAACCCTCCCAAACCCCGAACCCGCACGCTCCAACACCTCAAATTCTTCCCCCGCTCTCAAATTCAATTCCTCCACCATGATAATCGAGCTCCAATTCGCTCAATGATTCGGAACTTTGAACCGCCTAGCACGGCAACAGCTCCGGCGAGCTCCGGAGTGAGCTCCGGCACTGATCAACACCAGAGGAAGCTTCTAGGTCACGGAGGAACCGCACGATGAATGAACGACGGGAAAACTCCACGGATTCCGGCGATTGAGGGATCGAAAAGGTCCGGGCGGTGCGGCGGAGAAGAAAACGGGACCGAGAAAGTGCGGGAAAATTGGAACACGAAATCCTCTGAGGAAACTGTGATCTGATTGTGAAGTTGCAGTAGAGAGAGAAAGTGAATTTTAGAGAGAGTGTGTGTTTTAAAAACAAAAAGCATAAAAAAAATTCAGTGTGGTGTCTCAATGGCTGAGAAGTGGAGTGCGAAAGAGAAGTGGAAAATAAAGAAAACGAAACAAAATAAGCTGAGAAAGGGAAAGGAAATAATATAAAAAGTGAAGGGGCGGAGAAAATTGCCCTCAGTGTTGGACGATAATTTCGAGTTTGCCACTGAGGTTTTTGTTTGATTAGTTGATCTTCGTGCTTGGCTGGTGAGAAAATCAAGAACGTGTGGAAAAGAAAAACCCGGAATTGACTGATAAGTAATAAATTTAGTAAAAAAAAAAAAAAGGTGATTACCAGAATCTCCTAGTCTTCGCTGAGTCAATGCTTCGAGTATTATTAATTCATCGGCATTTTTATATTTTCTCAACATAAAATAAAAGGGTTTTAGCAAATTCACCCCGTTTACTTTTCTCAAAAATGTCTTTGTCTTCACGTCAAAAAAAAAAAATGTCTTTGTCGGTAAATATATTTATGGACGTGATAAACTCAATCCGCATGTGAATTAGTCGTCCGTAATGGACAATTAATAACCTCTGAAAATTATCTTTATCTCTATTATATATAAATACGAATAATATAAAAGAAAAATAACATAAATAGTGCCGCGATATAAAAAATTCAGAGTCATGTCAATTAAAATTGTCCACATATAAGAGCTGAGTCACAAATACATCGAAATAAAAATTGTAAATAAAAATAACAGAAACAAATATAACATTTAATGTTACATATAAATATAGCAAGTGTCACAAACATGGAATGTGTTTCCTGCAAAATTAAAAACATGTTTAAATCTCAGCATATTCCTCCTCTCAAAATAAAATTTGGACAATATAAAATTAAACACATGCAAAAAACATATGAATCAAAAAAATTTCGGTTAACCCAACTATTTATAAAATTAAACTCTCACTACCTAATTAAATTCCACAATATTTGACACGTTTTAAATACACACTATAAACCGTTTAAACAAAAAAGTTTTGGACAACTCAATTAATAATAACATTAAACCGATCACAAATATGAAAGGCAACCCTAAATACTAAATGGTAACGTTAATTCAAAAAATATGGAAATATATCGGTAAGATTGAATATATCCCTAATATTTTTTTCGAAGTTAATAATTTTTTACAATCATAAAAAAATTTAATTTATATACTAGAGTATTTGACTCATATTATGCACGAGTATATATATGCTATTGAAAATGGTTCCAAAGTAATTTATATTTTGTATGTTGATAACATGAAATCCCATTTTTCTTCATCAGAATGTGAAACCGAAAATTATTAATTTTGATTTCTATCACATCACGAATTTTGCTAATTTGAAAAAAAATAAACAATATATGACAACGTGGTAACCATTTTGAATCATGGAGATCAATGCATTTAAAGCAAACACGATTATTAATTATCACATTATTTTTTCTACTGATATGTTGCAGATAAATAAATTACCATTTATTCTGTCATTTTGAAAAATTTTGAAATCTGAATTGAAATCTCAATTTCCATTTTGAACTCAATTAATATGCTTTATATTTTATATTTTAAAATGTTAGAGAATAATAGAAATATTCAATTTATCTATTTTTTAGATAAAAGTTTTCTCTGTTAATTTTTCCATTTAATATATTTAAAATATTTGTTGTAACATCCGTAATTTTTATTTAACGTTATTATAGTGTAATTTTACAGTATTTATGCTATACTAAGCAGTTTCTTGTTTAATAAGTAAGTGATTGAATTAAATCAGGATAAAATTAAAATTGAGAATGAATATTTTATATTAATTCATGGTTCAAAAATCGTCGAAATATTCTAACGAAGTTTCGTCGTATTTTAAATCACCGGATAGTTTTTATCCGCAATAAAATTTTAAACGAACTTCGATTTCGATGAAAATCGAATCATAACTTGTGATTATGATTGGGTGTTTTCAATTATTTTTATTATGTATTTTAAATTATTATCACGCGGTGAATTAATTTCTAAGTAAATTAATTTTCGCAATTTATCAGCTAAAGAATTAATCGGTAATGCGATTATTTGACGTCGTAATTTTAGGACACCCAAGACTCTAGGATTAGTGGGTAATCATGAGAAGAGATGGGTTAGATGTTTAGACTTGGTGATTAGATTAGAATCTTGCTTTATGGTGTTAGGTGTCAAGCTTACCTTGGTTAATTAGAAAGTACTTTTTACTAAGTTAATCCTAGCCAAGTGAAATTACCCACATTTATTTTTTTTTCTCCCCTTTTTCCTTAAGGATCAGCGTGACCCTCCCCTTTTTTTTCCTTATTCATTCATTTATTTTTCTTTTACTTGGTCTCCAAGTTATGTGTAAGTGGCATTCTTTTATTGTGTTAAAATAATTTTTCCTCTCCCATTCTTGCCTCATCAGGCCGTAGCCCCTTTCTTCTCCACACTTCTTCATTTTTTTTTTTATCTCCTTGTTCCTTGTTCCAAAATCCTTGTGTTGGTGATCTTGTGTTCAAGAATTTTTCCTTCCTTCTCCTTTGCTGTAAAAGCCGTAGCACCCCTCCCTTTTTCATACTTTCAATTAATCTTACTTTCATTTAGAGAAAGCAAGTGTGGGTGCTAGAGAAAAATAAGCAAAATCCTTCCTTCCTTTTTTTTTCCCCCCTCTTTTGCCGTGAACCTTCACCCAAAAGACACCCTGATTTTATTTCATATTTCTTCTCCAATCTAGTGCCAATATCTTATTATTGAGTGTGAGGTAGAGAATCAAAAAAAATTCCCCTTGAAACCTAGCCTAAAACCGTGGGGATTTGGAGAGCTTTGGGTGAGGATTTCCACTCCTTTTTGTTCTAATTTCTTAGATAGTTTATGATGATGATCAAGAGCATAATGACAAATTCTTTTCCCTCATTTTGTGGAGCTCTAAAGCCATGACCAAAAAGGGGGGAAAAGAATGGATTGTCCCTTGTGAATCTTTATTTTGTTGTTGTTGTTGTTTTATGTTTTCATCAAGAAAAGATTTAGTTTTGTTCTCCATGAGCTTGATTCAAGCTATGATTTGGAGAATAGTTTAGAAAAAAAAATTATTTGAAGCTTTTGTTTGATTTCTTAGAGTTTTAGGAAAATTTTATTTGAAGTTCTTGTTTAATTTCTTAATGTTTTTAGTAGTTGTTTTTAGTATATTTGTTATTAAAGTTTTGTTTGGAAGAAAATTAAATATTTTTCCCAAACATTTTGGTGGAGTCGTGAGCTTCAAGGAGTAGAAAAGAAGAAACTTTCGGTGTTTTAAAGTTTGATCCTTTATAGTTTAGTTGTTGTTATAGTTTAGGAGTCTTTAGAAAAATTAGATTTGAAGTAAAGTAGTGTTGAGTGTTGTTTTAGTTGAATAAGACTATGAAACACCTAATATTTAAAGGAATCTTTGTATTTCTTGAACAAGGTCGAGTCTTAAAATTTTTAGTAATAAAGTCTTTGATTTTAGTGTTGGTTTTATGATTGTACAAGTTTTGGAAGAGGAAATTTTTTAGGTATTGTTTGGTTGTACCGAGGGAGTATTTTGTGTTTTAATGTTGTTTGTGAAAATTTTTTTACTTAGTTAATATACTATTAGTTTATCATTAGATATTTTAGAAGTTTACTATTTGCTTTGGTTTTGAAAGAACATGATTTTCTAGTATTTTTAAAATTGAAAGTTTAGTTAAAAAGTTCTTGAGAAAATTATAAAGATTTTGAGTAAGTTGTAATAAAGTATTTGAAATATTATCTTTAACTTTGTTTTAGTGTTTTTAAGTGTAAGTATAAAGAAAAGAATTTTTGGGTTGTGTACCCTAGGGATTTGTTTGCAAACCATAACCTAGGAGTTACTTTTAAGAGATTTAGAGATTTTTCTAAGACTTAGTGGTTTTGTCTTAGGGTTGTTGAGGTCGTGGGTACGTGTTGGTGTAAGCCCTAGAGGCCAATGTTTTCCTTTGGACTTATAATTTGTATCATGCTATTTATCTATTATATGAGCCATTTCAGTTATTATGTTTGTTTCAACGTAATAAAGCCCTTGAGGAAAAGTTCGATTTTAATAGAGCATCGAGTAGACGACTCCGTTGCGAGATACTATAGAACTTACTCTTAAATATCCGTAGTCGAGTATTATTATTAATAAGGGCAATAATAATACATCAAGACTATTATATGGGTGGACTGATAACCTCATCTCACAGGTTATAGATATGAGATATCAAGTCACCGCATAGATACACATTAGGGTAATTGTGTACTGGATTGACCCGCCATGAGAATACTACATAGTGCGTTATGTAAGTGTCATAAGTTAATCTCATAGTGATAGTGGTGTATGTCACCCTTTGACCTGAAACCACTATGGTCCCTACATGAGGAGTTGAGTGTTTTATTGCCGTCAAACATTGTCTGTAACAGGACAATTATAAAGTCAGTTAACTGGGCACTCCACGAGTCATGCAGAGGGACATGAGTGACCTAGATGGGATTTTCCCCTCCTACATAGCAGGAGTAATACATGTGGGCCCCTTGACAGAGTATGACTGTAAAATGCATGGTCATGCTGAAATAAGTCAATATGAGAGATTGATCATATTTATTGTTACTAAGTCTACTTGGGTATCAAGGAATATAATATTTGTAACGACCCGTTTCCGGACCGCTACTGAACTAAAACTAAACCTGTATGCGATGGATTTTTAAAAACGATACTCTTGTGTCCTTCAAAAAATGCGGTATATTTTTTTTTAACAACAGTGCCCGTAAAGCACACACAGAGTACTTACAGCATTTCGAAACATGGTGCAACTAGGACACAAGTTACGTACTGGAAATGCATACACGCATAAACATATACAATCAACATACACAGTACGTACAAAATAAAACAGAGTAGTAATGTATGAGAGAATACACCTATGATATGAAGACCCTCGCGAGAGTAATCATACCACAGGGTACTCGTGAACACCCACGCAGGGGGCTGCTCCAAAAGTAGAACCACCAGTCTACCCTGCATCAGCAAAACATCACTAGCTCGACTGGTCACCTACAAACTGTACAAAAAAGATATATACTACAGTCATCCCAAAAAGAAACATAACAGCAGACAAATGGTCAACACGCAATCAAGACAAATAAAAGTCGTTGCCCGAATCCTCGAAGGGGCCCTCCTCGTCATTGTCCACCAACTGGTCTTCCACGTCCTCGACATCGCCTGGGTAACCATCATGAATCGAAGGTACCACGGGAAAAGGGTCAACTTCTCAATGAATCAAGATATAACATTTCATAAAGCAATAAGCAAACAGCAATGTATATAGTTCACAAGGTATAGTTCAAAATTCTCGCTCAAGACTCGACTCACGACTCATTTTCTCTCGACTCGACAATTTTTCCAGAAAGCAAACGCCGATCCATCTACTGAATACCAGCCGTAGCTTTGGGATTTTCGCTCTCCCTAGGACATTCAGCTTCGGTTCCTTAACGCTACGACGCCTAGCTAATCCACCATGAACGAAGGGGACCTAACACCCTCAGTTGTCCGGCTCACAGCTCAAAAACGTCTCGACGACTCGACAAAGCTCTCAGACTCGATGAACAATTCGCCGCATACGATATTCAAAGAGTGGTACACAAGATTATTCGACTGCATATCAAATAATAAAAGCATGCTTAACATGAAGAAATGCAATTCAATAACTTAAGCAATAAAAGCAGTTTGCATAGAGAAACGTAATTCAACAAGCAATACACAATTCGCAGCATGCATTCAATCTCATATTAAATAATTGCATAACTCAATAATATCAGCAGATATCACATGCTTGACACGCACATCAAGGAATCCATCCCTCTGCAACTTGATGGAGTTGACAGAGAAGTACGACAAATGTGGGGGGTTGGGTTCAGGAGACCAACCGCAAAGTTTTCACCCACGATGACTAGGAAAATGGACGACCGCACGACAATAAAATAAATGAAGGGGTTCGGAAACCCTAACCTCGAACTCGGAGAGTTCTCAGACTTCTTCGTATTTAAATAAGCATTTAAATAACAAAAAGCCTAGAAATATCTAAAGTTGCCCTTACCACTTGTCGTCGCTAACGTAGCTCCAACGTCCTCGGGTCCGCGTCGCTCGATCTACGGATACACGCTTCCTATCACCACGACAAATTAAATATAATTCTAGTATATTTAACCCTTAACTCTCACTAACCCTTTTCCTATCCAAAACTCAAATAAGTATTTCACTTAATAGTCACTTAAAAATAATTGAGGTTTTTGAAACTAAAACTTTTCTGGCAGTCCAAGCAACACCAAACAATAAACCATTTTCGTAAGTTTTCAAAACCTAATACATACTCAATCAAGCATTTATAAATCAAGGCCACACCCTCTTTTTTTCCAAAATATTTGCAAGACTTTTCTTTCCATAACAATAACCATTCCAAATCAACTTCAACATGTTACAAGTATTCTTACACATAGCATTTTCTACTTCAAAACCACTAATCACAAATAACAAACCTAACTAAGTTTTCACAATTTGTTTTCAAAGCATTCTCAAGACAATTAGACAAGTACCATAACTAAAAGCCTACCAAAACAAAGGGTTTTTTTTTTCAAATCATTCTTTCCCAAAAAAATTAAAGAACCACTACTAACTCATTTTCATCAATTCAAAAATCATCCCATCGAATTTTATATCCCTTTCTAGTCCTTCATAAACTAGTTTTTGCATAAAACATAACCTTCAATCAAGCTAGCTCATGCATACAAATTCTAATAACCTTAAAAATAATTCTAATCACTTTATTAAACATCTAACACATAATTAAACATCACACCCTCATGTTCTCATAGTTCAAGAATTGAAAAATTACTAAAACTATCATGTTACACCTAATTAATTTAAACAACAACTTCAATCAACACATTCAATCCCAATAACACAATTAAGCATTTAATTAGTTGATTCCTCAAGGATCACACCATTTCCCTCTTTTTCATACTTAGGGTTTTCGCCCTCAAGCACCAAAGAGAGATTAGAGATGTTCATCTCCTCATATTCATCATCAACTATCCAAACAACATCACAAATCAACAATTAATGAAGCTAGAATAACAATTTAAACCAACACAAAGGGGAGGGTTTGGGGCGCTGTTTTAGGCTTCATTTGGGGGGGGGGGGAATTCTGTTTTCATTCTCATATAAATGCTAGAAAGAATAGCTAAGACAAAGGAGAGAATAACCTAGCAAAAAATCAAGTTTTGGAAGCAAAAATCAAGTGTACAAAAGGGGGGTGGGTTGCGACTTTAAAACAGAAACTTGGGGGAGAAAATTTAATTTTTCTCTTACCCAAATGATGTAGATGATGAGGAACTATGTTGGGGTGATGATCTAGAGCAAGTTTGATGAAGAAATCTAGCTCAAAAACTCAATGGAGGTGGAGGTAGCTTCAATGGAGCTTGTCTTGCTCAAGAAGGGAAAGGAGAAGAAGATGAGGGTTTTTGGGAGAGGGTGGCGTGAAAATGAGGCTGAAATGGGGGGTCTCACCCTTCATTTTGCTTAAATAATCAATTTAATAGAATTAGTATTAATAAAATAAATTAAAGTAATAATTTTTAAAATAAAAACCACACACATGTGACACTTAAATCACTTTTAGAGATGCTAATCCCATCACTCACTCTAACCCATCTAATCTCACTTCTCTCAAGGTTACCCTCTAATCTAGAGTCTTAAAATTTAAAAACACGGCGACGAAAAACCGAAAAACTCGCGAAAATTAATTTAACGAGAAATTAATTCATCACGTGATAATATTTAATTATAAATAATAAAAATCATGTCAAACACTCAACAATAGTCATAACAAGTTACGATTCGATTTTCATCTAAATCGGGGCTCATTTTAAATGTTATCTGCGGTAGAAACTGCCCGGCGATTCGAAACGCGACCAAACTTCGTGAGAATTTTTCGACGATACTCGAACCGTTAATTAATATAAAATATTAATTCTCAAGTATAGCTTGATCTTGATTTAATTAATTCACTTACTTAGGGAACAAGAATTTACTTTATTATAGCGTAAATACGACAAAATACACTAATTAACGCATCGTGAAAATACGCGTGTTACAATACTCCCCCTCTAAGAATAGTTTCATTCTCGAAACTACAGGTAAGATACGTACCATGAAAGAGTTCTGGATACTGGTTCTTCATCTTCTCTTCCAGCTCCCAGGTAGCGTCTCCGGTCTTCTGGTCCCATACAACCTTGACCAGTTGTATCTCCTTGTTCCTTAACTGCTTAGTCTTTCGGTCTACAATCTTTGCAGGTGACGCTTCGAAAGACAGATCGTCCTTTAATTGGATCACATCCGGTTCGATGACATGAGAAGGATCGGAAACATATTTCCGCAACTGCGAGACGTGAAAGACGTCATGAATGTTTGATAAGAAAGGTGGCAAGGCAATTTGATAGGCCACTGGACCAATACGACGAAGAATCTGGTAGGGTCCAATGAATTTAGGAGTAAGTTTCTTGGATTTGATCGCTCGACCAACTCCAGTAATAGGGGTAACTCAAAGAAATACATGTTTTCCTTCTTCAAACTCCGGCGATCGGCGTCCACAGTGCGTAGCTCTTACATCGACTACGAGGCGTCGCATCCTATCTCTGATCAGTCGGATCTTCTCGGTAGTCTACTGGATCATGTCTGGTCCCATGACAGAACTCTCGCCATTCTGGTACCAACAAAGAGGCGTCTGACACTTACGCCCATACAACGCTTCATACGGTGCCATACCGATACTCGCGTGGAAACTGTTGTTATAGGTGAACTCCACCAGCGGTAAGACATCGTCCTAACTCCTTCTGTGATCCAATGTGCATGCTCGTAATAAATCTTCCAGTGTTTGAATCGTTCTCTCGGTCTGACCGTCGGTCTGGGGGTGATATGCTGAGCTAAGTTTGAGTTTGGTTCCCATTGCTTCTTGTAGTTCCCTCCAAAAGTGAGATGTAAACTTCGGGTCTCGATCGGAAACGATAGAAGAAGGTACACCATGTAGACGCACAACCTCTGCGATGTAGATCTCTGTCAGCTTATCTACGTTGTATGTCGATCTCACTGGCAAGAAATGTGCCGATTTAGTCAATCGGTTGACAATCACCCAAATCGAGTCATGCTTCATCTGCGTTCTCGGCAATCCCACGACAAAATCCATAGAAACGCTATCCCACTTCCACACTGGTACGTCGAGCGGTTGTAGCATCCCTGCTGGTCGCTGATGTTCTACCTTCGCTTTCTAACAAGTTAGACAGGAAGCCACATACTCTACCACTTGCTTCTTCATTCCAGGCCACCAAAAATGCTTCTTCAAGTCCTGATACATCTTCGTAACTCCCGGATGAATACTCGAACCACTCTTGTGTGCCTCGTCGAGAATCAACTTCCTCAGCTTAGCTACGTTGGGTACACAAACACGTCCATTGCATCTCAAGATGTTGTCCACTCCAACCTTGAACTCTGTTGCTTTTCCTCGCGCCATAAGCTCAACCTTCTCTTGAAGTAGCTTGTCGTGAGCCTGCTGTTCCTTAATCTCCTCCAATAGTCCGCTAGAAATGGTGAGCATTCCAAACTTCAGCCTTCCTAGTGACACTTCCACGCTTAACTTCAAGTCTCGAAACTTCTCTAGCATCTCCAACTCCTTGATCATCATTGCTGAAACTAAAACGCTTTTCCTGCTTAGTGCATCAGCCACCACGTTCGCCTTCCCTGGATGGTATTCCAAAGTAAAATCATAGTCCTTCAGAAATTCTGTCCATCTTCTCTGTCGTATGTTGAGCTCCTTCTGATCAAATAAGTACCTCAAGCTCTTGTGGTCGTTGTACAAGGTGAATGTGCTCCCATAGAGGTAGTGCCTCCAAATCTTTAGTGCAAAAACCATTGCAGCGAGCTCCAAATCGTGCGTAGGGTAATTCCTTTCGTGAATCTTGAGCTGTCTCGAAGCATAAGCCACAATTTTCCGATGTTGCATCAGCACGCATCCTAATCCTTGGTGTGACGCATCGCAATAAACCTCATAAGGTTCTTCTAGTCGGGGCAGAATCAACACAGGTGCTGTTGTCAAAAGCTCCTTCAGTCTTTGGAAACTGGATTCGCACTCTTCAGTCCAAGCAAACGGTTGATCCTTCCTTGTAAGTCGTGAGTGGTGCGACAATCTTCGAAAAACCTTCGATAAATCTCCGGTAATAGCCTGCTAAGCCCACGAAGCTTCTGATATCTGTCACAGTCTTCGGCTGTTCTCATGCTAACACAGCTTCTATCTTAGCTGGATCCACAGCTATTCCATCTCTAGTTATCACATGCCCGAGAAAGTTCACCTCTTCAAGCCAGAATTCACACTTAGAAAGGTTAGCATAAAGCTGCTTCTCTCGGAGTATATGCAGTACTCGACGTAGATGCTCTTCGTGCTCCTCTCTACTCCTCGAGTAAATCAAAATGTCGTCGATGAACACTACCACAAACTGATCCAAGAATGGGTGAAAGATCCTGTTCATGTAGTCCATAAACACTGCTGGTGCATTCGTCACCCCAAATGGCATCACTAAATACTCGTAGTGACCATATCTCATCCTGAAAGCGGTCTTGGGAATATCCTCTTTCTTCACTCGAATCTGATGATAACCTGACTTTAAGTCAATCTTGGAAAATATCGCAGCTCCCCGTAGTTGGTCTATCAAATCATCGATACGCGGTAGCAGATACTGATTCTTGACAGTAACCTTGTTGAGTTAGCGATAATCCACACACAGTCTTGATCGTCCATCCTTCTTCTTCACTAGCAACACTGGGGCTCCCCATGGGGACACGCTTGGTCGTATGAACTGCTTTGACTCCAAGTGCTCAATCTGAGACTTCAACTCCTTCATCTCGGCTGGTGACATTCGATGGGGCGCTATCGAAATTGGTCCTGTTCCTGGAAGCAAATCAATGGAAAATTCGATTTCCCTTGCTGGCGGTAGTCCCGGCACATCTTCTGGAAAAACATCGAAAAAGTCGCAAACCATAGGAACATTCTTCAACTCGAGCTCTTGAGAAACTTCTGAACTAGCTAAGTACATGTATTTCTGAGTTCCCTCCTTTAATGAAACACCAATGTGATTAACAGATAGGTAGTTGGTAATTCCGAGGTCGGGAAAAACCACAGTTTTTCGGGCACAGTCCAAAAGGACATGGTGGTGAGACAACCAATCCGTCCCGAGAATGACATCTAGACCTTTAAGTGGTAAACAGACCAAATTAACTACAAAATTTCTACCCTGAATGACCACTACACAATTAAGGCATGCAGTGTTGGTAACCAAGGTTTTAGCAGCTGGGGTAGTAACTACTAGCTTGAATGGTAAGGCAGTCACAGTCAACTTTAAAAGGTCTACACAATCTGAGAAAATAAAGGAATGAGTTGCACCCGAATCAAAAAGAACAGTTAGGGGTTTACCCTCAATCTCACAATCTCCTTGGATGAGGCCATCAGCTTGCTCTGCTTCTTCTCCACTCATACAAAAGACTCTGCCTTTAGCCATAGGGCGTTTCCCTTTAGTCTTTGCTGCGTGCATTGCCGGTTCAGCCTTAGGTGTCAGAAAATCCTTGGCGAAGTACCCCGGCTTCTTGCAGTTGAAGCACACATCTTCTTTCTGGACACAGTTGCTTGCATAGTGTCCTGACCTTCCACAACGATAACAGGTCACATCGGTACCAGTCTGACTTCCGCTCCTCGCATTCTGGGCCATCGGGCGATATTGTCCCCTGCTGTTGTTCCCTTGGGGTCGGTTGTAGGGCTTCTTCTACTGCTTTCCCTTTTGTGCAAACCTCTGTCCCATGCTCTGAGGTCTCATCGGTCCACCTGGGCCAGTCTTCTTCTTGTGGCTCCTCATTCCTTCTACCTCAACACAACGATCGATCAACTCTTGGAGATTCCTGATTCTCAGGGACACCACTGACTTTTGAATATTGAACCTTAAACCTCTCTGAAATCTCTCACTCAGCCAACCTTGGTCAGTTCGGTCATTCAAACTTTGCAGCATATTCGGACACCGTCATGCTGCCTTGTTGTAGTCAAAGAAACTCCTGCTCTTTCTCCGCCTGTGCTGTGTCAGGAAAATACTTGTCCAAGAACCTTCCGCGGTAAACCTCCCAGGTTATCTCACGACGCTCCGCGGCCAATGCTTGCTTCACACCCTTCCACCAATACTCAGCATCCCCTAGCAACAAGTAGGTGGCGTAGTCTACCTTCACATTGTTTGGGCAATGAAGTGCCTCGAAAATCTTCTCGATCTCTTGCATCCATAAGTCAGCTTTGTCCGGGTTTGGCTCGCTATAGAACTTCGGTGGGTCGTGCTTCCGAAAGTCCGCCAATCCTCTCGCTTCAGCATTCCGCTCAGCTCTCTACTGTTGCTGCAAGTTCTGCTGGGTCAAAGCTGCCGTCTGCTGGGCCATCGCATTAGACTGTTGGGTTGCAGCAACCGATTACTGGGCCATGGCTGCCGCCATTTCTGTCATAGCCTGAATCGCTCGTTCCATGTTGGAGTTATCTGATCCGACAGTAGGGTCTCTGCGAGGTGGCATTAGATTTCGAAAAATCCAAAACCTGCCAGAAACTCACAAACAAGTGATGTGTTAACACACATTGCTTCAATCAAGAAACAATTCAAATAATTGACAGATAACTGCTTCACTCAGCAAACAATAGCAATACAAGTCAACCAATCACATCAACAAACACAACCCGACATGGTGACCAGTTCCAAATTTCCTATGCACAGTCCGGTTAGAACCTAACTGCTCTGATACCACCATTGTAACAACTCGTTTCCGGACCGCTACTGAACTAAAACTAAACCTGTATGCGATGGATTTTTAAAAACGGTACTCTTGTATCCTTCAGAAAATGCGGTATATTTTTTTTTAACAACAGTGCCCGTAAAGCACACACAGAGTACTTACAGCGTTTCGAAACATGGTGCAACTAGGACACAAGTTATGTATTGGAAATGCATACACGCATAAACATATACAATCAACATACACAGTACGTACAAAATAAAATAGAGTAGTAATGTATGAGAGAATACACCTATGATATGAAGACCCTCACGAGAGTAATCATACCCTGGGGGTACTCCCGGTAGACACCCACGCAGGGGGCTGCTCCAAAAGTAGAACCACCAGTCTACCCTGCATCAGCAAAACATCACTAGCCCGACTGGTCACCTACAAACTATACACAAAAGATATATACTACAGTCATCCCAAAAAGAAACATAACAGCAGACAAACGGTCAACACGCAATCAAGACAAATAAAAGTCGTTGCCCGAATCCTCGAAGGGGCCCTCCTCGTCATCGTCCACTAACTGGTCTTCCACGTCCTCGACATCGCCTGGGTAACCATCATGAATCGAAGGTACCACGGGAAAAGGGTCAACTTCTCAACGAATCAAGATATAACAATTCATAAAGCAATAAGCAAACAACAATGTATACAGTTCACAAGGTTTAGTTCAAAATTCTCGCTCAAGACTCGACTCACGACTCATTTTCTCTCGACTCGACAATTTTTCCGGAAAGCAGACGCCGATCCATCCACTGAATACCAGCCGTAGCTTTGGGATCTTCGCTTTCCCTAGGACATTCAGCTCCGGTTCCTTAATGCTGCGACGCATAGCTAATCCACCATGAACGAAGGGGACCTAACACCCTCAGTTGTCCGGCTCACAGCTCAAAAACGTCTCGACGACTCGACAAAGCTCTCAGACTCGATGAACAATTTGCCGCATATGATATTCAAAGAGTGGTACGCAAGATTATTCGACCGCATATCAAATAATAAGAGCATGCTTAACATGAAGAAACACAATTCAACAACTTAAGCAATAAAAGCAGTTTGCATGGAGAAACGCAATTCAACAAGCAATACGCAATTCGCAGCATGCATTTAATCTCATATTAAATAATTGCATAACTCAATAATATCAGCAGACATCACATGCTTGACACGCACATCAAGGAATCCATCCCTCTGCAACTCGATGGAGTTGACAGAGAGGTACGACAAATGTGGGGGGTTGGGTTCAGGAGACAAACCGCCAAGTTTTCACCCACGATGACTCGGAAAATGGACAACCGCACGACAATAAAATAAACGAAGGGGTTCGGAAACCCTAACCTCGAACTAGGAGAGTTCTCAGACTTCTTCGTATTTAAATAAGCATTTAAATAACAAAAAGCCTAGAAATATCTAAAGTTGCCCTTACCACTTGTCGTCGCTAATGTAGCTCCAACGTCCTCGGGTCTGCGTCGCTCGGTCTCCGGATACACGCTTCCTATCACCACGACAAATTAAATATAATTCTAGTATATCTAACCCTTAACTCTCACTAACCCTTTTCCTAACCAAAACTCAAATAAGTATTTCACTTAATAGTCACTTAAAAATAATTGAGGTTTTTGAAACTAAAACTTTTCTGGCAGTCCAAGCAACACCAAACAATAAATCATTTTCGTAAGTTTTCAAAACCTAATACATACTCAATCAAGCATTTATAAATCAAGTCCACAATTAAAATTCTCCCTCTACTTCCTTCTAGGTCTCTCGGCCACACCCTCTTTTTTTCCAAAATATTTGCAAGACTTTTCTTTCCATAACAATAACCATTTCAAATCAACTTCAACATGTTACAAGTATTCTTACACATAGCATTTTCTACTTCAAAACCATTAATCACAAATAACTAACCTAACTAAGTTTTCACAATTTGTTTTCAAAGCATTCTCAAGACAATTAGGCAAGTACCATAACTAACATAGTTAAACCATAACTAAAAGCCTACCAAAACAAATGGTTTTTTTTCCCAAATCATTCTTTCCCAAAAAAATTAAAGAACCACAACTAACTCATTTTCATCAATTCAAAAATCATCCCATCGAATTTTATATCCCTTTGTAGTCCTTCATAAACTAGTTTTTGCATAAAACATAACTTTCAATCAAGCTAGCTCATGCATACAAATTCTAATAACCTTAAAAATAATTCTAATCACTTTATTAAACATCTAACACATAATTAAACATCACACCCTCATGTTCTCATAGTTCAAGAATTGAAAAATTACTAAAACAATCATGTTACACCTAATTAATTTAAACAACAACTTCAATCAACACATATTCAATCTCAATAACACAATTAAGCATTTAATTAGTTGATTCCTCAAGGATCACACAATTTCCCTCTTTTTCATACTTAGGGTTTTCGCCCTCAAGTACCAAAGAGAGATTAGAGATGTTCATCTCCTCATATTCATCATCAACTATCCAAACAACATCACAAATCAACAATTAATTAAGCTAGAACAACAATTTAAACCAACACAAAGGGGAGAGTTTGGGGCGCTGTTTTAGGCTTCATTTGGGGGGGGGGGAATTCTGTTTTCCTTCTCATATAAATGCTAGGAAGATTAGCTAAGACAAAGGAGAGAATAACCTAGCAAGAAATCAAGTTTTGGAAGCAAAAATCAAGTGTACAAAAAGGGGGGTGGGCTGCGACTTTAAAACAGAAACTTGGGGGGAGAAAATTTAATTTTTCTCTTACCCAAATGATGTAGATGATGAGGAACTATGTTGGGGGTGATGATCTAGAGCAAGTTTGATGAAGAAATCTAGCTCAAAAACTCAATGGAGGTGGAGGTAGCTTCAATGGAGCTTGTCTTGCTCAAGAAGGGAAAGGAGAAGAAGATGAGGGTTTTTGGGAGAGGGTGGCGTGAAAATGAGGCTGAAATGGGGGGTCTCACCCTTCATTTTGCTTAAATAATCAATTTAATAGAATTAGTATTAATAAAATAAATTAAAGTAATAGTTTTTAAAATAAAAACCACACACATGTGACACTTAAATCACTTTTAGAGATGCTAATCCCATCTCTCACTCTAACCCATCTAATCTCACTTCTCTCAAGGTTACCCTCTAATCTAGAGTCTTAAGATTTAAAAACACGGCGACGAGAAACCGAAAAACCGATAAACTCGCGAAAATTAATTTAACGAGAAATTAATTCATCGCGTGATAATATTTAATTATAAATAATAAAAATCATGTCAAACACTCAACAATAGTCATAACAAGTTGCGATTCGATTTTCATCGAAATCAGGGCTCATTTTAAATGTTATCTGCGGCAGAAACTGCCCGGCGATTCGAAGCGCGACGAAACTTCGTGAGAATTTTTTGACGATACTCGAACCGTGAATTAATATAAAATATTAATTCTCAAGTATAGTTTGATCTTGATTTAATTAATTCACTTACTTAGGGAACAAGAATTTGCTTTATTATAGCGTAAATACGACAAAATACACTAATTAACGCTAATTAACGCATCGTGAAAATACGCATGTTACAATATTGAACTATACAAGGGTGACACACATTATGCCTTGTGTTCAATCTATAAGGGCAAAAGGGTAATTATACACATGATCATTATCACGGAAAAGTTACGTTAAAACACTGACATTCTTGTTACTTGGGTAACAGTGATGTGTTGCTAGATACCGCTCTCTGTTTATAATATTAAATAGTGATTTAATATTATTGCCAACGTTACGGGAACCTACAGGGTCACATACATAAGAACAGATTAATGGGAGATTAAATATAAATGAGTAAGACTTATTTTATTCAGTGGTGCGCTCTTATGACGCACCAACATAAGTCAAGAGTAATGCAGCACATGGTAAGCTACGGTACGCCGCTAGTTCAGTCTTAAGTGGTTCTATAAATAGAACACTTAAGCTGAAGTTCGTTGACGGAATTCTAAACCTAGCCATACCAGAGACAGCCGTACCAGAGACAGTGTGTGCATTCGTGACTGGTTTTGTTCGTCAGCTAACACTGTGACGGTGACTGCTCCCATTCGAAGATTGTTCATGTGGATGACGTAGAGGCGTTGTCATCTGCACAACGCTCGCGCTCGACTCCAGTTCTTGTCTGCAAAGGTCTGCGCTACAAGAGGTAATTCATATAATCCCTGAATCATGACCATTCGCAAGGATCCATGGAAGGGAAATTTTATATTTTCGCTGCGTTTTACTTCTGATTATTGCACAATTTCCCTACAGTACGTGCGTGCGAGAGTTCGTGACGTATCTTTGAAGTTAGCGTGGACCTGGAACTCTATTTGAGTAAAGGCGCTTCACATTTAATACTTGTTATAGTATGTTAATGTAAGGGCTACTTCTAGATATTGTTAGTTATGGATAATTGTTAATGTAAGCTTGAGTAAGGGTACTTCACATTCAATACTTGATATTGCTTTAGTGATGTGTATGAGCTATTATATGCCTTTGTCTGATGATTAATAATATGTGAATGCGAGTTGATGTGAATTGCTGAACTGTTGTGAGATGATTAATATGATGTGCTTGCATGTATGCTTAAACTATGTTGAGATATATGCTGATTGAGACTGGTGGTGGATAATTAAATGTTTATTTAATTATGCCGTATTTGAAATATTATATGCATTGATATGTATATTGGAGTAGGTGGAATGCATTGTCATGCATTGTGGTATAACTTCGACCTGAATTAAAATCCTAAAATGGGTAGTCCTATTGCGGGGAGTTCAGTGTCGTCGTTAGTTCCTTTGGGAACATCCGATTGTGTACCTGTGAGCGGACCAGCCGATAAACCCATGGTTGTGTACCTGTGAGCGGACTAGCCAGTCGACCTGTGTACCTATGAGCGGACCAGTCGATAAGCCTTTTGGTATGGGTATTTGCGATATTCTGGAATCATAAACACTGGCATGTAGTCGCATTTGCAGAGCATTTATGCATTTTTATTGAGTGGTATATTATGTTATACTGTGTTATTTGTTTATAAATAAGAAGTTGACCCTTGCCCGTGGTTCCTTCAATTAATGATGGTAACCTAGACGATGGCGACCGTGGTGGAGATTTCGGCGATGACGATGTTGTCGGAGGTGATCTTTGACTTTTCAGATATGAATATATCCTCGGCTATGGAGTTTGACCCCACCTCCGGCCTAGTTGTATATTGAAGGGACGTGATAGAGACGATTCGAGTAGACGAACTGGCGACACGACAGAAGATTTCACGGTGTACCGTGAGCTTGCCGGTGATGGTTGGACAAATCGTGGACGGATGGCTTCACACTCAGCAGGATCGAATGATACCAACTACCTCTACTACTTCACCGGACGAGTCTTTCGAGATTTCTGGACGGATTACTACTCATTATGCACCCATGTCGAGAGGTGCTAAGCTTCGTAGGACCGCTCGTAAGAGCATAGGAGTGAGATAATGGACGAAGGGAGCTTCGACTTCACGCACGATAACGGACTCTCCTAGTCATGTAGCGGATCCCGAGCCAGAGCCGGAGACTGTAGCGACTCCTCCCTTTCGTATCAAGACACCCACTCCACCTGTGGATTCTCTTCCTGTATGTTGGATGTGCGGTGAGGCGGGCTGCAGCGGTGAAGGATAGATTGAGGAGGACGATTTGATGGAAGAGGAGAAGGAGGACTCGTAGGAGGACTTGGGTAGTGACTCGTAGTGTGGGTAGCTGGTGTTGTATGTCTGTGTTGTACATAGTTTTCGTGGTGACCAGTCTGTCTGATCAGTTAGTTTTTGTGGTTGTCGGATAGGTCTTGAGGTTTTGCTTTTGGAATAGCCCCCTGCGCAGGTAATTGTCGGGAGTACCTCAGAAGTATGATCACTCTTACTAGGGTCTTCATACTTTAGGTGTATTCCTTTATGTGGATATTTATTTACTGTCATCTTTCTGTACAAGCTTGTCAGTGTATATCTTTTGGAAGTTGTATATACGTTAATATTCAGTTGCATTAGTCTTTTGCATTGGAGAATTCTATCATGTTTCTGAAAACGCTGTAGATACTCTGATTGTGTTTTGGAAAAGATGTTTTAAAAAAACATTATTGTATTTCCAAAAGACAAGAAGAGTATCACTTTGCAAATTTCGTTGCATTTAGAGTTTTGTTTTAGTTCAGTAGCGCTCTAGGAATAAGGTGTTACATTTACAAATTTAACACGTTTATCATTTATAACTGTTTATTATTTTAAACAATTTTTATATTTTAAAATGTTAGAGAATAATAGAATATTATATTTAATATATTTTTAAGAGCAACCATGTATTTCCTAATTATTTCTATTTTATACTATAAAACATTAATCATGTGGTGTAAAATAATACTAATCTAATTCAAATCTGAATCCAGTAACATCTATTAGCTATTAAATGTAACATCTATTAGCTATTAAATGTAATTGATTCAAATACCTTTTATATGAATTTGTATAAAAAAATTACAATTTCAAATTAACACTAATTTAAATATTATTTTTATGTGATATTGCTTGAATTTAATGACGACCAAAATGCAAATTTTGTTGCTATGTATGAATTTTTAAGAGGGAAATATTAATATCTATTATATACAAATGAAAATAAAATAAAACAGGAAATATCACACATGTCATCACCCGAAGAAAACTACATAGCCACGTCAATTAAAATCGCATACATAGACTTGCTGAGTCATAAATCTATCGTATTAAAAAATGAAATTTTATATTAAAAAAATAAAGAATCAACCGGTCAACACATTAAAATATCTAATGAAAATCATATCAGGAAAAAAGGGGAACCGATAGCATGACGTAGGGCCTAATCTCATCAAATTAAAAACCGATCTCCAAAAAAAAGGAAACAGTTGAGGTCAAAAAGAATATGTCCCGTACAACAACGTAATGAACACGTTTTAAATAAAAAACATATCATTATTTCTGTCATAAAAAAAATAGGTCAACCCATTTAATATTCAAATCAAAACCATTATAATTCATAACATGGTCAACACAATTAATTACAGCACAAATATATAGGGAAAAAATAGTGTGTAACGTATTTAAAAATAAATGAAGATTCAACCGGTCAACACATTAGAATATCTAATTATGTATTATGGGAAACAATTTTGCAATGTGATTACATCTAATATAAAAGGAATAGTTTGTATTACAATAGTTTTCAACAATATAAAAAAGAATGGCATTAATTTGGGATCATTTTATTGACATTTGATGGAACATGCTGAGAAGGGAAAAATTTTGAATAACGTTAAATATGAATAATTTGTGATTTATATGTCATTAACATGATTTGCCAAAAATTAATGTAACTTTCAAGCCCATAAACTTATAATATCAATACTATAAAAGGAAAGGAAATCAAATTTTTTGATAGTGCCATCAAATATGCTGAGAATTTGAATGAGCCTACCGTTCATTATGTATCAGGCGTGTCATCAACATGATTTGCCGTATTTAAATCTAACGTGTCATCACCTTACTGAATATTCTCATTCTCTCCGCTCTCCATATCTGTTATCTCTCTTCGGTCACCCTAGCATTCACGACTCTCTATCCTCATTCTCTAAGCACGGTGGCCTTGTGCTTCCTTCGAATATCAATCACGCGGCGGAGGATGTTCAATAGCTATTGCAATAGAGGTGTGGTTGTAGTTTCCTCTCAATCTCCAGTCTTCACCACCAAAATGGCAGATACAGGGTCACACAAAATAGTTAAGTCTGATTTATCTTTCTTCTCATCCCAAGAGCAGCAGCCATGATCCAGTTTGGATGCCAGTGACTGACCGTAAGTTTTTGAAGAGGAAACAATGGTCTATATGCCTTCATTATTTCTTTCATAGGATTTGATTCTTTTGCATGTTTTTTTTGGTCTTTACGTTTGATTTTTTTGGCAAATAAGCAGGGAGTTTGCTGGCATCCCCACGATCAAGGTTGAAGGAGTTTCTGTCTTTGGGGTTCAACACGGCAAGTATAGCTTTCTCTGTAGTGCTCAATAATTAACGGATGGATTAGTAATGTTTATTACTTTGGCTTCTTCTCCTTCCCTCCATTAAATTCTTATTTTTCTCTCTTTTGGCAATTTTCAGAGGCAGAGAGTCGCAATTGACCATCATTCAGGACTCTTCCATAAAATACTGACAAAGGAGGTTATGCCTCCTCTTTTAACCGTCTTAATGGTTTTCATGTTTGATTATGCGTTATTGAATCGATCTAATTCAATATGTTGTTGTTTTTGTGATTTAGTTTGCACCTTAACTTTATCTTTCAATATATAGGGCAAAGAAGAAGAAAGAGGAGATAAAACTATTTAGGCATACAATAAGAAAATGGTGAGTACCCATTTTTTGCCATCTGTATCCTTTTACCTTTTGATTTTTTTTTTCAAGTAATTTATTGAACTTGGTCTTTTTATGTGTTATGAGGGAAATATTTCGGAGTAAAAGGTGAGTCTAACAAATTAAAGTCTGAAGTCAATGACCAGGAAGAAAATGAGGTGAATGCATTAATTGTTTTTTGTTGGTAAGATAGAACGCAATTAATTGTTTACTTTGGTTTGGCTGCACCTTTCCAAGTTTTAATTTTTAATTTTTTCCCCTTTGAAGCAGGTCCTTGCCTGAGAATACATGACTATAGGTTGAAATACATAGTAAAAATTAGACTGCAATTTGATATGCAATTGTAGCTGAAATCAAAAGTAAAAAGGTCAACAATCAGTGCAACATACTTCAATATTTCATACGTATACCTCCTTGAATTCAATTCTGATATTCTTAATGTGTGTACACTCCTTTTATGACTCACATGTCTCTAAATAAAATAGTAACTTATTATATATGCTATCCTTTTTTTCACTTCTTTTGGATAGAAAACCAGCAAATAATGTGTATTATTTTATTCTTTTTTCCTTCCTAAGACTTACAGATAGTAAGCTGTTCATGATGTTTGTAGGAATAATTCTCTAAAGAGAGACCATTGAAATTTGAAGGGAATATTACTGTAGTTGTCTGACGTTCTGCTCTGGTCATCAAGCATTATAGTGTCAAGGACACCTCTATAATATTGGCAAGACACGCCATGATAGGACTCTCCCAATCAATCTGTTATAAAAGGAAATAAACAAAAGAAAAGAGATATTATGCTTCCCAAATTTGGTTTTGAATGCAAGAAGGGAATAGCAATATGATGTCAAATATCCTTGCATATCTTGCACATGCTGGGAAAAGCCAGTGGCCACCTCCTGGTGTAGAGCCAGTGCTTAATGTAGTATGAGGTGGTATGGATAAACAGCGAAAACACATTGCATTAAGCTGGTTTTATAAAAAATTTTTTATTTTTCCTTGCCTTCTAATGCCAAGTAAGATAGATTTTATTGAATCCAAGTTTGGTACCCATTGGTAACTCTTCTTCTGTGTCTTGGTGATCCTCAACTATTCCCCAACAACTTCAGTCCTCACATGGAGCAACTCTACAAACCTCTTAGGGTAAATTCAATCCAATTCACATAGGTTTTGTTTAGATTGAGAGCATATTATTTCATATTGTTCAATTCATATAGTTCGATGCCTAACTGGTCGGCGAGATTTAAATGATTTTGCGAAGGGTTTTAAAAAAACAAAAGATCTAAACTCAATAATTAAATCATTTGAAAATGAAATGTGATTGTAATTTTTCCAAGAAAAAGGATTTTATATGCATTTGTTAGTGTATAATCATTTTATTGTCATTTCCTTATGTTGGTTGTAATTGTTTCTGGAAATAACTCATCAAACAAAGCAGGAGTCTCATAAATGGCTTTTCTAGCCAAAATCCTAAGAAAGGTTTTTGGCAAGGAAAACAAACTATCTTGAGGATTGACATTTTTTTTTGTTATAGGCCTTTGGTGTAGAAGCATTTTTTCTTCAGTATGGGGAATTGGTGCTCATGATTTACACTGAGATATGGTCGTTAAGCATTTTTTGTCAGATATGTGGCTATCTTTCTTTTTCAGCTGACACAAGGTATGTGGCTATCTTTCATTTTTTTTTTTTTCAATTTTTTTTATCTAGCAATGTAGATGTTTTATGGAATATGTTGCAAAATAGTGTTGATCTGTTATTGCAACTCATGCATAATAGTGCTGCACAATCTCTCTATTTCTTTAATTAAAATCAAAATGAAACTAGATAATTGTAGTATGTTTACTGCTCCCATATGTTTACTTCTTTTGAGGATGAATCTTTCGGTAACATTTTGTTTGGATCCGCATCCGCGTGTGGTTTTCTCGCGTCCTAATGTCGTTTCACCGTGAATTTGTTGAAGCTACAAGTTAGAGCTTCTAACCCACCACACGCCTATTTGATACTCACCACAGTTCCAAACGGGTGCTAAGTCATTGGACTTATGGACTTAAGTCTGCAGCTCAAAATGGGATCATGACATTAGAAACTGTATTCTTTGATTTAAATTCAATGCCCAATGAGCTGATAGCTTTGATCAAGTTCATGGGATCTATGAGGGTCAAAGGCCACTGTTAGTCATTGTATAGTATCTTATCATTGCCTTCATATTCATAATTTTAAAAATTTGTATCTTTTTTTGTCCAGTTTGGTGTTTTGATTTATTTTAAGATTAAATATATTTTTAGTTCCTATAAAATAACGAATTTTCAATTTTAGTCCCTAAATAAATTTTATTCATTTTTAGCCCTTATTTTGCTTTTATAGGGACTATTTTTTTTGTCCCTAGAGGGATTAAAAGCACCCATTTTTTGTAAAAAGATTTCAAACTAGGGACTAAAAATGAATAAATTTTTTTATGAACTAAACTTGAAAAATCGTAATATAGGGATTAAAAACATATTTAACCATTTATTTTATGTAATATTTTGTGTTGTATTCATGCATGTGATTTGTATAGCTAATATTTTATTGATTAAGAATCCTAATTTTGTTTCATAAGGAATAAAAAACAGTTGGGTTGGTATTATAATAATAATAATAAAATATATTTGAATTTTAAAAAGCAAGTGTATACCCGTGCAATACATCGTCTTTATAGCAAAATAACCAAAAATTTTAAATAATATTACAATATAAAAGTCTTTATAAATTATGAATAGAATAATATGATATTATGTTAATTAGGTGATTATTCGTCAAACGAATAATTGATGCACTTAAATAAATTGATGCAATTATCATGTCATAAAGCATGTAGCAGCCACACCTTATTCACATCCTTTTTCTTTGATAATTTGGTTGTCTTCTAGCTCCTTGACTACTGGTTTTTTCACCACATCTTTTTTTCTACTTAAGATAACTCCTTGTTCTAAACATCTTTCTAAAACTTTCTTAACATATTTAAAATGATCTAATAAATCATCCTTATCAGTAGAACTTCACTGCTTCTTTAATTCCTGTTGGAAAGAACTGTAATTCTTGAAGATCATTAGATAAATAAATGCATTCAATTAATCCGAACTGGAAATAATTGAACACTCTAATTGCTAGACATCCAGGGGTAATTACTGCCTTTACTCCGTATTTGCCTCTGTTCAGAACGTAGAAATTTATATTCAATTCTAAATGCACGTACACATACACATAAATGTATTTAGATAATATCCAAAAAATATTCTCTTAGACATAAAACTTTATTTCATAAAAGGGTGTACACACGTTATTTCTTTGCCAGATTTTTTTCTGATTTCTTTTAAAAGAATTAACACATTAATTCAACATTGTACAACTTGCGTAGCACGAACTATCATACTATAAATATGGTGTTATAAATTATTTAATCTGACTTTTATTTTAAATTATTTTAATTTTCAATCTTAATTCCTAGCTTGAAAGACACGATAATGTCTTAATCATATAAGAAATACAAATAAAACATGATAACCTAAAAGTAAAATATATCACACAGAGACAAATATTTTACATGATAAAATGTTAATATCTCGGTACAAATCTATTGATACTTTAATTATATGATGAACATTTATTATAAGGATATTGAACATTTTACATGAAAGAGTGTTATTATTTTATTTATTATATATGGATGCATATTTTAATAGAATAACATGTTCACATTTTTTTAACTAAGAAAACCTCAATTTTCTTTTGTATATAATATAAAACATAAGATACAGAGATGAACATTTTATAATAAAATACAGAGAAATTACATCTAACACAACCTTTTACACAAAAATTTTGTTCATTATTACTCTATATAATTATGTTTAACTCCTATTATTCTAATTGTTTATATATACAATTAATAAAACCTATTCAATTTAATAATTAATATTTGACATCAAGTATCCATATTTCTACTGATTATAGTCCAAATATCAACTTTCTAATTTTGAATTTGTTTGATTTTAAATTAAATTAAATAAGTTATGTTAATTTATTAAAATATATATTTATTTTATTTTTTATTTAATTAAATTTATCTAATTTGTAACCTCCATCCATTAAGTAATAAAAGTGGATCTTATTACCAAAAAAAACAGTGGATCTTAGATTTTGTTTCACAATATTTGATTTTAAATAAATAATTAATTTGGCTATTTAAAATTTTCTAAAATAGATATGTTTTGCTTCTATTTTTTAGTTCTTTTATTTTTTACTTGATATTATATAATAATATCAAATATTATTACTTTCCAATAATATATACTTCATATACATTTATTATTTATATATTAAATATGTTTTTAAATATATATTCCAAATACATTAATATACATATATATATACATATATATATATATATATACTAGAGTGTGACCCGTGCGATGCACGAGTTTTTGGTCTTTTTTAGAGATGTAGTTTTTTTAAAGAAATTTAAAAAGATATTTTATCGACTGGAAGTAGTTTTTTTTATCTAAAGAACAAATTATGATTATTTTATAAATTAATAGATGCAAAGTTGTTAAAATTCAAGTAATAGTCGAATTTACAAATCATTTTAGAAATTCAATGATAAGGACAACCTTCTAATGAATAAAATAATTTATAAAAAGACTCATTGTCATTGTTGTAACCACATAGCGATGAGAGCGGCGAATAATAATCTTCTTGATTATCTAATTTTTATATTCCTTGTGAAATTGAAATCTACATGTAAATTTGACTCAAACTTTGTTTTTGTCTCAATTTAAATTTATTTATGCATATATGGCTATGAATATTCTATTTATATACTTTTGGAAGTTGCTCACGAAAACCAAACAGGATTTAAAAGTGTCTATCATTTTTTTCAAAGTGGGTATCCTAACAACTTGTTTTAGTAAAATTAAACTTTGAAAATTGTTCATGATAATCAAACAGGAAGATCCAAAATGGTTCCTTAATAACTCAGTTTTAGTTTTAAAATTAAAAAGTGATTGTAATAACAAAACAGGAAGTAGATCCAAAGTAGTCATTGCTAACAACCTAACTATTTATAATTTTAGAAAAAATATTTGACTTAGATTAAAATTATTTGATTTTAATTTTAAAAAATATCTCAGCCTTTTTTTTACATAATCCGTTGTTTTAAATGGTATTTGATTTTGTATTTACTTAAAAGAAAATAATTTTGATTTAAATAAAAAACGATTTTGTTTTCTATGATTTTTACAGTAAAATGGAATCAACGCATGACTTATTTTTTCTTTAATTCAAAACAATTTTCATTTTTTGAACTAAACTATAAAAATATAAAAAGTGAATCTTGTCATCTAAAAGATAATCACATACCAGATGGACATAACTACAATGCGATATTACACATAAATTGCAAGACGATCAAACTTTGTACTTTTACGAACAAAAGATATTGCAAATCATGTTACAGTACCCATATTTGAATATAAACATAAGAAAAATGAATTTTCTTGTTAATATGGGGACTTGTGCCACTCAAGAAAAATGAATTTCCTTGTAAAAAAAAACAATCCGTTACTCATTATATAGGGACTTGTGCTACTTAATCGCACACTCATTCACTCAGAGTCTGTTTGAGAAGGGGTTTTAGGGGGAGGGGAGGGGAGGGCTTTATTTTTTTTTTCAAAATTAAGGAAGCTATAACATGTTTCTAAAAACGAATGAAGTGTGATTGAAACGTTATATGATCATCTATCAAATTGTTCTTTCAATTTTTTTAAAAATCTCAAATATATATCAACATATAGACTTAGCCTTCCAAGACCCTCCCTTCCCCCCTAAAACCCCTTCCCAAACAGACCCTCAAGGACAATACTTTGTCTTTTTACCACCGGTGAACAAAAAAATAGTAAAATGATGTGTATTATATGTCACACAAAAATATACACTATCGCAGTATTACTATCGAGTATCAACCAATTCACGTACACAAAATAAAGAAAAGAATATAAAGATTAAATAGAATAAAATATAAGAAAAGGTAAATGATAATTTATGGAACAATACATCACAGGTTATACAAATGCTATAAGAAATACTAATTATAATGTTTCATCTCTTTTGGTTTTGGAAAGCGTGTCCTCAAGACCGGGACAGAACAATATCAAAAAGAAAAGAAACCTTAAATTTGGGTGGTCTGTCATGCCCATGTCTTGGTATTGTATTTGGGTCAAACTTCATGTTTCTTAACCATTCTTTTTCATCTTAGGCAAGAAAACTGAGTGGTTTGTTGGAAGCTTACCGTAAATGGACTCTGTTTTCTTTCTCTATTTACAAATGTAACAGTGGTTTCAATGTGGAAAAATTAGCAGGAGAGGTCAGTATTCCGGTTGACGAGTGATGACAGATATGATCATTGGTGAGTTCGATGGAAGTTAGCCACTTGTGATGGGTGGTTTAAGAGAGATAGCCTAATGGTTTTCTTGTGTTGATTCCCTTTTTAGTTTAATTCTCCATGTTTCCCCTTTTACTCAAAATCTCTCTCTCTCTCTGTAGTGTAATTTGCATACTCTCATTTCTTCAAATTCTTTGAAATTTGTGATAATTTTCTTTTTATAATTGAATATTCCAATGTCTTTTTCTTTTCCCACTTCACAAGTTACATTTTGTTTATGAGAGTAATGAATTAAAATAGTTTACTTTATATATGGTTAAAGTAATTAAATAGAAAACCGTTATAGAAGATGAAACAAATTCAACTATCAATATATTTTTATTTTACCATTTTAATATTTATCTATATTTTTTTGTAGAAATTGGTGTAACTAACATCTTCAGCCAACACTTGGACTTCAGTTTTGTGTTTGAATATTTTTTTGACTTACGAATTTGAAAAAAAATATAAAAAGTAAAAATGTTTAAAAAATTGTGATATTGTTATATTAAACTAAAATAATGTTTTAAAAATTTTAAAAATGTTTTTTGATATAACATATAATATAAACATACATTTTGTAAAAAAAAATATATAAATTTTTTGATGCAATAAAAAAAACGTAAATAAGCATTAGGTTTATATAATAATATAAATAAATTATCTTTACCATATAAATTTTTTTTTACACAATCATTTATAATATTTTTCCTTTAAAACCATTAATTAGTTAAAAATATTTAATGCAATAAAAACTAATTGGAGACACTAATTAAAAATAAGCTTATTTCTTTTATTCAAAAACTATTATTTAAATGGTAAGATTACCAATTAACTCATAAATGGACAAACATATTTTCTAATATTGCGCCTAGAGAACATTCTTATATATATATATATATATTATGAACCATTTCATTCTATCAATTCTTTAAATTTTTTTATGAATATATAATGTAGAATGTAGTTTTAACCCATAAATTACATATTTTTATTATTTTATTTTCATCAATTTAATAAAGTATTTTTTATCTAATTCAATTTAGTGGGATGTACCATCAGATTGCTTGTATCGTATGCATCTCAATTAATATTGGTTTGTTTACACATCGTACATTAGGTTCCTTATAACATTACTAAAAATTAATAATTATTATCATAATATTTGTTATATTTCATTTTTGAAACCAAATATTATTTGAACAAAATATGAAAATGTTCAGGTACATGACACGGGTTATATACTAGTTAATACATTTACAAATCCATTAACAGGTTTGGATTAACACATGTCGATTCCACGTTGAGTTTGAAGGTTCGGATTACAGGGTCAATTACACAGTGACTTTTAAAGGTCGGATTACTCGTGTCGATTAATAATGATTCGTCATTATTTGGTTTGATTTCATACCACAATGATTTTGGATAGGATCAAAACATAAATAACATAACAATATCAAATTAATTTGTATAATTAAACAAGGAAAGAAAATGTGTCAATCATTTAATTTAGTATAATGTGTCAATCATTCAAATTTCAAAGGAAGCAATTAAGATATCCAACCTATAAATTTCAACTAGCTATATACCTGTGCCTTGCACGGAATGAAACTGTTATACATATTTAGTTAACGGTATATTTTTTATATTAATTTATTATTTGAATTTATATTTTATTAAGAGTAATATTTTTATATATGAAATTAAATATTCTTAAATTTAATTAACTAACCTATAAACTAATCAACAATTTTTCATGAAAAATATTTATTTGTCTGGGGTATATGTTTTCACTACAATTTAAATATTTATTAAGTTTTTTCATGAATATTGATATACTTTCATATAGAATTTTTATCAATGTCTGATATGTTTTTACATATATTTTATATGTTTATTAATATATGTTAACATATACATATACATGAAAAATATTGACATTTTATGTGATATATTTTTATTATTTGTATATAAATATTATTTCAAATATAGGGTGTAAAAAGGGAAAATGCATAATTCAACACATTTGAATTCGTAAGGGAAAATGCATTTATCAATTGCTTATTTATTTATTTTTTTGTTGTTGATTATTGGTGTGA
This sequence comes from Calophaca sinica, assembly GCA_037113605.1. Taxonomy (NCBI): domain Eukaryota; kingdom Viridiplantae; phylum Streptophyta; class Magnoliopsida; order Fabales; family Fabaceae; genus Calophaca; species Calophaca sinica. Next base: position 85,036,747 of record CM073735.1, read on the forward strand.
ATCATTAGTATCATGTGTCTCAATAAGTATTACATTTCGTTGGTGGAGATGTTTCAATTATTTATAAGGATTTTATTCATGCTTAAAGATCAAGGGAGAAGTTGAAAAACTTCTCGGGTGATTTTCAATCTATTTTGAGGGATATTATAACATATTATTTGTTGACAATTTTTATTTAAAATATGATCTGGAGTGGCCAAAAGACCCATTCCGCAATGGGCTGATCGGATTCAACTAGGAGGATCCATGCCGAAACAACACTAACCCGAAATGGCCAAGTCCCACTTCGGGCCGCCGACCCGACTCGGCAGTTCCACCCTCGGGGTGATAAACCCTAGGGATCACATCGCCACGACGCGAAACTCTAGAATGCAAGCATTGTGGCGATAGCCCTAAAAGCAACCTTCTCACAACACAACCCTAGAAACGACATCGACCGTCGGATACATCCAACGACTGATAATCAATCTAGGGTTACCTGAGAACATCCACACGTCAGCAACCTGACCTCACCTATAAAAGGTCCATGACCTAATCAATAAAGGTATGCACTATTTTTTCCTTACCTCACATTATTCCGATATTGACTTCGACATCGGAGTGTGTGCAGGTATGCCCCCCACCGTCGTGCTCTGCCATTCGTGATCCTACTCCGGCCACCTCTGAGATCCGCTTCGGATCAGCGGCGCCGTCTGTAGGAATCGAACCCTCCTTTGATTTACCATGGCCGAACCAAAATGAAACACCATGCGGAATACGACTCGCATATCCGCATCTCCTGATGCCACTGAATAGGACGTCGAGATCCCTGTCGCCATCGAAATTGAGTCTCACTCAGTCCCATAGGGAGATACTGCTACCAACAACGATCCAAAGACGTTACCGACTCCAGAACTGCTGCCTAGCCTCGCTACTGCTGCCGCTGTCAACGAGGTGCTCAATCTCGTTCGACAGCAAACGAAGGCCATGGGGGCACAGAATCTCTGACTCATCAACATTGAAGACAAGCATAACGATTTGTCTAAAAGGGTAGACGCCTACCGTCGATCTCAGCAATGGACCCCTTTGGACCGACAAGAAGCCTTCAAAGACCGTGACACCACTCAGAGCAGACCTAACGATCGCCCAACTTCCAACCCCAGATTTGCTACTCGCTCTTCTCCGGGAACGAGGTCGTATGTACCATCTCCTCTGAGTCGCAATTCGCAGCAAAGGTCTCGGACTCGCCACCGATCCGCTGACCAATCTTCCCTGCGACGTCGTTCCCCAAGGGGCTCACGTCACCATCGGTATCGAACCCTGGAACGCTCATCCCCTCGACGTTCATCACCGTCCAGGACTCGGCACCGCCACAGATCCGCCGAGCGATCTACACACAGGGTCTCTAGCGAGCACCCCTTCTTTCGTAATTCCGAATCCCCCCAGGGATCCCGAGAACGTGCTCTCCACCACCAACACTACCGTTCGACGTGCGTGTCTCCCCGATGAGAAGCCCGCCACGTCCGACGTTCACGAGCAAGTGTCACTCCTCCAAGATGTCGTCGATGGTCGACATCACCTCTCCATCGCGTTTCCGATTCTCCTACCACGTTCTCCGAAACCTACGCTTCTGAGGACAACGAAGACAACTTCGCTTCTGGCCCCTTCACTATGAGGGTGACCCGATTCCCGATCCCGAAGGCTCTTCAAAAACCTCCCTCGCTCGAAACCTACAACGACATAGGAGATCCCAATGAACACATCGGATGCTTCGACACCATAATGGGGTTTCGTGGGACCAAGAGAGTGCAAGATCTTCCCGCTCACCCTAAAGAAAGCTGCTCTCACATGGTTCTAGGGGATAAAGAAAAACTCCATAGACTCTTGGTCTGAGCTCACCGCTCAATTCTGCTCTCATTTCACTGCTTCTCGTGTTCAAACCAAGTCGGTTGCTAGGCGATGCATTAACGGAAGGACGAACCCCTTCGAGACTACATCGAGCGCTTCAATAAGGAAGCGGTGTTTGTCGAACACGCCTCCGATGAGATGAAATTATACCTGCTGGAACTAGGTTTGCTCGAAGATAGCCTCTTCAGCATCAACGTCGAGGTTGATAAACCTGACAACCTAAACGACTTCCTCTAACTTGGGAGAAGTACATAAACTTCGAAGAGAAACAGATGGCCTCAAGGTCGAAAAAGAGGACCTCCTAGGAAAAAAAGCTCTGGGTACAAGGAAGATCGACCTCGCCGAGACAAAGATCTCAAAGATCCCCCTAGGAGATACGAAGAATATACCCCGCTGAACACCTCTCGATCTCGCATCTTGCATGACTATGCCAGCACGAAATTTAAAGACGCTGGAATTCGGTTCGTCAAATCTCTGAAGGAGCGGCCCGAAACTGATAAATCGAAATATTGTTGGTTTCATAAAAGCACGGGTCACAATACCGACGAGTGCATTCAGCTTAAGGATGTCATCGAATCCCTCGTCCAGAAGGGAAAACTACAGAAATACACTAAGCCGAGGACAAGCGAAGGACGAACCCGATCTCGATCCCTCGACCTAAGGGCAACAATCACTTAGCCCTGACTCAAATAGAAAGCCGCCCTCGTCAGGCCGACAAAGAAGAACTAGGCCCCCACCTGTGGCTTTAGTAATTTCCGGTGGCTTGAAAGGACGGGGTGAAGCTTCCATCAATTCTGCCAAATGGAAGATGCGAGAGGCGATGTCCATAAACACTGTCTATCCACCTGCCAACCAAACAAGATCAAGCCGACCACCTTTGGCCTTTTATGATGAAGACCTGCTGAACGGTCAACCAAATGACTAAATTCCCTTGCTAATATGCGCCTATATGGCAAATTTTGACGTAAGGAGAATATTGGTTGATCACGGAAGCTCTACCGATATCATGTTTGTCGATCTCTTTAAGACTCTGAAGCTGGCTGAAAAGGACAAGATTCTGTATCATGGCTTCGATCTCCAAGGTTTCAATGGTTCCACAACCAAACCCCTGAGCTATATCAAACTAATGGTCACGTTCGACGACAAGACCGAAACTAAAACTGTCAAAGTTCAATTCATTGTCCTTCCATGTCCATCGCCCTACAACTGCATCCTAGGATGGCCGACCCTGGGAGAGTTAGGAGCAGTAACTTCCACCGTCCACCTTAAAATGAGATTCCACTCATCCGAGGGTAGGATAATCACGATCTATGGCGATCTCGAGGCAGCAAGATGATGTTACCTGCTGTTAATCAAGGGGCAAGAAAGCAAACCAGCCCCACCAAAAAAGAACATCGGATCATCCGATGTCAATCTCGCGGACTTTGACACAAGAATCAAACCCGAGGACGAGATCGAAGAAGAGACAGACCCTGTGGCAAAGGAACTTCAAAAGAAAATACACCGACCCATTCCAGATGGGGAATTTCTAAAGGTCCAACTGGGAGAAGACCCAACAAAGACTGTCCAGATCGACGTCGATCTTCTCCCCGAGGTAAGGGACGACCTGATCAAGTGCCTCAGAGCCAACGCCGACCTCTTCGCATGGACCGCAACCGACATGCCGGGGATTTTCCCCGACATCGCATGCCATCGTCTCGCCCTGGATCCCTCTACCAAGTGGGTCGCACAGAGGAGGAGGAAGCAATCTCTTGAGAAGTCTGAAGCGGATAGGAAAGCTATTAGTGATTTAGTTATGGCTAACTTTGTAAGGGAAGTCAAGTACACAACTTGGCTATCAAATGTAGTCCTTGTTAAAAAAGCTAATGGGAAATGGAGAATGTGTGTTCATTATACTGATCTCAATAAGGCTTGTCCTAAAGACGCCTATCCCCTCCCCAACATCGACAAGCTCGTGGATAACTCCTCGGGTTTTCGATTACTGTCCTTTATGGATGCGTACTCTAGATACAACCAGATACCGATGAATCCTGCCGACCAGGAAAAGACCGCGTTTATGACTGACAACGGTAATAACTGCTACAAAGTAATGCCTTTCGGTCTCAAAAACACCGGGGCAACTTACCAACGCATGATGAATCAGGTCTTTAAGGACCATATTGGGAACATGCTCGAAGTATACATGGACGACATGATCAAATCAGCCGAAGAGCCAAATCATATGGCCAATCTTTCGAACATCTTCGAACAGGCACGCCGACATAACATGAGGCTTAACCCAGAAAAATGCACGTTTGGCGTCAAAACAGGCAAATCCTAGGCTTCTACTTACAGAGCACGACATTGAGGCCAATCCTGATAAATGTCACGCCATCACCGAAATGAGATAGCCGAAGTCGAAAAAAGATGTCCAACAACTAACAGGGATGATAACTGCCCTAACCAGATTCATTTCCTAGTCCGCCCAAAGAGCGCTTCCTTTCTTCAAATTACTGAAGAAAGGGGTACAGTTCGAATTGACTTCAAAATGTGAAGAAGCTTTCACAAAGCTAAAAGAAATACTATCAACTCCGCCAGTTATGACAAGGCCCTGTGCCGGAGAGACCCTATTCCTATACTTAGCTGTCACCGAAAAGGCCCAAAGTGTCGTTCTGATTAGAGAAACTACCGAAGGGTAAAGGCTGGTTTACTTCATAAGTAAAACGCTCCAAAGCCCCGAACTCCGATACCAGAAAATCGAAAAAGTCACTCTAGCCCTGGTCGTTACAGCAAGACGACTACGACAATGCTTCTTGTCTCACTACATTGCAGTCCAAACCGACTAACCAATCAAACAAGTCCTACACCGGCCCGACCTGGCAAGACGGATGATTAAATGGTCCATAGAACTCTCTGAATTCAACATTTCCTTTGAATCTTGGTAGGCGATAAAAGCTCAAATCCTGGCCGACTTCATAGCGGAGATGACTTCGACCTCCGAAGACTTGAGCACCAGATGGACCATCCATGTCGATGGGTCCTCGATCATGGAAAATGCTGAAGGCTTGACAATCGAATTCTCTCTAAGCTTCTCCTTCCCCACATCGAACAATCAGGCCGAATACGAAGCACACATCGCTGGGTTGATGCTCGCTCGCGATCTAGAAGCCTCCGAGGTCAGTCTTCGCACTGACTCCCAACTTGTAGCTTCTCAAGTTAATGGGGAATATCAAGCAAAAGACCCCTTGCTACAAAAATACCTAGTTGTAGTCAAAGAACTAATGAAAAGCTTTCAGGAAATAGAGATCATGCATGTTTCTCGAGAGCAGAACTCGAGAGTCGACGTACTCTCTAAATTGGCAAGCACAAAGATGATGGGAGGCAGCAAATCGGTCATTCAAGAGACCCTTTCCTATCCAAGTATCATGACCACAACGGGGATTCTAGACGCCCCGAAGAGGGTCAACCAAAACTTCAAGCGTCTCCTCATTACTCCTTCAGTGTACACAATCACTGACTTCGGTAACTCATGGATGACGCCGATTCTCAAATACATTTGTCAAGGCGAACTTCCTCTCGATGACAAAGCAACATCAAAAATCCGCCGCAGAGCGTGTTCATACTCCGTCATCGAGGATCGCCTATATCGGAGAGGTTTCTCAGTGCCTCTTCTGAAGTGCCTTGACGTAGCCGAGACCCAGTATGTACTCGCCGAAATCCACGAGGGTGTCTGTGGTCACCACCTCGGAGGTCGATCTTTAGCCAAGAAAACACTTCGAGCCAGTTACTACTGACCGACCATGGATGCGGATGCCATTGCCTACGTAAAAAAGTACGAGAAATTCCAAAAGCACGCTGATATACATAGCGCCCCTCCTTGCAAGATGACTGCTCTATCTTCCCCATGGCCTTTAGCCTGGTGGCAGTAGACTACTTCACGAAATTGATCGAAGCCGAACCAATGGCAAAGATCACGGCAAAAAACATGATCAAGTTCTTCAAAAAGCAAATCCTTACAAGGTTCGGCATTCCTAAAGTCGTTGTGACCGATAATGGAACACAATTCACGGACAAGGGGTTCCAGAAAACCCTAGCTGACTTCGGCATAAAGCAGAGATTCACTTCAGTCGAGCATCCCCAAACAAACGGGCAAGCTGAAGCAGCAAACAGAGTTATCTTAAGAGGTCTGAAAAAGAGACTTGACGAAGCTAAAGGAAATTGGGCAGAGGAGATCCCACAAGTACTGTGGGTATATCGAACCACGCCACACTCCTCCACCGGAGAAACGCCATTTCGGCTTACCTATAGATCCGAAGCAGTGATCCCTGTCGAAGTCGAAGAGCTGAGCTGGAGAACGCTCCACCCACTTCGAACTTCGTCCAATCACCAATATTTAAGAGAGGAACCGGACCTCCTCGAAGAAAATCGAGAGTTAGCCTCCCTGAATGAAGCTGCTGTGAAACAGGGAATTACAGCAAGACACAATCAACGAGTCATTCCTCGTGAGTTCGAAAAGGACGACCTCGTCCTGAGAAGAGCAGATGTCGGCCTAAAAAACGCCAACCAAGGGAAGCTGGCACCGAACTGGGAAGGCCATATCGAATCTCTTTAAAGATCGGTACTGGCGCCTACACCTTGGAAACACTTCAAGGTCGAGCGATTCTGCGAACATGGAATGCTGCAAAACTTAGAAAGTATTATAGCTAAATGCTCATGTAATCCCCTCATAAAAGGGAACGCACCTCTTGTCAAAATTTCAAGCATAATAGAACGAGTCTTCGCACATAAAAGTTTTATTATCACAATTTCGTCAAGGTTATAATGCCATATTGGGCAGGCGAGTGAACCTGACCACAACGGGATTCCACATCGTCACGCCAGTCATTTGGAAGCCTCAACCGACATGACTAGCCATCACGTCGGTCTACGGACATTTCCAATCCATCGCACACCCGAAGCTTAACAACAAGTCTAATCTTTCGGGGTAGAGGGAAGGTTCTCTTGGCTGGGCTCCCTTCCCAAAGTGACGACCACGCAATATAAACCAAATTGCAAAATAACAAGTTACATATAAATCCACCAAAGCAGGTAGAAAAAATCAAATTTTCATTCAACATTGTCGAAGTACAAAATGCCTAAGACAAGGGAGCAAATACAAAACAACGAAAGGTAAAAACATCTTAAACACAAGACAAATTACGAAATACAGGGAAAAAGGCTAAGCATCAGCCAAAGTATGGGATGGGCGAACAACAAGAACGGCTTTGGTTTCAGCATGAATAATGTGGTCCCCTGAAATCACTCTAAGGTTCCTTACGGCCTCAGTTCGAACTGCAACTTCGGGATTCAGGAACACCACTTGTTGAACGCCATTCTCGAACCGTTCTGCCCCGATCTCCACCATGGTCTGATCAGTGGCCTCCTTCGCCGCCTTGGCAGTCTTCAGCTCCTGATCCTTCTCCTCCAACGCCTTCTTCAGCTTGGTAACGTCAGAGTGGTAAGCATCCCTTTCCTTGCGGTAGGCATCTCTATCCTTGGCGACTTTCTCTGCCTTGGATCTAAGATCCTCCTTCTCCTTCTGGAGTTCTTCATATGTAGAAGTCAACTCGAGGAAGTTTCTCTCGGCTTCATCGGCCCTAAGAGACTCGTTCGAAAGCTGGGTCTGAAGACCCACTGCGTTCTGCACCTTGAGCTTAAGATCCTGGTTACCCAAGTCCAACTTGCGAACCCGATCTCGCAATTCCCGATCTTTCTTAAGAGCCTTCTTGGCCTGACCCTTCAACTTGCGCAGGCGCACAACTTCTTCCTCCAGAACCTTCACTTGTTCCCCTAACTTGTTGCCAAAAGGGGCGGCCGACCTCCCCCGAAGCTTGGGCAGAATCTTTGGCAACAATAGGCAACAACTGCTGCATCAACCCCTTAGACTTCTTTGGTGGAGGAGGAGGAACATCCGAAGAAGGAGGCCTTTTATGTATCTCCACATCGACAATGTCAGCTGTTGCACTTACCATTTCAGGCACCTCAGAAGTTCCCGACGTCACTTCAGGAGCCAGGGTAGCCGGTCCAGAGCCCCCATCTTTCGACGTGCCAGAAATGGAAGCCCTGGTCACTCCGACAGCGCCAGCAGAAGGTCGAACTTGCTTTCCCTTCCCAGCACCATCTTCCAACTTCTTGGCCAGAGCGGCTTGAGCAGCAGCAAACTTAGCAATGTTCGACATTGATTCTGCACAAAAGAAATGTGTCAAATAAAGACTTGTATAACACAAGTTGAAACAAGTAAATAAACCCCTACCTAAGACACGTCGAGCATCCCCCTAAGTCGGGAACCACAGGAGAGTCTGGGTGTGAACGAACCACTTCAGCGACGTTTGCTCTTGAGTCTTGGGGTCGGTATAGATAACTGGCTCTAAGCCACCAACCCAATCTCTGATGCTCTTCACCCAACCTTGCTCGAGCTCGTTCAGATCGGATAGCTTGAACATGTAAAAGCCAACATGACCGTTGAAGAACGACTTCGACCAATAAAAGGAAAACTTGGGCATTTCCGAATCATGCTTGGCGAGATCGAAAACGCATTCCCGAGCGACATCGTCCATCGGAAGAAGAAAAAAATACTTTGTCTTGAATCTTTTGAGAGATTCACTGAACAAGTCAAAGATTTTGCTGTTCGGCTTGAAAGAGATCCAACCCTGCCTTTGGTCGGCCTTCTCCGAGGTCTTCATGGGCGAAAACAAATGAAAAAAGACGCGATAAGAGGCCGGTATCCGAAGATACCCACAAACCAGGTCAAATGCTCTTTACAAAAGCCCAACTATTGGGATGAAGTAGGGAGGGGGCCACAACCAAGTGTCTAAGAACAGATAGTTCGAAAGACGAAAAGGGGAAGGAAACCTGGATCTCAGCAAACAACACTTCATACATCAGTATGTGGTCCATATCACCACTTTCCACAGAACAAATCCGATGATTTCCCTCGGAGCTAAGAATGCCCATTCCCCTCTGGATTCAACCGTCTCACCTATTCTGATTCGATTCTCCAAGTCGGCCATGTCTTCATCTGTAGAATACTCAGATCAGAGGCTTAGAACTTCGGGCGAAACCCACCTGTAGTCCTCCACATCGACAGGAAGAGCAGAAGGGTCGTTCAAGTCGATACTCCGCCTCTTTCCCATGACGAACCTGTCCATGGGGACTTTAGGGTAAGAGACGGTATCATAAACCTCTTTATACCACTAAGCTACTTCTCGGGGGTTGCAAGGACGCTGAAGCTTGTTTTCCAAAACCACCTAGAAATGCTCTAAGCGTTCGGGAGTAATCTTTACTCCACGTTTCAAACGCTCCTCTGCCCCTTCCTCACGAGAAGGTCGCAGCGCCGCCATGAGCACTACCGCGGAGGCACAAACAGAAGGGGAGGTTTCTGGTTGAAACCCCCCATTACCAAAAGCACTTACTCCGGGTAACAACCCAGAATCAGAAGGGGGAGGAAGGGCCCCATCCTCAGGCAGAGACCTTTGAGAAACCATGAAATTTCAAAAAATTCGAATACTCTCCCCTTATTCACTTCTGGTAAAAGAATAAATTAACAAAGAAGAAAGAAAATACCTATGATATACGACAAGGAGGCTCGAGTAGGAAGACAAATCCTAACAGCTTGACATTCACACAGGTAACTCTTTGTTGCTCAAATGGCAAAATTGCAGAAAAGAAGCAAAAAACAGAGGGATAGAGAAATGAAGAAGAAGAAACAAGAGCAAAAGTGACGAAAGAGCACCGCCTTTAGAATTTATAGAATCTGAGAAACAGGGCAGTAATTAATGCAAAAAGGGTAATGATGACAAAGCACGAGAAACGAGGCAACTCCCTAGCGAATCGACACCAAATCTCTGCTGCAAATTGTCTTGGAAAACGAGCGCATCTTTTCAAAACCTCGAATTTGAAAATAAACCGCCTCGGCCTAAAAAGTGCCCTCCCAGAAGAGACACGACAAACACAACCGAAGTAATCAGTCCCCACGTCGGACTAAGGGACTCGTAAGCAAGCCGAAGTTCGAAGATCAAACCCCTAACTAAGAATAAATACCCGATGTCATCTATAACAGATAAATTCAGCTAGGGGGCAACTGATCTGGAGTGGCCAAAAGGCCCACTCCGCAATGGGCTGATCCGATCCACCTAGGAGGATCCATGCCGAAACAACACTAACCCGAAATGGCCAAGGCCCACTTCAGGCCACCGACCCGACTCGGCAATTCCACCCTAGGGGTGATAAACCCTAGGGATCACGTCTCCACGACGCGAAACCCTAGAATGCAAGCATTGCGACGATAGCCCTAAAAGCAACTTTCTCACAACACAACCCTAGAAGCGACATCGACCGTCGGATACATCTAATGACTGATGATCAATCTAGGGTTACCTGAGAACATCCACACGTCAGCAACCTGAACTCACCTATAAAAGGTCCATGACCTAACCAATAAAGGTACGCACTGTTCATTCCTTACCTCACCTTATTCCGATACTGACTTAGGGATCAGAGTGTGTGTAGGTAGGCCCCCCACCGTCGTGCTCCGCCGTTCGTAATCCTACTCCGGCCACCTCTGAGATCCGCTTCGGATCAAAATTTATTTTCTTTTCTTTTACCCTATCATGTTAGATCTGGAATACCCTGCTCTAAATTAAAATCTACTCTTATACTCTAATTTGATTATTTAAAGAATAGTGAGAAAGTATATAAAGATAGAGCCAGCGTTTGCTCATGCTCTTCCCAGAAATGTCGAGTAAATAAAGTGAAAGTTCTAAATGAACGGATGCCCATATGACATGTAATTAAGAAAGAGTTCTTCAAACGTCCATCAATAGTCAATAAGAAAGGTGTTGTTTGCTCCCTTTATCCATGAACTGGGCAAGAAATAAGTTGTAGTTTAATAAACTAATATAACTAATATGCATCAAAGACGTACAATGCACTAATAGAAAAATGAAAGTGGGAAATATCAAGACAAACAACATAGTTCCAACAAATCTACTAAACATACTATGTCAGTTGGTTTGTTCAGAATATACTCAGTTTTTCATTGACAGAAGAATAATGTTAGAATTAAACAAAGGAAAAAAAAGACTACATATAATTTTAGAATTTGAAAGAAGAAAATGAAAGAAAAGGAAGAGGAAGGAGAAACGTATTTTATAAGAAAATTGATATCTTTCTATCAGCATCATTGATATGATCTCTAATATGTAGAAGAGCACCAAATATTACCCCGCAGATACACATTTAGCAACCCATGATCAACCTCACACGAGTAACACAAAGGAAAAAAGAAAAAACATATGAAAAGAATTATCAATAAACAAACATAAGGATTGACAGCTCAGAACAAACTCTGATAGAAGTAAATATCTGTAAAAGAGTACAAATCAAAACAGGATGACAAAAAAATCATTAACATTTGGGATGAGCATTGAGGAGGAGTGGGTGTCGATGACCGAACTGGATACGAAGTAGGTTTGCGTCCCTGAGGGATAGCTCATTTGGTATGAGCTGGGACATGATGGAGTTTAAAGTTGGAGGTGCGGGGTTCAATCTTTGCCACTAACAAAAACTAACATTTAACCACTAACAATTTGCCTATAAAAAAAATACTAAGTAGGTTTGCAATGAGAATAGTAATTTTTAAAATTGAATGGTAAATGGTGCGTAATTTACAAAGGTGGGGCATCAAGGCAATATATGTTTCATTTGTTAGTGTAGAAGCGTTTTCACACTAATTATTTATGTGAATGATCCACATGCATCAAATTTGAATTGAATAATTAATTATCTTAATTAGTTACTGATTATTACTAATTTGTCGTGATTTTAATGGAAAAATCTTTATTGATTTGCTAATACATTGTAAGTTGTTTTTAAACATAAATCTTTCTGTAAAAAAAAAAAAGAAATTTAGCAATAAAATGAGACATAAATCTCGCAAAAAAAAAACATTACTTTATATAATGACAAATAAAAATATAAGATGGATGAGATCAATTGTAATAGAGTATTTGTGAAATCAATTAACACATTACGTCACTAATTTTTTTTCCAAAATATTTTGTAATATGGTATTTGAGGACAGCAAACGATAGATGAAATCAATTGACAGATCAAATCAAATTTGATTACAAATCTGATTTATTGGTACATTCCAATTAGTAATTAATGAATCAATCAAAATATATAAATAAAATAAAATAAAATAAAATAAAAGTTATATATTGGCGAGAATTAGAATGACCAGGTTTTGACACGTGACATAGTTCCACGTGGTAAAACTTTATTTTATATAATATAGTTGATTGATTGTTGATATAAAATGAAAATGTACCGCTCAAGGAGAAAGAATCAGGAAATCTGCTCGTTAAAAAAATCTCATGCAAAATATAATGATTTTTATCATCAGTTACCATTAATGATAAATCCAAGCAAACCTGCGCAGTAATGAAATTCAGAGTATATTCAAATTACCATCAATAAATAATTCCATTTTATTTGAATCCACTTAACAAATTTCTAATAGAGACTGAGCATAAGTTTCAGCATTAAATGCATTGATTCTAATTATGCATTTAGTTTCCATTTTGCATGTTCAAATGTGAGACACCATCTTAAATATCAAGACAACTGTCAGAACAGAATGCATATATCAAAAACGTATATTTAGCAAATCAATCATACTACTTTCAAGGAGTACCAAATAGGGATTTGAAGCAGCAGGAGATTCACCCATGCCTCGCAGCCGAGCGCAGAAATTCTTACGCGACATAAAGACCAAGTTCTTCGAGAGGAGGAAAATCGAATGAAGAATCAAATGCCTTTAAAAACTTTAGCATGTTTCATCCTCCTCTTGATCCGCTCAAGCTGCCTATCCTGACCAGTTTGCGTTGCCCAAACAAGATCTTCAATATGTTATGGTTTGTCTCCCTGTGTTCCCTAATTTTCCCTAATTCTATTTTTCTTTTTTGAGAGACAAAAGCTATATAATTATACTTGCTGGCGATAAACAATAACGGAAAAAATTGTTTTGGTTCAATTTCAATGTGCAGTACTTTCCTAAGGCTGAGAAATATGTTCCTTTATTGAGTGGAAGTGATGATTCGGAGATAGTTGATACGAGAAATGGGCAACACAAACAAAATGAAGACAAGTTAGAAGGTTCATTATCATCAATTTCATGATCCATACCATCATTTTATTAGTTTAGAATGTTGCAGGTGGTTCATATTTATAAACGTGTTTTTGCATTTATGCCTCCTTCCTGTTCGATTAAATGTCAATGAGTTTTCATGCTATTATGTTTTGATGAGGACAAGGAGCACCAAGAAGCCATTCAAAGCTTAGGAGGACCAATGACTAGGGCAATGTCAACGGGGGTCTAAGAAAGCTTAGTCCAATTCATGACTAAGACAATGACAAACAAAGGCAAAGATGTAATTGCACAAAAAACCATGCTTGTCATACAAGCCATGGAGGAGGCGCAACTTGCATAACAAAGGCAGCTAAGTTATTTTATTTTACTTGAATAAAAGTGCAAGTGATCAATTGATTTATTTGGGACCAAGTCACTAAGTTATTTAATTTTTTTTGTATGTGTTAATCCACTTCAAGTGGCTGTGTGGCGCAAAGAGTAGGGGTCCCACACCTCTCAACAACTCTTTGTGTAGTTTGAATGAGTCAATAATCTTGCTGCCTAAGAAAGACAAAGAAATTCAAAGCAATCAAGGCAAAAAGGAGTTACACAAGACAAAGAGATAAATGCTCCAACAACACAATAAAAGTGTAACAGCCACCCATTTAATTGCATTCAAAGTGTGGTTGTGAAACCTTTCTAGTCATGAAGAGCAATCAACAAATGTGAAGCTGTCTCCTTAACTTTCATTGGCGCCACTTAGACTATGAGACAACAACAAATATTTTGTTTGTAATTTCCTTTTATTACACTAGTTATGTTAGCCTAGGATTCCTTGTAACCCTAGAATGGCAAAGACTTTGTCTCTTCTTTTTTTGTAACTGCAAGAGCATCCCTCATTACATATAGGGAGCGTAAGTCTCAATAAAATCTCAACAAAGATTTCAGCAAAAAAAGTTACACTTGTGTAATTGAGTTCATACTCTTTGGTTCTGGATTGGACCAACTTATTCGATCTTATCAAGAAACTCTCTTCTTGTGGTGATTCTCACACTCATAGGCTTATCCTTATCTTGGATTAGACTAAGGTGGCGCCCCTGCCCCCATTCATCCATCTTATTCACTTACTCAAAAATACAAAAACATAAGTCACAACCAGATTCTATATTGAAAATAAAGTAAATGGCCAATTTCTACAACAAGGAGGTCATCATTTGGTAATCAGAGCAAGGTTTCGACCTTGATTCAAAAGAATCCCAAGTTTCTCTACTCTTATCTTTGAGTTCTGATTTCTTAAAAAAAAATATTGCGAAAATTCAATATATATATATATATATCTTGAATTCTGGTTGTGTTTCTTCCTTGCTGCTATACTCTGAATTTTATTTCTTTCTTTTGAGTGAGTTCTTTCTTGTTCTAGTCTCACAAATACTCTGAATTTTATTTCTTTCTTTTGAGTGAGTTCTTTCTTGTTCTAGTCTCACAAACTTTGTGTTCAATTCCAAGCTGTTGTGTGTATGGATTATAATTTGAATTGGTTTCTTGTATTGATCATTCGCTGGTTTCTCTAAAGAACTGACAGAGTTATGGATCCTCAAAATCGATTACTACTAGATGCCCTCAAGGCAAAAATGAGAGAACTTTTGAAAGTGGAAGTGGAAGGTATAAATGAAAGAATTGGCCAATTAGAAAACAGACAAAATAGCAGTGATGAGGAGGGTCGGAGGGGAAGGAGACGTGATGAACCTAGAGAAGATAGGTTGGGTGGTATAAAAATAAAAGTACCACAATTTGTTGGGAAAAATGACCCGGAGACGTATTTGGAATGTGAAACTAAAATTGAACAATTTTTTTCCTGTAACAATTACACTAATCTTCAAAAGGTGCAGGTTGCTTCTATTGAATTTACAGATTACACCTTGGTGTGGTGGGACCAATTGGCAAAGGAGAGGAGAAGGCACAATGAGCCAGTCATTGCCATATGGGAGGAGATGAAAAGGCTCATGGGAAGGAGATTCATCCCATCTTACTACAACAGAGAGTTGCACAACAAATTACAGCGACTCACCCAAGGCAACAAAAGTGTTGATGAGTACTACAAGGAGATGGAGGTGGAAAAAATTAGAGCAAATGTGGAGGACGATGATCAAGCAACCATGGCCAGATTCTTGCATGGCCTAAATCGTGATATAAGTGACATAGTGGAACTGCAACACTATGTTCAATTAGATGATTTGGTACATCAAGCCATAAAGGTAGAATAACAACTCAAGAGGAAGGGCCAAATAAGAAGAAGCACTACTACTTCCAATCCTCAAAATTGGAAGAGCAATATAAAGAACGAAGGTACTTCATCATCCAAAGAAGTCGCGACTGACACAAAAGGTAAAAACACTACAACTAGTCCTTCTCAAGTTGTTTCAACTAACCGGGCTGTTAAGTGTTTCAAGTGCCAAGGCTTAGGACACATTGCATCTCAATGTCCTACCAAGAGAATTATGATTGTAGAGGAGGTTGAGGAGGAAGATGAAGGGGCTGAAGAGTATGAAGAGGATTGTGATGAGGAGGAGGCCCAAATACCTAGCGGAGAGTTACTTATGATGAAAAGGTTGTTGGAAGTCGTGGTAAAGGAGGAAGATGCGACTCAAAGGGAGAACATATTTCACTCAAGGTGCCTCATACAAGGCAATGTATGTTCCCTTATTATTGATGGTGGGAGTTGTACAAATGTTTCTAGCACAAGGTTAGTTTCCAAACTCCAACTAGAAACTCAACCACATCCCAAGCCATATAAGCTTCAATGGCTTGTTAATGATGTTGAGATGATTGTTGATGAACAAGTAGAAATTTCTTTTTCAATTGGAAAATATGAAGATGTGGCTGTTTGTGATGTAGTTCCTATGAAGGCCAGCCATGTCTTGTTGGGAAGGCCTTGGCAATTTGACAAAAAGGCAAGCCATGAAGGGCATACCAACAATTATTTTTTTGTTCATCATGGAAAACGAATTGTATTGGCTCCTTTGAGCCTAAGTGAGGTGAGAGATGATCAAAAAAAATTGAGAGAAAAATGTGAAAAAGAAAAAGAAAAAGAAGAAAAAGAAAAAGAAAAGAGAGAAAAAGAGTGACAAAAAAAAAGATTGATGAAAAAAAGAAAGAAAATTTGATGGCGACAAAAGGGGAGGTTAAAAAAGCTATTTTTTCAAATCAGCCCCTATATTTGCTCTTTAGCAAAGAGGTGGCTTTGCTGGAAAATTTACCTAACACTCAAGAATTGCCAAATTGCATAAATTTTCTTTTGCAGGAGTTTGAGGATTTGTTTCCTAAGGAGGTACCAAGTGGGCTGCCACCTTTAAGAGGGATTGAGCACTACATTAACCTCATCCCAGGCGCCACTTTGCTTAATAGGCCAGCCTACCGGAGCAACCCACAACAAACGCAAGAGATACAAAAGCAAGTGGCTGAATTAGTAAGTAAACGTTGGGTAAGAGAAAGTTTAAGTCCATGTGCTGTCCCTGTTATTTTAGTCCCTAAGAAAGATGGTAGTTGGAGAGTGTGCACTGATTGTAGGGCTGTTAATAATATTACTGTTAAGTATAGGCATCCAATACCTAGGTTAGATGACTTGCTTGGTGAACTGTTTGGTGCATGCTTGTTTTCCAAAATTGATTTGAAAAGTGGATACCATCAAATTAGAATAAGGAAAGGGGATGAATGGAAAACTGCTTTCAAAACTAAATATGGTTTATATGAGTGGTTAGTTATGCCTTTTGGGTTAACTAATGTACCTAGCACTTTCATGAGAATAATGAACTATGTTTTGAGGGAATTTTTGGGTAAATTTGTTGTTGTATATTTTGATGATATCTTGATATATAGCAAAAATTTAGAGGACCATTGCATTCATCTAAGAGCAGCTTTAAATGTGTTAAGAAAAGAAAACTTGTATGCAAACTTGAAAAAATGTATATTTTGCACGGATCAAGTTATTTTTCTAGGTTTTGTCATAAGCTCTCAAGGAGTACATGTGGATGAAGCAAAGGTGAAGGCAATCCAAGAGTGGCCAGCACCTAAAAACGTGACTGAGGTAAGAAGTTTTCATGGTTTAGCAAGTTTCTATAGGAGGTTTGTTAAGGATTTTAGTAATATAGCTGCACCTCTTAATGAAATTGTTAAAAAAGAAATTGGTTTTAAATGGGGTGAGAAACAAGAACAAGCTTTTTCTATTCTTAAAGAAAAGCTCACCCAAGCACCAATTCTAGCATTGCCTAATTTTTCAAAATCTTTTGAAATTGAGTGTGACGCTTCCAATGTTGGAATTGAGGCTGTTTTGATGCAAGAAGGTCATCCAATTGCTTATTTTAGTGAGAAATTAAAAGGGGCTGCCATAAATTACTCAACTTATGATAAGGAATTGTATGCCTTAGTAAGGGCATTGCAAACGTGGCAACATTACTTGCTACCAAAAGAATTTGTCATTCATAGTGATCATGAGTCCTTGAAGTATTTAAAAGGACAAGGTAAGTTGAACAAGAGACATGCTAAATAGTTTGAATTTTTGGAGCAATTTCCTTATGTGATTAAGCATAAGAAAGGTAAAGCCAATGTTGTGGCTGATGCATTATCAAGAAGGTACGCATTACTCTCTACCCTTGAAACTAAAATTTTTGGTCTTGAGCACATTAAGGATTTGTATGAGCATGATCTTGATTTTTCTGTTAAATATGCTGAATGTGTGCAAGCTGCCCATAATGGATTTTTTAGGCACAATGATTTTTTATTTAAGGAAAAAAAGGTTGTGTGTGCCAAAAGGATCCATTAGAGAACTCTTAGTCAAAGAGGTGCATAAGGGGGGCTTAATGGGACATTTTGGTGTTCCTAAAACTTTGAAATTTTTGCAAGAACATTTCTATTGGCCTCACATGAAAATTGATGTGCAAAAATGTTGTGGAAGATGTATTGTTTGCAAAAAGGCCAAATCCAAAGTTATATGGTTTATATACTCCATTGCCTATTCCTGAATATCCCTGGATTGACCTTTCCGTGGACTTTGTGTTAGGGATACCCACAACAAAGAACGAGAAAGATTCTATTTTTGTTGTTGTGGACAGGTTCTCAAAGATGGCACATTTCATTCCATGCAAAAAGGTGGATGATGCTTGCCATATTGCTGATTTATTTTTCAAGGAAGTGGTACGCCTACTTGGCCTACCAAAAAGTATAGTGTCTGATCGTGACACTAAATTTCTAAGCCACTTCTGGAGAACTTTGTGGGGTAAGGTGGGCACTAAGTTACTATTCTCTACAACTTGTCATCCCCAAACTGATGGGCAAACTGAGGTAGTAAACAGAACTATCTCTACTCTTCTAAGGGCTGTGCTCTCAAGGAATTTGAAAATATGGGAAACATGGCTGCCACATGTTGAGTTTGCTTATAATAGGGCAGTCCATAGTACCACAAATCATTCCCCATTTGAGATTGTGTATGGTTATAATCCCTTAACTCCTCTTGATCTATTACCATTACCTAACACATCTCTGTTGAAGCATAAAGATGGCAAAGCAAAAGCTGAATTTGTGAAAAGTTTGCATGAGAAAATTAAATTGCAAATTGAAAAGAAAAATGAAAGCTATGCCAAAGGTGCCAATAAAGGGTGCAAACGGGTTACTTTTGAACCCGAAGATTGGGATTGGATCCATATGAGGAAAGAAAGGTTTCCTTCACAAAGGAAATCTAAGTTAATGCCTAGGGGCGATGGCCCTTTTCAAGTGATTGCCAAAGTTAATGATAATGCTTATAAAGTTGACCTTCCAGGTGAGTATGGTGTTAGGGCCACTTTCAACGTTGCTGACTTGTCTCCTTTTGATGTAGGTGATGAAGACTTCAATTCGAGGTCGAATTCTCCTCAAGAGGGAGGGAATGATGAGGACAAGGAGCACCAAGAGGCCATTCAAAGCTTAGGAGGACAAATGACCAGGGCAATGTCAAGGAGGGTCCAAGAAAGCTTAGTCCAATTCATGACTAAGACAATGGCAAACAAAGGCAAAGATGTAATTGCACCAAAAACCATGCTTGTCATACAAGCCATGGAGGAGACGCAACTTGTATAACAAAGGCAGCCGAGTTATTTTATTTTAATTGAATAAAAGTGCAAGTGACCAATTGATTTATTTGGGACCAAGGCACTAAGTTATTTAATTTCTTTTTGTGTGTTTAATCCACTTCAAGTGGCTGTGTGGCGCAAAGAGTAGGGGGTCCCATACCTCTCAACAACTCTTTGTGTAGTTTGAATGCGTCAATAATCTTGCTGCCAAAGAAAGAAAGAAATTCAAAGCAATCAAGGCAAAAAGGAGTTACACAAGACAAAGAGATAAATGCTCCAACAACACAATAAAAGCGTAACAGCCACCCATTTAATTGCATTCAAAGTGTGGTTGTGAAACCTTCCTAGTCATGAAGAGCAATCAACAAATGTGAAGCTGTCTCCTTACCTTTCATTGGCGCCACTTAGACTATGAGACGACAACAAATATTTTGTTTGTAATTTCCTTTTATTACACTAGTTATGTTAGCCTAGGATTCCTTGTAGCCCTAGAATGGCAAAGACTTTGTCTCTTCTTTTTTTGTAATTGCAAGAGCATCCCTCATTACATATAGGGAGCGCAAGTCTCAATAAAATCTCAACAAAGATTTCAGCAAAAAAAGTTACACTTGTGTAATTGAGTTCATACTCTTTAGTTCTGGATTAGACCAACTTATTCGATCTTATCAAGAAACTCTCTTCTTGTGGTGATCCTCATACTCATAGGCTTATCCTTGTCTTGGATTAGACTAAGGTGGCGCCCCTGCCCCCATTCATCCATCTTCTTCACTTACTCAAAAATACAAAAACATAAGTCACAACCAAATTCTATATCGAAAATCAAGTAAATGGCCAATTTCTATAACAAGGAGGTCATCATGTTTGTAGCAGAGACTAATAGTGAGGATGATAGGCTTTTGCATTTTATGGGCGAGAATATAGCAGCCAGTGAGTATTTCAGTAGCCTGCACATCATTATTATAGATAAAGAAAAGCGAGTTACAAAACTGAAGTTAACAATTAGATGTGTTCATTCAATTTTTATTACCTTTTGATTCATATTGTCCTTACAGTTAATAGCATATGCAGTATGTGCAGGGTTAGTGGCATATGCAGTATGTGAAGCCGATGAAACTCTTGAACATTCTAATTGGTTTTCCACTGAGCCGAAATAAAAGAAAAGAATGGTATGCAATTTTTTATGAGTAATGATATTTTGACACCCAAAAATTGACAATTGGGCGACACCTGGTTGATGACGTGCAAAAATTTGCTTAATGTAGTTCAGTAGATGGTTGACGATGAATTGTATCTATTAACCAAATATTTGCATTATTAACCATCCACTGATTAACCATCTAAAAAACTGAATTAACCAAACTTTCGCACGTCATTAACCAGGTGTCGCTCGGTGTCGATTTTGGGGTGTCAAAATAACATTTCTCATTTTTTATATAGTTACGAACAAGTAATTTTTGACATTTCTCTTGCATTGTATCTGGGGGTGTCCTTTGCTTCTTTGGTCGATTTATGTTCATGATGAAGCTGTCTTTTCAAGTTTAAGTTTATCTTCTCATCATTGTGCATATTTAATGCTTCCAGTTTTTCTTTCTTCGTCTTGTTCGTGGAAGGCTATTTAAGATGAATGCACTCGGTAGTAGACATCTCTAAAAACACCACCTCTAATAATACTTATCTTATGCTCTGGATGGCTTGTGAATCTTTGGAAGATCCTAAATAACATAAATTTTATAAAATACCCGATGACTTGAGCATAAGCTTTTATTATTAGATTGACAGAAGTGTCAACAAATCGGTCATACACCTTTGACAGTACCATAAACTTTTTTTTATCCCCGGTCATTCTCCTTCTCTGTTTAAAGTGAAAGTTAGAACAGGGTTTAAAAAATGCTTTTGCTTTGCGTTGTATATCAACCTTTCGACAGTTTTGTACTATTGCTTTCCTCAAAAATTTTACTTTGTTTTTTCACTGGTGTTTGGTAATCTGTATAATAGATCAATACATGAAGTCATCAGCTTCTTTGCTTTGTAATCGGTCAAGTAATCAAGTTTCCCTGACAGCTAAGACGCAGTAGAGGCTAACTATTGGTCACCAAAGACTGTAATCAGTCCTAATTCATCCTCAAGGAAACCGCTAGTCTTGTATCGCGGATATCGTACCTGCACTCTAGTACTCCTGGCCCTGTACGTACTTGCCGACCCAATACACACGGCTTTGGTTAAATGCACAACTTCCTAATCTTTCTTTATAATCCTTTTCACTGCTCTTAGCAGATCAACACCTAGTTTCTTTTAATCCACAACCATTATATATTCTTTCTGGATCGTTGCCTAGATTTATCTAAACCATAAGGATTTGCTCAATTACTATTCTAACACATCAACCAGATATTCATAATCAAACAATCACAAGCAAGGCATTATAACAACTACCACATAATGCTAATGTCGCTTAAGGCTACCTAACTAACAGATAAGTCGTTTAACCTAGGGTTATAACAAACATAATGACTTCTTTATGGTTGATAGGTTTACGACCATTATCCTCAGTAATCGTATCCCACAGTCTCGCTCTTAGGAACTGCTGTTACCAACCCATAGTAGAGCGTGGGTCACTCTACACTATTTATACTATAATCCTAACCTACTATCCTAGTGATTAGGGTTGCTTTCTTCCACACCTGGTATTCATGCTTGGTAGGATTCCGGACTTCCCTTTCTTACTCTTCTCCTAGCACCCTCGCTCCTGAATAGGTCAGAGCCTAGTTAGAATAATCTAAAAGGTTGGATGATCACCCGAGGAGGGTAATTTCACCCTTTTATCAAGAGAGAAAATAAGGAAAATGGTGATGAGAAATGACCAAGGGAGGGCTATTTATTCTTGTGGATACCGCCTCCGTCGCGTCGCGACATGCCCCAGTCGCGTCGCGAGAGTGTGAATTCAGGACACGTGTGAGACGCGTGACACTTTGAACGGCGCATATCCTGCCACGCATTCAGTACCATCGCGCTGCGACACTGACCCATCGTGCTGGGCACCGCTTAATCTCGCGTTGCGAGATGTAGGCTCTCGCGACCCGAGCATGTTAAAGTGGAACCTCTCCAATTTGTGTTCCAAGTCTAATTTTTAAGGTTATAACCCTAATTCTAAGGGTTATTTCTAGGCTATTAGATCTTGGGATGTCAGAGTGTTCCAATTATAGGTAAACATCAACCCCAACAAGACTGATATATTCAGGGAATGTTAAATGACAAGTTCTTTAAATGTTGCTTGCATTGATGTTGATAGTGGATGGAATTTTTGTTTAATAATCTGTTATAGGATTTTTGCTCCTTTAATCTTTATTAATAATAGTTTATATAATATATTTTAAGAATAAAACTACAAATTATTAATTGATTATTTAAATATTTTAATTACATTGAAATATTATTGTTATCGATGTGAAGAATAAATTGTCCATCGCCTTATATTCAAATTCAAATTTAACATAAAAGTTAGCCGCAAATACATAGAAAAGAATTTTACTCATGCCAAGAAGAATAAAATGGGAATTGACATAAAAATTTAAAAGCAAAAACGTATAACCGGTAAGAATCTTTATAATAAATCGTTATAGTAATAAAATTATTACACTAGGAACATAAACTCATAAGCCATGGAATTCAATATAAATAAAACATGATAAGCTAATATTAAAAATACTAGTATATATGCCCGTGAGGGAAAATAAATTGTCAAACTAATATTGCATCTCGTTAAAAATAGAAAGAATAACAGCAGCACGATGATTTTCAACAACTATATATATATATATATAGTTGTTGAAAATCATGGAATTACACTAAAAACTAAAAAACATGACAATACACATCATAAAGTTCGCCCAAATTTGTCTCAAATAAACACAACAATTATCAAACCAATCTAATTGAGCACATGAACATTAAAATAAGAATGGTTACTTATCTTACAAATTATATGTAATTCATTTTACAACATATATTTCATACATCAAAATATAAAGTGAGTCTTACCTATCTCAGATTCTAAAAGAATTCTTTGTAAACTATATTTGTAGTCTTGTTGGAGACATGCCCTTCATCATCACATATAAGAATCTTCAAACCATCCTGTGAAGTAACCCATGAAATGGCAACATAAAACTGTCCATGTGAGAAAACAGGTTGTGGAAGGTATATACTGACATTTCTAAGAGATTAACCTTGACTCTTATTTAGGGTGCGTTTGTTACAGATTCTCCAGAGACAAAATCACTTTTTTAAGGAAAAAAATCATTTTAAATGGTTTCAAGTGTGTTTGTTTAAAACTTTTAGAAAATCATTTTTGTAAAAAAATGTTTTTTTCATTGAAAATGAAAATCTAAATGGATCAGCTTTTGGAGAAATGAATCTGTGATGGATGAGAGAGAAACGGGAAATTTTTTCTAAAAAACACGGAACTTTAGTGATTTTTTTTTTTAGGAAATTGCTCTTCGTTTTTCTTCTGCGTCCTCTGCGCCCTTCGTTTTTCTAAAACCCTTAGTGATCACTGTTACGCCGTCCTCTCCTCTGCGTCCTCTCCTCTGCGTCCTATGCGCCGGTGTTCTCCACGGCGCATCAAGTAGATATTGTTCTCGTTCTTCTTTGTTTCCTTCGTTATCTGATTTTTCCCAATTAGGTTTTAGGGTTCCACTGTGATGCTTTTGTTTGGATGAAATCGGTTTGTATCTAGTTTGGTTTTGTATCTGAAATCGGTTTGTATCTGTTGGTCTATCGGGTTCAGTTCAAACTTGCTAGTCATCTCTACTTTGATTTCGTTTCAGTTTGATTTCGTTTCAGCTCTTTCGGTTTCGTTTCTGAAAATGGGGTTTTGGGTTTCAATTTGATTTCATCTCTGCTTTGTTTTGTGTGTGTTTCAATCGGTTTCAATGGAAAATGATGTTTCAATGAGCTTGGAGTAACCTGAAGTAATTTGAGCTTCGAAAGATTTTAGCATCTAATTTTATTTTATTTTTTGGTCTTGCTGCATGTTCTGCATTTTAGCTCCAAGCTAGGTCCTATTGTTGATATCTGTTCATGATTGTTGCATCTTTTACCAGCTTTGGACATAACAATTTGGAGTTTTGATAGTTTAGCTCCAAGCTAGGTCCTATTGTTGTATAACCTTTGAGTGCTTGAGAGTTTAGTCTGCTGATCATTGTTTAAAGCTCCAAACTGTTCCCCAAATGTGCTTTTACAATCAAGAAATATTATTGGCTTTTACTACTTGTATGTTGTCAAAGGTGGTCGGTCATTTTTAAATTGTTCTATTTTTGTCCTCAGCAAATGTGCATATCCCTTCTTCATGGTTTGACTAATAAATGGGTTCCTTTGCTTCATTGGTATAAGATATTACCTGAGCATGAGAAACACGATGTACTTTTGTTGATTGTAATTATAATTATCATTTCTTCTTTTCTTTATTATTTGATATAGTTACTATAGATAGTTTAGGTGTTACTGATTTTGTCCCTAATCTTGAGTGATTCCTACTATGTCTCCCTGGTATATATAGTTGTACAGATTCCTACTGTGTGGGTGTGTATTGTCAATGTGTTGTTCTAGGTACCTTAGCAAATCCTGCTTTTGAATGACATGTCTTTGCTAACTATTTCCTGCTTGGCATGTCCTAATCATTTTCTGCAGTAACTCTCTTTTGTTTTCAATTTTTTTGCTATATAGAATTTATATATATATATATATGGAAGCTACATGATTGAGTGTCTTTTGTAAAGTTCTTCTGGTTTGTTGATTTTTTGAAATTACATTTCTCATGTGAACACCGATATAACTGATTGCAACACAAAGGTGACTTCACTGACTGGAGGAAAGCATAGGAGGTTGCTTTGGACAACTGAAGAAGAAAAAGCTCTTAATGTAACACCTGTGTTTTTACGGTACGTTATTTAGCGTTATTATAGTGTATTTTGGTCGTATTTATGCTATAATAAGCAATTTCTTGTTCGCTAAGTAAGTGATTTAAATAAATCAAGATCTAATTGAATTTGAGAATTAATATTTTATATTAATTCATGGTTCGAATATCGTCGAAAAATTCTAACAAAGTTTTGTCGCATTTCGAATTGCCGGGCAGTTTTGTCGTAGATAAAATTTTAAATGAACCCCGATTTCGATGAAAATCGAATCGTAACTTGTCATGATTATTTTTGAATATTTGATAGTGTTTTTATTATGTATAATAAAATAATATCACGCGGTGAATTAATTTCTCGCTAAATTAATTTTCGCGATTTTATCGGCAGGTAATTAATCGGTAATGCGGTTATTCGACGCCGTGTTTTAGCAACCCTTAGACTCTAGGATTAGAGGGTAATCATGAGAGATGTGATATTAGATGGGTAGGATTAGATGATGTGATTAGCATATTTGCTTTATTGCTAGGTGACATTATCTGTGTGATTAAAACTAGTATTACCTTTTTACTACATTATCTTATTTTAAACTATATTTAAATTATTTTTAAGCTAATAAAAAGAAATGGAACCCCTCCCATCAGCCCTATTTTTCGTGACCCCCTTCTCTCCACCCTCACATCATCTTCATCTTCAACTTTTAATGAGAGAAGCTCTCCACCTCCATGGCTTCCAAGCTTCTCCAATCTTGAACTACTTCACCTTTCTTCTTCATTTTTCTTGCTACCAACTTCTTCTTCCCTTCATCCTCATCTAGTTCATCATCAAGCTTTGGAGAAGCATTTCCTCCTCCAAAACAGTCCCCCTTGGCCACGAGCATCTAGGAGGGAGGAGGTGGCGCTCTTTTCTTTTCCTTCTTGATTTTTATGCTTGTTTTGGTGTTGTTGTGTTGTTTGATCATGATTAAATGATGGAGATGAGCACATAAATCCCTAATCTTAGAACCCTAGGCGCAAGCAAAAAGGGGAAAAGAAGGGTAGTGTGATCTTGATGAACAATCATGAAATTAATTGTTGTTTCTATCTTGCTAGGTGTTGTTCTTGTTGTTGTAGTATATAGTTTTGTGTTAGAACCATGATTAGGCAATTTATTGAAAATTTGGGACTCTTGAAATGTTGTAGGGTATTCTTAGACTTGATGGTGATTGGTTTTGAGTGTTACATTGTGGTTTGATGAAGGAAAAGAATTGATCAAAATGGTGTTGTCAATGTTGGAAAAAGGTTTGCAATTTTTTTTTGAAAAAAAGGGTGTTGAGGCCATGAGCCCTAGGAGAGGAATAGGAAAAAAAATTGTTTTGCATCTTGCTTTTAATTGGTGTTAGTAATTGGTCTTGCATTGAATTTGATTTGATGAAAAGATTTGGATTCAAGGGGTAATAAAGAAGTTGCTGGAAAACCTTTGGTTATGTGTATTGAGAAAATAGTTTTGACGCTTGATTAAGTTTTCTTATGTGTACTAATTGCCACATGATGTTGTTTGAGTTTTGGGACTAATGTATGGGAGTGGTTACCTATTTAAAAGAAGATTTGCAATTTTTTTTTATAGAAAAATGGTGGTGGCCGAGAGGCCATAGGAGAATATGGAAGGAAGAGTTTGTTTGTAAACTTGGACATAATGCTTGAATGAGTATGTTTTTAGACTTTAGAATTTATGAAAAAAAAGTTAATTGAATGTTGTGATCACTTTAAAGTTTTCAAGAAATTAAAGGTGTGTTATGTGAACTTTTCAAGAAATGTTTTAATTCCAAAACCTTATTCCTTTCAAGTTGTTAGTAAGTAAATGGTTGAATGAAAATGCTTGGTTAGGAAAGGGTTAAGTTTTGAGAGCCTAAGTTTTAAGCTAGTTCATATAATTGTGCTAAGTTTACTCATGGTGATAGGAGTTGCGAATTCGGAGATCGTACGACGTGGACGCAAGGCTTGCGGTACCACGCTAGCAACCAATTGTGGTAAGGGCAACTCTTAGACATAGATAAGCGTTATTATTTAATTTCAAGTCTTAAAGCGAACAAGTCTGAGAACCTCAGGGTTCGAAGTGAGGGTTTCGTACCCATTCGACTTTTTAATTCTTAAAATTTTATTTATGATTATTTAGTGGACTTGTATGCAAGTGGTTGGTAGCTATCCCTAACCTTCCACACTTGTGTGATTGCGTCTCTGCCAACTCCACTGAGTTGCAGAGGGATGAACTGAGTTGTCGGTGTCGATGCTTGATATTATGCGAATGCTTATACTACTTATATTGTTGACCTGAGTGCATTGTGTTAAGCTTGGCATGAATATTGTTGACATGTGGTTAATTAATTATTCGATTGCTTCTTGATTGATTATATGCGGTGATTGTTTCATTGGGATGGTGAAAAGTGTCGACGTGACATGCATGAACTATATCCCGGATATCCTAGGGTTGTCGCGAAACCCAAAGCCAATGGCTGGAGTTTGGCAGCTTAGTGTCGCTTGGAGTTGTCGTGACGTTTATGAACTATATCCCGAATAACCTAGGGTGCTAGGATCCCCTAAAAGGCTACGACTGGTTTTCGGTAGCTTAGTTAGACGTCATAGCGTCAATGAACATATCCTGAATTTCCTAGGGTGGTCGTGGAGCCCAAGGATAATGGCTGGAATTCAGCAACTTGTTCGGCGTACCTTCCGGAAGACTGTCGAAAGTGTTGTGAGGGAATGAGTCTTAAGTTGAGTCTTGAGTTCCGTCTTGAGAACTGTGCATATTGTTGTGGTGCCTTTTGTTTATGATTTGTTATTTATTGAGAAGTTGACCCTTTCCTGTGGTGCCTTCAACCAATGATGGTTACCCAGGCGATGACGAAGAGCGTGCTAATACCGGCAATGAGGACATCGCCGGAGATCATCTTTGATTTTCCAGACATCGAGATGCCCGCGGCGATGGAGTTCGATCTCATCTCCCGTCGCGTTGTTTATACTGGGGATGTTGTATAGAGCTTCCGAAAGGGTGGTATGGTAGTGAGACAGGAGACTTCGCGGCGCACAGTGAGCTTCCCGATTCGGATGATGCAGGTGGTGGACGCTTGGCGAGCTATTCAGGGAGAGAGGACTATGCCAGCATCATCTTCCTCGCCAGAGGGACCCCTCGAGATTCCGAGGCGCACTGCTTCCCGACTTGCTTCCCAAGGACGAGGACGAGGACCGAGGGTTCGATGGACCGCTCGTAAGAGCGTGATTAGACGCGAGACTGCAGGAGCATCTACATCCAGGGCAGCTGTTATCCAGAGTTCTCCAGCAGGATCTGAGCCCGAGGCAGAGCCAGTTTCTCCCGTGTTATTCAGGACCCCTACCCCACCGGGACACCTCTCACCTATCTGCAGAGAGTGTGGTGAGGTTGGGTGTAGCGGCGCGGGATTCCTGTAGAAGGCAGTGATAGCAGAGGACGTGCCGGAGGGTGTGCCTGTGACGACACCTTTTATCGATTTGACTGGAGAGGACCCAATGGACGATGAGAAGGAAGAGGATCCATCTGAGGATTCGGATAGCTATCTGTAGTCGTTGTGTTGTCTGACTGTTTGTTTATGTTGTTTTGGATGATTGTAGTATTTACTTTTGGTGTACAGTTTGTTTGGTGGCCAGTCGGGCTTGATGGATTTTTTTTTTGTATTACAGGGTAGACTGGTGGTTTACTTTTGGAGCAGCCCCCTGTGTGGGTGTCTGCCGGGAGTACCCCTGGGGTATGATTGCTCTCATGAGGGTCTTCATACCATAGGTGTATTCTTTTGGGACATCTTTATGCATTGTCTTTATTTTGTACGTACTGTCTTCGCTGACGTGTTTATATATATATATATATATATATATATATATATATGTATGTATGTATTTCCAGTGCATGTATCTTGTGTCTTAGATTGCACCATGTTTCTAAATGCTGTGGCAACTCTGTGTGTACTATGAGTACTATGCGGATATGATTGTTTTTTTTTTTAAAAAAAATAGACCGCATTTTCCAAAGGACACAAGAGTACCATTTTAAAAACGCGTCGCATATAGGGTTATTTTTAGTTTAGTAGCGGTCCGGAAACGGGTCGTTACACTTAAGGTATGAGTTTTCTTAAATGCTTTTCTAGAACTGGCAGCCTTATTGATAGTTTAGTACTTAGAATTAATATGTAATGGATTATGGTAGAAATAAAGAAGTTGGAGTATTTTTCTGCTGAAAAAGATTATGACATAGTTGAATTAAAATGGATATAACAGGAGCTAGAGAAATCCTTTTTGAGTGAAACTAATTGTGTTTGAAAGCTTATTTATAACACTTGGTTATTGTGAAGTTTGATAGTTTTATCTCAAACGTGCAATTTTTGGTGATTTTATCAACTGGGCTGCTCTGCTTGGTAATTTCACCTGAATCAGTTCTCTTTGAATGCCTATATCTTGATCTAGAAAACTTGTTTTTGAGTGAAACCAATTGGGTTTAAAAGAGGACATATAGAAGTTTCATCATGTTAAATTCCATAATTTTATCACAAACTAGCAAGTTCCAGTAACTTCATGAACACATCTGTCCTGTCCTAGAATTCTAATACAAAGCAGTCAACTTTAAGAGACTATAACTTGAATTCCTTGCCAATTTCATTTGTGTCTCTGTTAAGTAATGATTTGGAATGAAGCAATGTTGTCAATTATCTCTTAAGTGATTTGTAAAGGTGAAAGTTAAATGATGTAATCAAGAGTTGAATGATTCAGAAATAGATAGGTTGTTTTGCTGTTGCACCATCCTAAAAGTGCACAAGTTTATTGCATTACGAAATGCAATATCAAACTGCATATGCATATACTTTCTTGTTAATGATGCATGCTACATAATTGATCATTATGTGCTCCAGCCCCTATCCCCTTTCTCACTCTATTTTTTTCTTTCCCACTGGTTTTTGTGCAGAGCCAAAAGATTATTTTGTATAGTTTTCTGAATAGTTAATTGTTTGCAGAATATCAGTTGAACACTGGTCTTGATGATGGCCGAATTTACTTGCTATACTTTCCAGAGATCTTCATAGTTGTTGAACTTGGTGGCTGTTGCCCTTTTAATTTCTGTTTTGGTGGTGTAATGTGGACGAATGAAATGTTTGAAATAATTTCTGATTTTGTGGATTGAGATTGTTGAAGGTCTTTTGGCTTTGTTTGGTTTAAGTTGGAGTTTTAGTATATGAGTTGGTATTTTACCCAAATCAAATATTTTAGTATACTCTGATTCAAAAAAAAATGGTTGTTATTGTTCTGACTCTCTTTGGATTTGAGAAACAATTTGAATTTGAAGCTAGAAAACAATTTTGTTTGCTTGGTTTTTGAATGTGTTTTTAACTATCACTAAATATAAATTGAATGCTTGATGTTTGTTTGTTTGTTAAAGAACAATTAGAATGGCACCCAAAAAAGATGTGAAAAGTTCTGAGAGTGATGGAAGAGTTGTTGCAAGATGAGATGACTGTAAAACCGAAATATTTTTGAAAATTTGCGTTGAAGAAATAGATGCCGGTAATAGGCCAACTTCACACTTCTGTAAAGAAGGGTGGAAGAATATCACTAAAAAGTTTGAAGAGAGAGCCGGTTATGCTTATAATCGCACACAACTGAAAAATAGATGGGATGCGTTAAGAAGGGAGTTTTCATCATTTGCAATGTTATGCACACAACAGACTGGAGTCGGATGGGACCATGATAAACAAACCATTCGAGCTGATGATGAATGATGGACTACTAAGAGTAAGGTATGGTTGTGTCTTGGTATACTATGTAATATTTTGACTTGTGTTTCTGATGATTTATGTATATTTTTATTTTTCAGGAGGATCCAGAGATTTTGAAATGGAAGAATGGGGGACCTAAATACCGTGATTGGTCCTGACCTTCGCTTTTTGTAATTTCATTCTTTGCTAAAAGTTACTCAATTGAGAATGTTAGAATCACAAGTGAGCAGATTAACTTAAACATCTTTTCATTGAGTTTGTTAATCAACAAAACTAAAATTTGAGAGTTTGTTTCAACAGTATATGCATGATTTGGAATACTCGGTGTAAATCAAGTTGTATGCTAGTAAGGCTAACATGATGTAGTCACTATTTTGGGAATAGTTGTATGTTTCAAATTGAATATAAAAGTGTTAGGATGTGGTTAGTTATGTCTTGAACTCTAGAGATGTTTAGAGAAAGGATAGTTGTAAAATCTTGATAAATTGTATAATCTAATAATTGAATTGAATAAAGAACCTTAATGGATTAGAGAATTGATATAGGTACTGAAGCCATAAGTTATGAGTAATTCAGAATGGACTTAAATGAGTAATTATGAATTAAAGTGGTAGAAGAAGGATAAGAGGCAAGAATTGTTGTTAATAAAGAGACTTGGATAAAGAAGTTAAGAATCATGAATTTAATCTAAAATCTGTGATTAGAGACCATAGAGAAAAGTTAGTAATTGCCCTTGACCTTGGATTGGAGTGGGACCACTTAGGAGGAGTCCCCAATGCACGAAGTGCAGAAAAAATAGCGTCACTGCACTTTTGCAGGTCCTATAAATGGATTCACACATGCATGAATCGATTCAAACGTGCATTGTTTTAGATTCTGTGAATTGAAGCTGTGAATCGAGTCATGCAGGTGTGAATTGTGACACCTAAATCTGTTAAGTCAAAAATCAGAAAAATTTAAAACTTAAATCAAACATGTGAAAACATAAAAGGATTTAATACTGAAGTATTCATATCAGAGTGCGTACAGTAATAAAAACAACAGACTCTCCATTGGTCGTGGTACAAACCTACATGAGACTCAACAGTCTCTCCTAGACTTCAGCACCCTCGTCGAAAGTATCTTCCCCTTTGATCAACCTTGATCCTCTCAACGTGCCCGTCAACAGCTATGGAATCATCATCTTCCAACATCAAGTGAAACAACAATACAAGGATACATAGAAATAAAGAGACGAGGTAAGAAACTCATAAAACACCATACAATGGGAAAACAAGATAATACAAAAAAACAATAACATGTCAATCTCAATTTGTAAACATGTCAGCAAATCCACAAGAATTCACAACTGGAAGAGTATGCTAAGCTACTGTACTCAACAACTTCCGCGCCTAGCACGTCGTACTCAACTATTCCGACATTGATCCCAACATACGAACAACACTCTTTCAACTGTGAAGACTTGTGTATAGGCTCACATGGTTCATCACAACGACAACATATGCAACTGAATCTACCTGAGATACCGCTTGTCCCATCATAGTAACCTTTAATTAATTAGCCTTGGTCAAGCAAAAGGCAAAACACGATTGCACTCTCAACAGCAGAATCTGAATATATTTCAGCAGCAAGTTGCAGCTCTCAACTTCTGTGGATGAAATATCAACTTCTGTGGGTGATCATATGCTTATTCTGAAGATATTGAAGGTCATGATAATAATCCAAATACCGAGAATGAAGGGGGTGGGGATAGTTTTGAAGTTGGGAGTGAGGTTCCAACAAATCCAACACCAAGTTCTTCAAATACAAATTTAAAAAAGAGGAAGAATTTGGGGAAAGGGGAGCAAATGGGGACCGCAGAGAAACTTCAAAGATTTCTTGATATTCTCGTTGATCAGAGCTCATATACGAATGTCACATGATCAAACCCAGAAGATAATGTTAGTTATGCTAAATGTTTGAAAATGTTAGATGAGATTCCAACCTTAGTAAAAGGATCACATCTATACTTGAAGGCCGTGAGAGTCCTTGCCATCAAAGAAAATAGGACAACATTTTCTCACTTCATGAACACCAATCTTGAGATTGGCTAAGCACTTTTACGGGTCAAGACTATCCACTTTCTGGTCGTTAGGATGCTTATTAGACGATATTATTAGTAATTGGACCTACTTGGTTTTTATTATGTTGATGTAATATGATATTTGTCGTACTTAAAGTTTGTGACTTTCATATTTTTTGGATATGTAATGCTTGACAATATTTTTATTCGACATTATGTTTGCTCTTGATTTTGACTTGAGTGATCAAATAGAGAACAAGTATTGGTTACATAAAATTTTTGTGTTTATACTGATTTAATTTATATGTTGTGACATAGGATGACTGACAGCTCAGATGAGAGTGATAATAGTTCTGAAATGGAAATTGAAGTCCAGCATAATACTAGATATCGATTTCATATTGCAAAAGTTATGGCTGCCTTTTTACCCACAAATAATGTGCTGAAATATGTCGTGAAAGAAAAGAAAACTACTTCAATACTTTCAGGTCACAAGTGGTATATAGAATTGAAAATGGGAAATGATAACAGGTTTTTTGAGCAACTTCGAATGAGGAAACATGTTTTTCAGCAATTGGTACGAGAGTTAACCAATAATTGTGGATTGTTACCAACCAAAAACATTGGAGTAGAAGAAAGTGTTGCTTTATTCATGTATATGATAGGTAAACCGGCCACATATAGAAATGTCCAAGAAAGGTTTCAGCAATCAGGTGAGACCGTTCACAATCATTTCTATAGAGTTTTAAATGTTGTATGCAATGTTGGGAAAAAACATAATCAAACCTGTTGATCCTTTGCACTCTCCTTCTCAGTATATTAGAGATGATCATCGATATTGGCCTTACTTTAAAGATTGTTTAGGGGCAATAGATGGCACTCATATTGAATTACATGTCCCAGCAGATAAGAAGACACCTTTTATCAATAGTAAAGGACAAACTAGCACAAATGTGACGGCTGTGTGTGATTTTAATATGTGTTTTACATTTGCTATGTGTCGAATAGAAGGATCTGTTCATGATGCAAAGATTCTCATGGATACTCTTCATAATCCGAGTTTACAATTCCATTATCCTCCTGAAGGTCGGTATTATTTAACTCAAATTAGTTTTGTTTGTAAAATAAATATTCTAATATTCTTGCTTGATATATTTATTTTGTATTTATACACAGGTAAATATTACCTTGTCGATTCAGGATATCCCTCACTTAAAAGTTTCTTAGGACCGTACAAGAATACGAGGTATCATCTTCCACATTTTAGACTGGCTCCAGGCTTCAGATTAAAAAATGAAGTATTTAACTATTATCATTGTAGTTTGAGAAGTGTAACATCCGTATTTTCGCGATATGTTATTTAACGTTATTATAGTATATTTTGTCGTATTTATGCTATAATAAGCAGTTCTCGTTTGATAAGCAAGTGATTGAATTAAATCAAGATCAAATTAAATTTAAGATTTACTATTTTATATTAATTCAAGGTTCGAATATCGTTGAAAAATTCTAACGAAGTTTCGTCGCGTTTCGAATCACCGGGTAGTTTTTATCCGCGACTAAAATTCTAAACGAACCCCGATTTTGATGAAAATCGAATCGTAACTTGTTGTGATTATTTTCGACTGTTTTAAATTGTTTTTATTATTTATGATAAAATATTTTCAGCGGTGAATTAATTTCTCGGTAAATTAATTTTCGCGAATTAATCGACAAAGAATTAATCGGTAACGTGATTATTCGATGCCGTGTTTTTAGTACGCGTAAGACTCTAGAATTAGAGAGTAATCATGAGAGATGAGAGATTAGATGGGTTAGACTCTCTGATGGGTTTAGAATCTTACTTTAGAAGCTAGGTGTCACTTTTTGGGTGATTAGCATTTTCTACTTTTCCTAATTGATCCTTAACCAGGCATTTTTATCTTTTAATAATTTTTTTTTATCCCACCCTTTCTTCTTGGAGCTGCTAGCCGCAGCCACCTCCCTTTATTCTACCCCTTATTTTAATTTTCTTTCTTTTGTTAAGCGGAGGAAAAAACCTATTAAGCCTTTCTCTAAATAATTGTTTTATTAACAATTAAAACCCACCCCCTAAACAGCCCCCCACTCGTGATCCCCTCTCTCTACCCCATTCTAACTTCATCTTCCTCATTTTCTAGTGTGAGAAGCTCCAAGCTTCCATGGAGATCATCTTCCTTCTTGGTTTCTAAGTTACTTCACCCCCATTGTTCCACCTTTCTTGCTATTTATTTCTTCTTCTCCTCATCATCACCTACCTCTCCATTCAAGCAAGGTTGAGAGCACCATTTCCTCCCCCAAAAACAGCCCTAGGCCGCGAGCAACATAGGAGGGAGGAGGTAGTCTTTTTCTTGTTTTGGTCCTTAAATTTGTGTTCATTTAAATGCTTGATTGTGAACTATGATGGAAATGAGCATCCCAATCTCTAAGTCTTGGAACCCTAGGTGAAACCCTAAGGGTAAGAAAGAGGGATGGGTGTGATCTTGAGGGAATCAAAGAGATTAATTAGTGATTTGAGCTTATTTGATGTTGTTGCTGTTGTTTTTAGTTGATAGTTTTGAACTAGAACTTTGATTGAGTAGTTTATTGGAAATTTTTGATTCTTGAAGATATGGTGGATTGTTCTTAGACTTGTTAATGTTTTGTTTTGGGTAGTGAATTGTTGTTTGATGAAGGAAATGAATTGATGAAATGGTTTGTTAATTTTAAATGGAAGTTTTGCAAATTTTTTTTTTTTTGAAAAAGGGAGCTAGGGCCGTGAACCCGAAGAGTTGATGGGGGAAGAAAAATTGTTTTGCCATTTTTAGCTTATATTAAATGGATTGATCTTGTATTAGGTTTTGTGTTGGGAAATAGGTTGTTGTCTTGTGAAAGGAATTTACTATGGAATGGTGTTGTTAAATTTAATTGGGAGTTTGCAAATTTTTGGGAGAAAAGGGGTGGTGGCCGTGAGCCCATTTTCAGGTGTAGGGATTGTTTTGTTTAGCTTAATTCTTGTTAAATGCTTAAATTAGGTGTTGATAATGATCATGAGTTAGATGATCAAAGTTTCCCCCGAATTTTGGGAACCCTAGATCAATGGTCCAGGAAAAAGAAGCTTTGTGAATTCTCAAGTGAATCACTTAATTGATTTGTGGCTTTTACTTCTTAGAAATGGTCATTATTGTTGCAGTTATTAATTTTGAATTGGATCAAAGGAATGGTTTGTTTTGCAAAAACCCTTGTTCTTGAAGGTGTCTTAATTTGGTATTGGACTTGGATAATATTTTGTTTCGGAATACCTTGTTGTTTTATGAAGGGAAATGAAGGAGTGAATGATGTTGTTTAATTGGTTGGAATGTTGCAATTTTTTTTTTAGAAAAGAAGGGTGTTGGCCACAAGCTCTCATGAGTTTGGAGGGGATAATCATCTTGTGTTCTTAGTTGATATTAGTAGTATTAAATTATGTGTAAGTGTTGAGAAAATTTTAGAAAAGAATTTGGTTTGTTTGGAAGTTGTTTGATTGTGAAAGGCTATGATACATTAAGGTGCAAAGAGATTTCATTATCTTAAGACCTAGTGGAGCCTTGAATTGAATATGGTTTGTGTCTCAAGTTTCAAGAAGGAAGAATTAGTCTTTGAAATACTATCTTTTAACTTTGTGTGCTATTTCAAGTAAGTCTTAGTTTTTAAAAGTTGTTAATTTAAAGTGCTTTTTATTTCAAGTGTACGTGGTCATTTAATTAGATTTTTGGAGGTTTAAGAGCCTAGGAAGTTAGAGTTAGTATGTGCCTAGGATTGTGCTAAGTTTGTTTCGTGTGTTAGGAGTTGAGTGACCCGAGTTCGTGTGGCATAAGAATCGAGACGTCTTGGACACGCGACTTGGCAATTCGGTAAGGGCACTTCACATTCTCGGTGTTTATGTTTGTATAGTATGTGTAAGGGTTACCTCTAGCTAGACACATTTAGGCGATGGCCACTTAGGATTTTAATTGTTTTTCGATCAAAGAAGTCTGAGAACCTCAGGTTTCAAAGTGAGGGTTTTGTTACCCCTTTGATCTTTACAGCTTTATATATGATTATTTAGTGGGTTTGTCTGCAAGAAGTTGGCGACTACCCCTAACCCCCCACACTTGTTTGATTACCTCTTTGCTAACTCCATTGAGTTACAAAGGGATGAACTGTGTTGTTAATGCTGTGATTGTTTGTGATGAGGTATTGTTGAATTGTTATGTATTGTTGATTTGAGAAGTATTATTGGTGACATTGCTAGTTGAACATTTAATAGATGCGGATAGTTAAATGTTTGATTATGCCTGATTGAATTGTCATATACATTGATATATATTCATTGGGGTTAGTGGAGAGCATGTATTGTGTCTACAGAATAACTTCGATCGGGAGGCATATGTTGCGTATAACTTCCGTAGAAGGCATGTGTTGTGTTTGTAGTATAACTTCAATCGGAGGGCATGTGTTGCGTATAACTTCCGTACAAGGCATGTGTTGCGTAAATCATAAACCAGGACAAGATTAAAGACGAGAGAAAAGGGAAAGAAATTGGGGTAGTGCAAAATGATGACTCTGTCCCTGTTTCAGACTGAATTTTTTGGCGGAATTTTTTGTTCATTCACATTAGTAACAACTTTTACATATAAAGATACAGAATGGTGATGAATAATTTACATGAAAACAGATTTTTTATAGATAAAGGAAATGA
This sequence comes from Calophaca sinica, assembly GCA_037113605.1. Taxonomy (NCBI): domain Eukaryota; kingdom Viridiplantae; phylum Streptophyta; class Magnoliopsida; order Fabales; family Fabaceae; genus Calophaca; species Calophaca sinica. The sequence continues at coordinate 85,074,351 of CM073735.1, forward strand.
AAAACAAGCTAAAGAACCCGGCGAGGAGTGCCCCACCCCATTACATCAAAATGAAGGCTAAGGTTAACCTAAGGAGGAGGTACATTAACAATCATCCAAGTAAAACTTCTTTGATGCCCCAAGTTTGCTAAAAGATCAACACAACAATTGGTTTAGCGGAAGACGTGAGTGATCGAGACATTCCAACGAGGAGGATTTTAATGAGGAGCAGCTGGAAAGCACAAGTTGTGAACAAACCGCACCACAGCCTGTGAGTCTACTTCAACGAGCAAGGAAGGAAGAGTAAGCTGCCAATTAAGCAAGTTTTAACCAAGATAAAGCCCCATAGTCTACATAAAAACACATTAGTATTTATATGAAAAATATTTTAATATTTAAATTATAGGATAAAAATATATCATAATGAATTGAACATTTTACATGAAAAATGAAGGCTTAATTAACAATTTGGTCTCTTAACTTATTTTTGAGGTTCAATTTAGTCCTTTAACTATTTTTTGGGGCAAATAAGTCCTTTAAGTTTTTAAGTCGGGTCAAATAGGTCCTTTTAGGCCTTAAGTTTTTAAGTTGGGTCAAATATGTCCCTTAAGTTTCTAAGTTAGGCCAGATAGGTCCCTTAAGTTTTTAAGTTGGGTTAAATAGGTCCTTTAAGTTTTTAAGTAGGGTCAAATGAGTCATTGCTACAAAGGATCTATTTGACCCAACTTAAAAACTTAAGGGACCTATTTAGCCCAACTTAAAAATTAAGGGGTGTAACACCCCGATTTCGGAGCGCTACTGTTCAACCCAACTAATGCTGAAAACATTTAATGCTTGTATGCTTTCAGTTAAAAAGTACTCTCATGTATTTCGCAATAGAAAAATAGGGGTAATTTTTTTCTTTTCATTTTATTTCCTTGGAAATCTTTTTCAAAATGTGACATAGAGTACTATAGTTTTCTAAATGATGCCAATTCAAACTTTTGCAATTATCAGAGTATAGTGCATCACAAAATAACACTTCACATAACATAATCATTTCGCACTAAGGCGAGGTTCTCTGAAAAGAGTAATTACGAAACAATCAATACAAAATCCTAAGCTAAGCTGGCTAACAACTATAACTCTTACTGAGAAACAGCTCAGCAAGATCAAACACGAAGTACTCAGAGGAATCTTCCTCCACTGGCTCAATCTTCAATGCTCCTAAAAGATGAAGTCAGACAGCCACAACTCCATCTGGAAGTGACATCCATAAGGACATCCAATCCAACAACAGTGCAAGGGTAAATCCTTTGTCCACGAGTTTATCATAGGCTATGTCGCATGCAAACAATATATACATATATAATACAACAACACTCTTTTATATACATATACATACTTAATAGACCGCACACAATCAGCATGGTATATCAAGCATGGCATGTGAGCAAACAAAACAACCAACAGATCAACAATCAAGTCACTACAATATCAACCATTGCATGTGAGCAGGCAAATCTATCAACAGATAAGTGATCAAGTCATCACAATATCCAATTCATCAACAATTCCTCACATATCATAAATGCGGTTAGCTATGCATGTCAATGCAAGATGGCTAGTTTGTGTATACACTGCAACCTTAAACAAGGTCGGCGAGACGAGGAACTTTATTTCCCAACGTCCAAATCAACTCCCTACCAAGGGTATTGCCACAAAGGCTTGCCACACATTAGGCTTTACGCCACAGGCATGCGGTGACAACTCGTCCTTTTGAAGTCCTCAAGACAATCAAACGCTCCGAGTGTCGATGCTCAATGGTCGATATACATCCAAACAAATTCAACAACATGGCATGCTCACCGTAGGAGCGCCGAGTAATGTTTTAATTAATCAATGCGGATCGACGACACCTCAACTCACTCACTCTACTTAGTGAATTTTCATGCTTCCAATTCTTATATTACCTAGGTGAGGTTGTACCAAAATAAATCACTCATTTAGCTTTGGGTCATTGGAACCCGAGTTTCATCAAATTCTTTATCTAGCATGGTTCCATTTCTACTTATCTATAAGCTTAGGCTAGTCATACTATGGCTCTCATGCTTATTTTTAAGCCAAAATACCTTTAACAATTACTTAGAGTGCAAACACAGGACACAAAGTCCGGGTGTTCAATTGCGGAACGCTAGTCTTAATCTCAGATCAGAACTCTAGGCACGTAATGCGAAACACTAGGCTCAGTTTTTAGATTGAGATACTAGGCACGCCATACGGAACACTAGGTCCAATCCTAAACTAAGAAAATGCGCACGCAAATAGGACATTAAATCCCAGCACAGGACACATAGTCCATATGCTCAATAGGAACACTAGGTTCCCTATGATTTAATCTTTCAAAAACTCGATCTTTGAACTCTCTTTCTCTATTCTTATATCACTCCTATGTATCTGAAAATACTCTTTTAGTTCTAGGTCGTTGAAACCCTAGTTGTGTTAAATAACACATTGGAAGAATTCCCAGGAAAGAGAGGTGGTGCGAACACTCTTAATTACCAAGTCTTTCCTAGCCAGAATTTCCCAGGCGCATCATTTAACTCAACCGCTTTATAAATCGTACTATTTATTTCAACTTCTTTTTTTTCTACTATCGTTCCATTGAAATTTCCTTGCAAGCTTTAGCTAGTTATACTAAAACCCTCACGCTTACTTTTAACTCAAATGCCCTTAACAATTTGCTTACGAAATCAGAATTCGGCTTGTGAAATCGCATCAGATTTACCGATGTAAATCGTCAACCAATAGCAGTCGATCAACGCATTATTAATTAATCCATCATCAACAACAATATTTTCATATTCCAAGTCAATACCAAATTCCATTTAAATCCTACTTGATTCATGGAAAACAACATCAATCATAATGCCTCACAGGGCCAACGACATGCTATAGCATTTCAACAGCATATAACAATTCAATAGGCTACAACATGTTCCACAGTTTCATCAACTTCAAGTCTAATCAAATCACTCAAACAAGATTTAAGTCACGCAATACAATTCAATTTGCCACGCAGGGCCAAAAGCATGCTACAACATTTCCAACAACACATAAAAGTACTACAAGTACTGCCACACTATCAAACAATCAAACAAGCAACAAACAAGGCGAAAAGCCCAAACTCATTATATAAGAATTTCCCTTACCTTGGGCGCTTTAACAATCCTAGCAAGGTATTCGGAACCATCGTCAAGTCGCAACTCGCTGACCTCAAGCACGAACCTTAACAACGCAAACTTAATACAATTAGAACTAAAACTCAATTCTAATGCCCCTAGGGCAGCCACGGCTTAGACATCCTAAAGCCTAGGAATTACTTGACTTAATCCCTAATTGGTCCTATCTAGTCATACAACAAGTTACAAGTTCAAGCCATGCAAGTTTTGAAACTTTTACAAAAGCTACACACTTAGAAAAATACCTAAACCAAAATTTACCACTTGGAATAGTGTTTTTACCAAATGAATAGTGTTTTGCCAACTTTGAACCATTTTTTCAAAGCAATAAAACATGTCACAAAATTTTAGAAACAATTCTATTTCAAGTTCAAAACAATTCTTGAAACATAAACTCAAACTTTTCCCAAAATCATACTTCTTTGAATTGTTTTACTAAATCAAATCATCAACCACTTTTACAACTATTTTCAAGCATAAATACAAGTCAAGAACAAGTTACAAAATATCATTGGAGGCCACGGTTTCAAAGCTCCAAAACAACTTCAAATTTTCAAATCTTTTAACATCAAAATCTTACAAACTTCATTCAATCAAAACTTCTTATCAAAACCAAACTTATTCACCACTTTAAGACACTTAAAAACAAGTTCTAACTCACCCAAATTATGTTTAAAAGTTACTGTTTTTAAGCCTCACAAACAGCCCCAAAATTCATTTTTTTTTTTTAAACAATTTTCCAAAGCTTCAAACATACAAACCTTTATAGATTTAAAGTTCTAACCAAAAACTAACTTCCACAACACTTAAATTACTTTGAAAACAACTTAGAACATACCCCCTCAATCATATTAGGGTCACGGTTTTGGTCACCCAAAAACAATTCCAAATTTCAATTTTTTTTTTCATTTCCAAAACAAATCATTCCATCACACTTAAATCTTTACATCTTAAACCAATTTTTCCTAACACCTAACATACTTAAAAATCAAATTAAAACATCCCCTAACATCATGTGAGAGCCACGGTTCAGCCCCCCCTTTTCACCAAATCAATTTTTCCAAAAACTTGTAAACCTAGTTATATGACTAGGATCCAAACATACAACTACTAAACCTTCAAAACTAACACCAAATTGACAAGAACAAACCAAAAACAAAGGTTGGGACAGCCCCATGGTTTCGCCAGCAAAGGGGTTAGGGTTTCCAAACTCAAAATACCAAAATCAAAGGGATTCATGGAAGAAAATAAGGGGTTATGAAACTATACATGCCATACTAGCCAAAACAAGCACTAAAATTCAAGAATAGTTCCTAAAACCTTCAAAACCCATATCATGGAACCCAAGAGAGATGAGGAAAGATTTATGGAGCTTACCAAGAGTGGAGATGAAGATTGAACAAGAGTGGAGATGAAAGGAAGCAAAGATGCACACTTGAATCTTCAAAACTCCCAAAATCACAACTTTCTTTCTCTAAGTTTTTTCTTCAAGTTCTTCACAAATGGAAGAGGAAAATGGTGCTGGTGTGTAATGAGGATGAGGCCACGAAATTTCAGGGGTAGAATGGGAAGGAAAGGTTCATTTAGTTAGAAACTAACTCACTAAGTCATAAACCAACTAAACTAACTTCCTACCATTTACTAACCAACCAATCACACCTTGACACTTGTAAATGCCATCATTAAAAGCACATTCAGCTCCCCTAGTGGCTAGATACATCTCCCTTAGCCCAAAATATCTTAGGGTCTCGCTATGGCGTTCTCTCGCCAACCCAGGTTCTTGTGGCGTTTCGCGTATATTAGAGTTTTAATAATAAAAACTCCAAAAATATTTCTAATTATAACCCCACACCCAAAAATCACAAATATTCCTCGTGGCATAAGAAAAGTATCTATGTATCTCGTTTTCTCGAAATGCGAACGGCGTCATGATTAAGCGATCTACAGCCATAGAAAATACACTAAATATTTTCTGATGCCCAAAATTTCTAGAAAAATTACAATAAATCCTAAAAATTGGAAAATGCTAACGTCCCAAAATTTATAAAATTTGGATCACGTTTAGGCATGTTTCAGGTAGAAACACACACAATAGCCTATCTATGGCAGAATTCAACAGAATTCTCGCGTAATAAAAGCGTAAATTAGTGAGGATCACTAATTTCAATTTCTCTTATCATATAGATATTATTCAATCAATAAAATTATCAAAACAAAATCATTAAAATAATAGTCATATTAAATATGACATAAAGCAGACGATTAATATTATAACTAAATAACAAAAATCCAAACTATGACTTAAAAATAAATATTAAGTCCTAAAATTATTTTTCATTCAATAAAATAATTTTCTTTAATCAAACAACAATCTTTCACATTTTTCGATATTAATTCATATTAAAAACAAGATATCGTCTACACTGTCTCTTAATCTGAATTAATTGTTAAAACAGTAAATTGTTCACAATAAATCTTTGTTGTTCTTCATACTTTTAACAAACCATTGAGGTCATGACTCTCTACGATTTATTTTCAAGTAGTTGGAACTATAAAATAATATTCATAAAAATTGGGATGTTACAAGGGGCCTATTTGACCCAACTTAAAAACTTAAGGCCGAAAAGGACCTATTTGACCCAATTTAAAAACTTAAAAGGACTTATTTGCCCAAAAAAATAGTTAAAGGACCAAATTGAACCTCAAAAATAAGTTAAGGGACCAAATTGCTAATTAAGCCAAAAAAGAATTAATATTCACATTACAGTTGATGAATATTTTACTAGAAATCACATATCAGTATAATTTTATCATATTACGATTTTTTATCATTTCTAACATTCACCGTGCATAGCACGAGTCACTGTCCCATCATACTAATAGGATTTTAACATAAATTATATTTTAATTTTATTTCTTATTGTAAATTCCTACAAAAGTTTGGCTTTTCCAATTAATGGAGTAAATTTCAACTATTAGTTAATAGTTATTTTGTTGAACATTTATATCTCTTGAAGATAGTAACTAAATGAAAAATCTTATTACACATGTACATTAGTTATAATAAATTCCTATTCTTTCAGCTTATTTTTAGTACATTCTATAACATATGGATTGTCATTCTTATCAAAATTTTCTCTTATTATATTGTTTGAATATTTTTTTAGCAATTTAATGAATACCTATTTAAATTTATTATATTTCTCTTTACAAATTTATATTTATATATATATAAATTTTTATTTCTTATTTTTATAGACACGTTAACGACCCTAACGCATGCCCCGTGCATCGCGTGGGTCAACACACATTGTGATCGATGGTTAAGACAAAATATTTTTTTAACAAACTTTGGTTTATAATTCCTTATATATATATATATATATTTAAAATTTTTAAGGTTCTATCCCTAATTCTAAGGATTATTTCTGTAACACCTCAATTTTTATGAAAATTATTTTACAATTTTCGACTACTTGAAAATAAATCATAGAGATTTGTCACCTTAATGATCTGTGAAAAGTACAAAGAACTGCAAAGAATTGTCGTAAACAATTCTCTGTTTTGGTAATTAATTCAGATTAACGGACAGTGTAGACGTATACTGTTTTTAATATGAATTAATCCCAAAAATCATGTAAACTTGTTGTTTAATTAAAGGAATTATTTTATTGAAGGTGGAATAATTTTTAGGACTTAATAAATATTTTTAAGTTACAGTTTGAATTTTTGAAGTTTAGTTAATTGACTGTTTTCTATCTTATTTAATACGACTTATCGGTTAATAATTTTCTATGGATAATTTTATTATTTGAAATTATTCTTTTTTTTTTGAGTAAAAATGTACTCACTTCATTTCATCTTGAGTCAAACGATCAATACAAAAAGGAACATGGTAAAAATTATGAAGACTAGGGTATAATAGAGACGCCTTAGCTAACGCTCGAGCAACTCTATTGACTTGTCTTCTAACAAAAGCTAACTTAAAGTTTGCATAGGATGAAATTAAGGACTTGATTTGGGAAATTAGGGTCCCTAATTCGTTTGAAAATAACTGAGAGCCCAAAACCGCATCAACCACAACTTTGCAATCCGACTAAAAAAGAACACTACCAAAACCAAGATTGATAGCCAACTGCATGGATCTAAAAATGGCTAAAGCTTCTCCTTCTGCTGCTGAGGCATAAGATGCATACCAACAGGTCTGTGCCACAATAAATTGGCCTGTAGAGTCCCGAAAACATAAGCCAATACCAGCAAGGTTATTAGAAGAAAAAGTTGCATAGTCCATGTCGCATTTGAGGAAGCCTACTTGCGGTTTCTGCTAAGTGATAGTTTTTGACAAATTCTGATGAGCAACTTTTGTATATGCATGGCTTCTTGCCCACTGCCAGTTTCTGACTGGATCCTGTGCTATAATAGCCACTGCCTGTGGGTTCATTAAGATACCATCCCATAGCTTGGAGTTTCTACATTTCCAAATGTTGTATATACCTGCTGCAAGAGTATCACACTTATCTGGTGGGAGGTAATTCAGTAGCTTGAAGAATAAGCCTTGGAAGCCATCTGCTGCAAGCGTCTCAGCCTCAATTTGGTTCCAAAGATTGAGCTCCTTCCAACATTGAATAGCATGAGGACATGAAAACATTATGTGCCAAGTGTTCTCAATAGGGAAGTCGCACATTAAGCATTCTTGAGGGCAAAGAACATGCTTAGATTGGAGAGCAGCTCTTGTTGGAAGGCAATTTTTTGCAGCTCTCCAACATAGTGATCGGATTTTTGGTGGGACTCCTAGCTTCCAGGTTCTCTTCCAATTATAAGATGGTGCAGTAGAGAATTGAGGATTAGAATGTATCTCACTCATGCAGATATGGTATGCGGATTTGATAGTGTAGCATCCGGTTGGAGTTGGCTTCCATAGAATATAATCCATACCATCATAGTGCAGTGCAATTTGAAGGATTGCTACAGCATCTTCATCAGTAAAAATGGTCCCAATCACTTGGGATTTCCAAGATCGAGTGTTATGGTCAATAAGATCACTGACCAAGAGATCTGATAAGTGCTGGTGCATGACACTTAGAGGGCGCATATTTTGGCGAGTTCTAATCCAAGGTTGATGCCAAACATTTATCTTAGAACCATCTCCAATCTTCCATCTATAATTAAGAGATATCAAAGTGATAGAACTCTAAATACTCTTCCAAGTGTAGCTTGGATTATGACCCATATTAGCATCCAAGAAACCCGACGTGGGAAAATATTTAGCTTTGAGCACACGTGTTAGGAGAGAGTTTAGATCTATTGCAAGTTTCCACCCTTGTTTGCCTAGCTTGGCTAAATTGAAAGCTTCATAAGCTGAGAGCATTATCTAGGATATATCTCTAGGAACAAAAGCTGCCTGATTTTCAGAGATGCACTTAGACAAGACAATCTTTAACCTATTTGCTAGGACTTTGGAAAGAATTTTATAGAGGAAATTGCATAGAGAGATGGGGTGCAGATCTTTCATAGACAAAGGGTTGTCTATTTTTGCTATCAAGGTAATATTAGTGTCATTTAAACCATCAGGAAAACGTCCCTCATGGAGCCAAGAACAACAAGTATCAAAGATATCCTTTCCAATTGTTGGCCAAAAAGTTTGGAAAACACCAAGGTCCAAACCATCAAGTCCCGACGACTTGTCAGTGTGCATATCAAAAATAGCTCTTTGAAATTCATCCTCTGTAAAAGGAGCCACAAGAATAGCAGTATCTCCATTAGAAATACAAGGAGAGAGAGAGCATCAATTACCGGATCAAAATCACCATCACTAGGTGCATAAATATCTTGGAAATAGGAATTAGCCAGATTCCAAAGGCCTTCCTGGTTCGAGATCATCATATTACTGTCCGATTTGAGGTTTCTAATAGCATTATTTCTGCGTCTTGAACTTGCTGAGGCATGAAAGAAATGGGTGTCGCCATCTTTCAACCAAAAAGTTTTAGCTCGTTGTTTCCAGTAGGCATCCTCCTGCAATAAAACACAAGAAAATTTGTCTTTAATATTATGTAAAGCACAAACAGAGTCCTCATCCATTATATCTTGTAGGCGCTCAATTTCATGCCTATAATTTGCTGCTGCTAGGCAAAATGAGGGGATATTAGACTTGCTCCAAGTTTCCATGTCCTCCACACAATAGCGAAGCTTATGTAGAATAGGAGATGTGGGATAACTGAGCCAGTGAGATGTAACCATATCAGGAAAAGTGTTATCCAGGAGCCATGCATTTTCAAAACTGTAACACCCCGTTTCTGGAGCGCTACTAAAGTAGATATTCTAACAAAAGTTGACATATTTCTGAAAGGCAAAATACTCTGTATTACACGTTTTCCGAGAATGTAGTTCTATATTTTTTTTTATTAAAAAAATTCTTAAAAGGGGCAATCAGAATATTACAGAGATTTTAGAAACATGGCGGTGAATAATTTAAGACACCAAATAAACCACACTAACCATACTCATTTATTCCATCAACTCATATACGACAATACATATCTAGAAGCATAATAGGCATTTTATTACAACACTGAAATGAACTACAAATATTCTATAGCTGGTCGACATGCTACATCCCTTACTAAACTTCTAGTAAGGTACCCCAAAAGTTCAAGTAAGAAGCCGGACGGCTATCCTCAGCTATTCTTCTCTGCAGTCCCGAGTCCTCCGCTTACTCCGCCATTTGGGTTACATTCATTAATTGAAAGAACCACTGGCAAGGGTCAACTTCTTAAAATAAAGAGACAGATGCACATACGACAACATATTCGACAACAAGGCATATAACAACACAACATAAATACAAGAAATAGCAAATCATAAACTAGAGGCAACACAACAATATGTGCAGTTCGCAAGACGCAACTCAAGACTCAACTTAAGACTCATTCCCTCGCGACACTTTCGACAATCTTCCGAAAGGTAATGCCGAACAAGCTGCTGAATTCCAGCCATTAGCCTTGGGCTCCACGACCACCCTAGGAATTTTAGGATATGTTCCTTGACGCTACAATGTCCAACTAAGCTACCGAAAACCAGCCGTAGCCTTTTAGGGGATCCTAGCACCCTAGGTTATTCGGGATATAGTTCATAAACGTCACGACAACTCCAAATGACATGATGCCTAACTAAGTTTCCGAATTCCAGCCATTGGCTTTAGGTTCCGCGACCACCCTAGGATATACGGGATATAGTTCATGCACGTCACGTCGACACTTTTCACCACCCCAATGAAACAATCACCGCATATGATCATTCAAGAAGCAATTGAATAATTATTTAACCATATATCAAATAATATTCATGCCAAGCTTAACACAATGCACTCAGGTCAACAGTATAAGCAGTATAAGCATTCACATCATATCAAGCATCGACACCGACAACTCAGTTCATCCCTCTGCAACTCAGTGGAGTTAGCAGAGAGGCAATCATACAAGTGTGGGGGGTTGGGGACAACTACCAACCACTTGCAGACAAGCCCACTAAATAATCATACATAAAATTTTAAGAATTAAAAAGTCGAAGGGGTACGAAACCCTCACTTCGAACCCTGAGGTTCTCAGACTTCTTCGCTTTAAAACTTGAAATTAAATAATAACGCTTATCTATGTCTAAGAGTTGCCCTTACTCATACTACACTACATAAAGAAAATATAATGTGAAGCGCCCATACTGAACTCCAAGCCGCGCGTCTCCACGTATTCCTCGATCCTCGATCCCACGTCGCACGAACTCGGATCCCTCTACTCCTATCACACGAGGTAAGCTTAGCAAAATTCTAAAGCTAAATTTAAAACCTTAGGCTCTCACCCTAATCCTTTTATCCTAGCCAAATACCATCACATCAGACTTAATTTAAAAGTGCTAACTTTCAAAGAATCATTTTTCTACATCTATAAAACCTTGAAATATATTAATCAAGCATTTAAAATCAAATTTACAAAATAATTTTCCTCCCAAAATCTTCCTTTGGGGCTCTCGGCTTTTGCACCCCTTTTTCAAAAAAAATTGCTAAACTTCCTTTTAAAACAAACAAGCCACTTCTAAGTCATTTAATTAAACACCAAGACATCACACTATCAAGACACATCCAAGGCATAGTTCCAAGCACATTTCAAAGCATATTACAAGTCATATACTACTTTCCAAAATCATGTTTTCAAGTAAGTGTTTTTCACAAAAGTTATCCACTCAAGTTTTCAATTAAGCATGCATCATCAATACAAGTCTTTGCAAGAAATTTTTCTTTTTCCTACGCCTATAAGGCTCACGGCTAGGGGCCTAAAATCAAGGACCAATTTGCAAATTTTCCAACAATAAAATAGTGCCATAAGCATTTTTCTTTCAAATAACAAGTCACAAATCAAGAACAAGTCCAACCAAGTTTCAAAACTTGTTTTCAAAACATTTCAAGAGTAAGGTTTTACAAGAAATCTTTTCAATTCTTTGATCCGAAACATTTAAACTATGGTAATGACAATGCTAATAATTAAGGACAACTCAATCAAGTCCCAACATGCTTTTTAAGTCCCTCAAGAACCAATTTTCACAATTAGCTTACTAACTCTTCTACTTAAGCACATATAATAAACCCAATATCAATTTTATCAACCTAAACATATTATTCAACAACTAATTACATGATTCATAACATAATTATCACTAATCCCCTTTTCTCAAGAATAGGTTTTTTATCAAAAACAATACCCAATCAAAGTTTTAATCCCAAACTATCAATTTAAAACAACAACAACAACATCAATTAAGCTAGAAACACCAATTAATTTACAAGATTCACAAGAGATCACACAAATCCCTCTTTCCCTTAGGTTAGGGTTTCAAGAATTTGGGGATAATGTGTTCCTTTCTCTTATTGATCATAATCAAGTAAAATACAAAGCATAAATATAAGAATGGAAGCAAGAATACTCATCCTATTTCTCCTTGGAGGCTCTCCTAGGAGGCTCACGGCCAAGGGGCTGATTATGGGGTAGGAAAATGTGACTCACCAACTTGCTTAAATGAGGGAATAGGTGATGGCAAGAAGAAGAAGGAACTGGGAGCAAAGAAGGTTAAGAAATGGAGGTGAAATCAAGCCAAAGGTGATGATGGAGGTGATCACCATTGAAGTACCTTAGAGCTTCTCTCTCAAGACCAAGAAAGAAGGAAGAAATGTAGAGTAAAATGAGGGGAGGGGGCGTGGGCTGCAGCTTCATAAAAGGGGAGGGAGTACTTTTAACAAAACAATTAATTAATAAAAGGCTTACTTGGCTTTCATTCACTTGAATAAAAGAAAGAAAAAAATGAAAATAAGGGGTAGAATAAAAGGGGAGGTCACGCTGATCAAAGGAAAGAAAAGAAGGATGAAGAAAAAATTAAATAACCCATTGTTTACTTGGTTAAGAATGAATTAGGAAAAACACCAAATAATAAACCACCAAAAGTGTGACACCTAAACACTAAACATAAGATACTAATCCCATCAAAGAGTTTAACTCATCTAATCTCTCATCTCTCATGATTACCCTCTAATCCTAGAGTCTTAAGAGTATTAAAAACACGGCGTCGAGTAATCGCGTTACCGATTAATTCTCCGCCGATTAATTCGCGAAAATTATTTTGCCGAAAAATTAATTCACCGCGTGATAATAAATTATCATAAATAATAAAAACAATCTCAAATACTCACAAATATTCACAACAAGTTACGATTCGATTTTCATCGAAATCGAAATTCGTTTTAAATTTTAATGCGGATAAAATTTACCTGGGGATTCGAAACGTGACGAAACTTTGTTAGAGTTTTCCGACGATTTTCAAACCATGAATTAATATTAATTCTTAAATTTAATTTCATCTTGATTTAATTCAATCAATCTCTTAGTCAACAAAAATACGCGTTACCGCGTCACGCAGAAAACTTATAATAAGTATAATTGATGAATTCTCTTTAAAAGCAGCATACGTCTACGCTGTCAATTAATTCGAATTGACATCATGAATAATAATTATTTATAAGAAATAAATTATTCAAAATAATTTCCCGTACTCTCAGTAAATCATTGAGGTGATCAATCTCTATGACTTATTTTTCGAGTATTCAGGATTTTATTGCTAGAATCACTTTTCTTAAAAATTGGGATGTTACAATACCACCCCCTTAAAATAGTTTCGTACTCGAAACTACACAGATAGTAAAATAAGAAAAAATTACTTTACTCAAATCCACAAAAATAATTTGCACACATATACATTCACTATACATATTATTATATGTAGTACTTATGGTATTTACAGCTACATAGCATAGCATGCAATAATAATAATAATAATCACAAGGCATATACATATAGCACACCGTAAAATAAGCGTAGTTAGCAGACGAAGAATTCCTTGCGACTGACTGATGCTCATTCCCGATCAGGACATCTGCTCATCCACGATCACGATCATACTCACGAATACGGATACGAGCACGAGCTCGACTACAATTATGCGTCATTACTACGAAAATAATACTAACATATTCACGTGCAACCATGGTTTACACATATCAGAAATACCAAAATTCACTTAAAATTTCCAAAAAGATTAAGATTTTTCCCAATCAATCACCTTTCTGAAGCAAAACCCAAAATGAAAATAAAATTTAAGAAACCCAAATTTTTCTTTAGGACTCAACCATTCTCATGGACACTAAGGTTCCCTCGAGATTAGGTTCTCATTGTCTCAAAATCATCGAACACACTTTAGTTCAAAGATTAAAACCAAATTAATAACTCATTTATCTTTAAAATCCTTTTTAAATCAAAGCTTTTCCTAAAGAGAATTTCACACACCAATATTACACACATGCCCAAGAATTTAATAACTAATCTTTTAGCTTTAAAACACTAGAAAATCATTTTTCCTTCGGAATCAAGCAATTATGAAACTTTTAAAATAGCTAATTAACAAGCTCTAACAGATCAAGCAAGCAAAACATAGATTAACAATTCAAATTACTAATCATCCTCACGGGTTTAATAAAGCTAGTACACAAATAAAGGTTTTACACCCAAATTTTCAAATCTTTTCTTAGCAACAACACCTCCACAAAAATCTTTTTCAGGGCTCCGCCTTGGTTTAGGAATAAAAGGATTTCCTTCGACCCTAGTGTTTCGTAGTCTTAATATACTAAAATAACACTTAACAAAATTTTTTAACCCAATCAAATTTTTCAAATATTCCTAAACTATGACACCAATTAAACTATGAAGAGGCAAGTTTGAATTCACAAAATTTTCTTCTTTTCTCCTTTTGAAGCTCACGGCTTTAACAACAAAAATTAGGGGAAAATATTTAATTTTTTTTCAATAAAACTTTAATAACAAATACTACAACTTACTTCTAAAACTCCAAGAAATCAAGCAAGGATATTTAGGAATAAAGTTTTCTAAAACTTTTTTCCAAATCTCTCAAGGAAGACAAAACTACATATTTTTCCTTTCAAGACATAAAACAACCAACTAGTTGGTCCCTAAAATCGCTGACCATCATCGCTTGTGGGAGAGAACAGTACCGAGCTAAAATCTTCAATATGTCCTAGATGACCACAGTAGTAACAGAAAGGACCAAGTCTTTCATATTTGAACTTAACATTGTTGGGCTCCCCACCTACTCGTTTGATGTGTTTCATGCGTTTTAGAGGCTTAGTATCATTCACCAAAACGCGAATTCTCATGAATGTCTTCAAGAAAATGGAATTGGTTTTTGCATCATATTCCAAAAATTCTCCAATGAAATCGCCAATTTGTTTACCCACAATCTCAGTCATGAAGCCCACCAGAATATTGTGAATTTGCACCCAAAAAGGAACTTTAATAAGAGATACCTGATTTGGTGGTTGGCCTGGTTGCATAGTCCCCAGAATTAAAAGATGATTGTCAAAAGACCAAGACCCTTGCTTTAAAACACGTTGCAAATCCAGATGATGAAAGAATTGAAAAAGGAATAAGCCAAATTTTATTAAAACAATTATTACTAATTTACAGTTTTACTACGTTGTAGTAATTCTGCCATAAATAGGCTATCGGGTAAGTTTCTAACTGAAACATGCTCAAACTTAATCTAAATTTTATGAATTTTGATATTTAAGCATTTTCCAATATTTATGATTTATTGGATTTTTTGGGAATTTTTGGGCAAGTAGAAAAATATAGGGTATTTTCTATGACCAAAAATAGCGTTATACCAGCGTTTGGGCTCATAATTTGAGAAAACGAGCTGCAGGAGAGCAATCCTCATGACGAGGTGAATATTTTGACTAAACAATAAATTTTAGGTGTGGGCTGGTGAAATAGATTTTTTTTTTGGAGTAACGGGTGAAAAACCCTAATATATGTGGAACGCCGCGCACCCGGTTGATCGATAACGCATCGAAACAAAACACTTTGATATTTTAAGGGGAGGTCGACCACTTTAGACCAATGGGAGCCAAGACGTGTGCTTGGGACCCACCAGTGACTTGTGGAAGCATGTGATTGGCTTAGGTGTAATTGGTAGTTAGTTTACTTAGTTAGTTTGTAACTAAATGGTTAAGATCCAACTAAATGAACAACTTAGTGTTTTTGAGTGCAATCTTTCTTCCTTTGTTCTTGATCCTTGACCAACCATCTCTAAACTTCTTGGTAAGTCTCATATCTATTCTTTTCTCTCTTTAGTCTTATGAAATGGATTTTTGTTGGATTTAGAGTTATTTTTACTTAGAAAGTGTTATATCTTGAAGTATAAACTTGATTAATCTTTAGATCCATCCTTTTCCTCCATGATTAAGCTTGTTTAGCATTTTTAAAATTTGAAAACTCAAACTTTTGGTTCTGGCCGAATGTATAGGGCTGTTAGGGGGCTTAATCGTGGCTTGATTTTGTGGTTTTGTAGTTAGATCTTTGAGGGTTTTGGCTTCGTATGCTTAGATCTAGTCATATATGCATGTTAAGTAAGGTTGTGTGAAATTTATTTGGTGAATCTTGGGGCTAAAAACTGTGGCCCATATATGTGTTCTTGATGATGTTTTGAATTGTTTTAAAGTGTAACAAAGTGTTTAAAAAGTTGGTTTATGGTAAAAGATTTGTGTTTAACAAAGTTTGTATGATTTAGGAACGAAAAGTTTGAAAACATGAAATTTGTTTTTGGGAGTTGAAACTACGGCCTTCATAAGGGATTTTGACATGTTCTGAACTTGTGTTTATGCCTAAAATATGTTGTAAAAAATGGCTAGTAAGTTGGTTTTGCACAGTCTTACAAAGATATTTGATTTTGGGAAAACGTTTAGGTATATGTCTTAAGATTTGTTTTAAACTTATAAGGAAATTGTTTCCAAAGTTTTATGACATGTTTAAAAGCTTTAAAATGTTGTTAAAAGTTGGGAAAATACTATTCAAAGTGGTAAAATACTATTCCAATTGGTAAAATACTATTCAAAGTGGTAAGTTTTGGTTTTAGTATTTTCTAAGTGTGATAGTTTTGTAAAAACTTCAAAACTTGCATGATTTGAACTTACATCATGACATATGACTAGATGTGATCAAATAGGGATTAAGTTGAGTAATTCCTAGGACTTAGGAGACCCTAATCTGTGGCTGCCCTAGGGGCAATAAACTTGAGTTTTTGGTTCTAATTGAATTAAACTTGCATTGTTAAGGTTCGTGCGTGATACGACTTGAAGACAACTTGGGAATTACCTCATTTGGAATGCGTTCGAGGTAAGGAAAATTCTTACATAATGAGTTTAGGCTTTTCGCCTTGTTTTTTGTGTGGTTTGATAGATTGTTAATTGTGTGGTAGTACTTGTTGTATTGCTATGTGATGTAGAGATGTTGTAGCATGTTTTTGGCTTTGCGTAGCAATAATGAATTATGTGGTGTGTCTTATATCAAGTATGACTGTTTTGATTTGAACTTGAAATTGATTGAAGTATGCATAATGATGTTAATGATGATGGATTAATTAATAATACAACGAACGATTGTTATTTGTTTGATGATTTACAATGGTAAATCTGATGCGATTACACAAGCCTAGTAAAGATTTCATAAATGAAATATTAAAGGCATTTTGGCTTAAATGTAAGCGTGAGGGTTTTAGTACAACTAGCCAAAGCTTGCAAGGATATTTTCTTAATGGAACCACATTAGAAAAAGAACTTGAGTAAACAATGAAATTAGCGAAAAACAGTTAAGTTAAATGATGCGTCTGAGAAAAATTCTGGCTAGTAAAGACTTGGTTATTAAGAGTTTTCGCACCGCCTCTCTTTCCTGGGAATTCCCCTAATACATTATTTAGCACAACTAGGGCTCCAACGACCTCGAGCTTAAAAGCTATTCCTGGCACAATATCACTTAGATGTGACACTAAAACTGAGATTTGAAATTCACTAAGTTGAGAGAGTGAAGACTCGTCGATCCGTATTGATTAAATTAAAACATGTCTCAGACACTCCTTAAAGGTGAGTGGGCCATAACAAAGAATTTGTTTGATGCATGCTGACCATTGAGCATCGACACTCGTAGCGTTTGATTGTCTTAAGGACTTCAAAAGGGCGAGTTGTCACTTCATTGCCAGCTACCCGAGGTACCCATTGGACCAGAGGTAGTGGTTGGAAACATGGCCTAATGTGTGGGTATACCCTTGGTAGTGAAATTTGTTTGGACCTGGAAAAGGATTTCCTTATTCCTATTGCTGTCCTTGTTTAAGGCTGCAAGTGTATACGCAAACTTGTTCATAATGCATTGGCATGCATAATTAACCACATTGTAATATGTGATGACTGGATTGTTGGCTTGCTGATTAAATTGTTTGTTCACATGCAAATTGCTTGATATACCACGATGATTTATGTGGTCTATTAAGTATGTATATGTATATAAAGGCATATTGTTGTATATGTGTGTGTGTATATATATATATATATATATATATCTTATTTGCATGCGACATAGCCTATGATAAACTCATGGATAAATAATTTACCCTGGCACTATTGTTGGATTGGACATTCTCATGGATGTTACCAGATGGAGTTCATATTGCTGCTGTAGTTTCTGTCCTTCCCAAGAGCGTCGAAGAATGTGCCAGTGGAGGAAGACTCCTCTGAGTGCTCTATGTCCTGATCTTGCTAAACGGTTTCTCAGTAAGAGTTATAGTTGTTGGCAAGCTTAGCTTAGGGTATCGTCTGTCTCTCGACTTGTTGGTGGAGCATGACTTGGTTATTTGCGTAATTACTTATTGTCTTGTAATTACACTTTTTCGAAAACCTAGCCTCAGTGCAAAATGATTGCGGTATGTTTTATTGTGTGTGGTGCATTCAATATGATGTGTTATACTCTGAAATTTGACAAAAGATTGATTTCTCATCATTTAGAAAATTGTAGTACTCTTCATGTTTCATTTTTGAAAAGGGATTTCAAAGGAAAGAAAAGAAAAAAAATGTACTCCTATTTTCCATTGCGAATAATAGAAAAGTACTTTTTACTGAAAGTATACAAGCATCAAATGTTTTCAACATTAGATTGGGTTACACCGTAGCGCTTCGAAAATGGGGTGTTATATTGGTGGTATCAGAGCAGTTCATTTCTAACCAGACCGCTTTTGTTTAAGCTGGCCTAGAGTGTCGGGGATTATCGGGTATAAGTCTATTATGCCTAGGATATGTGCACTCTGTTTGTGATTGTCTGTAATGTTTCCTAGTTGAAACACATGTGACATTGTGTGAAAGTGTGTGTGATCATCTCTGAGATTGATCTTGTTGTGGCATTTTGATTAGTTAACCTTATAGAAATTCGATGTCTTCAAGACGAACGATTCTTTTTGCTGGAGCTGGGAATCCAGAGATGAATCAAGTAATCCGAGTCATGGCTGGGATAGTGACTACTGTTGCCCAACAAACCGCCACTGTTACGTTTGTGTCTTACTGTAGTATATTTTAACATTTCTGTAATTAATTGGGATTATTTATGTTATTAATTGTGTGATTATTTTGTGAGCGTATTTATTATACGCGAATATTTTTAGAGCGTGTTGAATTAAATTTCTCATGATAATTTAATTTACAAGATTTATCGCCAATCAAGCAATCGATAACACAATCACCTGATGCCACGAATTAGTACGACGCCGAGACCGTGGAGCTAAGTTAAGAGAGCATTTTGGAGTAGGTAAGAATTATTGGAGGGAGCATAGTGTGTGACGTGTTGTCACCATTTTATTTGGTAGATTGCAAATATCCTACCAAGTCTTGTCCTTAGTGCCTTAGATCATATAGGATTCTCTTCAAAGGATCATATAGGATTCTCTTCAAAGGAGGACCAAGTAAATTGGGAGTCATTTCCTTTCTTTTTGACCTCTTGGCCGGTTCCTTTTAATACATAGGAGGGGAGGATAAGTCTATTATTGGTGTTGATATTACTAGAGGATAGACCTAAGATTCCTTTTTTTTTTTTTACTTGTGAGTCATTTCCTTTCTTTTGACCACTTGGCCGGCCACACTTAAAGATAAAGGGGGAAGGAGTTTTCTTTCAATTTGGTTTGGAATGTTGGTGAGTGTTAGTGTGTGAGAAACCAAGCTTTCATCTTCTTCTTTTCTTTTATGGATCTGTGAGCTTCCATCTCTACAAGACCTCCATTTTCTTCAATCCTCCTCCTAATTTGTGATAAACCTTGTGGTGGAGTGGTGTGTGAGAGAGATCTTGAGAGTTTGGAGAGTTTGGGGAATGATAATGCTTGCCTTTAAGCCGCGAGATTGTGAGAGTATTAGAGATTGATCTTCCTTCCATTTCCTTCTTGAGAAACCGCGAGCCTGGGGATGATTTTGGGAGACGATTCTTTGTTATTTCCTTGGTATTTGTTGTTGATGTTGTGGTTGTTGTTGTGGTTGATAATTATGAGAGCTTTCCTTTTCTTTGGCATGGGCTTTTGAAGGATTTATGGGTGAGTATTTCAGTTTTTCTTTAAGCTTTGATTTTGTGTTATTTTAGATGATTTTGTTGATGGTTTTGGAAAACCTTCCCTTCCTTTCATTGAATGAAATAGTGAGTTATTTTAGTAAAAGAAAAGTGGATTTCATGATTTTTCTAGTTGATTCGTTTTGGATTTTGTTCTTGTTGTGGTTTAGGAGTTATAGAGTACAGTTTTGTGTTGATCTTTTGTTAAAAAGCTTTTTGAGTGTGAGTAAAATGGTTTTGACAAATGGATTTGAGTGTGTATGTGCAAGTCGTGAGGCTCGTTGAGAAAAAGAAAATGATTTCAAGTTTTAACACTTGGTTCTTAGTGATTTTACTGTTGATGATGCTTAAGATTTTTTAGAAAACGTTTTAGGTTAAAAGGATTTCAAAGTGAAGTGATTTTAATTATTTAGTGTTTGATTTAAGTTTTAGCTTTTGATTCAAGTGTATCTTGATGATTTTAAGACAATGAGAACCTAATCTCAAAAAAAACTATAGTGTTCTTGAGAAGGTTGAGTCTTGAAGAGATCAAGTGTGTTTTAAGAAAAGTAATTCTTGCTCTGTGTTATTTTAGAAGTCAGACTTTTAAAAATAAATGAAATTTGATTTTGGGTTTTGTGATGAAAATGTGGTTGTGTAGGTGTATTTGTGTTAGTGCGATTTTATTGGTATTAGCGTGTAGTCGTGGTTCAGTAGTCGTCATGACCGTGTTCGTGATCGCTTTTTGGTAGAGATCGTAGCTGTGGAATAAAGCGTCAGTTAACGGTGATGCAATGTAGCAGTCTTGTGATACTTCGTTTCTGAGTCCGTCCAAGATTCAATCTATAAATATACCTGGAAAATCAGAGCTTCGTGCATCAGGAGTTTTATCTGGATTTGATTCATATCATGCCTCATCTGATACTAGTCTCTTTTCCAGTCATTACCTGTTCTTCCACATGAATGCTTATATTGTGTTTTACGAATATGTGAGTTAATGATGTAGTATTTTGTTTTGGTAATGATGTAAGAATAAAATGTATGCTTGGGTATTTGACTATTTTGAGTAGGATAAGTATCATGTAATACTAAATTTCAAAGTCCAAATTAATGATATGCTTTTGGTATTAAGTTATAATTTTCCAAATTTCCTGATTTTTATTTGGTTTAAAAGTGAACTTTTAGGGACGAATTTTTTTAAGGAGGGTGGTAATGTAACACCCCAATTTTTATGAAAATTATTTTACAGTTTCCGACTACTTGGAAATAAATCATAGAGATCGATCACCTTAATGATTTGTGAAAAGTACGAAGAACTGCAAAGAATTCTCGTAAACAATTTTTTGTTTTGGTAATTAATTCAGATTAACGGACAGTATAGACGTATACTGTTTTTAATATGAATTAATCCCAAAAATCATGTAAACTTGTTGTTTGATTAAAGGAATTATTTTATTGAAGGTGGAATAATTTCTAGGACTTAATAAATATTTTTTAGTCACAGTTTGAATTTTCAAAGTTTAGTTAATTATTAATTGACTGTTTTCTGTCGTATTTAATACGACTTCTCTGTTAATAATTTTCTATGGATAATTTTATTATTTGAAATTATTCTTGATGATAGGAAAAAATGGAATTAGTAATTATTACTAATTTACAGTTTTACTAGGTTGTAGTAATTCTGCCGTAAATAGGCTATCGGGTAAGTTTCCAACGAAACATGCTCCAACGTGATCCAAATTTTAAAAAATTTGAGATTTTAGCATTTTCCAATATTTACGATTTATTGGATTTTTTTGAGAATTTTTGGGCAAGTAAAAAAATATAGGGTATTTTCTATGACTAGAAATAGCATTATAACAGTGTTTGGGCTCATAATTTGAGAAAACAAGCTGCAGGGGAGCAATCCTCATGACGAGGCGAATATTTTGACTGAACAATAAATTTTAGGTATGGGCTGGTGAAATAGAAAAAAATTTGGAGCAACGGGTGAAAAACCCTAATATACGTGGAACGCCGCGCACCCGGTTGATCGATAACGTGTCGAAGCGAAACCCTTTCATATTTTAAGGGGGAGGTCGACCACTTTAGACCAATGGGAGCCAAGATGTGTGCTTGGGACCCACCAATGACTTGTGGAAGCATGTGATTGGCTTAGGTGTAATTGGTAGTTAGTTTGTAACTAAATAAACAAATTTATTCCCTTCCTTGTCCCTTGTGGCCTCTATAAATAGGAGATCAACCTCTTCATATTTTTTCATTGATGCTTTGGTGGAGAAAAATCTAGAGAGAGAAAGTATGAGAAATCTCGAAAAACTTACTGTTTTTGAGTGCAATTTTTCTTCCTTTGTTCTTGATCCTTGATCAACCATCTCTAAACTTCTTGGTAAGCCTCATATCTATTCTTTTCTCTCTTTAGTTTTATGAAATGGGTTTTTGTTGGATTTAGAGTTATTTTTACTTAGAAAGTGTTAGATCTTGAAGTATTAACTTGATTAATCTTTAGATCCATCCTTTTCCTCCATGATTAAGCTTGTTTAGTGTTTTTAAAATTTGAAAACTCAAACTTTTGGTTCTGGCCGAATGTATAGGGCTGTTTGGGGGCTTGATTTTGTGGTTTTGGAGTTAGATCTTTGAGGGTTTTGACTTAGTATACTTAGATCTAGTCATATATGCATATTAAGCAAGGTTTTGTGAAATTTATTTGGTGAATCTTGGGGCTGAAAACTGTGGACCATATATGTGTTGTTGATGATGTTTTGAATTGTTTTAAAGTGTAACAAAGTGTTTAAGAAGTTGGTTTACGGTAAAATATTTGTGTTTAACAAATTTGTATGATTTAAGAATGAAAAGTTTGAAAAATTGAGATTTGTTTTTGGGAGTTGAAACCGTGGCCTTCATAAGGGATTTTGACATGTTCTTAACTTGTGTTTATGCCTAAAATATTTTGTTAAAAATGGCTAGTAAGTTGGTTTTGGAAAGTCTTTCAAAGAGATTTGATTTTGGGAAAAAATTTGGTATATATGTCTTAAGATTTGTTTTAAACTAATAAGGAAATTGTTTCCAAATTTTATGATATGTTTAAAAGCTTTAAAAAGTTGTTCAAAGTTGGGGAAATACTATTCAAAGTGGTAAAACACTATTCCAATTGGTAAAACACCATTCAAAGTGGTAAGTTTTGGTTTTAGTATTTTCTAAGTGTAATAGTTTTGTAAAAACTTCGAAACTTGCATGATTTGAACTTGCTTCATGACATTTGACTAGATGTGATCAAATAGGGATTAAGTTGAGTAATTCCTAGGCCTTAGGAGACCCTAAGCCGTGGCTACCCTAGGGGCAATAGACTTGAGTTTTTGGTTCTAATTGAATTAAACTTGCGTTGTTAAGGTTCGTGCATGGTACGACTTGATGACAACTTGGGAATTACCTCTTTTAGAATGCGTTTGAGGTAAGTGAAATTCTTACATAATGAGTTTGGGCTTTTTTCCTTGTTCGTTGTGTGGTTTGATAGATTGTTAATTTTGTGGTAGTACTTGTGGTATTACTATGTGTTGTAGAGATGCTGTAGCATGTTTTTGGCTTTGCGTGGCAATAATGAATTATGTGGTGTGTCTTAAATCAAGTATGACTTTTTTGATTTGAACTTGAAATTGATTGAAGTATGCATAATAATGTTAAATGATGATGGATTAATTAATAATGCGACGGTCGACTGTTATTGGTTTGACGATTTACAACGGTAAATCCGATGCGATTACACAAGCCGAGTAAAGATTTCATAAATGAAATATTAAAGGCATTTTGACTTAAAAGTAAGTGTGAGCGTTTTAGTACAACTAGCCAAAGCTTGCAAGGATATTTTCTTAATTGAACCACATTAGAAAAAGAACTTGAGTAAACACTGAAATTTGTGAAAAATAGTTGAGTTAAATGATGCGTCTGAGAAAAATTCTGGCTAGGAAAGACTTGGTAATTAAGAGTGTTCGCACCGCCTCTCTTTCCTGGGAATTCCCGTAATACATTATTTAGCACAACTAGGGTTCCAATTACCAAAAACTTAAAAGCTATTACTGGCACAATATCACTTAGATGTGACACCAAAACTGAGATTTGAAATTCACTAAGTTGAGAAAGTGAGGACTCGTCGATCCGCATTGATTAAATTAAAACATGTCTCAGACGCTCCTTAAAGGTAAGCGGGCTGTAACAAAGAATTTGTTTGATATATGCTGACAATTGAGCATCGGCACTCGTAGCGTTTGATTGTCTTAAGGACTTCAAAAGGGCGAGTTGTCACTTCATTGCCAGCTACTCAAGGTACCTATTGGACCAGAGGTAGTGGTTGGCAACATGGCCTAATGTGTGGCTATACCCTTGGTAGGGGATTTTGTTCGGGCCTGAAAAATGATTTCCTTGTTCCTATTGCTGTCCTTGTTTAAGGCTGCAAGTGTATACACAAACTTGTTCATAATGCATTGGCATGCATAATTAACCACATTGTAACATGTGATGATTGGATTGTTGGTTTGCTGATTGAATTGTTTGTTCACATGCAAATTGCTTGATATACCATGATGATATATGCGGTGTATTAAGTATGTATATGTATATAAAGGAATATTGGTGTGTGTGTATATATACATATATATATCTTATTTGCATGTGACATAGCCTATGATAAACTGGTGGACAAAGAATTTACCCTTGCACTATTGTTAGATTGGACA
Source organism: Calophaca sinica (assembly GCA_037113605.1). NCBI lineage: Eukaryota > Viridiplantae > Streptophyta > Magnoliopsida > Fabales > Fabaceae > Calophaca > Calophaca sinica. The sequence goes on from CM073735.1 coordinate 85,099,278, forward strand.
TTCTCATTGATATTACCAGATGGAGTTCACATTGCTGCTGTAGTTTCTGTCCTTCTCAGGAGCATCGAAGAATGAGCCAGTGGAGGAAGACTCCTCTGAGTGCTCTATGTCCTAATCTTGCTAAACGGTTTCTCCGTAAGAGTTATAGTTGTTGGCAAGCTTTGCTTAGGGTATTGTCTGTGTCTCGACCTGTTGGTAGAGCATGACTTGGTTATTTGCGTAATTACTTATTGTCTTGTAATTACACTTTTTCGAAAACCTCGCCTCGGTGCGAAATGATTACAGTATGTTTTATTGTATGTGGTGCATTCAATATGATGTGTTATACTCTGATATTTGACAAAAGACTGATTTCTCATCATTTAGAAAATTGTAGTAATCTTCATGTTTCATCTTTGAAAAGGGTTTTCAAAGGAAAGAAAAAGAAAAAAAATTAACTTCTATTTTCCATTGCGAATAACAGAAGAGTACTTTTTACTGAAAGCATACAAGCATCAAATGTTTTCAGCATTAGATTGGGTTACGCCGTAGCGCTCCAGAAATGGGATGTTACATTAGTGGTATCAGAGCAGTTCGGTTCTAACCGGACCGCTTTTGTTTAAGTTGTCCTAGAGTGTCGGGGATTGTCGGGTATAAGTCTATTATGCCTAGGATGTGTGCACTCTGTTTGTGATTGTCTGTAATGTTTCCTAGTTGAAACACGTGTTGTAACATCCCAATTTCCCTAAGCCTAATAATTAGAGATCCTAAGTGAAAAAGAGGATTTAATCCCTAAGGATTAAATCAAGTTCGTAGCCTTTAATTTAGTAAGTTAAAGCTAAGTTGGGACTTAGGGGTAAAATGGTAACTTTTCCCAAGGATTTAGGAAATATGGGACTAATTATTCCTGTGTAATTATAATTAATTAAATTACCCAAGGTTTAATTAAGGACCTAAGAATAAACTAAGGAATTTAGAAAGAGACTTATAAGTTCAATTTTAGTAAAATACACACAAGTGCCCTACCATACACCACATTCCATTTAATTCCACCTTAGTAACCTCTCACTCACCTAATACTCCCTCCCATCGTGAAGTTTTTTTTTTTAAGGTAAAATGGCATGCAAAAGCATCACAATAGAAACTGATATCCCAACTAGGTTGGCACATCAGCCACTACCTATCATCTGCAGCACACCAAAATTTATTAAAATAAAGAAAAGGACAGAAAAAAATCATGGGGGGGCATGGACCTAACCCATGTACAATTATTTGAACCTAAAATTTGGAAGAGCATACCTATTACGGAAAAAATGCTCCCTTATGAAAGTAGGAATTAAATCCCACCAAATAAAACCCTGAAGCCCAGTACCGTGAGAGACTAATTTATCTGCACAGTGATTACCCTCACGGCTAATTTATTTGCATAGTGATTACCCTCCCATCGTGAAGTTGAGACAGAAAAGAGAAAAAGGGAAAAACAAAGAAGGAGAAAGAAAGAAAGGGAAGAAAAGAGAAAAGAGAAAAAGAAAGAAGGTAGAGGAAGAAGGGAAGAAGTTGAGGAAGAAGGGCGAGGTCGCACGGTGGTAGCCCTGTAAGTTGGAATAAAATAGAAATAAGACAATTTTTTAAAAATAATATAATAATAATAATAATAATAGTAATAATAAATAAGGATAAATATAAACTAGGGGTTTTTAAAAAAAATAAAATAATAATAATAATAATAACACTAGTAACTAAATAGTTAAGATTTTTTTTATGATAACAACTAATAATAATAACTAATAACAAAAATAATAATAACAATTAATAACAACAACAACAACAACAACAACAATAATAATAATAATAATAATACTTATGATAATAATAAAAAAAATTCTAAAGTAACAAGGATCTCGTTCGTTTAATGTCGCTAAAGCATTCCCTGGCAACGGCACCAAAAACTTGTTACGTCTCAGGCAAGCGCACCTAGTCGTAACCCGTAATAAGGTGGACTATATTTAAGACTCCGAATGTTGAACCAACAGGGAATGCGTGAGTACTAACGTAATAAAGATCTTTTATTATTTAGACGAACGAAGGTAGTGATTACAAGGGCTAAAACGATTAAACAATAATAATAAAGCAAATACTCAAGAATAGAATAGAGAACAAAAATATGAAATTGTCTTGATAATGTTAGAAATTATTCCTCGGGATCTCCCACCCAATGACCCTAAAATTTAATGAAAAGGAATGGTTAAATAACTCCATGTAAGATAGGTCCTAAAAGTTATGATTGACTGGTAATAATTTGGTAAAAATGAAATTGATGACATACGTCTGATCAAGGAACCACTCATGTGATAAGTGAAAGACATGAATAACATTAGTAGGAAATGGATAAAGTACCTAAGGTAGCTTACTAGCCTCTTAGGGTATGTTTAGATTGAGGTTTTTTGAGGGTTTTGGAGGGCTAAGTCTATATGTTAATATATATTTGATATTTTAAAAAAATTGAAGGAATAACATGATATATGATCATGTAATATTTCAATCACATTTCATTCGTTTTTAGAAACATTTTATAACTTCCTTAATTTGGTAAAGAAAAACAAGCCCTCCCCTCCAAAACCCTCAATTCAAACATACCCTTAGGGAATCACCTAAAAGAAATCCACCGTGCAGTGGCTATGTTTATGAAAAGTCCACTGGGAGTGGCAATGTTTATGTTTTAAAATACCCATTTGTTTGAGTCTCCTAGCTATACGTAGCCACTGTGGATCTCAGGTTCATCTTTGTTTGTTTGATGATCCTAGCCTATTGAGCTATGATGGATTGTCCATGACCCTATTAGGTGAAGTTTGGAGGAACCCAACCTTGTGTGAATTGTTTGTCATAATGACCACGTTTAAGTATGGGGGAGTACCATCAAAATGAAAGGTGGAGACCTTTAGGAGTGAGACTGCATGGCAATATCTCGGCCTTGGGGTTCGAAGCCCGAATTTGTGATCTCTAATGGTTTGAGTTTCGCGCCTTGAGTCAGGGGTCGCTCATTACAATTAATGACCCTGACCGTCACCAGACAATCTCAGGATTAGTCGAGAGTGTGCGGCAACGAAGTGTTCACCATTGCGGTGTATTCCTTCAAAAAGCCAAACACATCCTCCTAGTCAAACTTCCTAGAGTAGTAGATGGATCCACATGCATACGAAGTTGTTGACATGATGTTTCGCATGGTCATTGGTAAGAACACTTGTTTATGTTTGACGAGTTATTGTGGTGGTGTTGAATATATGTATAAATATATGTATTTATGTACGTTCATTTATTCTTCTTAATACCAAAACAACGCTGCTATAATGGACTCACCCCTTTCTTGCTTGTTTCTATTGTGTACTTTTATTTGAACGACAAGGGCTTCAAATGCGAGACAAGTGGCTAGCATGACGTCCTGTTCATACTTTAGTCGTTTGAAGTCCTTCATTTTGGGAAGCTATTTGACATTATCTCTCGTTCTTTTTAATGTTTTTAAAATTGGGATATGTAAGTTTTGTACTATGTGACACTTAGGGGGAATTTTATAAGTTTGTTTAAATTAAGAATTTTTTCGTAAAGTGTCATGTAAACCTTTTGGTTATAATGTTACCGTTAAGAAAAACTATGTTTGTGTGAAATGTGGTATTCTTAGCTCACCGTGAAGGAATTTTTTTTTTAAACCTTTATTCTCGTTCTCACCATTTTATTTTAAAATTTCGAGTATTTACTATTTGGTTGTAATAGTTACATTTTACGGTTAAGGGTAACACAAACAAAGCTTCACAAAACATCATAAAAAATGATCTAGCAAGCAATACTTTAATTCTGCAGAATAATCAAAAGACTAAGGAAGCAGCAAAAAGGGCAGAACACTAATTGTTAAGAATACAAATACAAATTGCTCCCCACTACCAAGAAACTCATACTCAGTAATATATCAGCCAAACAAATATCTTCTATACTCCAAAGAAACTCGATCATAACATGAACTAACCCATGATCTTCTCAGTTCATGTGTTATAAAATATTGACAAAAAAGAATATGATTTAGTTTGTGTACATTATCAAAGACTTATAGTTCTTACTTGATACTAGATAAAGACAGGAAGAACAACAACAAAAAGAAGAATGATGATGTGCCAAAACCGCAAGTGCACGGAGTTGTCATCAAGTAATAAAATATCGATCCCATAGGGACTACTTTACGCTAATTAAATTAATTTGAGATTAGAAAATTGTTTTTGTGATGGAAATAAAATAAATTGAGAATGAGAACAATGCAATTGGTGATTTTAATATATAGGAAAAGCTTCTAGGATCTGGGGGTACCACAATGATGCTCTGAAATCCCAATTGACTACTCTCTTATTAACGAATGAATTCAATTGAAGGCAAGCTATTCTAAATTAGTAAAAGTTCCCTTTCAGGATACAGAAACCATGTTTAAGTGATACAACTCCTACTCTCGTGGTAATTGAAATCGAATTAAACCCATTAAGAAATATGATAGCTTGTTTTATCCTCGAAAGACTAAAACTACACTCGTGATTTTAGTCCTAAGTTCCGTTCTTATAGTTCCGATAACTAGATTCACCTCTCAGTCCATCCCTAGAAATCTAACGCATATGAACAAGTGCACATCGAATTCATAAGAAATATTAACAACAATAAAAATGGAATCAAATTGCATTCAAAGTAATAAGAGAGTATTTCAAATAATCATTCAAGAGACATCAAAAGGCATAGCCCCAAATCCTAGAACAAAGGAAACTACTCTAACATGTTTGTTACAATAGAATCCATGGAGATAGAATATCAAAACCATAAATTCATGAAGAAAAGAGGATGAGATTGAATCCTATCCTTCACCGTGCCTCCAAGAATCAAAGTTTAGACCTGGCAAGTGTTTAAAATGTCTATTTATAGTCTAGGTCAAAAAAGGGGTGAAAAACCAAGCTTAAACAAGTAAAAACGCGAATTTGCGAATCAGGTGGCGTCTGCAGCACGGCCATGCTGCCTAACACGTGCTGGCCGTGCTGCACTGCAGATATGCCCGTAAAGATGTTCGCGAGGCACGGGCCGTGCTGGGTGACACGGCTTAGCCGGGTTTCATTCTAACTCTCGCTCAAATCAGCAACAACGAGGCACGGCCGTGCTTCTTCAATTCTTGCCCAATTTTAGTGTTTTGGCCTTCAGGTTAGTCCCAACATCCATCGAAGCGATTTTTCTCCTTTTTCTAAGGTTAAATACCTTCCTTTAAGCACAAAAGAACCAAAACCAAGTGCATTATTCAAATAAAACAAAATGCATAAATAACATGAATTAAAATGGCTCAAATGACTAAGATGCAATGCAAAACTAACACTAAACTATTTGTTATTTCGAACACATCAAATTACTCTAAGCTTAGAATTTTGCTTGTCCTCAAGCAATTGTTGTGGCCAAAGATGGAATGGGAAATAAGAGATGCAACAGATAAGGAACCCGAGATAAAAACAAGATCAAGCAATAGGCTAAAGGACTAACAAAGACAATAGAGACAATCAAAATTAAGTCCAATTAGAAACTTAGGCTCTCTAAAATCATGACTCTCACTGATAGGGGCACTCTCCTTACCACTCTCTAAGTGTTTAAAGGTTAAGATAATTCGCTCACATCCATCAATGAAAGTGCTTTACCATAGGCTTAACTATTAACCAAATCTCGACAAATAAATAATGAAAACACACAAGAATCAAAAGGTCTTTCAAAAGGTTGTAATGTGGCCATGGGATTTTACTTGTAAGGTGGGATAAAAACAAGAAAGAGGAAATTCAAGGGCTAACAAAATGAACAATTAAAGCAACCCTTTTAAAGCAGAGTAAGTGGAGCAATCCATTTTTCCCTTTTTGGTTTCAAAATCTTTTCATTTTGCTCCTCTTCTGTTGTTTTTCTTTCCTATTTTTTTATTTTTTTATTTTATTCTTCCTCATTTGAAATTTTGCAATAATTATTGGGGAGGAACTAAACAACAGAAGAGATCCCAAGATCAGACATCAACATTCAAACAAGATCAAGCATCCAATTGCTCCTTTAAATAGACTCTAAAAGGTACCATAAACATTTGACAAAAGCATGGGTACCAAGAAAATTTATTTCAGTTAAGGCTCAAAACGGGCAACTAATGGAAGCTTTCATTCAAAAATCAGAGGCTTGAAACAAACATGCCTAAAATGCCTTAATCATATTTAAGTGTGTAATCAAAAAATTTCAAGTTTTGAAAAGGTTTCAAGTCAAGTTCTAGATAGCACAATCAAGAGGAACACACTCATACAAGGAGAAAGGGGCATAAAAATATGATGAAGTACAAGCCCCAATACAAGCCCAAATCTCACATTTGGAAGTTAAAACCAGTGAGAAACATCAAATCAGAGTGCCATATGCTAATTCTCAACTTTTCAAAAGATTATCTCTATGTACATTAAGAACACTGCCTTTAAGCCTATCACAAGAGAAAATAATTGGGTTCCAAATCATAGCAATCTTCAAATTTCAATAAAAATATGGCACACATTAACATAAATTGGGGGATAAAATGATGTGAACAAAATCAAAATTAACACAAAATGCAAAAGTTAAAATGAGATGCAAGACTAAATGCAAAAATGAAAGTGGAACCCCTTACTCCAAGCTTAAAAGCTTACATTGTCCCCAATGTAAGGAATTAAGTTGAAGCAAGGATGAGAAGGAAAGAACTCACTGAAAACTTGGGTTGCCTCCCAAGAAGCACTTGTTTAAAGTCACTAGCTTGAACCTTGTACGTGCTCAGCCCGGTTCTAACTTGGGGGTGGCACTCCCCTTCACCTTCCAAACTTTAAGGATTCTTGTCCCCTTCACCTTCCCTTTCATATCACAATTTTTACTTTTAGCATCAAGGGGCCAAGGAGGTTTCGATGGAAGTAGTTTTCTACGAGCACGCTTCTCAACTTTGCTCTTGGCCTTTTTCTTCTCTTTGTCAGTCACCTTTAACTGTTGGGAAGTATCATTGACCATATGTGGCTGTGAAGGGTTCTCAACATAAGGTTCCTTGGGAAGAGCCTTGATAGGCTCCTCTTTCACATCTTTAGGCACTATATCAACCCTGCAACAAGAAATCTCAAAAGACGGTTGTTCAACATATTTAAACAGATCAAATTCAACCTTTTCATCCCCTACAATTGAAGATAATTTACCATTCTTCACATCAATTATGGCACTAGCGGTGGCCAAGAATGGTCTACCAAGAATAATGGGGATTTGCTTATCTTCAGCCATATCAAGAACAACAAAATCAACAGGCACAAAGAATTTCCCCACTCTAATAGGAACATCTTCCAAAATGCCAGTGGGGTATTTGATGGATCGATCCGCCAAAGTCAGTGAGAGTCTTGTAGGCTTTGGTTCGCCTAGGCCCAATTTTTTACAAATAGAGAGGGGCATGAGACTCACATTAGCTCCTAAATCACAAAGAGTTTTTTCAAAATTAGTGTTGCCTATAGAAAAAGGGATAGTGAAACTACCCGGATCTTTTAGTTTAGGAGGCAACCTATTCTAAATTACAGCACTATATTCATCGGTCAAAGCCATAATCTCATCTTCCCCTAGCCTTCTTTTCTTAGACAAAATATCTTTCAAAAATTTGGCATAAGCAGACATTTGTTGCAAAGCTTCAGTGAATGGGATATTAATATGCAGCTTATTTATAACTTCCAAAAATTTCCCAAATTGCTTATCAAGTTTGGCTTTGACTAACCTTTGGGGGAAAGGTACCAGAGGTTGATAAGGCTTTGGTGGAGTATAAGTAGACACCGCTTCTTTTTCTTTTTCATTCAAATTTGGTGCCTTACCAGTTTCTACATCTACATCCCCCTCTACTTTATCACTCTCCTTCCTAGGCTTGGGGTCCTTTGTTTGCCTACCACTTCTAGTTGTTATGGCGTTAACATGATCATTTGGGTTAACTTCGGGCTTTCCTGGAAGTTTACCTTGAGGACCACTAAAGGAGCTAGCTAATTGGGCAATTTGGGTTTCTAACATCTTACTGTGAATAGCCAAACTGTCTACCTTAGATGTTAATTCCTTAATAGCTCCAGTTACAACTTGCCCATGTTGCCTAAACTCCTCATTTTGCTTTATTTGGGATTCAACAAAATTTTCTAGAAGAGATTCAAGTTTAGATTTTTGTACTTGAGGTTGACCTGTAGAAGGTCTACCGTTACCTTGCCCGACTTGGTCCTGGTTGTTCCGGTAAGAAAAATTTGGATGATTTCTCCAACCGGGGTTGTACGTGGAAGAATATGGATCATTTTGCTTCCCTTGACCAAAGCCGCTGATAGCATTCACTTGCCCCTCCAGTTGCTCAGTCCCAAATTGACAATTCCAGGTAGAATGTCCCAGCTTACCACAAAATTCACACATAACATTGGAGACACTCACTGCACGGACACTGGCTTTATCTTTCTCAAGCTTATCAAAGCATTGGTTCATGGCATCAAATTTTGCCATGATCAGATCAACCCCTTCAACTTCAAATTTGCCCCCCGCAATCTTTTTCTGGTTGTTTCTTCTTTCACTGCCCCATTGAGAATGGTTAGTGGCAATGTTTTCTATTATTGCAGAGGCTTCGTTGATTGACTTGTTCATGAAAGCTCCATCTGCAGTGGAGTCCAAAGTCACCTTAGCGGGATATGTCAAACCATTGTAGAATGTTTGGACAAGCAACCACTTAGGGAGTTCATGATGGGGACACGCCTCCATATATGCCTCGTACCTTTCCCATGATTCCGACAAGGATTCCCTCTCTTTTTGATTGAAGGAGGTAATTTGAGCTCTGAGATGTGCAGTCTTGGAAGGTGGAAAGAACTTATCAAGGAAGGCTTTTTCCAACTGAGCCCATGTTGTAATTGTATTTGCAGGTACCGACTTCAACCAAGCCTTGGCTTTGCTGGTTAGAGAGGACATGAACAACCTTTGACGAATAGCATCAATTTTAGCACCTTGGATTCTGATGGTGTCACAGTTCTCCAGGAAGTTCTCAATGTGCTCAGTTTGGTCCTCAGCAGGCAGACCACCAAATTGATTTTGACTTATCATGGATAATAAGACTGGTGGTATGGTGAACTGGGTGGTTGTAATTTCAGGCCTTGCAATCCCCGATTGCAAGCCTCTAGCTGTAGGTGCTGCAAATTCTTTAAGGGGCCTGTTATCATCATTGGTCGCTATGGTTGCAGCTTGTTGCTCTGTTTCAACTCTTCTTTGCCTTTGTTCTCTTCTTAGAATGCGAAGGGTCCTTTCAATTTCAGGGTCAACTTTAATGATGTTTTCACTGCTTCGACTTCTTCGCATTCAAGGATGAAACGGAACTGAAGACAAGAAGGCAAACAGATCAAAGCACCAAAATAAAAGAAAAACAAAAACAAATAAAAATCAAAACAATAACAATTTTTTTTTATTAACAGGAATTAATCTAAATAGCAATAAGACGCAGTCCCCGACAACAGCGCCAAAAACTTGATCTGCCAAAACCGCAAGTGTACGGAGTTATCGTCAAGTAATAAAATATCGATCCCACAGGGACTGTTTTAGGCTAATTAATTTAATTCAAGAAGAGAAAATTGTTGTTGTGATGGAAATAAAATAAATTGAGAATGAGAACAATGCAATTGGCGATTTTAATATATAGGAAAAGCTTATAGGATCCGGGGGTACCACAATGATGCTCTGAAATCCCAATTGACTACTCACTTATTAACGAATGAATTCAATTGAAGGCAAGCTATCCTAAATTAGTAAAAGTTCCCTCTCAGGATACAGAAACCGTGTTTAAGCGATACAACTCCTACTCTCATGGTAACTGAAATCGAATTAAACCCATTAAGAAATATGATAGCTAGTTTTATCTTCGAAGGACTAAACACTACTATCGTGATTTTAGTCCTAAGTTCCGTTCTTATAGTTCCGATAACTAGGTTCACCTCTCAGTTCATCCCTAGAAATCTAACGCATATGAACAAGTGCACATCGAATTCATAAGAAATATTAACAACAATAAAAACGGAATCAAATTGCATTCAAAGTAATAAGAGAGTATTTCAAATAATCATTCAAGAGACATCAAAAGGCATAGCCTTAAATCCTAGAACAAAGGAAACTACTCTAACATGGTTGTTACAATAGAATCCATGGAGATAAAATATCAAAACCAGAAATTCATGAAGAAGAGAGGAAGATATTGAATCATATCATTCATCGTGCCTCCAAGAATCAAAGTTCAGACCTGGCAAGTGTTTAAAATATCTATTTATAGTCTAGGTCAAAAAAAAAGTGAAAAACCAACCTGAAACGAGTAAAAACGCGAATTTGGGAATCAGGTGGCGTCCGCAGCACGGCCATGCTGCCCAACACGAGTTGGCCGTGCTGCACTGCAGATATGAGCGCAAAGACATTCGCGAGGCACGGGCCGTGCTGGGTGACACGGCTTGGCCGTGTTTCGTTCTGACTCTCGCTCAAATCAGCAACAGCGAGGCATGGTCGTGCTTCACCACACGGGGCAGGTCGTGCTTCTTCAGTTCTTGCCCAATTTTAGTATTTTGGCCTCCGGGTTAGTCCCAATGTCCGTCCAAGCGATTTTTCTCCTTTTTCTAAATACATTTCTTTAAGCACAAAAGAACCAACACCAAGTGCATTATTCAAATAAAAAAATGCATAAATAACATGAATTAAAATGGCTCAAATGACTAAGATGTAGTGCAAAACTAACACTAAACTATATGTTATTTCGAACACATCAAATGACTTGCCAGGCAAGGTGGAAAATTAGCATGACAGTGCTCAATAATATGATAAGTGCAAATACAAGATTAGCTAATCTATAGGGCATATCCATATCTATTGTTCCCTGATCTTTTGATGTCAGTAACCATCACAAAGAGAATGGTTGACATTTGAGTAAAATAATAGCAATAATATATCAGATAGAGAATAATAGGGGAACTTACCCTACTCAGAATGCGGCTTGAAGGCGCGGTATCAAAAAATGAAACACGAGCCCTAAAAATTGATGTGACTATTCCCTGAAAGAGATGCTGAGAATTCTCCACGACAACTATTTCCATTAAAAATGCCCTTCCCAGGATGAAGACGCAACCGCCACCAAACCGAAGAGCAAACATTTTGATAACTCACCAATTGTTCACCAATTCCCCTTTGTTCCGTAGCCCAGGAAAGCAATAATTTCTTCCCATCTGCATCATTTGAAAAAGAATATGGCACATAGGAATAACCATAACAAGTGCTCCTATATATGCTGATGTGACAATGGTTGAGTAAACACTCCATTTTACTCGGCCCGTCATTACTTCTTCTTCTCTTTTTTTCTTAGTATCCATGACGGTCTCTTGAATATTTTTTTTCAACAATTTCAAATGGATATCTTGTGTAGGATTTGCAGCCAACAGAATCATCTCGGTGGGAAAGGATTTTGTTTACTTATTCTTCATGAGCAACCATTTGTTGAACAAGTTGTCTATTGGGACATTCTATGATAGCTTTGTATTTTCCTGATATAACTATGCTTCCATCTTTCATAACCTGACAAAAAGTATATTATTGGTGAGAGCTCAAACACTTGGAGTAATTTTATCAGTGAAAGACAAAGTGCTCAGTAGCTTACCAAAACAAGATCTGCAGCTTCCAAGATTTCCTGTTGATGGGTAGCATAAACAAATGTTTTATCGCATAAAAGTTCTAGAAGACATTTTTGCACAACATTTCCTTTCTTGATGAGTTTCTTGAAAGGAATCAAAGTGAAATCAGAAAATGCATGAATGAAAAAATAATCATTGGCATCAACAATAATCATTAGCACTACAAACCTTAAACAAATGACTTCTAGTATGAGCATTAACAGCACTAAAAGGATCATCAAGGACATAAATATCTGAATCATTGTAAATAGCTTTTACTAGTTGAATTCACTGTTTTTGTCCTCCATTTAAATTTAAGCCCCTCTCCTCCACTAGGGCCAAATCTCCATCACTCCATGTGTTGATATCACAACACAAAGCACAACCATCCAGAACATTTTCATAAGAGTCCTTATTCATTTGCTTTCCAAACAATATGTTTTCTCTTATAGTTCTAGACTGAATCCATGGAGTTTGGGGTATATAACTTCTAATACCATAACGCTTTGGCCACTGTCCCAGAAACAAATGGAATCTCAAAAAGTATGTGGCAGAGCAAGCATGATTTTCCAGATCTTTCTGACCCACAACCTTCTACATGTTGACCATTTTTATCATTAATTTTTTTGTAGTGCGAATTGTTAGTTTCTTGTAAGTTTCATCATTTGCTTACCATGCATACTTTTCTGGATTTATTTTAATTGCAATTGCTGAAGTTTTAGGAGCATGCATATTATCCATGGATTGGTTGTGACCTTCTTCCTTGATGAAATCTTGGATTCGATCAAGAGAGACTTTTGTTTGAATTATGGTGGAAATACGCTCAGGTAAGTTGTAAATTGGTTCTTGTAAAATTTCGAATGCTGCTATAACTGAGAAGACTGTAGCTACTATTAGTTCTGTTTTCACCAACATACAAGCCCCAAAAGTGAAAACAGAAACCAAAGTTGGAAATGTCCAGAATAGAGTGGCTACTGCTGAGTTTATGTAGAGGTATTTCTGCACCCACCTCCTCTCTATGTCCCTAAGTTAGAGGAGTTTTTTGCAAAAACATGGACTCCCATGAATGCAATTTTAAGGTTCGAATGTTCTTCATGGTCTCTAAAGACATCTTAATTCTTGAATCCTTGGCTTCCATGATGCCAGACTGCAAATGTTTTTGCATGTTGGCTAAAACCGTGTTACACACTATGAACAAAATGATGACAACAAGTGCAGTAATGGAAGGGGTAAAACCCATAATTATGTATCAGATTACCAAGGTCAAAATGACTTGAACTGGAAGCAACGAAACTTGATGAATATGGCAGTAGAAGTCTCCAATTCTTTCAACATCAACATCAATCAAATTTATGATCTTACCATGCGTAGGTCCAACAGACTTAATCATTAGAGACTTGCTATAAGCTAAAGCCATAAGAGTTGCACACACATGAATTCCAATCCATTGACAACCAAAGTACCATTGTTTGTAACTCAGTGACTCCACAACCTTTGAAAGGAAGAAAATGAAAGCAAGAATGTGTGCATATTGGATGTTTGAGAGCTTTTCCCCAATGCTCTCCTCTATCAGCTTGTTGGCTTGGCTTGGTGTCTTTTTAAGCATAGATCCTTTATAGGCATTATCAACATATGCTCGCCCTTAAGGTAGGAGTCCATTATAAATTAATTGCAATATCTTCCAAGTCTTAAGACCATGGCTCGGGTAATTTTTTATCAGTTCTCGAAATCTCATCCATGTCTCTGCAAAGGACTCATGCTCCAATTGGAGCAACTTGAAAAGTTTCCTCCTGCGTTCAGCTGCCTCGGAAGATGGGAAGTAATTGTGCAGAAACGCAATTACTATCTTGTCCCAAGTATCAATGTTTTCAGCAGGAAGAGAGGATGGCCATAGTTGAGCTTGACTAGTCAAGCAAGAACGGTCGTGCTCGTCTTTTACAACATGTTTTAGGATTCCAAGCAAGGGCGTGAAGATCCGCACAACCCTTACATGTTGCACAGCTGTGCTGCATGAACAACAACACTGCTCAGTGGCGAGGAAGCGAAGAAACTTCCTCTCGGGAGTGAGGAATGTGTTCTCGTCAATTAGAAGGAATTCAACGAGTGGAGTGCTGATGAAGAGACTGATTTGTCGGACGACATCTCGGAGGAGATTTGAAAATGGATTTGTGAGGAGGAAAAGGAGTGATCGATTGGCATCGGGAAGGAGAATGGTGAGGAGGAAGAGATTTATCCACAGAGTCGTGGCAAGGCGGTGATCTATCTGGAGACCGTCGGTGCTGAGGAGTTCACTAATTTCTTTGTTTTTTTCCATACTTTCAAGTGTTAAGACTATTGCCTTTTATATTGGTCCATTGTTGATATCAAATTTTGTGAATTTTTTATTATCGAATAATAATAATAATAATAATAATAATAATAATAATAATAATAATAATAATAATAATAATAATAATAATTAAAGCATCCAATATGGACACATTCTTGCCTTCATTTTCTTCCTTTCAAAGGTTGTGGAGTCATTGGGTTACAGATAATGGTACTTTAGTTGTCAATGGAATTCAAGTGTGTGCAACTCTTATGACTGTAGTTTATAGCAAGTCTCTAATGATTAAGTCTGCTGGATCTACACATGGTAAAATCATAAATTTGATTAATGTGGATGTTGAAAGAATTGGGGACTTCTACTACCATATTCATCAAGTTTGGTTGCTTCCAATTCAAGTCATTTTGGCCTTGGTAATCTGATACATAATTCAGGGTTTTACGCCTTCCATTGATGCACTTGTTGTCACCATTTTGTTCTTAGTGTGTAACACGACTTTAGCCAACATGCAAAAACGTTTGCAGTCTAGTATCATAGAAGCCAAAGATTCAAGAATCAAGATGACTTCAGAAACCATGAAGAACATTCAAACTTTAAAATTGCATTCATGGGAGTCCACATTTTTGCAAAACTCCTCTAACTTAGGGACATAGAGAGGAGGTGGGTGCAGAAAAACCTCTAGATAAACTCAGCAATAGCTACTCTATTCTGGACATTTCCAACTTTGGTTTCTGTTTTCACTTTTGGGACTTGTATACTAGTGAAAACAGGACTAATAGCAGCTACAGTCTTCTCAGCTCTAACAACATTTGAATTTTACAAGAACCAATTTACAGCTTACCTGAGCTTATTTCCACCATAATTCAAAAAAAAATCTCTCTTGATCGAATCTAAGATTTCATCAAGGATGGAGATCACAACTAATCCATGGGTAATATGCATGTTCCCAAAACTTCTGCAATTGCAATTAAAAACAATCCGGGAAAGTATGCATGGTATGCAAATGATGAAACTCACAAGAAACCAACAATTCGCATTACAGAAAAATTAATGATAAAAATGGTCAATAGGTAGAAGGTTATGGGTCAGAAGGATCTGGAAAATCAAGCTTGCTCTGCCACATAATTTGTGAGATTCCATTTGTTTCTGGGACAATGGCCAAAGCGTACGGTATTAGAAGTTATGTAACACAAACTCCATAGATTGCGTCTAGAACTATAAGAGAAAACATATTGTTTGGAAAGCAAATGAAGAAGGACTCTTATGAAAATGTTCGAGATGGTTGTGCTTTGCATTGTGATATCAACACATGGAGTGATGGAGATTTGACCATAGTGGAGGAGAGGGGCATAAATTTAAATGGAGGATAAAAACAACGAATTCAACTAGTAAAAGCTATTTACAATGATTCAGATATTTATGTCCTTGATGATCCTTTTAGTGCTGTTAATGCTCATACTGGAAGTCATTTGTTTAAGGTTTTTAGTGCTAATGATTATTGTTGATGCCAATGATTATTTTTTCATTCATGCATTTTCTGATTTCACTTTGATTCCTTTCAACAAACTCATCAAGAATGGAAATATTGTGCAAAAATGTCTTCTAGAATTTTTATGCGATAAAACATTTGTTTGTGTTACCCTTCAATAGGAATTCTTGGAAGCTACAGATCTTGTTTTGGTAAGCTACTGAGCACTTTGTCTTCCACTGATGAAATTATTGCAAGTGTTTGAGCTCTCAGAAATAATATACTTTTTGTCAGGTTATGAAAGATGGAAGCATAGTTAAGTCAGGAAAATACAAAGTTATCATAGCATGTCCAAATAGTCAACTTGTTCAACAAATGGCTGCTCATGAATAACAAGTAAACAAAATCCTTTCCCACCAAGATGATTCTGTTGGCTGTAGACCCTACACAAAATATCCATTTGAAATTGTTGAAAAATATATTCAAGAGACCATCATGGATACTAAGAAAAAGAGAGAAGAAAAAGAAATGACGGGTCGAGTAAAATGGAGTGTTTACTCAACCTTTGTCACATCACCATATAGAGGAGCACTTGTTGTGGTTATTCTTATATGCCATATTCTTTTTCAAATGATGCAGATGGGAAGAAATTATTGCTTTCCTGGGCCACAGAACAAAGGGGAAGGGTGAACAATGGGTGGATTATCAAAATATTTGCTCTTCGGTCTGGTGGCGATTGCGTCTTCATGCTAGGAAGGACTGTTTAATGGAAACCGTTGTTGTGGAGAATTCTCAGCATCTCTTTCAAGGAATGGTCACATCAATTTTCAGGGCTCCTGTTTCATTTTTTGATACCACGCCTTCAAGCAGCATTCTGAGTAGGGTAAGTTCCCCTATTATTCTCTATATGATATATTATTGCTATTAGTTTTATTCAAATGTCAACCATTCTCTTTGTGATGGTTACAGACATCAAAAGATCAGGGAACAATAGACATGGACATACCCTATAGATTAGCTAATCTTATATTTGCACTTATCCTATTACTGAGCACCGTCATGCCAATTTTCCACGCTGCCTGGCAAGTCATTCTTCTCTTTTTTGTGGTTCTTGTTGTCTCCTTCTGGTATCAGGTAAGATCTATAAATCTTTGGTAATGTACACAAAGTAAATCGTATTCTTCTTTTGTCAATATTTTACAACGCATGAACTGAGAATATCATGGGTTAGTTCATGTTATGATCGAGTTTCTTTGGAGTATAGAAGATATTTGTTTGGCTGATGTATTACTGAGTATGAGTTTCTTGGTAGTGGGAAGTAATTTGTATTTGTATTCTTAACAATGTGTGTTCTGTCCTTTTTTTCTGCTTCCTTAGTTTGCTGATTAGTCTCCAATTGCAGAATTAAAGTATTGCTTGCTGGATCAATTTTTATGATGTTTTTGAAGCTTTGTTTTTTTGAGATCAATCAATTGAAATTCCTGCTTCCTGTAATCTACCATAGATTTTGGTGTACTACAAATGATTGATAGAGGTTGTGGTACCATCATCATTGGGATCACCTCTTCCTATTGTGAAGCCTTTGCATGCCATTTTGTTTTAAGAAAAAAAAAGATAGTTAGATTTTGAGGCCTGGAGTTCTGTTTTTATTGGGCTAGATATCGGAGTGTGTCTGCTACTTCTATTTTCTTTCAAGAGATCTTTCTTCATTTCTAAGTTTAGAGAAAAGGCAGAGGACAAAAGTTCCATCCACTCAACTAGAAAATAATTCTATTTTAGTAATCTGAGAATCTGTTGTGTGTAACAGCCCAGACTACTTTTACGATTGCCGACTGTACCCACAAACCGACAAAGGTCTTTTTGGCGTGCTTTGTCCTTACTCACACACTTTCTGGAAAACTTCCCAGAATGTCACTCATCCCAAGAGTGCTCCAAGTCAAGCATTTTTAATCTTATAGTTCTTATGTTTTAGGCTTCTGAAAAAAAGAAGCATCTTGTTGGTATAAGCAGTACAAATCAATTTTTTAAGTCATTCTTCAACTATGCAATCCCATTCCTACACGGTCTTAGGATTCCTCTCATTCTGATGTGAATTGGTTCATTCACATGTCCCTTTGCCTAGAAGCTGCCAGAAGCTGCTCTTTGTCCATGCTTAATGTAAGAATAATAGCCAAGTAGGGGACTCAAAACATATAACACAGACAGACATTGCAATAATGATGTGAGGTTGTCAAAAGTTTGCCCAATTAGAGGCTTGTGCCCCTGAGATCATGCTTTTCATAGTAAATGTCACTCACCTCACAACTCTCAAGGTGTAAAGGGACTTGACAAAAATCACTAAAGTTTCCCAAAACAAACACATTATCATAAGCTTGTAAATTGACCGAATCTACACTTAAAAAGTTTAAATGCATTCAAAAGAAGGGGTCTTACATGGTTGTAATGGGCATGGGTGTAAGTGCAAGGTATGATAAAAGAAGGAAGGATAAACAAGGGCTAAAAATAAAAAGAAACAAAAACTAGAGCAACCCTTATAACAACATGGAGTTCTTCCAATTATGAACATTTTTTCTCATAACTCTCAATTTTTCCTTCCCTTCCTTTCCTTTCCTTTTTTTTTTTTTTGTGTGAGCTCTTTTCTTTTTCTTTCTTTCTTCTATTTTGCGGGCAAAATATATTTATAAATTTCTATTCTTGCTTTTTTACCCACTAAAAATTTTTCGTTTATTGACCTGGAAAGGAAATTCAGTTTTTTATATTCATGAGCATATTAAAAAAAATATTTCTTTTTCTTTACATTAATTGCTCCATCATGCTTCTAAGGGATACCATAATAAAAATTATCATAGAAAATGGGGTACCAAGGAAGAATTTGTATTTCAGCCTTAAAATGGGCAACTAAGGGGCACTATTAATCAAATAAAACATAGAACAGAAATAATACCTAAGGATGCCCCAACATTATTCACATGCAAGTAAAACAATTTTTTCGCCTTGAAAATGTCTCAGAACAAGTTCTAGAACATGCATGTTTGGGAAAACACTCATAGCAATAAATAGGGGCAAGAATAGATACAATAATTCAGAGCAATCCCCTATAAAGGTCCAAGTCTCACAATTTAGAAGCTAATTCTAAGAAAAGCAATCAAACTGCAGACACTTTTTGCTAATTTTCAGCAAACTAGGGACCTCCCCACACTTGAAGCATACAACTGTCATTTTGTTTTAAAAAATGTGATCCCTTTCATGGCATTTTTAAAGAATCAACATAGATATATAAAAATAAGTCAGATAAATGAAAGGAATAGCAAAGATAGTGCACTGCAAAAACGAATATATAGTACCCTCCCAACACTTAAAGTCGAGCATGGGCCTCAAAGCTAAAAAGTTTAACACAAAATAATTGATCATGAGGAAAAGTAGATGAGACTTCCCTAAATAGTTTGGCACTTGGTAAAGTGCTCCTTAGAGATCTTTGGATGAGAACCTACCTTAGGACAAGATGGAACTTTCCTATATATCGAAGGAATAATACATGGACCTCCCGAAAGCTAGGAGGCAAAACATTTTGAATTGTTTAGTATCTTGTATATAGTTACATGTGTTAACGATGTAAGGAGGCAAAACAATTTAATCTCACTCTTTTATTTCCTTGTTTTAGATAAGAAAGCTTGAGGACCAAGAAGAAGAGCTCATAGATTAATATATGTCCTTTTTCTACAAAATAGAATATTGTATCTAGATTTGAACCCCTTTTGTGTAATGCTTATTATCCCATTTGGAGAGGTAATGTACTCAATACTTTTGATACATTGGACCTATCTATATAATTTTATTACAGTTTGATATTATGTTTGTATATACCCTATGTTTAATGAAAGTGTGTAAAGATTTGGTGCTACAGTTACTTTTGTATATTTAAAAAGATTGATTAAAAAAATATATTGAAAGATCATCTTTCTTAATATTTGAATGTTCACTATTATAGTGATGGTCATCTATTTTTGGCTTGTTAAATCTTCTAATTACCTTGTTATGAGATATTGTGCCTGATCAACTCAATGTTTTGTGCATTGTATGTAGAGATATGGCAAGCGAATCTAGTGGCCAAGATGACAAACTTTATGAGAGAACAGTCCGCTGTCACAACATTCTACTCTACCAAATTCTCCAAGGAGGATTCAGGAATGCCGAAGGAGGTGCACCTGCTAATATTATACCCCCTGCAGACGCCACTAACCAGTTGTTCTACGAGTTTAGGAAGAATCCGCCTCCAACCTTTAGTGGGGGCATAAACCATGGAAGCCAGTATTGGCTGTAAGAGATGAATAAAATATTTGAAGTGGTTCTCTGCTCTGAGGAGCAGAAAGTAACTTATGCTGCTCACATACTGAAATAAGAGGCAGAGAACTAGTGGAGAGGAGCTAGAGCACATTTGGTTACCTTGGGGACTACTTTGACCTTGGATAACTTCCAGACGATGTTTCTTGAAAAGTATTTTCCCCGTAGTCTGAGAAAACAGAAAGAGCAAGAATTCTTACATTTTGGAACAAAGGAATATGTCAATAGGAGAGTATGTTGTCAAAGGAGTTTGGAACAAGGGAAGAGTTTTTACCTTCAATGGCGAGAAGGATAAAGGAGTTGACAATCTGATTCAAGGTATGTGTTTCCTAAATCATGAACCTTAGTCATTTTGTTTGATTCTTGTGTGATTGACTCTTTTATTTCCTGTGAGTGTGCACAATGTCTCCAGTTACGTCTGTCAAAATTACGTTTCCAAATGAGTGTAACCACTCCCACAAAAGGAACTATTCTTACTTCCATTGTTTGTAAGTGTTACCAAGTGACTTCAAACACAAGAGGGGGGTGAATTGTGATAGCGGTGCTTATAAAAAAAATTACAGATAAATTACTGAATTAAAAAAAACTTGAAAGAAATAACTTGCGAAAAGATAAATAACTTGAAGAATAAATTGCAATAAATAAATGACAGAAAATAAATGACCAAAAAATAAATAAAGAACAAAAATAAATAAAGTGCTTGAATGATAAAGAGACAGAGAGCAAAGAAGAGCACGCATCAAATTATACGAGGTTCGCCACCAAACACCCCTGTGGCCTACGCCCCGTCCCCAAAGCAAAGCACTATGGGATTTTCACTAAATCACTAGTTTTTAAATCAGTTCACTAGAAACCTTTACAACTCTATACCAGAGCAATACGTTCAAGAGATATCACCTCTCTATGAACACCTTGGGATTCCTACCCAAAAAGAAATGATTTTCGCAAATAAAATGAGATGAGAAAGATACACTCAATAGTGCAGATATAACAAATTGAAGCTCAAATAATACAACTCAAATTATGTAGAATAAAAAAAAACTCTCAAAAAAATTGTGCTCAAATAAGTGTGAGTGATGGAGAATATTTGATAGAGTTTTGGCACAAAGAGTAAGTGAGTGTATTGTTTAAAAACATCCGGTGCTGTTGCTTTTATAGGCAATGGAGGAGCGTGTAGCATTAAAAAATTTGCCCATTGCGTTTTGATTATTAAAAGGATAATTTGTCCGTTGCAGCATTAAAAGGGAAATATGCCCGTTGCGTTTTGATTATGAAGAATTTGAAAACACGGAGACGGAAATGATTCTCGGACACACTTGGAGTTCGACATCGTATTTCCATACGACCTCTCCCCAGCTCGGCATACGACCTCCTCAGCTCGGCATACGACCTCTTCACAGCTCGGCCTGGACACGACCTCCTCACAGCTCGGACGCGACCTCCTCATTTCGGCACCACGACCTCCTCACACTCGGCACGCCGACCTCCTCACACGGCATACGACCTCTCCACACAAATTTCGACATACGACCTCTCCACATTTCAAGACGAGACCTCACCAAGACGCGACCTCACTCGGCTACCCGACTTGCATGTCAAAATATCAACGCCGACACGGAGAATATTTACCAAAGAAAACTTGAAATATTTTCCAAACAATATTTTGAGCACAACTTAAGAATTTTTCAAAATACTTCGTGCCTAAAAATAATTTAAGAAAAATTATCATAAAATCAATTTTAGAATAAAAATCATTTTGTGAGTGTGTGATTTTATTTTAATTGAGAGCTTTTATTACTACTTACAAATAGTCTTAATAAAAATAAATAAATACCCAAAACCCAAAGACTTGAGAAACTATCATTCTTGATACGCTGCCTTGGTATTCTTTTCCACTTTTTGCACGGTTGACTATTTGCAAAGCTCCCTTTTGTCAATCATCAAAACCATCCTGTCAAGGCATGTATTCACAGACTCCCCCTTTTTGATGATGACAAACATCTCATGGAGGGAATTTAGTAAAATATAATCATGATATAGCAATGAGATATAAGCATTGTTTTTCAATAAAAGATATCAGAGTTTAAGCACAATATTTAGAAAAACTCCCCCTCACAATATGCATAATATAATTTACTCAGCCTGAATCATAAAACTCTCCCCCTTTTGTCAACATCAAAAAGCGGAAAAGATTAGAGGGAAAGGTGTAACGACCCGTTTCCGGACCGCTACGAACTAAAATTAAACCTAAATGTGACTCGTTTTTAAAACGGTACTCTTGTACCCTTTCAGAAAAATACGGTATATATTTTTTTTTTTAAAAACATTTATACATTCCCGTAAGCGCACTTTTCGGAGTAATTCTGACTTTTGAAACATGGTGCAACTAGGACATAAATCTTAATACTAAATAACAACACGCATGCATAACTCATACATACTTATATATACCAGATATAAAATAGTGCATACAAAAAAAAAGACAGAGTAGTAATGTACAAAGAAATACACCTATGGTATGACGACCCTCGAAGAGTGATCATACCCTGGGTACTCCCTGCAGACATCCACACAGGGGCTGCTCCAAAGTAAACCGCCAGCCTACCTGTGCTCAAAAATAACACCCACCAAACCGGTCACAACCATCGTACACAAAGACATACTACAATCATCCCAAGAAAACATCTAGTAGACATAATCAATCACGACAAATAGAGATCGTCGTCAGGATCCTCGACGAGGTCCTCCTCACCATCACTTTGTCGGGTTCCCTGAGTCGCCGCTATCGCCTGGGTAACCATCATGGATTGAAGGCACCACGGGAAAGGGTCAACTTCTCAACAAATCAAGATAATCAAGGCGTAAAGAAATAAGTAAACAACAATGTATATCATTCACCAAACGTGACTCAACCTCTCACTCTAGACTCGACTCAACTCGCGATCCATTTTCTCTCGACTCGACCATTATTCCTAGGAAGCGGATGCAGATCCATCAATCGACATACCAGTAGTAGCCTTGGGATCTTTCGCTTCTCCCTAGATATGCGATGCCGGTTCCTACAACTGCGACGCCTAGTCAATCTCCGTAAACAAAGGGGACCTAGCACCCTTAGTTATCCGGGTCACGGCTCAAAACGTCATAACGACTACTTTAGCTCTCTCACTCGATGAAAGGCTCCGCTTACAATATTCAAAGAGTGACGCATAAGATTACTTAGCCGCATATCAAATAAGAGAGCATGCTTAATATGAAGAAAACGCAATTCGACATTTTAAGCGATAAAAACACCCTGCATGAAGAACGCAATTCAACAGCAACACGCAATTCGCAGCATATATTCAATCTCATATCAAGTAATGCATAACTCATTCATATCACAACATTACATGCTCGACAAGCAAATCAAGGAATCCATCCCTCTGCAACTCAATGGAATTAACAGAGAGGAACATACAAGTGTGGGGGGTTGGGTTCAGGAGACCAACCGCAACAGCTTTCGCTCGCCCACGAAGACTCGGATAAATGTTCGACCTCACGACAACAAAACGAAGGGGTTCGAAGACCCTAACTTCGAACTCGTAGAGTTCTCAGACTTCTTCGTATTTAAATGAAGCATTTAAATACTAAAAATAAAATCTAAACATATCTAGAAGTTGCCCTTACCGAACTCCAAGCTAGGCGTCTACGTCTTTCGCCTCAATCGAGCTCGACAACGACCTCGACACGCACACGGTTCTCAATCGACCTCGACACGCACCGTCCTCAATCTGGATCCCACTTTGCTCCCACGTCCTCGGGTTAGCTCTCCCGTACACCTCGATTCGCGTCGCACGATCTCTGAATCACACTTCCTAATACAAGCACAACTTAGTACTATCTATGGGTTTCTAATAGCACTTAGCTCTCATATCCCAATCTTAACTACAACCCAAGTAAACATTAAAACTCAAGAACTTAAACAAATACAACAAGAATTTAAGCATTACAACTTAATTCCTTTTCTCTAAAATTTTATTAAAAACTTCTTTCATACATATCACCATACAAGGCCTTTTTTCCTAAGTACTAATTCAAGCTTAAAATCAAGTAGCATATTAAGCACAAATTAATCAAAATCTAAGTTTATGTTTTCTGAAAAATATTTTCATCAGGGTCCAACAATTTAAAATAGGACCATTAAATAGCAAGTTTCTTAGGACTCAAGAATAGAAAAGACCCAAAACTAACATGTTGCACTTAATTAAATTAAACTAGTCATGCTATTAGCACCTAAATAATTACTATAACACAATAACATATCTCATGCATGATTCAAGCAAGATTAAACATATTTTCCCTCTTACTCAAGGTTAGGTTTTTGATCAAATGCTCATGAAAGAGGTTATATGATGCTACAACAAATAAATCAACAACAAACAACAACAAGAAGCAACATACAACAACATAGAACAAGAAATCAAAACAAGCCAAGTGGTTAGGGTTTTGGCGCTACCTCTTCAGAGAAAACAGAGGAAACAATTTGTTTTTCAAGCTCAAATAAATGGTTAGAAAGGTAGGTAATGTCATGAAGAAGAAAACCTATCGATATGACATGATTTGGAAGCATAGAAACTAGCTAAAATGTAGGGAGGAAGTGGCGCTAAACAGTAGCATGAAGGGAGAGAAAATTCTGTTTTTCATACCTCAAATGATGATCGAGGTGATGATATAGGTAGAGGAGATGATGAGAAACAAGATTGATGAAGAAGGTTTGTGCAAAAACTCAATGGAACCCAAGGTTTTTCAATGGAAGTTTGGAGAGGAAGAGGAAACTTAGAGAAGAAGAAAGAAGAAAAGAGAAAGTGAGGGTTTGAGGGCACTGATCGTGATATTTAGTCGGTGAGGAAGGGGCATTCTGGTCCTTTCTCCCTTAATTAACACTCAACAATAATTAATTAAAAGAAAACCATTTATAAAACCACAAATAAGTGACATATAAATACTATTATGAGATGCTAATCCCATCACTCATTCTACCCATCAAATCTCTCCTCTCTCATGATTACCCTCTAATCTATAGGCTTAAGATCTAAAAACACGACGAAAAAGCGCAAAACCGATTAATTTCTCATTGGAAAATCCCGGAAAATTAATTTACTGAAAAATTAATTCTCAGCGTGATAATATCAATTTATAAGTATTAGAAACAATATAATTCACTAAAAAATATTTAAAACAGTTACGACTCGATTTTCATCGAAATCGGGGCTCATTTTAAATTTTATCGTGTGGCGCACTGGCGATTTGAGCAACGAAATTTCAATAGAATATTTCGACAACATTCAAACCATAAATTAATATTAAAATATTAATTCTCATTTATTTTAGCTCTTGATTTAATTAAATCACTTTCTTAGGGAACAAGTAATTGCTTTATTAAAGCATAATTACGACAAAATATACTAATTAACACTAAATAACGTTCGTAAAAATACGAGTGTTACAGTCTCGGCACGAGGTCGATCAGGGTGCTTGTGCAAGCGCGCAAGGCTCTATCACGAGCTCGTGCACACGGTCTCCTCAGCTCGGCATACGACCTCGGCACGCGACCTCATCAGCTCGTGCACGCGGTCTCGGTACGAGGTCGATCTCTTCATCAGGTGTTACAAAAGGCATGTAAAACGTATGCATATACGTGTAACTAGATGGCGAAAAATAATAGAGTATCAAGGGTTCAATGAAGCATAAGAAATCCTTGGTAAAAAAATTATTCAGGGAGATAGCAAAAATAAAGCACTAGGATAAGAGTTACTAGTCCTCGTTCAACTCATTCTCATCAATAATTGTTTCCTCATCTTCACTGATATTAAGCGCGTAATTGTTTGCAGTTAACATAACCTGCACAAACTTTTATTTTAACGATTACAGGAAGGACGGTTGCATTTCTCCACTTTTAGTCTTGGTAACAGAACCTGCATAAAAATGTTAGCACACTCCAACGCCCAAGTTAGAACTTATTCATAATAAAATGCACTCACACGCAGTCTGTAACACCTGATGAAGAGATCGACCTCGTACCGAGACCGCGTGCACGAGCTGATGAGGTCGCGTGCCGAGGTCGTATGCCGAGCTGAGGAGACCGCGTGCACGAGCTCGTGATAGAGCCTTGTGCGCTTGCACAAGCACCCTGATCGACCTCGTGCCGAGACTGTAACACTCGTATTTTTACGAACGTTATTTAGTGTTAATTAGTATATTTTGTCGTAATTATGCTTTAATAAAGCAATTACTTGTTCCCTAAGAAAGTGATTTAATTAAATCAAGAGCTAAAATAAATGAGAATTAATATTTTAATATTAATTTATGGTTTGAATGTTGTCTAAATATTCTATTGAAATTTTGTCGTTCCAAATCGCCAGTGCGTCACGATAAAATTTAAAATGAGCCTCGATTTCGATGAAAATCGAGTCGTAACTGCTTTTAAATATTTTTTAGTGAATTATATTGTTTCTAATACTTATAAATTGATATTATCACGCTGGAGAATTAATTTTTCGTAAATTAATTTTTCGGGATTTTCCAAATGAGAAATTAATCGGTTTTGCGCTTTTTCGTCAGTGTTTTTAGATCTTAAGCCTATAGATTGAGGGTAATCATGAGAGAGAGAGATTTGATGGGTAGAATGAGTGATGGGATTAGCATCTCATAATAGTATTTATATGTCACTTATTTGTGGTTTTATAAATGGTTTTCTTTTAATTAATTATTGTTGAGTGTTAATTAAGTGGAGAAAGGACCATAATGCCCCTTCCTCACCAGCCTAAATATCACGATCACCCCTCAAACCCTCACTTTCTTTTCTTCTTTCTTCTTCTCTAAGTTTCTCTTCCTCTCCAAACTTCCATTGAAAAACCTTGGGTTCCATTGAGTTTTTGCACAAACCTTCTTCATCAATCTTGTTTCTCATCATCTCCTCTACCTATATCATCATCTCGATCATCATTTGAGGTATGAAAACAGAATTTTCTCTCCTTCATGCTACTGTTTAGCGCCACTTCCTCCCTCCATTTTAGCTAGTTTCTATGCTTCCAAATCATGTCATATCGATAGGTTTTCTTCTTCATGTCATTACCTACCTTTCTTACCATTTATTTGTGCTTGAAAAACAAATTGTTTCCTCTGCTTTCTACAAAGAGGTAGCGCCCAAAACCCTAACCACTTGGCTTGTTTTGATTTCTTGTTCTATGTTGTTGTATGTTGCTTCTTGTTGTTGTTTGTTGTTGATTTATTTGTTGTAGCATCATATAACCTCTTTCATGAGCATTTGATCAAAAACCTAACCTTGAGTAAGAGGGAAAATATGTTTAATCTTGCTTGAATCATGCATGAGATATGTTATTGTGTTATAGTAATTATTTAGGTGCTAATAGCATGACTAGTTTAATTTAATTAAGTGCAACATGTTAGTTTTGGGTCTTTTCTATTCTTGAGTCCTAAGAAACTTGCTATTTAATGGTCTTATTTTAAATTGTTGGACCCTGATGAAAATATTTTTCAGAAAACATAAACTTAGATTTTGATTAATTTGTGCTTAATATGCTACTTGATTTTAAGCTTGAATTAGTACTTAGGAAAAAAGGCCTTGTATGGTGATATGTATGAAAGAAGTTTTTAATAAAATTTTAGAGAAAAGGAATTAAGTTGTAATGCTTAAATTCTTGTTGTATTTGTTTAAGTTCTTGAGTTTTAATGTTTACTTGGGTTGTAGTTAAGATTGGGATATGAGAGCTAAGTGCTATTAGAAACCCATAGATAGTACTAAGTTGTGCTTGTATTAGGAAGTGTGATTCCCGAGATCGTGCGGCACGGAATCGAGGTGTACGGGAGAGCGAACCCGAGGACGTGGGAGCAGTGGGATCCAGATTGAGGACGGTACGTGTCGAGGTCGATTGAGAACCGTACGTGTCGAGGTCATTGTCGAGCTCGATTGAGGACAACACGTAGATGCCTAGCTTGGAGTTCGGTAAGGGCAACTTCTAGATATGTTTAGATTTTATTTTTAGTATTTAAATGCTTCATTTAAATACGAAGAAGTCTGAGAACTCTACGAGTTCGAAGTTAGGGTCTTCGAACCCCTTCGTTTTGTTGTCGTGAGGTCGAACATTTATCCGAGTCTTCGTGGGCGAGCGAAAGTCGCGGTTGGTCTCTAAACCCAACCCCCACACTTGTATGTTCCTCTCGTTAATTCCATTGAGTTGCAGAGGATGGATTCTTGATTTGCTTGTCGAGCATGTAATGTTGTGATATGAATGAGTTATGCATTACTTGATATGAGATTGAATATATGCCGCGAATTGCGTGTTGTCATGGAATTGCGTTCTTCATGCAGGTGTTTTTATCGCTTAAAATGTCGAATCGCGTTTTCATATTAAGCATGCTCTCTTATTTGATATGCGGCAAGTAATCTTATGCGCCACTCTTTGAATATTGTAAGCGCAGACGTGTCCATCGAGTGAGAGAGCTAGGCGAGCCGTTATGACATTTTTGAGCCGTGACCCGGATAACTAAGGGTGCTAGGTCCCCTTTGTTTACGGAGATTGACTAGGCGTAGCAGTAGGAACCTGGTATCGCATATCTAGGAGAAGCGAAAGATCCCAAGGCTACTACCGTATGTCACTGATGGATCTGCGTCGCTTCCTAATAATGGTCGAGTCGAGAGAAAATGGATCGCGAGTCGAGTCGAGTCTAGAGTGAGAGGGTTGAGTCACGTTTGGTGAATGATATACATTGTTGTTTGCTTATTTCTTTACGCCTTGATTATCTTGATTTGTTGAGAAGTTGACCTTTCCCGTGGTGCCTTCAATCCATGATGGTTACCCAGCGATAGCGCGACGCAGGAACCCGACAGCAAGTGATGGTGAGGAGGACCTCGTCGAGGATCCGGACGACGATCTCTATTTGTCGTGATTGATTATGTCTACTAGATGTTTTCTTGGGATGATTGTAGTATGTCTTTTGTGTACAGTGGTTGTGACCAGTTTGGGCCGGGTGTTATTTTTGAGCACAGGGTAGACTGGCGGTTTACTTTTTGAGCAGCCCCCTGTGTGGGTGTCTGCCGGGAGTACCCCCGGGGTATGATCACTCTTTTGAGGGTCGTCATACCATAGGTGTATTTCTTTGTACATTACTACTCTGTCTTTTTTTTTGTATGCACTATTTTATATCTGGTATATATAAGTATGTATGAGTTATGCATGCGTGTTGTTATTTAGTATTAAGTTTTATGTCCTAGTTGCACCATGTTTCAAAAGTCAGTAATTACTCGAGTGCGCTACGGGAATGTATAAATGTTTTTTTTTATAAAAAAAAAATATACCGTATTTTTCTGAAAGGGCACAAGAGTACCGTTTTAAAAACGAGTCACATTTAGGTTTAATTTTAGTTCGTAGCGGTCCGGAAACAGGTCGTTACAATGGTGGTATCAGAGCAGTTTGGTTCTGACCGGACTGTACATAGGAAATTTGGACTGGTCACTGTGTCGGGTACATAGTTGTACTATATTGATTGTTGTTTGATTAAGTGAAGCACTTATTGCTTGAAAAATTGTTTGAATTGTTTCTTGATTGAAGCAGTGTGTCTTAACACATCCTTGTTGTGAGATTCTGACAGGTTTTGAACTTTGTGGAATCTAATGCCACCTCGTAGGGATACGACGGTTGTACCTGAGAACGTCGACATGGAACAAGCAATTCAAGCTATGGCCGAGATGGCGGCGCATGGCTCAAGAATCACCGGCCGCAACTCAACAGCCTAACGTGATGGCTCAACAGACGGCGTTAACCCAAAGAAACTTGCAAAGAACAACAGAGAGCGGAGCGGAATGCCGAGGCGGAAGGATTAGCAAACTTTAGGAAGCATGACCCACCGAGTTCTACGGTGAGCCAAACCCGGATAAAGTCGATCTTTGGATGTAAGAGATCGAGAAGATCTTCGAGGCACTTCATTGCCCAAACAACGTGAAGGTCGACTACGCCACCTACTTGCTGCTGGGAGACGCAGAGTATTGGTGGAAGGGAGTGAAGCAAGCACTGATAGCGGAACGTCGCGAAATAACGTGGGAGCTTTTTCGTGGAAGGTTCTTGGACAAATACTTCCCAGATACTGCACGAGCTGAGAAGGAGCAAGAGTTTCTTCAACTACAACAAGGCGGTATGACAGTGTCCGAGTATGCAGCCAAGTTTGAGTCATCAAGCGAGGTATTTCAGTCCATTTCGTGACCGAAATGACCAAGGATGGTTAAGTGAGAGGTTCCAACGAGGATTAAAATTTGACATTCGAAGTCGGTGGTGTCACCGAGGATCGTGAATCTGAGGAGTTGATAGATCGTTGTGTTGAGGTAGAGGTGTAAGAAGCCACAAGCGTAAAACTGCTGTAGGTGGACCGATGAGACCCAGAGTGCGGGCGTAGGTTTGCACAGGCGGGAAACAAGCTGCAGAGGAAGCCTTACAACCGACCTCGGGGAACAACAACAGGGACAATATCGTCCGATGACCCAGGGAGCGAGAAGTGGAGGTCGACCGGGCGTAGAAGTGATTTGTTTCCGTTGTGGAAAGTCGGACATTATGCAAATAATCGTACTCGTAAGGAGGATGTGTGTTACAATCAGAAGAAGCCAGGGCATTTTGCCAAGGATCGTCCCACACCTAAAGCTGAACCGCAATGCTTGCGGCAAAGGCCAAAGCGGAAGCGCCAAACAAAGCAAAGGCGTAGTCTTCTCGCATGAGCGCGAGGAAGCGAGCAAGTCGATGATCTTATTCAAGGCGAATGTGAGATTGAGGGTAAATCCTTATCCGTTCTCTTTGATTCGGCGCAACCCATTCCTTTATTTCCTCGATTGTGTGGACCATTTGAACTTGACTGTGATCGCTTTACTGCTCAAATTGGTAGTTCTGACCAATTTGCTAAAACCTTAGTCACAAACACCGCATGTCTTAATTGTGTAGTGGTTATTGAGTAGAAGGTTTGTGGTCAATTTGGTTTGTTTGCCTCTTAAAGGCTTAGATGTCATCCTCGGGATGGATTGGTTGTCACACCACCATGTCCTTTTGGGTGTGCCGAAAAAGCGTAATTTTCCCAGCACCTTGGAGTCTTCAATTATCTTTCATCTGAGCGTATTGGAGTTTCTTTGCAAGAAGGAACTAGGGAATACATGTATATGGCTAGTTGTAAGTTTCCCGATGATCGAAGTGAAGAATGTACCAGTGGTGTGTGACTTTGTGGATGTTTTTCCCGAAGAAGGCGTGCCAGGGTTACCACCCGGTCACGAGAGGTCGAGTTCTCCATCGATTTGATTCCAGGAACAGACCGATTTCCAAAGCGCCATACAGATGTCCCCTGCCCGAGATGAAAGAATGAAGTCCCAGTTAAGCATTTGGAGTCAAAGCAATTCATACGACCGAGCGTGTCACCGTGGGGAGCTCCGGTGTTGTTGGTTAAGAAGAAGGATGGACGATCAAGGCCGTGGCGTGGACTACCGCGAGCTCAACAAGGTTCTTGTGAAGAACCGTATCCGTTATCACGTATTGACGATCGATGGATCAATTACGTGGAGCCGCAATATTTTCCAAGATAGATTTGAAGTCCGTTATCATCAGTTCGCGTGAAGGAGGAAGATGTCCCCAAAACAAAGATTCAGACTAGGTATGGTCACTACGAGTATTTGGTGATACCGTTTGGGTGACAAATGCGCCACGGTGTGTTTATGGACTACATGAGCAGGATTTTCCATTCGTTTTGGATCGGTTTGTAGTAGTGTTCATCGACGACATATTGATCTACTCAAGAGCGTAGAAGAGCACGAAGGGCACTTACGCCGAGTATTGCGGATATTACGAGAGAAGCGACTCTATGCCAACCTTTCAAGTGTGAATTTTGGCTTGAAGAGGTGAATTTCCTTGGACATGTGATTTCCAAAGAAGGAATAGTTGTGGATCCAACTAAGATTGAAGGCGTGCTAGCGTGGGAACAGTAGAAGGCGATCACGATATCGGGGAGTTTTGTTGGCTTAGCGAGGCTATTATCGAAGATTCATTGAAGGTTTTCGAAGATTGTCGCGCCTCTTTACGACTCACGAGGAAGGATCAACCTTTTGCCTGGGCGAGGAGTGTGAATCCGATTTTCAAAGATCAAGGAGCTTTTGACAACGGCGCTGTGTTGATTTTGCCTCAACCGTAAGAGCCTTTACGAGGTTTATTGCGATGCGTCACACCAGGGATTGGGGTGCGTCTTGATGCAACACCGAAAGTGGTAGCGTATGCTTCAAGACGACTTAAGATTCACGAGAGGAACTACCCTACTCACGATTTGGAGTGGCATCGGTGGTTTCTGGCCCGAAGATATGGAGGCACTACCTTTATGGGAGCACTCTCACCGCTTTCAGCGATCACAAGAGCTTGAAGTACCTGCTCGATCGTAAAGAGCTCAACATCGCGGCCGAAGATGGACAGAATTTCTCAAGGACTACGACTTTACGTTGGAATATCATCCAGGAAAGGCTAATATAGTAGCAGATGCATTGAGTAGGAAGAGCGTTCTAGCTTCAGCAATGATGATCAAGGAGTTGGAGATGCTCGAGAAATTCCGAGACTTGAAGTTGAATGTGGAAGTTTCACCGGGGAAGCTGAGATTTGGTATGCTTACCATTTCTAACAGATTATTGGACGAGATCAGAGACCAGCAGGTTCATGACAAGTGTAACGACCCGTTTCCGGACCGCTACCGAGCTCAACATACCGAGCTCGAGTTACCGAGCTCAACACACCGAGCTCAAGTTACCCTGTATGCGATGTGTTTTAAAACGATACTCTTGTGCCCTTTAGAAAAGTACGGTCTATTTTTTTTTTTTTTTATAAAACCAGCTCGTGCACACCAGAGTATCTACAGCTTTTCGAAACATGGTGCAACTAAGACACAAGACTTAAATTCTAATAGAACATACATGCATATATACCACTCGAAATGATAATGTATACAAAATACAGAGTAGTAAATGTATAAAGAAAGTACACCTAAGGTATGACGACTTCAAGGGAGCAATCATACCCTGGGGGTACTTCCGGCAGACACCCACGCAGGGGGCTGCTCCAAAAGTAAAACCACCAGTCTACCCTGTAACAACAAAACATAACCGGCCCAACTGGTCACAACCACTATACACAAAAACATAGACAAAGCAAATCACGACAAGTATAGGTCGTCGCCCTGATCCTCGTCGAGCTCCTCCTCGCCATCATCTGCTGTCGAGTTCCCTGCGCCCTCGACCTCGCCTGGGTGACCATCATGGATTGAAGGCACCACGGGAAAGGGTCAACTTCTCAACAATCAAGATAAACAAGGCACAAAGAAATAAGCAGACATCACTGTATATCATTCATCAAACGTGACTCGACCATCTCACTCTAGACTCGACTTTTATTCCGGAATATCGCCAGCTGGTCCATCCCCAAACTGACGCAATAGGTAAGCGGCAGGTCCAACCCCAAACCGATACCATGCATTAATCAGCAGGTCCAACCCCAAACTGATAATGCGACGTCTAGTCAATCTCCGTAAACAAAGGGGACCTAGCACCCTTAGTTATCCGGTCACGGCTCAAAACGTCATACGACTACTTTAGCTCTCACTCGATGATTAGCTTGCGCGATCAGGAGTGGCACATAAAAGTACTTGATCACATATCAAATAAAGAGAGCATGCTTAACATGAAGAAAACGCAATTCGACATTTAAGCAATAAAAACATTCTGCATGAAGAAACGCAATTCAACAGCAATTCACAATTCACAACATATATTCAATCACATATTAAATACATGCAAAAACCCAATCATATCACAACATTTCAAGCTCGACACAAATCAAGGAGTCCATACATAGGAATATAACAATCAAAATCCTAGAATGTCTAGAAGTGCCCTTACCGAACTCCAAGCTAATGCTGCTCGACAACGACCTCGACACGGCTGTCTTCAAACGAGTTCGACAACGACTTCTCTTACTCGATCTCGACACGTACGCTTCTCAGTCGACCTCGACACGTACAGTTCTCGATCTGGATCCCACTGCTCCCACGTCCTCGGGTTCGCTCTCCCGTACACCTCGATTCGGAAATCACACGATCTCGGGAATCAGACTTCCTAATACAAGCATAACTTAGTTCCATCTATGGGTTCTAATAACACTTAGCTCTCATCCCAATCTTAACCACAACCCAAGTAAACATTAAAACTCACGAGCTTAAACAAAAACAACCAGAATTCAAACATTACAAAATAACTCCTTTTCTCTAAAATTTTATTTAAAACTTCTTTCATACATCACCAGACAAAACCATTTTTCCTCTAACACAAAGTAAGGGTTTTCGATCAAAAGTTCATGAAAAAGGTTATATGATTCTATAACGAATAAATCAACAACAAACATCAACAAGAAGCAACGTACAACAACTAAAACAAGAAATCAAAACAAACCAAATAGGAAGGGTTTTGGGCACTGCCTGTTGCAGAAAACAGAGAAAGAAATTTGTTTTACAAGCTCAAATAATTGGTTAGAAAGGTCGGTAATATCATGAAGAAGAAAACCTATCAATATGACATGATTTGGGAGCATAAAAACTAGCTAAAAAGGAAGGAAGAAGTGGCGCTAAACAGTAGCATGAAGGAAGAGAAAATCTGTTTTTCATACCTCAAATGATGGTCGAGAAGGTGAGATATGTCGAGAAGATGATGAGAAACAAGGTTGATGAAGAAAGTTTATGCAGAATCTCGATAAAACTCAAGGTTCTTCGATGGAAGTTTTGGAGAGGAAGAGGAACTCAGAGAAGAAGGAAGAAGAAAGAAGAAAAGGGAAAGTGAGGGTTGTGAGGGCTGATCGATATACAGCTGGTAAAAAAAAACATTTAAATGAATTTTTCTTTTCTTTTTTTAAAAAAACAAACACAATGAGTGACGTGCAATCACTGTTATGAGATGCTAATCCCATCAATCATTCTACCCATCTAATCTCTCCTCTCTCATGATTACCCTCTAAGCTATAGGTTACAGATCTAAAAAGAAGCACAAATCGAATCGCAAACCGATAATAGAAATATTACAAACAATATAATCATAACGCTGAATAACGTTCGTAAAAATACGAGTGCGTCAGTCTCGACACGAGGTCGATCAGGGTGCTTGTGCAAGCGCACAAGGCTCTAACACGAGTTCGTGCAAGCGTCCTCCTCAGTTCGACATGCGACCTCCTCATTTCGATGCAGCGACCTCAGCAGCTAATGCACGCGGTCTCCTCAGCTCGGCAGCTAGTGCACGCGGTCTCCTCAGCTCGGCAGCTAGTGCACGCGGTCTCCTCAGCTCGGCATACGACCTCGGCACGCGATCTTGGCACGGGATCTTGGCACGAGGTCTCGACACGAGATCTCGACGTGAGGTCTCGATACGACGTCCTAATACGAGATCGATCTCGTCCTCAGGTGTTACAATCTCTCCCTCTAAAAAAAATTTCGTCCTCGAAATTGCAAATAAGATACTTACCATGAAAGAGTTCAGGGTACTGAGTCTTCATCTTCTCCTCCAGCTCCCAAGTCGCATCTCCAGTCTTCTGATCCCACACAACTTTGACAAGTTGAATCTCTTTGTTCCGCAATTGTTTGGCTTTCCGGTCAACGATCCTTCTTTGGTGATGCTTGAAGGATAAGTCGTCCCTCGCTTGAATCACATCCGCTCGATGACATGAGAGGGTCGGAAATATATCTCATGATTGTGAGGCGTGGAAGACGTCATGAATGTTTGACAAGAAGGGTGGCGGGGCAATCGATATGCCACCGGACCGATCTGACGAAGAATCCGTAAGGTCCAATAAATTTAGGGTAAGTTTCTTGGATTTGATCGCTCGACCAACTCGATGAGTGGGGTGACTCTAAGAAATACATGTTCTCCTTCTTCGAACTCGAGTGGTCGACGCCGTTGGTCCGCATAACTCTTACGCCGACTTTGAGACGTTCGCATCCTATCTCCGATCAAACGGATCTTCTCGATGAGTCCGCTAGATCATATCTGGTCCCACAACGTAACGCCGCCATCCTGGTACCAACAAAGAGGCGTCGACATTTACGCCCATACGATTGCTTCAAAAGGTGCCATTCCAATACTCGCATGGAAATCGTATTGTAGGTGAACTCCACCAATGGTAAGACGTCATCCCAACTTCCTCGGTGATCTAAGGTACACGCCGCAACAAATCTTCAAGCGATTGGATCGTTCTTTTCACCGACCGTCGGTTTGGGGATGATATGTCGAGCTAAGCCTGAGCTTCGGTTCCCATCGCTTCTTGCAATTCCCTCCAAAAATGAGACGTGAACTTCGGATCTCGGTCGACACGATTGAAGAGGGTATACCATGAAGTCGCACTATCTCCGCGATGTAGATCTCGGTCGACTTTTCCACGTTGTATGTCGACCTCCGCAAGAAATGAGCGGATTTGGTCAATCGGTCGACAATCACCCAAATCGAATCATTCTTCTTCTGCGTCTTCGGCAAACCTACAACGAAATCCATGGAAATACTATCCCATTTCCATCTTTGATGCGTCAAGCGATTGTAGCATTCCCGCAGGTCGTTGGTGCTCCACCTTCGCTTTCTGACACGTTAAACACGAAGCTACGTACTCAACCACTTGCTTTTTCATTCCGGACCACCAAAAATGCTTCTTCAAGTCTTGATACATCTTCGTAACTCCTGGATGAATACTAAAGTTGCTCTTATGCGCTTCGTCAAGTATTAACTTTCTCAGCTCCACTACGTTAGGTACACACACTCGGCCATTACATCTTAAGATGTTGTCCGTTCCGACTTGGAATTCTGTCGCCTTCCCTTGCGCTATCAACTGGACCTTCTCTTGCAGGAGCTCGTCATGAACTTGCTGGTCTCGGATCTCGTCCAACAATCTGTTAGAAATGGTAAGCATGCCAAATCTCAGCTTCCCCGGTGAAACTTCCACACTCAACTTCAAGTCTCGAAACTTCTCGAGCATCTCCAACTCCTTGATCATCATTGCTGAGGCTAAAACGCTCTTTCTGCTCAATGCATCTGCTACTACGTTAGCCTTACCGGGATGGTATTCCAACGTAAAGTCGTAGTCCTTGAGAAACTCTGTCCATCTTCGCTGACGCATGTTGAGCTCTTTCTGATCGAACAGGTACTTCAAGCTCTTGTGATCACTGGAAACAGGAAGAGTGCTCCCAAAAAGGTAGAGTCACCATATCTTCAAACAAGAAACCACCACGCTAACTCCAAATCGTGAGTAGGGTAGTTTTTCTCGTGAATCTTAAGCTGTCTTGAAGCATACGCTACCACTTTCCGATGTTGCATCAGCACGCATCCCAATCCCTGGTGTGACGCATCACAATACACCTCGTAAGGCTCTTCTGGTTGAGGCAAAATCAACACAGGCGCTATCGTCAAGAGCTCCTTCAGTCTTTGAAAACTGGATTCGCACTCCTCGGTCCAGGCAAAAGGTTGATCCTTCCTCGTAAGTCGGGTAAGGCGCGATAATCTTCGAGAAACCTTCAATGAATCTTCGATAATAGCCTGGCTAAGCCAACAAAACTTCGATCTCGTGCAGAACCGCCTTCTGTTCCCACGCTAGCACTGCTTCAATCTTAGTTGGATCCTCAACTATCCCTTCTTTGGAAATCACATGACCAAGAAAATTCACCTCTTCGAGCCAAAATTCACACTTCGACAGGTTGGCATAGAGTTGCTTCTCTCGTAATATCTGGAATACTCGGGGTAAGTGTTCTTCGTGCTCTTCTCGGTTCCTCGAGTAGATCGGGATGTCGTCGATGAACACTACTACAGATCGATCCAAGAACGAATGGAAAATCCTATTCATGTAATCCATAAACACCGGCGCATTTGTCACCCAAACGGCATCACCAAATACTCGTAGTGACCATACCTAGTCTGAAAGTCGCTTGGGGACCTCTTCCTCCTTCACGCGAATCTGATGGTAGCCCGACTTCAAGTCTATCTTTGAAAACATCGCCGCTCCACGAAGTTGATCCATCAAGTCGTCAATACGAGGTAACGGATAACGGTTCTTCACAGTAACCTTGTTGAGCTCGCGGTAGTCCATGCACAGCCTTGATCGTCCATCCTCCTTCTTACCCAACACCACTGTGGCTCCCCACGGTGACACGCTCGGTCGTATGAATTGCTTTGACTCCAAGTGTTCGATCTGGGACTTCAGTTCTTTCATCTCGGCAGGAGACATCCTGTTTGGCGCTTTGGAAATCGGTCCTGTTCCTGGAATCAACTCGATGGAGAACTCGACCTCTCGCACTGGTGGTAACCCTGGCACGTCTTCGGGAAAAACGTCCACAAAGTCACACACCACTGGTACATTCTTCACTTCGATCTGCTGGAAAACTTCCGAACTAGCCAGATACATTTATTCCCTAGTTCCTTCCTTCAAAGAAACTCCAATACGTTCAGTAGAAAGATAATTGGAGACTCCAAGGTCTGGGAAAATTACAGTTTTACGGGCACAGTCCAAGAGGACATGGTGGTGTGACAACCAATCCATCCCGAGGATGACATCTAAGCCCTTAAGAGGCAAACAAACCAAATTGACCACAAACTTTCTACTCTGAATAACCACTACACAATTAAGACATGCAGTGTTTGTGACTAAGGTTTTAGCAGCTGGGGTTGTAACTACCAATTCGAGCAGTAAGCGATCACAATCAGTTCAAATGGTTCACACAATCAGAAGAAATAAAGGAATGGGTTGCACCCGAATCAAAGAGGACGGATAAGGATTTACCCTCTATCTCACATTCACCTTGAATAAGATCATCAGCTTGCTCTGCTTCCTCGCCGCTCATGCAGAAGACTCTGCCTTTAGCCACCTGACGCTTCCCTTTGGCCTTTGCCGCAAGCATTGCCGGTTCAGCTTTAGGTGTAGGACAATCCTTGGCAAAATGCCCTGGCTTCTTACAGTTGTAGCACACCTCCTCCTTCTGAGTACAGTTATTCGCATAATGTCCCGTCTTTCCACAACGGAAACAAGTCACCTCGACACCGGTCTGACCTCCACTCCTCGCTCCCTGGGTCATCGGACGATACTGTCCTCTATTGTTGTTGTTCCCCTGAGGTCGGTTGTAAGGCTTCTTAAGTTGCTTTCCTTTCTGTGCAAATCTCTGCCCCGCACTCTGGGGTCTCACCGGTCCGCCTACAACAGTTTTCTTCTTGTGGCTTCTTACTCCTTCTACCTCGACACAGCGATCTATCAGCTCTTGGAGGTTTCGAATCCTCAATGATACCACTGACTTCTGAATGTCAAATCTTAATCCTCGTTGGAATCTCTCACTTAACCATCTTTGGTCACCGATCACGAAATGGATCAAATACCTCGCCAATGACTCAAACTTGGTCGCATACTCGGACACCGCCATACCTTCTTGCAATTGAAGAAACTATTGCTCCTTCTCGGCTCGTGCGAGATCTGGGAAGTACTTGTCCAAGAACCTTTCACGGAAAAGCTCCCGAGGTCATCTCGCGACGCTCGCTATAAATGTTTGCTTCACTCCCTTCCACCAATACTCTGCATCTCCTAGCGCAAGTAGGTGGCGTAGTCTACCTTCAGGTTATTCGGCAAACGGAGTGCCACGAAGATCTTCTCGATCTCTTGCATCCAAAGATCAGCTTTATCTGGATTTGGCTCAACATAAAACTTCGGTGGATCATGCTTCCTAAAGTCTGCTAATCCTCTCGCCTCGGCCTCGCTCTGCTCATTTGTTGTTCTTTGTAAGTTTCTTTGGGTTAACGCCGTCTATTTGAGCCATCGCGTTAACTGTTGAGTTCTGAAGGTGATTCTTGAGCCATGGCTGCCGCCATCTCGGCCATAGCTTGAATTGCTCGTTCCATGTCGGCGTTCTCGCATGCGGTGTCGTATCCCTACGAGGTGGCATTAGATTCCACAAAGTTCAAAACCCTGTCAGAATCTCACAACAAGGATGTGTTCAAACACACTGCTTCAATCAAGAAACAGTTCAAACAATTTTTCAAGCAATAAGTGCTTCACTTAATCAAACAGCAATCAACATAGTACAATTAGGTACCCAACACACATAACCCGACACAGTGACCAGTCCAAATTTCCTATGCACAGCTCGGTCAGAACCGAACTGCTCTGATACCAACATTGTAACGACCCGTTTCCGGACCGCTACCGAGCTCAACATACCGAGCTCGAGTTACCGAGCTCAACACACCGAGCTCAAGTTACCCTGTATGCGATGTGTTTTAAAACGATACTCTTGTGCCCTTTAGAAAAGTACGGTCTATTTTTTTTTTTTTTTTATAAAACCAGCTCGTGCACACCAGAGTATCTACAGCTTTTCGAAACATGGTGCAACTAAGACACAAGACTTAAATTCTAATAGAACATACATGCATATATACCACTCGAAATGATAATGTATACAAAATACAGAGTAGTAAATGTATAAAGAAAGTACACCTAAGGTATGACGACTTCAAGGGAGCAATCATACCCTGGGGGTACTTCCGGCAGACACCCACGCAGGGGGCTGCTCCAAAAGTAAAACCACCGATCTACCTCAGAACAACAAAACATAACCTACCTAACCGGGTCACAACCACTATACACAAAAACATAGACAAAGCAAATCACGACAAGTATAGGTCGTCATGCGATCCTCGCCGAGCTCCTCCTCGCCATCATCTGTGCCGAGTTCCTCGCGCTTCGACCTCGCTGGGTGACCATCATGGATTGAAGGCACCACGGAAAGGGTCAACTTCTCAACAATCAAGATAAACAAGGCACAAAGAAATAAGCGGACATCATCAGATATCATTCATCAAACGTGACTCGACCATCTCACTCTAGACTCGACTTTTATTCCTAATATCGCCACCGTCCATCCCCAAACCGACGCAATAGGTAAGCGGCAGTCCAACCCAAACCGATACCATGCATTAATCGCCAGGTCCAACCCCAAACCGATAATGCGACGTCTAGTCAATCTCCCGTAAACAAAAAGTGGACCTAGCACCCTTAGTTATCCGGTCACGGCTCAAACGCCATACGACTCGCTAGCTCTCTCACTCGATGATTAGCTCGCCGCAAATAAGGAGTTGGCACATAAAAGTACTTGATCACATATCAAATAAAGAGAGCATGCTTAACATGAAGAAAACGCAATTCGACATTTAAGCAATAAAAACATTCTGCATTGAAGAAACGCAATTCAACAAAGAATTCACAATTCACAACATATATTCAATCACATATTAAATACATGCAAAAACCCAATCATATCACAACATTTCAAGCTCGACACAAATCAAGGAGTCCATACATAGGAATATAACAATCAAAATCCTAGAATGTCTAGAAGTGCCCTTACCGAACTCCAAGCTAATCTTTGCCGACAACGACCTCGACACGGTGTCTTCAAACGAAGTTCGACAATGACTTCTCTTACTCGATCTCGACACGACGCTTCTCGATTACCTCGACACGTCTGATTCTCGATCTGGATCCCATCGCTCCCACGTCCTCGGGTTCGCTTCTCCCGCACACCTCGATTCGAAATCACACGATCTCTGAATCGACTTCCTAATACAAGCATAACTTAGTTCCATCTATGGGTTCTAATAACACTTAGCTCTCATCCCAATCTTAACCACAACCCAAGTAAACATTAAAACTCACGAGCTTAAACAAAAACAACCAGAATTCAAACATTACAAAATAACTCCTTTTCTCTAAAATTTTATTTAAAACTTCTTTCATACATCACCAGACAAAACCATTTTTCCTCTAACACAAAGTAAGGGTTTTCGATCAAAAGTTCATGAAAAAGGTTATATGATTCTATAACGAATAAATCAACAACAAACATCAACAAGAAGCAACGTAAAACAACTAAAACTAGAAATCAAAACAAACCAAATAGGAAGGGTTTTGGGCACTGCCTGTTGCAGAAAACAGAGAAAGAAATTTGTTTTACAAGCTCAAATAATTGGTTAGAAAGGTCGGTAATATCATGAAGAAGAAAACCTATCAATATGACATGATTTGGGAGCATAAAAACTAGCTAAAAAGGAAGGAAGAAGTGGATCTAAACAGTAGCATGAAGGAAGAGAAAATCTGTTTTTCATACCTCAAATGATGGTCGAGAAGGTGAGATATGTCGAGAAGATGATGAGAAACAAGGTTGATGAAGAAAGTTTATGCAGAATCTCGATAAAACTCAAGGTTCTTCGATGGAAGTTTTGGAGAGGAAGAGGAACTCAGAAAAGAAGGAAGAAGAAAGAAGAAAAGGGAAAGTGAGGGTTGTGAGGGCTGATCGATATACAGCTGGTAAAAAAAACATTTAAATGAATTTTTCTTTTTTTTTTTTAAAAAAACAAACACAATGAGTGACGTGCAATCACTGTTATGAGATGCTAATCCCATCAATCATTCTACCCATCTAATCTCTCCTCTCTCATGATTACCCTCTAAGCTATAGGTTACAGATCTAAAAAGAAGCACAGCGTCGAGAACTGCAAACCGATAATAGAAATATTACAAACAATATAATCATAACGCTGAATAACGTTCGTAAAAATAC
Source organism: Calophaca sinica (assembly GCA_037113605.1). NCBI lineage: Eukaryota > Viridiplantae > Streptophyta > Magnoliopsida > Fabales > Fabaceae > Calophaca > Calophaca sinica. The sequence continues at coordinate 85,141,798 of CM073735.1, forward strand.
GAGTGCGTCAGTCTCGACACGAGGTCGATCAGGGTGCTTGTGCAAGCGCACAAGGCTCTAACACGAGTTCGTGCACGCGGCCTCCTCAGTTCGACATGCGACCTCCTCAGCTCGGTACGCGACCTCAGCAGCTAATGCACGCGGTCTCCTCAGCTCGGCAGCTAGTGCACGCGGTCTCCTCAGCTCGGCAGCTAGTGCACGCGGTCTCCTCAGCTCGGCATACGACCTCGGCACGCGATCTTGGCACGGGATCTTGGCACGAGGTCTCGACACGAGATCTCGACGCGAGGTCTCGATACGACGTCCTAATACGAGGTCGATCTCGTCCTCAGGTGTTACAACAAGCTTCTGCAAGAGAAGATACAGTTGATAGCGCAAGGGAAAGCGACAGAATTCAAAGTCGGAGCGGACAACATTTTAAGGTGCAATGGCCGAGTGTGTGTACCTAACGTAGCGGAGCTGAGAAAGTTAATACTTGACGAAGCGCATAAGAGTAATTTTAGTATTCATCCAGGAGTTACGAAGATGTATCAAGACTTGAAGAAGCATTTTTGGTGGTCCGGAATGAAGAAGCAAGTGACTGAGTACGTAGCTTCGTGTTTAACGTGTCAGAAAGCAAAGGTGGAGCACCAACGACCGTCGGGAATGCTACAATCATTTGACGTACCAGTATGGAAATGGGACAGTATCTCCATGGATTTCGTTGTAGGTTTGCCGAAGACGCAGAAGAAGAATGATTCGATTTGGGTGATCGTCGACCGATTGACCAAATCTGCTCATTTCTTACTAGTGAGGTCGACGTACAACGTGGAAAAGCTGACCGAGATTTACATCCTGGAGATAGTGCGACTACATGGTATACCCTCTTCAATCGTGTCGGACCGAGATCCGAAGTTCACATCTCATTTTTGGAGGGAATTGCAAGAAGCGATGGGAACCGAGCTCAAGCTTAGCTCGGCATATCATCCCCAAACCGACGGTCAGACTGAGAGAACGATCTAATCGCTTGAAGATTTGTTGAGAGCGTGTACATTAGATCACCGAGGAAGTTGGGACGATGTCTTACCATTGGTGGAGTTCACCTACAATACTTGATTTCCATGAGAGTATTGGAATGGCACCTTTTGAAGCACTGTATGGACGTAAATGTCAGACGCCTCTTTGTTGGTACCAGGATGGCGAGAGTTCTGTTGTGGGACCAGATATGGTCCAGCAGACTACTAAGAAGATCCGTTTGATCAGAGATAGGATGCGAACGTCTCAGAGCCGACAGAAGAGTTATGCCGACCAAGGACGTCGACCGCTAGAGTTCGAAGAAGGAGAGCATGTATTTCTTAGAGTCACCCCCACCACTGGAGTAGGGCGGGCGAGCAAGCACAAGAAACTTACCCTAAATTTATTGGACCTTACCAGATTCTTCGTCAGATCGGTCGGTGGCATATCGATTGCCTCGCCACCCTTCCCGTCAAACATTCATGACGCTCTTTCACGCCTCACGATTCTGGAGATATATTTCCGACCCTCTCATGTCATCAAACCAGATGTGATTCAACCGAGGAACGACTTATCCTTCAAGCATCACCGGCAAGGATCGTTGATCGGAAAGCCAAACAGCTATGAACAAAGAGATCCAACTTGTCAAAGTTGTGTGGGATCGAAGAACCGAGATGCGACTTGGGAATTGGAAGAGAAGATGAAAACTTCGGCACTCAACTTTTCCGCTGAAGCATCTTATTTGCAATTTCGAGGACGAAATTTTTTAGAGGAGAATATTGTAACACTTGATGAAGAGATCGACCTCGTCACAGGGCAGCGTGCACGAGCCGATGAGGTCGCGTCTGAGGTCGTATCTTGGTGAGAGACCGCGTGCACGAGCTCGTGATAGAGCCTTGTGCGCTTGCACAAGCACCACTGATCGACCTCGTCGAGACCGTAACACTCGTATTTTTACGAACGTTATTTAGTGTTAATTAGTATATTTTGTCGTAATTATGCTTTAATAAAGCAATTACTTGTTCCCTAAGAAAGTGATTTAATTAAATCAAGAGCTAAAATAAATGAGAATTAATAGTTTAATATTAATTTATGGTTTGAATGTTGTCGAAATATTCTATTGAAATTTAAATCGCGTTCAAATCGCCAGGCGATTCTACCGATAAAATTTAAAATGAGCTCTGATTTCGATGAAAATCGAGTCGTAACCTGTTTTAAATATTTTTTTTAGTGAATTATATTGTTCTAATACTTATAAATTGATATTATCACGCGGAGAATTAATTTTTCGTAAATTAATTTTCCGGGATTTTCCGGCGAGAAATTAATTGGTTTTGCAGTTTTTCGTCGCCGTGTTTTTAGATCTTAAGCCTATAGATTAGAGGGTAATCATGAGAGAGGAGAGATTTGATGGGTAGAATGAGTGATGGGATTAGCATCTCATAATAGTATTTATATGTCACTTATTTGTGGTTTTATAAATGGTTTTCTTTTAATTAATTATTGTTGAGTGTTAATTAAGGGAGAAAGGACCATAATGCCCCTTCCCTCACCAGCTAAATATCACGATCAGCTCCCCCTCAAACCCTCACTTTCTCTTTTCTTCTTTCTTCTTCTCTAAGTTTCCTCTTCCTCTCCAAACTTCCATTGAAAAACCTTGGGTTTCATTGAGTTTTTGCACAAACCTTCTTCATCAATCTTGTTTCTCATCATCTCCTCTACCTATATCATCATCTCGATCATCATTTGAGGTATGAAAAAGCAATTTTCTCTCCCTTCATGCTACTGTTTAGCGCCACTTCCTCCCTCCATTTTAGCTAGTTTCTATGCTTCCAAATCATGTCATATCGATAGGTTTTCTTCTTCATGACATTACCTACCTTTCTAACCATTTATTTGAGCTTGAAAAACAAATTGTTTCCTCTGCTTTCTACAAGAGGTAGCGTCCAAAACCCTAACCACTTGGCTTGTTTTGATTTCTTGTTCTATGTTGTTGTATGTTGCTTCTTGTTGTTGTTTGTTGTTGATTTATTTGTTGTAGCATCATATAACCTCCTTCATGAGCATTTGATCAAAAACCTAACCTTGAGTAAGAGGGAAAATATGTTTAATCTTGCTTGAATCATGCATGAGATATGTTATTGTGTTATAGTAATTATTTAGGTGCTAATAGCATGACTAGTTTAATTTAATTAAGTGAAACATGTTAGTTTTGGGTCTTTTCTATTCTTGAGTCCTAAGAAACTTGCTATTTAATGGTCTTATTTTAAATTGTTGGACCCTGATGAAAATATTTTTCAGAAAACATAAACTTAGATTTTGATTAATTTGTGCTTAATATGCTACTTGATTTTAAGCTTGAATTAGTACTTAGGAAAAAAGGCCTTGTATGGTGATATGTATGAAAGAAGTTTTTAATAAAATTTTAGAGAAAAGGAATTAAGTTGTAATGCTTAAATTCTTGTTGTATTTGTTTAAGTTCTTGAGTTTTAATGTTTACTTGGGTTGTAGTTAAGATTGGGATATGAGAGCTAAGTGCTATTAGAAACCCATAGATAGTACTAAGTTGTGCTTGTATTAGGAAGTGTGATTCCCGAGATCGTGCGGCACGGAATCGAGGTGTACGGGAGAGCGAACCCGAGGACGTGGGAGCAGTGGGATCCAGATTGAGGACGGTACGTGTCGAGGTCGATTGAGAACCGTACGTGTCGATGTCGTTGTCGAGCTCGATTGAGGACAGCACGTAGACTCCTAGCTTGGAGTTCGGTAAGGGCAACTTCTAGATATGTTTAGATTTTATTTTTAGTATTTAAATGCTTCATTTAAATACGAAGAAGTCTGAGAACTCTACGAGTTCGAAGTTAGGGTCTTCGAACCCCTTTGTTTTGTTGTCGTGAGGTCGAACATTTATCCGAGTCTTCGTGGGCGAGCGAAAGCTGTTGCGGTTGGTCTCCTGAACCCAACCCCCCACACTTGTATGTTCCTCTGTGTTAATTCCATTGAGTTGCAGAGGGATGGATTCATTGATTTGCTTGTCGAGCATGTAATGTTGTGATATGAATGAGTTATGCATTACTTGATATGAGATTGAATATATGCTGCGAATTGTGTGTTGCTGTTGAATTGTGTTCTTCATGCAGGGTGTTTTTATCGCTTAAAATGTCGAATTGCGTTTTCTTCATATCAAGCATGCTCTCTTATTTGATATGCGGGCAAGTAATCTTATGCGTCACTCTTTGAATATTGTAAGCGGAGAGCTGTTCATCGAGTGAGAGAGCTAGGCGAGTCGTTATGACGTTTTTGAGCCGTGACCCGGATAACTAAGGGTGCTAGGTCCCCTTTTGTTTACGGGAGATTGACTAGGCGTCGCAGCGTAGGAACCGGGTACTGCATATCTAGGGAGAAGCGAAAGATCCCAAGGCTACGGCTGGTATGTCAGTTGATGGATCTGCGTCGCTTTCTAATAATGGTCGAGTCGAGAGAAAATGGATCGCGAGTTGAGTCGAGTCTAGAGTGAGAGGGTTGAGTCATGTTTGGTGAATGATATACATTGTTGTTTGCTTATTTCTTTACGCCTTGATTATCTTGATTTGTTGAGAAGTTGACCCTTTCCAGTGATGCCTTCAATCCATGATGGTTACCCAGGCGATAAGCGAGGGCGAGGAACCCGACGGCAGTGATGGTGAGGAGGACCTCGTCGAGGATCCTGACGACGATCTCTATTTGTCGTGATTGATTATGTCTACTAGATGTTTTCTTGGGATGATTGTAGTATGTCTTTTGTGTACAAATGGTTGTAACGATTTGGTAGGGTGTTATTTTTGAGCACAGGGTAGCGGCGGTTTACTTTGAGCGACCCTGTGTGGGTGTCTGCCACGAGTACCAGGGTATGATCACTCTTTTGAGGGTCGTCATACCATAGGTGTATTTCTTTGTACATTACTACTCTGTCTTTTTTTTTGTATGCACTATTTTATATCTGGTATATATAAGTATGTATGAGTTATGCATGCGTGTTGTTATTTAGTATTAAGTTTTATGTCCTAGTTGCACCATGTTTCGAAAAGCTGTAATTACTCTGAGTGCGCTTACGGGAATGTATAAATGTTTTTTTTTTTTTAAAAATATACCATATTTTTCTGAAAGGGCACAAGAGTACCGTTTTAAAAACGAGTCACATTTAGGTTTAATTTTAGTTCGTAGCGGTCCGGAAACGGGTCGTTACACAGTCATTCAATGCATGATTGATCTAAAATTCCTAACTCGGTTCTTATAAAAAAGAAGTTTTCTTTAGGCAAAGGTTTAGTAAAAAATATCTGCGAGTTGTTTAGATGTTTCCACAAACTCAATCACACAATCTCCTTTTTGAACATGATCTCTAATAAAATGGTGCCTAATTTCTATGTGTTTGGTCCGGGAGTGATAAACCGGATTTTTCGTGAGGTTTATGGCACTAGTATTGTCGCACTTAATTGGAACAGTTTTCAGATTGATTCCATAATCATTCAACTGTTGTTTCATCCAAATGATCTGTGCACAACAACTACCTGCTGCAACGTATTCCGCTTCAGCAGTGGACAAAGCCACACTGGCTTGTTTCTTACTATGCCATGAAACCAAGGCATTCCCAAGTAAGTGACATGTCCCACTAGTGCTTTTTCGGTCCATTTTGCAACCCGCAAAATCCGAATCCGAGTACCCAATAAGTGTGCAGACAGCACCTTTGGGGTACCATAAACCCATAGTTTGTGTGCCAGTGAGATATCTCATGATGCGTTTTACCGCTAAGAGATGTGATTCCTTAGGATTTGCTTGAAAACGTGCACACATACAAACACTAGACATAATATCCCACGACTTGCGGTGAGATAGAGAAGAGATCCTATCATACCTCGATACTTACTTACTTCGACCGACTTACCACCTTCATCTTTGTCAAGATAGCATGATGTGCTCATTGGAGTTGAGATTTCTTTGGCGTTGCTCATTCCAAATCTTTTCAAAGAACTCCTTGCAATATTTGGATTGATTTATAAAAATTCCTTCGTTGTTTGTTTGATTTGAAGACCAAGGAAGTAGTTGAGCTCTCCCATCATGGACATTTCAAACTCACTTTGCATGATTTTGGAAAAATCTTCACACAAGGACTCATTAGTAGCACCAAAGATGATATCGTCAACATAAATTTGAACAAGTAAAATGTCATGATTTTTGTGTTTAATGAAAAGAGTGGTATCAACTTTTCCTCTTTCAAAACCTTTTTCAAGTAAATATTTGCTCAACTCTCGTACTAAGCTCTCGAAGCTTGTTTTAAACCATATAAAGCCTTTTTCAATTTGAAAACATGATTTGGAAATTCAAAATTTTCAAAGCGGAGGTTGATCAACATATACTTCTTCTTGAATAAAGCCATTAAGAAATGCACTTTTAACATCCATTTGAAAAAGTTTGAAATCCATGATGCATGCAAATGCGAGAAGCATGCGAATAGCTTCTAATCTAGCCACGGGTGCATAGGTTTCATCGAAATCTATGCCCTCTTGTTGGTTATAGCCTTTTGCAACAAGTCTAGCTTTATTTCTAACAGTGATACCGTTTTCATCAAGCTTGTTGCGAAAGACCCATTTGGTCCCAATGACTAGGTGATCTTTAGGCCTAGGGACAAGTTCCCAAACATCATTTTTCTCATATTGATTTAATTCCTCTTGCATAGCAAGGGTCCAATGCTCATCAAAGATGGCTTCATTGACGTCATTTGGTTCAATTTGAGAGACAAAGGCCATATGATGACATGCATGATTAAGAGAGTTTCGAGTCGTTACCCCTTTTGAGATATCACCTATTATGTTGTCAAAAGGATGGTTCTTTGAGACTCTCCATTCCTTTGGAAGATTTGAGTGAGAGAGTTCTTGAGAGGGTTGAGGCAAGGACTCTTGATCCTCCTTTTGAACTTTTGATCTCTCTTGTTCCTCTAAATAGGTATCTCCTAACACTTCTGCAAGATCATCAACACTTTCTTCTCTCAAGATTTGGGGTTAGATTCATCAAAAGAAACATGCAGATTCTTCAACAGTTAAAGTACGTTTATTAAAAATTCGAAAGGCTTTACTAGAAGTGGAATATCCAAGAAATAAACCTTCATCAACTTTAGCATCAAATTTACCAAGGTTATCTTTACCGTTATTTAGAACAAAGCACTTACATCCAAATACGTGAAGGTGGGAAATGTTGGGCTTCCTCCCCTTGTAAATTTCATAGGGCGTTTGTTTTAGAATAGGTCTTATGAGGACTCTATTCATTACATAACATGCAAAGGCTTACTGCGTCTGCCCTAAATACTTAGGAAGATTGGTCTCATTGAGCATCGTCCTCGCAAGCTCTTCAAGAGACCGATTTTCCTTTCCACCACTCCATTCTCATTGTGGTGTTCTAGGTGCGGAAAAATTATGCTCAATTCCATTTTCAGTACAAAAGGCCTCAAATGCCTCATTTTGGAATTCCCACCGTGATCACTTTGATGGATACTATGTTCATTCCTTTTTATTTTGGATAACTTTAGCAAGTTTTCAAAGACAAAGAAAAGTGTCATTTTTATGAGAAATAAATAAGGTCCATGTATAGCGAGAATAGTCGTCCACAATAACAAGAGCATAGTAATTGCCACCAAAGCTTTTAGTTCTAGAAGGGCCAAATAAATCCATATGTAAAAGTTGTAAAGGCCGATTTGTTGAAACAATATTTTTAGATTTGAAAGAAGTCTTTACTTGTTTTCCCTTTTGACATGCATTGCAAAGTTTATCTTTTTCAAAGCGGAGCTTTGGTAAGCCAATTACTAAGTCCTTTCGAACCAATTTATTAAGATGATCCATGTGAATATGAGCCATTCTTCTATGCCATAGCCAAGATTCATCCTCTTTACTAATAAGACAACATGCATCATTTGAAGGTATTTTATCTAAATCAAGCATATAGATATTTCCAATTCTAGGTCCAATAACAATAACATTTTCATTTATAGAATCCATGACCATGCATTTTGAAGAATCGAAACCACTTTGTTTCCTTTATCACAAAGTTGACTAATGCTTAGCAAATTATGCTTCAAACCATCCACATACAAAACATTTTCAATAGTGGGATTAGGACTCTTACCAATAGAACCAATCCCAAGAATTTTACCTTTGTTGTTGTCACCATACGGACATAACCACTATTCTTAGGTACCAATGAGGAGAACTTGCTTTTGTCTCTGTCATGTGCTTTGAGCAATTGCTATCAAGATACCAATTTAAGTCCTTGGCTTTCAAGCACACCTACAACAACAGTTAATTTTTAACCTTTGGTACCCAAACTAAGTTGGGTCCAGATGAGTTAGTTTTTGGCAAAGTACCCTTTGGAATCCATATCTTTTGCCAACCACATTCTTGTTCTTTCTAATATTGCAAATGGAGGCGGTGTGACCATTTCTACCCACAGTGAAAGCATTTAATGAAAGAAATTTGCTTGAAGTGTTGTTGTGATTGACAAATTTAAAGGATTTTTCATGCGTTTGTGGATTATAACCCAAACCGGCTTTTCCAAAAGTACCCTTTGTTTTCCCAATAGAATGTTTAAGTTATCCCTTCCCATGGTAAATTTGGCAAGGGTGTTTTCCAAATCTTCAATCTTGTTTTTCAAAACATTGCATTCATCACACTTGAAAGTATCAATCTTTTGGTTTTCACAAAAGGTTCAAGTAGAAACTTGATACAACAACTTGTTTTTCCTTAAAAACTCCCATCTCTTGGTTTAAGAAAATAATTTTAGATTCAAGAGAAGAGATGGTTTTCTTAGAAGAAGAAATAATTTTTCGAAGTCTAGTCGTTTCATTATTTAATTCTTCACAAGTAATAAGCAACTCATCATAAGTTAAAGGAGATTCGAGTTCAAGAGCATTTACCTCATCCTCCTCGTGTTTTGCCATGAGACATAAGTTGGCCTCCTCATTTTCTGATTCATCAGACGAGTCCATATCATTGTCATCCCAGGCAATGTAGGCTCTTCTTCCTTTTGATTCCTTTTGTGGTCTTCTATCAAATTTTTCATTTTTCTTCTGACCATGAGGGCAGTCGGGTTTTATATGTCCCTTTTGACCACACTTGTAGCAAGTTGGATTAAAAGAAGTTCCTTCCTCATTTTTCTTTTGAGGATTTTGTACCTTGCCCGTTCTCCCCTTTTGCCTCATGAACCTTTTGAACCTTCGAACCATCAGACTTATGTCTTCCTCATTCTCATCTAGACTATCATTGTTGTCAGATTCCTCTTTTCATTTACGATTGCTTTGAGAGCAATTCCTTTCTTTCTTATCACTTTCTTCACTCTCGATTGAGTCGATTTAGTTCAAGTTCATGTTCCTGCAATTTTCCAAACAAGGTTGCCAATGATATAGTAGATAAATCTTTAGATTCGGATATAGCAAGAACCTTGGGTTGTCGATTTCTATTTAAACATCTAAGAACTTTATTAATTAAATCTTCATTCTTCAAGACTTTCCCAAGAGCTCGAGATGGTTTATTATATGGATGAACCTTTTTGCATATCTTGTATGTTTTCACTTGGTTTCATCCTAAATAACTCGTACTCATGGGTTAATGTGTTCATTCGAGCCCTCTTGACCTCAGTAGTACCTTCATGGGTCAATAGAAGGGTGTCCCACATTTCTTTAGCAGTCTTGCAATTTGAGACCCTATTGAACTCATCGTAGCTTAAAGCGAAGTGATGATGTTCTTAGCTTTCAAATTGTATTGGACCTTTTCTTATCATCTTCGGTCCAAAGTGATCTTGGTTTGTCTACCACTGCATCATTAATTGATTGAGTGGGGACAAATGGACCATTTTCCACAAAGATCCCAAATATCAAGATCAACACCCTCAAGAAAGATTTGCATTCTATCCTTCCAATAACCATACCCTCACCATTGAAAAATGGGAGTGCATTCATGGAGGTTCCTCGTTATTGTTTGAAGTCATTCTCTTGAGGCGGTTAAGTCATTTATACAAGAGTCTAGCTCGATGCCACTTGTTACCAAGTGACTTCAAACACAAGAGGGGTGAATTGTGATAGCGGTGCTTATAAAAAAATTACGGATAAATTCTTGAATTAAAAAAACTTGAAAGAAATAACTTGCGAAAAAGATAAATAACTTGAAGAATAAATTGCAATAAATAAATGACAGAAAATAAATGACCAGAAAAATAAATAAAGAACAAAAATAAATAAAGTGCTTGAATGATAAAGAGGCAGAGAGCAAAGAAGAGCATCGCGACAAATTATACGAGTTCGCCACCAAACACCCATGTGGCCTACGTCCCGTCCCCAAAGCAAAGCACTATGGGATTTTCACTAAATCACTAGCTTTTAAATCGAGTTCACTAGAAACCTTTACAACTCTATACCAGAGCAATACGTTCAAGAGATATCACCTCTCTATGAACACCTTGGGATTCCTACCCAAAAAGAAATGATTTTCGCAAATAAAATGAGATGAGAAAGATACACTCAATAGTGCGGATATAACAAATTGAAGCTCAAATAATACAACTCAAATTATGTAGAATAAAAAAACTCTCAAAAAATTGTGCTCAAATAAGTGTGAGTGATGGAGAATATTTGATAGAGTTTTGGCACAAAGAGTAAGTGAGTGTATTGTTTAAAAACATCTAGTCTTTGTTGCTTTTATAGGCAATGGAGGAGCGTGTAGCATTAAAAATTTGTCCGCTTGCGTTTTGATTATTAAAAGGATAATTTGTCCGTTGCGGCATTAAAAGGAAATCGCCTGCTATGCTTGATTATGAAGAATTTGAAAACACTGAGGCGGAAATGATTCTCGGACACACTTGGAGTTCGACATCGTATTTCCATACGACCTCTCCCATTTCGGCATACGACCTCCTCAGCTCGGCATACGACCTCTTCACAGCTCGGCACAGACACGACCTCCTCACAGCTCGGCACGCGACCTCCTCACAGCTCGGCACGCGACCTCCTCAAGTCGGCACACGACCTCCTCACAGCTCGGCACGCGACCTCCTCACAGCTCGGCACGCGACCTCCTCACAGCTCGGCATACGACCTCTCCACACAGCTCGACATACGACCTCTCCACACAGCTCGGCACCAGACCTCAGCTCGACGCGACCTCATTTCGGCACCACGACTTGCATGTCAAAATATCACCGCTCGACACGGAGAATATTTTCCAAAGAAAACTTGAAATATTTTCCAAACAATATTTTGAGCACAACTTAAGAATTTTTCAAAATACTTTGTGCCTAAAAATAATTTAAGAAAAATTATCATAAAATCAATTTTAGAATAAAAATCATTTTGTGAGTGTGTGATTTTATTTTAATTGAGAGCTTTTTATTACTACTTACAAATAGTCTTAATAAAAATAAATAAATACCCAAAACCCAAAGACTTGAGAAACTATCATTCTTGATACGCGTCTTGGTATTCTTTTCCACTTTTTGCACGGTTGACTATTTGCAAAGCTCCCTTTTGTCAATCATCAAAACCATCTTGTCAAGGCATGTATTCACAGTAAGAATTGTCCTCTCACTATCTCTGGGAGAATGTTTCTGGTAGATTTAATATGTTTACCGTTGGCTGGAATATATGTCATTCTAGAGATAGATTGGCTTTCTACCAACCAAGTTGTGTTGAATTGTCATGAGAAAACTATAGAATTTCCTCTGTCCATTGTGCATTGTGAGAAATCCAATTCCTCTCTGTATGCTAGTGCTTCTATCCCAATGTTTTATGATGGGAGATCAAGGTTTCATTTTATTACTTTCCTCATGTTCAGAGGCTACTCTTGACGTAGCCACTATCCCTATAGTGAATGAGTTCGAGGATGTGTTTCCTGACAATATCACTTCCTTATCTCTTGAGAGAGAGATAGAATTCTCCATAGATTTATTTCCTGGCATGGGACCAATCTTTATAGCTTCATATAGAATGTCACTTTTAGAGCTTAAGAGCTGTAGCGCCCGAAAAATCCGGAGATTCTTCGAAAAAACAATAGAGTTGCTACCAAGGTTTATTTGATTAGGGAAAACATTGTAAAAACCCTTTTAAAAGAAAAATGGCCTTGGAAACCATATTTGGGTTCAAGAGTCAATTATGCATAAGAAAATATTAGCACCCTACGACTTCCTTTCGAAAAAGGTTACCTCTAATTAGTTGTGCAAAATTATGTTAACTTTAAAAATATTTATTGGTCTCTTGTTCCTACATATCTCTGAGTGCGATGGAGAAATCAAAAGCTACGTAGTTCTTGATAGAAAATAATTGTGAGTTGGTTTGTTTTAATTAATATTTTTTATAGGGAATTTAGGAATTTGAGTTGGATAACTCATACGTCTTAAAACATAGATTAACCTGGTTGTACAACTGATTTATTTGTTGTTATTATTATTATTATTATTATTTTGATCAACTTGATATGTAAAACTGACTTAATCCCCTCTTATGATTATTTGATTTCATTTATTTATTTATTCTAATTCAATGTTCAAATTTGATAAATTAGTGACAAGGGTACTAACAATGATAGGACCTCTCCGTAAAAAAAAAAATAAAAAAAAAAATTTGATAGTACCACATGGTCGACATAATCAAAATAATAACACACTAAGATTTATATACTAAATTTATCCAAAAAAAAAATTTGTATACTAAACAAAGAAGGTTAAGGGATGTTCCAAGCTAAGCAACATCAAAAATTCTTTTTTACTGCTCAAGTTCGGTTTTCACATTTCCTTTAATTCTTCGGTTTTGATTTAGTTTTTTTTTTTAGTAAAAAGTTTTTATTTAGATTTTAATACAAAAAAAACTTGTTTCTTTTTCATTTCTGATTTATTATTCCTTCCTATCCTCATAAGCAGATCAAAGGGCTCCGCATGCATTCATGGTCAAAGAAGGAACAAAAGAAAAAATTGAAATAAAACATGAAGAAAAGAAGAAGAAGAGGGGAAAAAAAAGAGGAAAGAAGCGAGGGATAGAGATATACTGATGGGGAAGCGAAACTCTTCCCACGCGGTGGTGTACGGACGGAGACGTGGCGGTGCGCACGTGAGGCTGTTGGCGGCGTGCGACTGGGACAGCGATGCAGAAGATGGGGGCCGTTCTACAGTGGTTCGATGGCGGTGACTGCGTGGTGGTTGGTCGCGGAGGTCATTTGGGCCGCCGTTTTTTGTGGGTTGAAGCGCGGGGGAGGCATTCAGAGACCGGTGCGGTGGTGGTGCGAAGACGACCATACTCTCGGATCTGTGCAAGGGTTTGCCACGCTTGGCGACGGCGCCTTGCTGGAACGGGGGAGACGATGTGTTGGTGCCCTTAGACGCAGTCTCTCAGTATATCCATCTAGAACTCTATTCCCTTCGCGAATTACTTTCCAAGTATTTGATTGGAAATGATTTGGTACTCGTTTCTTCTTGTTACTTCACTTATGCAAGCTAACAGTCAATGTGGAATGTAATGTGTGTGATTGGTTAATTTGTTTCAGAAAAAGTTAGTTGAGAGAGATGTGGGGAGGTTGGCGAGCATTCAATGCTACCGAGGAGGACTATGCGTTCCTTTGATAGTTCTTTTTTGCTTTCATTAATTGTTTCTCTCCTTGTTGCTTTCAGTTTCTATTTTCTGGTTTTTTTGACAGGGGATAGTGGATACTATTGGGTCGATGGATTTGAGTGAAGTGTATGTGAGAGTGTGTGTTGCTATTTAAGTGGGATGAAGATAGTGGCTATCAATTAGAGAGTGGTGATGAGAAATGTTGGAATGGTGAGGAAGAAGTTTGAGGTACCGTAAGGGAAATGTGTGTCAAAAAAATAAAAAAATGAGAACTCCCAAACGGCCAAACCTCCCAATAGTTTTCCATCCTCCCCTCTATATTGTGTTGTGGCAGACATTGAGTGCAGCAAGGCTGCTGCGTGACAGTTGTTGAGTCATCTTCAATTGCCCCTTTTGTGTTTATTTGCCTTTCTCCAATATGTTGGTTTGTTAGACTATTTTTTTTTTGAAATGTTGCAGCTCAACACTGTTGTATAATGGAGCAAGTGAGACGAGACAGGCTTGCTGCGTTTGCAGACTTGTAGAAAGTGTGTAATATAGTTAAAGACTTGTAGAAAGTATGTAAGTGTGTAATATAGTTGCAGACTTGTAGTTTCGGTGAAAGTGTGTAATAAAAAATAGAAAAATTATATATAAAAAAATAGAAAAATTATTATTATATATATTTAATATATAATTTTTAATATAAAATAAAGAATAGAAACCAAATAGGAAAAAGAAAAAAAAAAGATTAAGCCAAGATATCTCAAATAAGATACAACTCAAAATAGGGGGAAGGGTGAAAACGTCCGAAGATGCTGTCTCTGTCGTGTTTCTCTTTTTTATTTTGTTTATGTTGTAATAATTAAAAATGAACGGAGGGTTCAAGAAACAAAGGGCTAGCAAGATGAAGATATTTTTCAGATGAGTAAACTTTAATTTAGTACCAGAATTTACACTCTCTATACTATTTGATTTCTAAAGTATATCAAAATAATATAATAAGTAGTCTCTAAAATTTGTGAAATCTGTCAAATTAGTATATAAAGTTTTGGAAATTTGTTTCATTAGTCTCTATAAGTGATTATTTATAAAATTTCAGGGACTAATTTGACAAATTTTATAAATTTTGGAAACTACTTATTATTTTCATATATTTTAGAGACTAAATAGAAAATACAGTTTAAGTTCGGAGACTAAATTAATATATTGATTGTTTTTATTTTTAAAGGCTATTTTGAAGTTAAAAGGTGTTTGATAAAGTATTTTTTAAAAACTCAGATTTTATTTTAAAGTACCATAAATGAATAATAAATTAAAAAAATTATTTAATAACTCTATTACTACATGAATTATTTTTGTAGAATGAACAAAATTTATAAATAATCATATAAAAAATTGTGTTTAATTTTTTTGGTCAGCTTAGACGAAATGGCAAATAAACACCACACACACACTATCAAACGGACACACCCGGGATCGAAACCGGGAGCCGGCGTCTCCATGTCGCTGAAATTGCCAATGCAACCAGCAGTGGGGGACAATTTAATTTATACGCACTGTTGGTATAAAACAAATTTACATATGTATTCAATGAAGTAATGTTACATCATTTAATGAGTTTAAAAATATATGACTTGTTATCATTTGATGTGGCAACACAGTATTTGATACATGTATAAAATATTTTTACACTATCATTGCATATATTAAATTCTAAAAAATTTATCATCCGAAATTGACATGAAATAAAATTTATCATTTAATCTAAAATATTTATTTAGATATGAATATTTTTCTCCTTCAAAAAAGACATCAATATTTTTCTATGATGTTATTTATCATATAATATTTTTTATAATAGTTGATCTAATATTTTTCAGTAATACTAATAATTTTCAGATCAAAAGTGAAAGGGACGAAGGGCTTTTGATCCTTTTTCTCCTTTTGCAGCAAATTTTTTCACCTTCTTTTGTCTTTATCTGATGGGTGTTTACGTTAATGGCATGTTTAGGAGAGAGAAAAAAAAATAGGGAGGAAAGAAAAATTTTAGTAAAGTATAAAAAAAATATATTAATAAATATGATAGACCAATAATAATATAACACATAATCAATTTTATACTTTAATCAATAAATTTTATTTTCTCTCATTTTTTTTCTTTCCACTTTTTTACATACAAAACATATCATAAATTTTAAATGCTTTCACTCAGTAAAGTGGACACCTTTGAGTTTTTCTTCACTATCGCATGGGAGCACCTGCAAGGTGGTTTATTTTACTTAAATAATAATGAGTCAGACTTGTCAGCGTCAATAATAAAGGGAGAGACAGTGAGACAGACTGACAGACTACTTTCAACATTTTCTGGCAAAATGACCTGCAGGGTGTATTTTAGGAAAAAATTTACCAAATTAGTGTAGGTTGGAAAGAAATTCCGAATTTGGGATAAGTCGTATATATTATATACGACTTCGATTAGGAAAGTCGTATATACAACATACGACTTCACTTTTTCAATTTTTTTTTGTGAAGTCGTACATGCCATTGGAGACTTCTGAGAAAAAAAAAATTAGGAAAGTCGTACATCGCATGGGAAATTTACGTAAAGTCGAAGTCGTACATGTGATGTACGACTTTGCTTCAAAAAAAAGGAAGTCTCACATGGTGTGTACGACTTCACCTCCATAAAAGTCGTATATCACGTGTACGACTTCGACGGTCGAGATCGTTTTCGACCGATCGTTTTAAATCTGTTTTCGATTCGGCGATCGAGATCGTTTTGATTCGGCGGTCGAGATTCGCTCTGGCGTGAAAGCTGCGTCGAGTTCTCTGCGGCAAATCCAGGTCCCTTCGGAACCCTTCCCTCGTAAGCATCGGATTCTCCCTATCTCCCTGTTCCTCCCGGTAGAAATCCGATGCAGGCTCTTTTTGCCCACGTCCACGGCTTCGGCTTCGGTCCATTCACCACCGACTACAACCTCGCAGAGTTCAACCAGCACGTAATAGACGACGACCTCATTGTGGGACATCATCCCACCACAAGGCAGGCGTTTTTAATGTAAAAAAAATGAAGTAATCAATGCATATTTTGATCTTTTATTAGTATTGCTTAATTACGATAAATCCGTATGAAAACTGGTTAAAAAAAAAAATCGAAGTCGTACTTGTCATGTACGACTTTCATTTTATGTAGAAAAAAAATCAAGCCATGCAAAGTCGTACATGGGGTGTACGACTTTCATTTTTTTTTTCTGAAGTCTCCAATGGCATGTACGACTTCACAAAAAAAAATTGAAAAAGTGAAGTCGTATGTGGTATATACGACTTTGATCCAATGAAAAGTGAAGTCGTATATACTATATACGACTTACCCCAAATTCGGAATTTTTTTTGACCTACACTAATTTGGTAAATTTTTTCCTAAAATACACCCTGCAGGTCATTTAGCCACATTTTCTCTAATGGGTGCTTTACGGTGGTTTTCCTTTCGCAAAAGCAAGCAATTGTAACTTGGTGAGCAAAAAAATAAATAAAAAAATAAAAAATGTGGGTTGAGTGAGAGATTGATAGAGCCTAGAGGCAGACAGGAGAAGGTGAGTACAGAGGTGGGGTTTCAATTTTTCCCGTTGGTTTGAAGGCCAAAAAAATAAACACATAATGAAGAATAATAAAAAAATTTGAAGAAACACACAAATCTAGGGCTGGACACCGGTCGGTCTCGATCGGTTTGGGGCCGAAAAACCCTTCTCCGAAGAAAACCATGGACCACAATATCTCATCCACTCCCGTCCATTTGTGTGCTCGGATTTGACAGGTGACGGTTTGGACGGATCGTCGGGTGTGCGGGTGGGTTGAGATGGGTTTGCGTCATACAATATTTTTTTACAGAAGTTTGAAGAAGAGGAAGAAACCCAGAGCATTCCAGAATCAAACACAAATAAAAAACATCAAACTTCAACAAAAAGAAACAACTGTTTACCGAAAGAAACCATCTTTTACAAAAATAAAAAAAAGGAACAATCTTTAACAAAAAGAAACAATCTTTAAACAAAAAGAATCATAATCGATAATTTGTTTACAAAAGGAAAAAAAAATAAAACTTGATGATATCTGGCTTGGCGGCACCTCTTAGGAACGTGTCTTCTTCCTCATTGAAGAAAGGGTACCACCTTCGAAAGATCTGGTCCAGAGGAAGACAAGTAGATCTGGTCGTGGGAGATGTAGATCTGGTCGTGGGAGATGCTGATCTGGAGGTCGTAGACGTGGGACTCGCAGATCTGGAGGTTGTAGATGTGGGACTCGCAGATCTGAGGTCGTAGTTGCAGAAGACGATGGTAGAGCAGAGCTATGACAGATGGTGGTAGAGCATAGCCATGGGAGATGCTCACTTCTCACTTGCTTGAGTCTGAGAGAATAGGGGAAGAGAATCGAGAAGGGAGATGGAGAGGTGAGAATGGCGGATGAGAGGGGAGGGAGTTGAGTGAGTTGAGGGAATAAGAGAAATTAGGGTTGGGCCATCTCTCTATTGGGCCGCAGTATTGCTTAAAAAAAATTAATCTATCATCTTCGGGCCGGTTCGGATTCTACTGGATTTATTTTACCCAACCGAACCTGCCCGCATTAAACCATGCAAAACTGAAGCGCTTGACCCGCGTAACCGATCCATCGACCGAAACCGCCCAATTCAATAACGGGCCGCGCGATTCATTCGGTTTTGGGCTGGGTCGATTTTTTTGTCCAGCCCTACACAAATCCTTCATCTCAGCCGTTTACTGTGTCAATGATCCAATATTTCATATCTAATCCAACAGTGAATTGCGAGGAAATTTGTTGGGGCAAATGAAGAGAATTGGGGTGGGTGTTCACGGTTCAACCGTGATTTGCTAATTAATTAAAGTGATATTTGGATTGTCATCTTTTTTAATAAAATTAAAATAAAATAACGTAGTACTCTCTCTGTCCCTTAATATAGAACCTCTTTTTGACCATTTCGTGTTCGTTAATAAAGTGAGTTTTATTAGTTATTAGTATTAAATGTGTGCTATTTTTCTCAAATTATCCTTCTCATCTTCCAAGACTATTAAGAGAGACATATTGTGGGTCTTTTAATTCCCGTTATTAGCTTAGGAGTAATTTTGTAAAAAAATAATTAATGCATATTGGTTTTTGAAAAGAGTCTTATATTAAGGGACAAGAAAATTTTACAAAAAAATCCTATAATAAGGGACGGAGGGAGTACTTTTTTTTTTAGGGAGTACTTTTGATATATTATTTTCTTTTTTTATAACAACTTTTGATATATTATTTAAACTTTAAATAGCATACAACAAAAATGGAAAGCCTTTTTTCATTTTTTTATAATATTAAAAGTAATAGTGTTAGGAAGCATTAATTAGAGGATAATTTGGTCAAATCACTAAAATAATCTTTTATAACAGCATTTTAACGTTTAATAACCTTAAAGATTTATTGGTCAACTTTAAAGATTCCATAAAAAATTATTTTAATTTACATTTTTATGAAAAGAATCGAATATTATTAATCATATTACTAGCCTTTTCAAACTTTCCTATTTGTTAGTCATAATGAAGTATATATATTTGAAATATGGAAAAAAAATTAATGAGAAATCATAAAGCTACAAGATTGTTTAGACACAACTTGATCTACCGATACTTTCCCAAATACTTATCCACAATGACTGCTGAGCAACAGAAGATATATGACACAATCATGCTAAATGTGTGCAGAAATCACAGGAGATTATTTTTTCTTTATGGCTATGGAGGAATAGGTAAAACTTTTCTTTGAAGGGTCATTTCTGTAGCTTTAAGATCTAAAGATGAAATTGTTTTGACTGTTGCATCCAGTAGAATAGTTGCTTTGTTGATTCCATGTGATAGGACCATAGTTGTCAAAACCGGACCGGACCGGCCGGTCCGACCGGTTGAACCGGGAACAAGACCCCTGTCCGGTCCGTTTGAACCTTAAAACCGGATTGTAGTCGAGCCGGCCTAAAAACCGGAAAACCGGTAAAAAACCGACCAAAACCGGAAAAACCGGGAACCGGGCGGTTCAACAAAAATTAATTTTTTATTTTTTATTTTTTAAAAAAAATTGTAAATGACATTATTTTTTACACATAAGAGATTTTATATCCATTTTTTCACGTTGATGGGTTAAATTAAATATTATAATAAAATTTAAAATTAATTTATATATTAATATAAATTATGAGAATACTTACGTTATAGTATTTGTAATTACTGAATATTAGAAAGTTATTATAACATATTTATTTTAGTTTAATATGTAATTTTTGCATGTTATATGTTGACATATAACATTTTAAGCATAGTTTAATTTTTTATGTCGTGATGTTATGAATATTATATTATTTTTTGTTTACTAGTGCTTTATATGTTATATTAAAATTTTTAAAAATATAATTTAATTCATTTCCGGTCCGACCCCGATTCGACCTCGGCGGAACCTTTGAACCTTGAACCAGTGTCTACACTTATTCAGTATCCGGTCCGGTTTTGATAACCTTGGATAGGACAACACATTTTAGGGTCCAAATTTCTATAAATGTGAATGAAGATTCCATCTGTAACATAAACCATGGTAGTCCTTTGGCAGAATTGATAATCAAGGTTAAACTTATAATTTGGGATGAAGCTCTAAAGATTCACAGGTATTGTTTTAAAGTAGTTGATAGAACCTTCAGAGATATACTTCGATTTTCTAATAGTGAAAGTAAAAATATGCCGTTTGGAGTAAAAGTAGTAGTTCTTTGTGGTATTTTAGGCAGATAATTCCAGTCATACCGAAGGGAACGAGGCAAGATGTTGTTCATGCTAGAATTAAAGTGTCATAGCTTTGGCCATTTTGTAAGGGGCTTACACTAACAAAAAACATGAGGCTTTAAGGTGAGTCTTCAGAAGAAGAAGTACGACAACTGAAGGAGTTTTCAGATTGAGTGTTAGGTATTGTAAATGGAACTATTAGTGAAATAAATGATACAGATGCAACAGTTGATATATCCCCCGATATGCTCATTGAAAATTCTGGTGATCTTCTTGCTGCTATTGTTAATAGCACATACCCATCTATTTTTTATAATATGATAGACCCATCATTCTTTCATTATAGAGCTATTTTAGTACCCACAAATGATGTTGTTAATCACTTGAATGAGTAATTATGTCACTGATGCCTGGAGAAACAAAAACTTATCTAAATTTTGATTGCCCATGTTCGGTTGATGGAAATTTTGATAGACCAGATAATATGCATACTCCAGAATTTTGAATACAATTTATGTATCTGGACTTCCTAATCATTAACTGAAGTTAAATATTGGTTTTCCCATCATGTTATTGAGAAATATAGATTAGTCTTTAGGACTGTGTAATGACACTCGGCTCATAATCACCTAACTTGACAATCATTTGTTGGAGGCAAATGTTATTTCCGGCAGCAAAGTAGGAGAAAAGCAGTCTTTGAAACATGTGAGAATCTATCTTCCGCAATCAATTTTTTCTCATGGTCAACTATATGTTATAATATCAAGGGTTACATTACGCAGTGGTTTGAAGATACTCATATGTAACAACGAGGGAGATGTGACAACCAACACTTCAAATGTAGTTTATAGAGAAGCTTTTTAGAATTTAACTTAGTTTAGGTTACCATTATTTTTCCTCAACTTTTGAAATATACATAACTCTATCTTATTTACTTTTTGCATTCTTTGATTGGAATTTAATGATTAGGTGTTCTACTTACCGAACGTGTCAATAAATTTTTGATAGTCTGCATGTTAACTTGGCATGACAAATAAAGTTACTTTTTATGATATTATATATGTTGTCTAATGCTTATCTTTATATAATTATTATTTAACTTTGTAAAAAACAATAATTATTATTTACCAGTTTATATGTTTTTTTGGGTACTTAAACATGGCGTACCATTTTATATGTTCGTAATTACATTTGAGAAAATAATGACATTATTTTCGCAGTTTGAAAGAACATAATTGTTTTCATGCTATAAATGAAATTTGATATGTTTTTCCTTTTTCTAATGAAATTTTTCGTTAAGGTGGCTCATTGTGTTACAAAAGTTACAAAATATATTTTTCGAACAATAAAATACAGAAGTAATATGACAAACTTTGTTTACCCTGTGCATCGCACGGGTGAAAAAAAAACTAGTAAATTTTTTTTATTAATAAGCCTTTGACAGCTATTGTTTGCGTGGAAATATCAGCCGAGGGATTCGGCTAACGTCCAGCCGACAAATTGATTCCTGTTTAAGCGATTACACCGAGAACGGAACTCTGATTCTCGATTATGGGTTCCCCAACTGCTCCAGAAAGTGTTGAGTGTGGTGAATCTACGCTATGCTAAGGCTAAGACTAAGATACATGGAATCGGCTAAGATAAACGCTGTAAAAAGCTGATAAATTGCAAAAGAAATAGTTGTTTGATTGATTGGATGTGTCATTTACATTTCTCAGCGAAGGTATATATATACAAAAGAAAAAACAAAAATGTAACCGCCCCCTATTAGCCATTATGTGTTCCGCACGTTCATGGCTGACAACAAGCGGTCGTGGGTGTCCCTCAACTGCTTCCTCATGCGTATCGTGGATTAACCGCTCTCCCATCGGCTGGGCAAACGATTTATCACGTGTTAAATGCGTTGAAGGCCTTCAAGAGCTAGCTTTAGTCATTTTGGCGCCAAAGTCCATGACTTTCACATATTTAACCCTTGGTCGAGCTTCAAAGCTCCATGTTAATCAACAATAGCTCAGCCGATGAGGCCATAATAATCGGATATTTCCTTTATCCACACCGGCTAAACTCTTTAATAATCGGCTGGCCTCACGATGCTCCCTGAACTTCCAACATTTTCCTTTCTAGCCTCGGTTCAATGGGACCAATTTTTGGCTTCAAATCTGATCGGCTTATCTCACGCATCGGCTATTCCCTTCATCGGCTATGGCTGATATTTTCTGGTGATAACAATTGCCCCCTACAACATTTCAGCTGTAAATACTGGATTGATGTATCGGATAAGATTCGAGTATCTGAAAACGTCAATCGCTAGTCACTTTATATGCATTTAATGCCACCCATGATGACCTGAACGGCTACTTTTCCCATACCCGATGACTGCGCTGCTATCCGATAATATCTCAACAACTTTTATCATTGACCGTGCGCATGACTCCTCTTTAAATAGCTGGCTCCATTCGTTCTTCTTATTACTCAGGCAGTTTGAACTCTTTTGAACCCTTAAACCCTAGCTTCCTTTCTGCACATTCTCTTCTTGCGACAATGTCTTCAGCGTCTGATTCTCAAAATCGTGAACATAGCTACGGCGGCCATGACTCCCTGGACAAGTCTTCTCATTCAACCGACTCTCACTCCTCAACTCGAGAGGCGGTAGGGTCGGTAGAAGGCATCATACCTCCTCTCTATCCGATTCAAGGTTCTCTCACCTTGCGACCGTCCACCAATCTGTAGGGTGGCGAAATGTACCTTAGAGAATACCTCTCCCCTGAGACATATGGTTTACCAATCGTTTGCGATTGGTTTACCATTAAATGCGCTCACCGACATAAGGCCCTGGCCCCCGCACCATCGCCGACACCGAGTTGGCACTCTAGGATGGCTGAGGCAAAGGGCGAGGAGTGGAAAAGAATGTGTCTTTATGATGCCATCATGCTGTCGACTAAAGACCTTCAACTCAACATCGGTCTGATATTCGGCTTTCTCGGTTATTGGTCCGTTACCACCAATACCTTTGTGTTCCCTTAGGGAATGGCCACCCCTACTCTTCTTGACGTGGCGGCCATTACAGGTTTACCTCTGGCTGGTCAAGAAGCCCCGAATCTGTATGACATTTCAACTTCCAATATCAAGATTGTCCATGATCGGAACAACTCCAGCTATTCTGCCTTCATTCTAGCCAATCAAAAGGGAAGAGGCACCGCAGCTTACATTCTTGAAACCTTTGTGCCTTCCTCGTGTATTGGTTTAGTAAGTACTTCGTTTGTACCGGCTCTGTCGCAGTCATCCAAGAACTCCAAGTGTACGTGGCCCAAGCTGTATCGGGTAGGCAGGTTGCTTGGGGATCACTCTTCCTCTGCTACCTTTATAGGGCTTTGTTCAATATGCTGGATCGATTGCACCAAGGTATCGACTTGAAGAACACTTCAGGTCCTTTATGGTTCCTGCAACTATGGATTACCCTTTATTTCCCAGAGTTCGTTGAACCTTCTTTCAGCATTCAATCTCTTCCCGCCGGGGAGCAGACGATAGCCGAGCATTTGCGGCTGACTCCACTTAAGCAAGTGACTCCCTTTGACGCGGTAGAGAAAGTACATGTCTTGACGAGAATTTCTCAAGATTGGCAGCCGATCTTTGAAAGACGAATCGGCCCAGATTGGATATTCACCACGGCTGACCAAAGCATTTCTCGGGAAGCACATGGAACTATGGTTCTCAATTGGAGCCGTGTTTTGATCGCTAGAGACATCCTTGGTGGGCTAAAGCCCAATTCCAGAAATAACAAAACCACAGCCGAATTTTATCACCCTAACTGCGTGGCTCACCAGTTTGGGTTATTACAGCACGTCCCTTGGCCATACCTCAACAAAGTGCCAGCAATACGGAGAACTAGCCTATCAGCTGAAGAGGTGAAGACCTTGGCCGCCTTCAACTTGGAAAAACTGAACAGTTTCCAATGGGCCTCGTTTAACCCGTCGGCCGGGGAAACTTCTGCCTTTGCTAATTGGTGGCCTTCGGCTAAGGATAAGATGTTCCATGGTTCGTTGTCTAATTATTTCATAAGGCTCGCCCTGCCTCTCGACAGCAGTCCCGATGACGAAAGTGATGAGGATGATGATGAAGATGAGGCGGTGACTGTCCCCCCTCTGAAGATGGTAAGGCCGGAGCCGACGCGCAAGACTAGGGTTTCAGCTGCCATGAAGGGTGAGTATCCTCGTCTCATTTTGCTTCTCCTTCCTTCTATTGTGCAAACGCATCGGCAAACTAACTGCTTTCTTGACAGCCAATCCATCCCCTAGAGTTGTCATTATAGACGACTCTCCTCCTCCGAATAAGAAGAAAAGAACAAGATCTGGGGGAATTCCTCTTGATGAACCCTCTTCTGCAACCCCTATCTCCAGGAAAACCAAAACGGTATCCGCTGGCAAGGGTAAACAGATAAAGGTAAGTACCTCTGTTTTTTACTGTTTCTTCAAAGCTTTGTCATAATTTTGACCCTCGGCTCGTTTTGACTTTTAGAAACAACGTACTTCGGTTCCATGGTCGACTCCCCACAAGGTTACCCCCTCCCAATCTCCAAGGGCACGGGGGGTTTCCTCGGCTGATCCTCAATCCGAGGCAGCCCGTCGGCAAGCTCCTGCTTCTCCAATAGCCGAGGCTCAAAGCCCAACACAGGTATCTCCTTTTATCTTTTTCATTGTGATTGCTCATCTATGTTGGTTTGGCTCTAACTTCTTTGTGCTTTGTACTGCAGTCGGCTAGGGATGAATCCACTATTGCCCATAAGACTCCTCCTCGTCAGTCAACTTCATCTATCCAGGTTTCAGAGGAAGAATTACAGCAGTATTTTGCTTCGGCTGACCCGTTGCAAAAGGTCTCCTCACCCTCCTCTAGTCACCTGGAAAAGGTGGACGAGGCCTTGATGGGAGAGATCCCCACAGATAAGGGTAAGGTGGCCGATTTGAGGGCTTCCCTTTTCAAACTATCCGACTCTCCTGATGTTCCCTCTACCAGCCGAAAACTGTATTGTCAAATGGCGCTACAAGTGAATGACATCTCTGCGGTATATCGGCTGTGCAAGGAGAATTATGATCACGCCACTCAAGATCTGCAACGCCTCTGGGATCTCCAAGCTCAAAGGTCCTCCTTCTTGTCCTCTTATCAGGCAGTCGACAAAGAGCGGCAGGCAGACCTAGCTAGGAAAGGTGAACTCAAAGACCGGTTAGCTCAGCTGAATTCGGAGTTAACTCGGATCCAAAACGAAATCAAAGAGCTAGCACCCCAACTTGAGCAACTTGACACGAGACTGGAAACCCACACGGAGAGGCGTTTCAGTTTATATGTTCAGGCTTCCTCTCTAGACCCTGACATTTTACGACTCACCACCCAAAAAGATGACTTGGAACAAGATATGCAGAGGGGCAGAGAAGGCATAGACTCGGCGAACCATCAGTGGGATGAACTGCGGCTCCTGCTGAATCAGGCGAAGGAACAATCTTTGACACCGTCGGCGGCGAGTGCAGTTGGTGAGAATCGGCTAGTCTTTGCTGGAAAGCGCCCGCCGATGTGGTGGCCATCGAGGCATCGCGGCTACCGGTGGGCTCATCGCCATTCTTCCTTCTGGGCCGGAAGACATGGCTATGGATGCAGCTGAGATTGCTAGGGTAGTAGGCAGGCGCAGATCGCACGATTGAAGCCTCCAACCAACAAGAGGTAGCCGATCCTATTGAAAAGGCTGATCCTCAAGAGGCAAATGAGCCCACCTGCATTCTCGACCAGTGCCGCAAATGATCCTCGCTATGGTTGCCGATCCCCGATTCAGCCACTCTTGACCCAACAGACTAGTTCTTTCCGTTGTCTTTAAGTATTTTTTGTTGGCTAGGTGGCGGCTGTGGTCACCGTAACAATTTCCTTTTTGTCTATAAATAGCTCTTTTATTGTTCTAGTATGCTTTGCCAAACCGTAGGGTAGTATTTCTTGAGATATTTGCCATTTATGCTTCGTTCATTTCTTCGCCTTGCATGTTAACTAGCCGATCTGGCGTTTCCTGCGAACACTTGACTAACCGTGAATGGACCTTCCCAATTTGGTGACCACTTACCGAATTTAAGGTCCTTGACTCCTATTGGTAAAATAGTTTTCCAAACTAGGTCACCCTCAACAAACTTCTTCAACTTAACATGTTTGTTGTAGGCACTAGCCATTTTGCGTTTGCTTACCTCAATTCTTTCTAAGGCCATTAACCGATCTTCATCCAACTGATCCAGCTCCATAAGCATGGCTTGCTGATACTCTTCTAGGCTTAAGGAATTCTGTCTCGCCACTCTTAGAGAAGTGACATTGATTTCCAAAGGCAAAACCACATCTTGGCCGTAAGTCAGCCGATATGGAGTTGTGCCAGTGGCCATTGACTTGGAATTCCTTATGGCCCATAAGGCCTCATCCAGAGTTAAATGCCATTTTCTGGACTTGTTTTCCAAATTCTTTTTGATCAGGTCCACAATAATCTTGTTGGTTGTCTCGGCTTGTCCATTGGCTTGTGCATAATATGGGGATGAATGTATCAATTTAATCCCAAATCACGAGCAAAGGCAACCACCTTATCTCCAGTGAACATAGTTCCCTGATCCATGGTAATGGTCTCTGGAATCCCAAACCTGTATATGATCTGATGTTGAATGAATCAGATAACGTCATCTTGCTGTACCTTGACCATCGGCTGAGCCTCCACCCACTTAGTAAAGTAATCGGTTGCCACAATAAAGAAATTGTGTCCTTTGGAAGATGGTGGATGGATTTTGCCGATCAAATCCATGGCCCAGCCTCTAAATGGCCAAGGTTTCACCACTGGATGCATCAATTCAGTTGGTACCCTTTGAATGGGACCATGCAGCTGGCATTCTTCGCATCCTTTGGCGTACTGAAAGCAATCGGTTGTGATGGTAGGCCAATAATACCCATGGCGATAAATCAACCATTTCATAACAGGCCCAGCCCTATGCGAGCCGCATATGCCTTCGTGAACTTCACCCATAACCCTTAGGGCTTCATTTTTATCTATGCACTTTAGCAACACCCCATTCATGCTTCTCTTATACAATTCATCATCAAGAAGCACATACCTTAGAGCTCGTCTCTTAACTTTGGGGTCAGTGCACTTAGAAGGATCCTGTAAGTACTCGATCAACTCGTTCCTCCATGAATCGATTTGATGCGACCATTACCTCGGTGGTAATTCGTCGTACTCCAAAGTCAACAAAGAGTTCCTATATCAGGAGGCCTCTTGGGCGGATCGTTGGCCTCCATATTAGCTCCTGGGGATGTATGACACCTTTGCATCAATAAATTGGTGAATCAATCATCATCCGTTGCATAACGTGCCAGCATTTGGGTTGTTGCACCCATATTCTTTGGTTAGCCGTCGACCACCAGTAGAGTCGCCCTTTACATGAATGTAATCAGCGCCCATCATGGCTAACAGCTTTAACCCTATGATCATGGCATCATACTCGGCTTGGTTATTAGTTAAACCTGGGTTTAGCCGATACGCAAACCTCCACATTTTCCCATCTGGGTTGGTAATTGTCACTCCGGCTCCAACTCCTTTCTGGGTTTTGGACCCATCAAAAGTTAGGACCCAAGGCAATAGGTTTATGCAAGTAATTGGAGATACCCAAGGGTCATCCACTTCCACGCAGGGATGTTCTGCCAAGAAATCGGCTAGGGCCTGACCCTTGACAGCCCTTAATGGGACGTATTTCAACGCGAAGGCAGTGAGCTTAATGGCCCACTTCATCAAGCGACCTTGTAAGACAGGCCTATTAAGCAAGTACCTAACAATGTCAATTTTGCATAAAACTAATATTTCATGTGGCATTAAATAATACTCAAGTTTTGTACAAGCGTAGAACAAAGACAGGCACAACTTCTCCAAGGGAGTATATCTGGTCTCAGCATCATTGAGGCTTCGGCTAAGGTAGTACACCGCTCTTTCAGTTCCATCTTCAGCATCCTGTGCTAACAGGCAGCCGATAGACTCTTCAGCAGCTGCAATGTAAAGTTTCAAAGGCTTCCCTGGCATGGGGGCACCAAAGCGGTGGACTAGCTAAAGCCTTCTTTATTTGTCTAAAGGCCTCTTCTTTGTTAGGACCCCACACCATCTCCTCGGCGTTCTTGAGCTTGACAAAGGGAAAAAGCCTTCATCTTACAGTAGAATTAGCTATGAACCTTCTCGAAGTTGATCTTGCCCAAAGAAGCTCAGAACTCCTTTTGTTCCTGGGTGGTCTAGCCTCCATCACTGCCTTGGCTTTGTTTTGGTCTATTTCAATGCCCTTTTGATGCACCAAGAAACCAAGGAAGTTGCCAGCCGATACACCAAACATGCACTTTGCAGGATTCATCTTCAAGTTATGGACCCTCATCCTCTGCAAAGCCTGTTCCAAATCGGCCAAGTTGGCTTTGAAGTCTTTGGATTTTACCACCACATCGTCTATGTATACTTCCATAGTCTTACCGATTAGATCATGGAAGATAGCATTCATTGCTCTCTGGTAGGTGGCCCCAGCATTCTTCAAGCCGAATGGAATCACCAACCATTCATAAATTCCCAGTGCCCCTGGGCACCTGAATGCAGTCTTGTGAGTGTCCTCCTCAGCTACAAGTATTTGATTATAGCCCGAGTACCCGTCCATGAAGGTTAAAATACCATGTGTGGCAGCTGCATCGACTAACATGTCTGCCACAGGCATCACATATTCGTCCTTTGGAGTGGCTAAATTCAAGTCTCTATAATCAATGCAAACTCGAATCTTGCCATTCTTCTTCTTGACAGGTACTATGTTAGCTAACCACTCTACGTACATGGCTGTTCTGATGAACCCAACATTGAGCAAACGCTCAATTTCTGCTTTGATTTGTGGTATCAGCTGAGGATGGTATCTTCTAGGTGGCTGCTTATGTGGCTTGAATCCCTCCTTGATCGGTAGCCTAAGGTCCACCAATTCTCGTGCTAGCCCAGGCATCTCATGATAGTCCCATGCAAAGCAGTCTTTATATTTTTTCAGCAGGGCTACCACCTCTTTCTTATCCTCTTCCCCCAGCAATCCGCTGATTTGCGTTAGCCGAGGCTCTTCTGGAGTTCCCAAATTGAGGTCCTCCAAGGGGTCTTGAGATTCAAAGGTTGGCAAAGTCCTCCGAATAGGTGATTCAAACTCCATCGGCAACTCCGTGATCTCGCTCACGATGTGAGGCCATCGCCTTGTTGTTTGTCTATCGTGAGGACTCAGCTACATGATATTCAATCCTGAAAGCTTCTAGCCGGTCCCATAAGTCCTGCACCACTTGGGTGTCTTTAAACATAACAAACCTCCGTGGCTAGCCGTGGTTCGGCTAATTGCTCGATCTTGAACCCCTGGGGTGTCAAGTTACAAGATTCTCAGGATCCTTCCTCGTATTCCTCAGTAATAGCTATAGGAGCCACAGAGGGAGAGTAGAACAAAGCTTCTAGATTTTGTACCTCAGCTGGGAATGGATTGTCATCAGCTGGGACTATTTCAATTTTATCCCCTTCCCAAAAAATGAGCTTCTGATGCATGGTGGAAGGTAAGCACTGGCTGGTGTGAATCCAATCTCTCCTAGCAGATCGCATAAGATGGTTTACCATCAATCACGAAGAAAGTCGACTTGATGCTCTTGGGGCCAACAGTGATCTCGGTATCGAGATTCCCAAGGCAGACGAAGCCTCTCCCATGAAGCTAGCCATTTTCATGTTAGTTGGGATCAGGTCTTTTTCAGACTTGTTCAGACTCCTCAAGGTGGCCACTGACATCACGTTCAATACCGCCCCATTATCAACGAACATCGGCTGAAGGCCTTGCCATTGATGTAGGCTCTCACATACAAAGGCTTCAAGTGCTTCATCATGTCTTCAGTTGGCCTACCAAATACAGTACTCAAAGCATCTTTTGTCGTGTCATCGGCTAAAGTTGCCCATTCTGCCTCTTCCACGCATACGTCTCCTTCTAAGTGTTCAATCTGGGGATAACCAACCCAGAACTCGCTTGGGATCAGGCTAACGACCTCAATGGCGGCCATCAATCCGGCTTCACTCTCATCTGAGAGATAATCCAGAATTGAATCTTCTCGGTAACCAGACTCTAAGATCGGCTCGTCATTACCATTCAAGCAGTTTGTGTATGTGTGAATATGCCCTTCCTCTTTATCAGGTTCCCCTTTTCCTTCTTCAGGCTGCCCTATGTCCACCTCGGCAACCGGGATTGTCATTGGGGCCTCCTTGGCTTGATCAGTTTCAGGCTCCAAACCGCAAGGTCCAAAAGCCCTGTCAATGGCTTCTACCACTTTAGCTTCTGGGATCTCCTTCTTATCGGCTGCCTTGACATCGGCTATCATCTGCAGGGTTTGTTTCATTCTTTGCAAGGATCTAGCCCTCTGCAGCCTTCTCTTCTGCGTTCTAGTCAGTGTGACTGGCTTGAACTCTTTCTTCTTCGGAGGTTGATTAACCACCCACTTCCCTTCTTTGACATTTGCAGCTGGCTTGATCATCCTCTGTGGTTTGAGTTCATCATCACTCCTTACTGTTATGCGAAGAGAGGACATTCTCCCTTCGACATTGAACTCCGCCACCCTTCTTTTAGACTTTGGGAGAGGGTCGTCAGTGATCCTGGGCATAATCGGCTGGGCTTCAGCTGAGGTTCCCAGTTGATTTTGCCCCCCAGTCTCCTGAGCATGCTGCGTTCTCTCAGTCTTTGAGTGCATGTTGCAGATCTTGGTGATCAACTCGTTAGTCAAACGTCCGGTGCGGGAGGTTTACCATGGAATCGGCTCGAAGATGGTTGGCCCCCAGCGTTTTTCGGTGACACTGGTGGGTTTCCCAATCTGTCAAACACAGATCCCCTGGCGACCTCTTGGTCTCTTTTGGATTCTTCTTTGGGCATCCAAACACCCCTAATGGACTGTTCCCCTCTTATTGGCCTGGGCTGATCAGGCCTTGAGAAAGACACCATGGCCATGGTTACACCTGGGAATGGATTGGTGTCTACTGACATCTCGGCTATGCTCTTATCGGCTAGCTTGAACCTACCCTCCTTGATAGCCTTTTGTATGGCCTTCCTGAAAACTACACAGTTAGCTGTAGAATGGTTATAAGAGTTATGCCACTTACAGTATTTCTTGTTCCTCAATTCTTCAGGAGGTGGAATCCGATGCCCCTCTAGCAGCTGAATTTGCTTGTCCTTTAGCAGGTAATCGAAAATCTGGTCTGCCTTGGTTATGTCAAAGAGTACCGCCTATCCTCTGTTGACTCGCTCTTTGGCCTTGGCGGCCTTCAATCTTTGGCGAGAATAGCTCTTCCCTTTGACTATCTCGGCTACCATCATATCAGCAGTGAGGTCAACTGCTTCGGAGTCAGATTCTTCTGCCTCTATGATAGAGACTAAATGTGGAGCCTTTCCTCGGCTAGCCCTTCGCTTTTCCTTTTCCTGGATATATTGCTAAACTCGGATAGCCCTTTCTGCCAGTTGATTCAAATCTGTGCAGGCTTGTCCTACTAACTTCTCCTTCAACTGCGGGTGCATGTTGTTAATCACCATGGAGGTATATTACATTTGAGGAATTGCAGAACATTTCCCTGCTTTCTTTCTGAACCTTTCAATGTAATCAGCAACCGACTCATCAACTTGCTGCCTGAGACTAGTTAGATCGGTTACCGTAACTTGAGGTTGAGGCCAGTAAAATCTATCATGGAAGCACCTCTCCATGTCGGCCCAATTTTGTACTGAGTTTGGAGGCAGGGAGGAGTACCAGGTGAACGCTGTCCCAGTGAGTGATAATGGGAAAAGTTGAAGCTTGTGATACTCATTTTGGCTGCTTTCACCACACTGGGCTGTGAAACGCCCTATGTGCTCTGTGGTAGACTTGCCATCTTCCCCCGAGAATATGGTGAAATCTGGAGTTTTGAATCCCCTAGGGAGAGGAACCATCCGATCCACCCATTCAGGGTACGGTTTCCTGTAAATAGGACGATCCAACGGCTTTAATTGTATCACGAAGTACTTCTTGATGGTACTTGCAATCATTTCTGGGTCTATCAAATGGGAGGCTCCCTGTAACACCTGAGGACGAGATCGACCTCGTATTAGGACATCGTATCGAGACCTCGCGTCGAGACCTCCTGTCGAGACCCCGTGCCAAGATCGTATGTCGAGGTAGTATGACGAGCTGAGGAGACGCTTGCACGAGCATCCTGGTCGACATTGTGTCGAGATGATAACACTCGTATTTTTACGAATATTATTTAGCGTTAATTAGTATATTTTGTTGTGATTATGAGAGAGGAAAGATTAGATGGGTTAGACTTGTTGTTTGGATTAATATCTTACTTTAAATTCTAGGTGTCACTTATTTGTGGTTTTATGAAAGATAAATTCATTTAAAATGGTTTTCTTGTAATTAACTATTGTTTAAGAGATATTTAAGGGAGATAAGACCAAACTTTTTTTTTCCACCAGCTGTAGATAAATATCATGATTAGTTTCCTCCACCTACATAAATATCACGCTTAGCCGCCTTAAACACTCACTTTCCAGTTTCTTCTTTTTTCTTCTTCTCTAAATTTCCTATTCTCCAAACTTCCATTGAAGAACCTTGAGTTTCATTAAGCTTCTGCATAAACTTTCTTCATCAACCTTGTTTCTTATCATCTTCTCGACATATATCACCATCTCGACCATCTGTTGAGGTATGAAAAATAGAATTTTAGTTCTCTTCATGTTACTGTTAGCGCCACTTCTTCTCTCTATTTTAGCTAGTTTATATGCTTCCAAATCAGGTCATATTGATAGGTTTTCTTTTTCATGACATGACCTACCTTTCTAACCAATTATTTGAGCTTGTAAAACAAATTGCTTTCTCTGTTTTCTGCAATAGGCAGTGCCCAAAACCCTCCCTATTTGGTTTGTTTTGATTTCTTGTTTTAATTTGTTGTACGTTGCTTCTTGTTGATGTTTGTTGTTGATTTATTTGTTATAGAATCATATAACCTTTTTCATGAACTTTTGATCAAAAACCCTAACTCTGTGTTAGAGGAAAAATGGCTTTGTCTGGTGATGTATGAAAGAAGTTTTTAATAAAATTTTAGAGAAAAGGAGTTATTTTGTAATGTTTGAATTCTGGTTGTATTTGTTTAAGTTCTTGAGTTTTAATGTTTACTTGGGTTGTGGTTAAGATTGGGATAATGAGAGCTAAGTGTTATTAGAACCCATAGATAGAACTAAGTTGTGCTCGTATTAAGCGGTGTGATTTCGAGATCGTCTTTGCAAGGAGATCGAGGTGTCTGAGAACACGAAACCGAGGTTGGCGAGAGCCGTGCGTGTCGAGATCGAGTGAGAGAAGTCGTTGTCAAGCTCGTTTGAAGACAGTAGTGTCGAGGTCGTTGTCGAGCTCGTTTGAAGACACCGTGTTGAGGTCGTTGTCGGCGGCGTTAGCTTGGAGTTCTGATAAGGGCACTTCTAGACATTCTAGGATTTTTATTGTTATATTCCTATGTATGGATTCCTTGATTTGTGTCGAGCTTGAAGTGTTGTGATATGATTGAATATATGCCACGAATTGTGTATTCTTTGTTGAATTGCATTTCTTCATGTTGAGCTGCTCTTTTTATTTGACATGCGGTTGAATATTTTGCGTATAACTCTTTGAATATCGTATGCTTAATTGTTCATTGAGTGAGAGTGCTTAGCGAGTCGTTGGCGTTTGAAGTTGCGACCCGGATAGCGGAGAGGGTGCTAGGTCCCCTTTTCCGTTTATGGGGACTTCTAAGTGTTGCCACGCTATGGGACCTGAGTTGACTGTCCTAGGGAGAGCCAAGATCCCAAGGCTTATTGGACTTTCCAGCATCTGATGCAGCGTGTGCATTCCAGAAAAAGTGTCGAGTCGAGAGGAAATGGATAGCGAGTTGAGTCGAGTCTAGAGTGAGATGGTTGAGTCACGTTTGGCGAATGTTATACTTTGTTGTTTACTTATTTCTTTATGCCTGGATTATCTTGATTTGTTGAGAAGTTGACCACTTTCCGTGGTACCTTCAATCCATGATGGTTACCCAGGCGATGTCGAGTGCGAGGAACTTCGACGGCCGGATGATGGCGAGGAGGAGCTCGGCGAGGATCGAGCGACGACCTATATTTGTCGTGATTGATTATATTTGTTGGATGTTTTTTTGGGATGGTGTACTTTGTTTTTTTGTGTTCAGAGGTTGTGACCGGTTTGGGCTAGATGTCATTTTGAGCCTGAGGGGTAGACTGGTGGTTTTACTTTTGGAGCAGCCCCCTGCGTGGGTGTCTGCCGAAAGTACCCCCAGGGTATGATTGCTCTCTTGAAGTCGTCATACCTTAGGTGTATTTTCTTTGTACATTATTACTGTCTTTTTGTATGCACTTTTTATATCTTGTATATATAAGTATGTACTTGTTATACCTGCGTGTTGTTATTTAGGACTTAAGTCTTGTGTCTTAGTTGCACCATGTTTCGAAAAGCTGTAATTACTCTGATGTGCACGAGCTGGTCTTAAAAAATAATAATAATAATAATAATAATAATAATAGACCGTACTTTTCTAAAGGGCACAAGAGTATCGTTTTAAAACACATCGCATACAGGGTAACTTGAGCTCAGTGTGTTGAGCTCGGTAACTCGAGCTCGGTATGTTGAGCTCGGTAGCGGTCGAAGCGGTCGTTACAATGTTAGTATCGAGCGATTCGGTTACGGCCGTGTATAGGAATTTTGGGTAGTCAACGTGTCGGGATATGTGTGTGGGTACATAGTTGTACCTACGTTGATTCTTTGTTTGATTAAGTGAAGCACTTATTGCTTGAAAAATTGTTTGAACTGTTTCTTGATTGAAGGAGTGTGTTTTAACACATCCTCGGTGTGAGATTCTGACTCGGTTTGAATCTTGTGGAATCTAATGCCACCTCGTAGGGATCTGACGGCTGTGCACAGGAACGTCGACATGGAGCGAGCGATTCAAGCTATGGCCGAGATGGTTGCGGCCATGGCTCGGCCAATCACCGCTGCAACTCAACAGCTAACACGATGGCTCAGCCAGGCACGGCGTTAACCCGGCAAAACTTGCGGCAACAACGAAGCGAGCGGAGTGCTAAAGCGAGAGGATTAGCGGACTTTAGGAAGCATGATCCACGAAGTTTCACGGTGAGCCAAATCCAGATAAAGGCGATCTTTGGATGCAAGAGATCGAGAAGATCTTCGAGGCACTCCATTGCGAACAACGTAAAGGTAGACTACGCCACCTATCTCGCTCTTTGGGAGATCACGAGAATATTGGTGGAAAGGAGTGAAGCAAACATTTATAGCGTAGCGTCGCGAGATGACCTGGGAGCTTTTCCGTGAAAGGTTCTTGGACAAGTACTTCCCAGATCTTGCACGAGTGAGAAGGAGCAAGAGTTTCTTCAATTGCAGAAGGTAGCTCGACCGTGTCCGAGTATGCGATCAAGTTCGAAGTCACCGCAAGGTACTTGATCCATTCGGTGGCCGAGTGACCAAAGATGGTTAAGTGAGAGGTTCCAACGAGGTGCGAGATTTGATATCCGTAAGTCGCTGGTATCATTGAGGATTCGAAACCTCCAAGAGCGATAGATCATTGTGTTGAGGTAGAAGGAGTAAGAAGCCACAAGAAGAAAGATCGCCCAGGTGGACCAATGAGACCTCGGGGCATGGGACAGATTTACCACGTAAAGGAAAGCAACTTAAGAAGCCTTACAACCGACCTCGGGGAACAACAATAATAGAGGACAGATGTCGTCCAGATGACCCGAGGAAGCGAAGTGGAAGTCGGGCCGGTGTTGAGGTGATTTGCTATCGTTGTGGAAGGCCAGGACATTATGCGAGTATTTGCACTCGGAAGGAGAATATATGTTTCAAGCTGCAAGAAGCCAGGACATTTTGCCAAGGATTGTCCCACACCTAAAGCGAGCCGCAATGCATGCGGCGAAGGCAAAAGGGAAGCGTCAGGTAGCTAAAGCGAGTCTTACGCATGAGTGGCGAGGAAGCGAGAACAAGGTCGATGACCTTATTCAAGGTGAATGTGAGATAGAGGGTAAATCCTTATCCGTCCTCTTTGATTCGGTGCAACCTATTCCTTTATTTCTTACGATTGTGTGAACCATTTGAACTTAGTGGTAGCTTTACCGTTCAAATTGGTAGTTACAACCCCACCGCTAAAACCTTAGTCACAAACACCGCATGTCTTAATTGTGTAGTGGTTATTGAGTAGAAAGTTTGTGGTCAATTTGGTTTGTTTGCCTCTTAAGGGCTTAGATGTCATCCTCGGGATCGATTGGTTGTCATACCACCATGTCCTCTTGGGTGTGCCCGTAAAGCTGTAATTTTCCGGACCTTGGAGTCTCCAATTATCTTTCTGCTGAGCGTGTTGGAGTTTCTTTGAAAGAAGGAACTAGGGAATACATGTATCGGCTAGTTCGAAGTTTCCCGACAAATCGAAGTGAAGAATGTACGGTGGTGTGCGACTTTGTGGGCGTTTTCAGAAGGCGTGCCAGGGTTACCACCCGGTCACGAGAGGTCGAAGTTCTCCATCGACTGATTCCAGGACGGGACCTATTTCAATAGCGCCTACGGGATGTCTCCTGCCGAGATGAAGGAACTAAAGTCCCAAATTGAGCATTTGGAGTCAAAGCAATTCATACGACCAGGCGTGTCACCGTGGGGAGCTCGGTGTTGTTGGTCAAGAAGAAGGATGGGCGATCCGGCATCGTGCGTGGACTATCGTCGGCTTAACAAGGCTACTGTGAAGAACCGGTATCCGTTACCACGTATTGACGACTTGATGGATCAACTTCGTGGAGCGGCGATGTTTTCAAAGATAGACTTGAAGTCGGGCTACCATCAGATTCGCGTGAAGGAGGAAGATGTCTCCAAAACAGCGTTCAGGACTAGGTATGGGCATTATGAGTACTTAGTGATGCCGTTTGGAGTGACAAATGCGCCAGCTGTGTTTATGGACTATATGAATAGGATTTTCCATTCGTTTTTGGATCAGTTCGTTGTAGTGTTCATCGACGACATATTGATCTATTCGAAGAACCGAGAAGAGCACGAAGAACACTTACGTCGAGTACTACAGATATTGCGTGAGAAGCAACTTTATGCGAACTCATCCAAGTGTGAATTTTGGCTTGAAGAGGTGAATTTTCTTGGACACGTGATTTCCAAAGAAGGGATAGCTGTGGATCCAACTAAGATTGAGGCTGTGTTAGCGTGGGAACAGCCGAAGACGGTTACCGAGATCAGAAGTTTTGTTGGCTTAGCAGGCTATTATCGAAGATTCATTGAAGGTTTTTTGAAGATTGTCGCGCCTCTTACACGACTTACGAGGAAGGATCAACCTTTTGCTTGGGTCGAGGAGTGTGAATCCGATTTTCAAAGGCGAAGGAGCTTTTGACAACGGCGCATGTGTTGATTTTGCCTCGGCAGAAGAGCCTTACGAGGTGTATTGTGATGCGTCACACCAGGGATTGGGATGTGTGCTGATGCAACACCGGAAAGTGGTAGCGTATGCTTCAAGACAGCTTAAGATTCACGAGAGGAACTACCCTACTCACGATTTGGAGCCGGCGTGATGGTTTTTGAAGATATGGAGGCACTATCTTTATGGGAGCACTCTTCTTTGTTTCACGATCACAAGAGCTTGAAGTACTGTTCGATCGAAAGAGCTCAACATGCGTCGGCCAGATGGGCGAAATTTCTCAAGGACTACGACTTTACGTTGGAATATCATCCAGGAAAGGCTAATATAGTAGCAGATGCGTTGAGTAGGAAGAGCGTTCTAGCTTCCGCAATGATGATCAAGGAGTTGGAGATGCTCGAGAAGTTTCGAGACTTGAAGTTGAATATGGAAGTTTCACCAGGGAAGCTGAGATTTGGTATGCTTACCATTTCTAACAGATTGTTGGACGAGATCCGAGACCAAAGGTTCATGACGAGCTCTGCAAGAGAAGGTCGATTGATAAGCGCAAGGAAGACGATGAATTCCAAGTCGGAGCAGACAACATCTTAAGATGCAATGGCCGAGTATGTGTACCTAACGTAGTGGAGCTGAGAAAGTTAATACTTGACGAAGCGCATAAGAGCAATTTTAGTATTCACCCAGGAGGTACGAAGATGTATCTAGACTTGAGGAAGCATTTTGGGTGGTCCGGAATGAAGAAGCAAGTGGCTGAGCACGTAGCTTCGTGTTTAACGTGTCAGAAAGCGAAGGTGGAGCACCAACGACCTGCGGGAATGCTACAATCGCTTGACGTACCAGTATGGAAATGGGATAGTATTTCCATGGATTTCGTTGTAGGTTTACCGAAGACCCAGAAGAAAAATGATTCGATTTGGGTGATCGTCGACCGATTGACCAAATCTGCTCATTTCTTACCAGTGAGGTCGACATACAACGTGGAAAAGCTGACCGAGATCTACATCACGGAGATAGTACGACTACATGGTATACCCTCTTCAATCGTGTCGGACCGAGATCCGAAGTTCACGTCTCATTTTTGGAGGGAATTGCAAGAAGCGATGGGAACCGAGCTCAAGCTTAGCTCGGCATATCATCCCCAGACTGACGGTCAAACTGAGAGAACGATACAATCGCTTGAAGATTTGTTGCGAGCATGTACGTTAGATCACCGAGGAAGTTGGGACAATGTCTTACCATTAGTGGAGTTCACCTATAATAACAGCTTCCATGCAAGTATTGGAATGGCACCTTTTGAAGCACTGTATGGACGAAAGTGTCAGACGCCTCTTTGTTGGTACCAGGATGGCGAGAGTTCTGTTGTAGGACCAGATATGATCCAGCAGACTACTGAGAAGATCCGTTTGATCAGAGATAGGATGCGAACGTCTCAAAGTCGACAGAAGAGTTATGCAGACCAAAGACGTCGACCACTCGAGTTCGAGGAAGGAGAGCATGTATTTCTTAGAGTTACCCCCACTACTGGAGGTGGTCGAGCGATCAAATCCAAGAAACTTACCCCTAAATTTATTGGACCTTATCAGATTCTTCGTCGTATTGGTCCAGTGGCATATCAGATTGCCTTGCCACCCTTCTTGTCGAACATACATGATGTCTTTCACGTCTCACAGTTACGAAAGTATATTTCCGACCCTTCTCATGTTATCGAACCGGATATGATTCAACTGAAGGACGACCTATCTTTCGAAGCATCACCAGCAAGAATTGTTGATCGGAAAGTCAGAATGTCGCGGAACAAAGAGATCCAACTTGTCAAAGTTGTGTGGGATCAGAAGACCGGAGATGCGACTTGGGAGCTGGAAGAGAAGATGAAGACTCAGTACCCTGAACTCTTTCATGGTAAGTAACTTATTTGCAATTTCGAGGACGAACTTTTTTTAGAGGGAGAGATTGTAACACCTGAGGATGAGATCGACCTCGTATTAGGACATCGTATCGAGACCTCGCGTCGAGACCTCCTGTCGAGACCCCGTGCCAAGATCGTATGCCGAGGTAGTATGACGAGCTGAGGAGACGCTTGCACGAGCATCCTGGTCGACATTGTGTCGAGATGATAACACTCGTATTTTTACGAATATTATTTAGCGTTAATTAGGATATTTTGTTCTGATTATGAGAGAGGAAAGATTAGATGGGTTAGACTTGTTGTTTGGATTAATATCTTACTTTAAATTCTAGGTGTCGCTTATTTGTGGTTTTATGAAAGATAAATTCATTTAAAATGGTTTTCTTGTAATTAACTATTGTTTAAGAGATATTTAAGGGAGATAAGACCAAACTTTTTTTTTCCACCAGCTGTAGATAAATATCATGATTAGTTTCCTCCACCTACATAAATATCACGCTTAGCCGCCTTAAACACTCACTTTCCAGTTTCTTCTTTTTTCTTCTCTAAATTTCCTCTTCTCCAAACTTCCATTGAAGAACCTTGAGTTTCATTAAGCTTCTGCATAAACTTTCTTCATCAACCTTGTTTCTTATCATCTTCTCGACATATATCACCATCTCGACCATCTGTTGAGGTATGAAAAATAGAATTTTAGTTCTCTTCATGTTACTGTTAGCGCCACTTCTTCTCTCTATTTTAGCTAGTTTATATGCTTCCAAATCAGGTCATATTGATAGGTTTTCTTTTTCATGACATGACCTACCTTTCTAACCAATTATTTGAGCTTGTAAAACAAATTGCTTTCTCTGTTTTCTGCAATAGCCAGTGCCCAAAACCCTCCCTATTTGGTTTGTTTTGATTTCTTGTTTTAATTTGTTGTACGTTGCTTCTTGTTGATGTTTGTTGTTGATTTATTTGTTATAGAATCATATAACCTTTTTCATGAACTTTTGATCAAAAACCCTAACTCTGTGTTAGAGGAAAAATGGCTTTGTCTGGTGATGTATGAAAGAAGTTTTTAATAAAATTTTAGAGAAAAGGAGTTATTTTGTAATGTTTGAATTCTGGTTGTATTTGTTTAAGTTCTTGAGTTTTAATGTTTACTTGGGTTGTGGTTAAGATTGGGATAATGAGAGCTAAGTGTTATTAGAACCCATAGATAGAACTAAGTTGTGCTCGTATTAGGCAGTGTGATTTAGAGATCGTCTTTGCAAGGAGATCGAGTGTACGAACACGAAACCGAGGTTGGTGAGGCCGTGCGATGTCGAGATCGAGTGAGAGAAGTCGTTGTCGAGCTCGTTTGAAGACAGTCGTGTCGAGGTCGTTGTCGAGCTCGTTTGAAGACAGCCGTGTTGAGGTCGTTGTCGAGCAGCGTTAGCTTGGAGTTCGGTAAGGGCACTTCTAGACATTCTAGGATTTTTATTGTTATATTCCTATGTATGGATTCCTTGATTTGTGTCGAGCTTGAAGTGTTGTGATATGATTGAATATATGCTGCGAATTGCGTGTTGCCTGTTGAATTGCGTTTCTTCATGTTGAGCCTGCTCTTTTTATTTGACATGCGGTTGAATATTTTGCGTATAACTCTTTGAATATCGTATGCGGCGAATTGTTCATTGAGTGAGAGAGCTTAGCGAGTCGTTGGCGTTTGAAGTTGCGACCCAGATAGCGGAGAGGGTGCTAGGTCCCCTTTTCCGTTTGGGGACTTCTAAGCGTTGCCACGCTATGGGACCTGAGTTGACTGTCCTAGGGAGAGCGAAGATCCCAAGGCTTCGGCTGGACTTTCCAGCATACGGTACGGCGTGTGCATTCCGGAAAAAGTGTCGAGTCGAGAGGAAATGGATAGCGAGTTGAGTCGAGTCTAGAGTGAGATGGTTGAGTTATACTTTGTTGTTTACTTATTTCTTTATGCCTGGATTATCTTGATTTGTTGAGAAGTTGACCCTTTCCCGTGGTACCTTCAATCCATGATGGTTACCCAGGCGATGTCGAGGGTGCAGGGAACTTCGGCGGCAGATGATGGCGAGGAGGAGCTCGGCGAGGATCGAGCGACGACCTCTATTTGCCGTGATTGATTATATTTGTTGGATGTTTTTTTTGGGATGACTGTACTTTGTTTTTTTTTGTGTTCAGTAGGTTGTGACGGTTTCGGCTAGATGTCATTTTGAGCACAGGGTAGACTGGTGGTTTTACTTTTGGAGCAGCCCCCTGCGTGGGTGTCTTCCGGAAGTACCCCCAGGGTATGATTGCTCTCTTGAAGTTGTCATACCTTAGGTGTATTTTCTTTGTACATTATTACTGTCTTTTTGTATGCACTTTTATATCTTGTATATATAAGTAAGTACTTGTTATACCTGCGTGTTGTTATTTAGGACTTAAGTCTTGTGTCTTAGTTGCACCATGTTTCGAAAAGCTGTAATTACTCTGATGTGCACGAGCTGGTCTTAAAATAATAATAATAATAATAATAATAATAGACCGTACTTTTCTAAAGGGCACAAGAGTATCGTTTTAAAACACATCGCATACAGGGTAACTTGAGCTCAGTGTGTTGAGCTCGGTAACTCGAGCTCGGTATGTTGAGCTCGGTAGCGGTCCGGAAACGGGTCGTTACACTCCCTGCCGATTATCTTGTGGATTCAGCTGGGGCGCACTCTGACCCACTGGTCTCCAGGGTGAAGCCTGTTGGAACGGATTCTGAAGGTTGAAGGTATTTGGTGGAACATTGCCTAGAGGTGGATTAGTATTCCATTGCTGCTCTAGACCATATTCCCCTAAACCTCCAACCCGAAGTTCCCGGAACAAATTGATGCATTCTAGGGTAAAGGTGGAACAGTGTTCCATGCACCTTTCTCCCCATGGTTGCCCGGTAGTTCGTAGTATATTTGAACTTCTTTGGAGGGTATGGCGTGGGGGCCAGTTGCGGTTGGCGGTGTGGATTGTTGAGGTTCCAATCACCGGATAGCTTCCACTGAACCATAACCAGGGGCCATCGGTCGCTAATTCGGTGTCCATATGTGTTTGCCTGCACAGTAGGGCCATGCGTTGGAGCATACGACATTACTGGCGGCAGACCAATGTGTCCAACCGTGTTAACTGGCCTCCGGGCCAGGTTGGTCTGCCCATACTGCAGATTCTCGTGATCAGGTGGCATCACTTGCCCCCTCAAAGACGGGTGGTACCCATGTACTCTGGCGATCACCGCACGCGTGCGGGTTGGTGGCCCTCTAGGTAGTGGTATTGGTTGTGCCTGAAAGGCCCGGTTGAACCACATTCACCGAGGCCGCCAGACCGACTGGCGCCTTGTGCATCTGGGTTTGCCGCTTCCCCACCAACGCATAACTAGCCGAGTGTTCACCTTCGCCTCTACCGTCTCCATGTCTCTCGCCTGCTGAACCTCGTTATGCACCATGGGCCTTACAATATCTGCCAACTGCCTTGACACTTGGTACATAATGTCATGAATCCCCATATCAATCTGCTGCCTGATGAAAGAAGTGGTCATGACCACTGGGGCTTCGGTATTCTCTGGGTTATTCATTTCTACAGAGGCTGGTGCGGAGACTGGAATGTCTTCAACCACTATGGGCATACCCAAGGTGTATGCTGACTCGTTGTTCTTGCATGGTGGGGTTCTTTTGGGATTTGAACTCGACTCCATGTTGTTGTTGAGTTTCTTTCCGGACCTCAGGTTCATACGCCAAGCGTGATCCTGCCCTGGAGAATCAAACCTGTCCTTCAATTCACCTATGGTCCCACCGGGCGTGCCAAACTTGTTTACGTGGAAATATCACCGGTGGATTCGCTAACGCCCACCGACAAATTGATTCCTGTTTAGCGATTACACCGAGAACTAACTCTGATTCTCGATTATGGGTTCCCCAACTGCTCCAGAAAGCGTTGAGTGTGGTGAATCTACGCTATGCTAAGGCTAAGGCTAAGATACATGGAATCGGCTAAGATAAACGCTGTAAAAAGCTGATAAATTGCAAAAGAAATAGTTGTTTGATTGATTGGATGTGTCCTTTACATTTCTCAGCGAAGGTATATATATACAAAAGAAAAAACAAAAATGTAACCGCCCCCTATTAGCCATTATGCGTTCCGCACGTTCATGGCTGACAACAAGCGGTCGTGGGTGTCCCTCAACTGCTTCCTCATGCGTATCGTGGATTAACCGCTCTCCCATCGGCTGGGCAAACGATTTATCACGTGTTAAATGCATTGAAGGCCTTCAAGAGCTAGCTTTAGTCATTTTGGCGCCAAAGTCCATGATTTTCACATATTTAACCCTTGGTCGAGCTTCAAAGCTCCATGTTAATCAACAATAGCTCAGCCGATGAGGCCATAATAATCGGATATTTCCTTTATCCACACCGGCTAAACTCTTTAATAATCGGCTGGCCTCACGATGCTCCCTGAACTTCCAACATTTTCCTTTCTAGCCTCGGTTCAATGGGACCAATTTTCGGCTTCAAATCTGATCGGCTTATCTCACGCATCGACTATTCCCTTCATCGGCTATGGCTGATATTTTCTGGTGATAACAGCTATATTAAATACTCCCTCCGTTTCTATTTATAAGCCTCTTTTAGAGAAAAAAATGTTTCTTTTTATAAGTCTCTTTTTAAAAAATATCCATAATCAATATTAATAGTCTTGTCTTGGGAGATAACAATATACACTATAATCAATATAAAGATAGAATAAATAAGGAAAAACATATACATTATTAACAAATTTAATTAGACTAACTATTTTTTTATTAAGCGTGTTTTTGTTTAAATAGGCTTATAGATAGAAATTGAGGGAGTATCTGAAATAGCACTCTTCTCATGATGATGTTTTAGCAGCAGTACACTAGACACTCAACGAGTCTAGCTTAGCTGTGCTCTAGATATTACCGTAGCACGAGCCACGATGGGCAGTTTTATTGACATTGGCGGTTTTTATTGACGGACACCAATAGACAGTAGCAGTAGGCATTTGCGCCCAAAATAAGGAGATCTAATTAGTGACGGTCGGCTTCGGTAGTAAAGTGAGATTATTTTTACACACCCGAATCCGTCCGTATCAATCCAAAGGAAACA
Organism: Calophaca sinica; assembly: GCA_037113605.1. Lineage (NCBI taxonomy): Eukaryota > Viridiplantae > Streptophyta > Magnoliopsida > Fabales > Fabaceae > Calophaca > Calophaca sinica. Next base: position 85,186,742 of record CM073735.1, read on the forward strand.
GTAATCATGTACCCAATGACCCGTGGACCTGAATCCACCCACCCAAAGTCTTGATGATTTTAATGGGTTCGTCGGAATTCGGTCGGATCACTAATTTTGTCCACCCCATAATGTAACTGTACCAACACTAGCTGCTCACTATTTCGTCTTCAAATGTTCAAGATCATTTATTGGTAGTGCATTTATTTTTAATCGAAACTTGGGTACGATGATGGTTTGGAAAAAGTGGGGTATTGGAACCTTTTGGTATAACATCATTATCAAATAAAAATAAGGCGGCGTCTATCGTGCATGACCATTGTGGGTCATGTACAATACAGAAGAATTGTTTAGTAATTTTGAAATTAATTATAAGACCCTGATTTATTTCAAAATCCTAGAAATTACCCCACAATTCCCAGTCTATATCCTCTCTCATAGACCCTACCCCCAACATCATGCTCTCTGCAACAACATTCCAACCAACACTGTCAATCTCATGTTTCCCGAAACAAGCATGGAGCTGGGTTTCTTCAACAAAAAAAAAACCAAAATAAATTCAGAACAATTGGTTTTTAAACAAAAATAAAGAAAACAGAACATATGGTCTTCATTTCAATCTTGAACCATTGTTTGATCCTATCGTGATAAAAAACAATAATTTGAGTTACTAGTTTGAACAAAAAATCAGTAGCAAAAAGAGTGATAGAAAGGTTTGCAAGATAGTGAGAAGTGGTTGGCCAACGCGAACGGCGACTCCACATCGCCCCTGTCATCAACAACTCGCAAGTCCACCGGACCCAATTGGGCGAACGCCACTGTGCCGCTTTCCCGTCATCCGGCGAATCATGGCGTCGCTTAGCCCCTGGAACCGGTCACCTCACCGCCACTGCTGCGACCAGTGTGAAACTCCTATTTCCCCCGGTTCCCTTTTTCAGTTCAGTATTGGAGCCACCGTGAGACACCGCTCCCTCTTCGAAACAGTCTCGTCGCCGCCAAGCCCCACGTCTGGCACCTCGCAAGCACCTTCCGTTTGCATCTCCACCATCAACGACCACCGTGGTCCTTCTCCCCAGGCCTTGTTTGGGAAACTCTGCCAGAACTCACTAATGATAGATTTGGACTTGGAAATAGTAATATTTTTTTGGCTAAATTCCAAAAATGGTCCTCTATGTTTATTTTAGGTTTCAATTTGGTCCTTTACGTTTTATTTATTCCGTTTTGGTCTTCTACGTTTAAAACGTTACACGACGTTAGTCTTTTCCGTAACTACTGAATTAAACGCCGTTTATTTTGTCTGCGTGGCGCTCATGTGGCACTCGTTTTCTGACGTGGTGTTGACCCTTTGTTCACGTGGCCTTGCTTTGCCTTGACTGATAAGATCGAAGAAGAGAGCTCAACGACGCTTGAAAATTGAGGGTCAGTGTTTCTTGGATAACGTTTGATTAGGGCATTGTTGTGTGGTTCAGAGGTCGGAGTGGCTTCTCGTTTGTCTTCTTCGCCATCGTTGAAGGTATGTAGACCGAATCCCTTTGTTTTTTTTGTTATCTTTGTGCGAGCAGTAGCTGTTGTGTATCGCTATTGTCTTCTTAATGTTTGTTTGGTTGCTATTGTTTATTGTGTTGGGTGTGGCCCCCTTGTCTGTGGTCCCTTTCTCTGTTAAGTTTGGTGATGACAAAAGGGTGTTGGGTGTGGTCTCCTTGTGTTGGGTGTGGTCTCCTTGTCTGTGGTCCCTTTCTCTGTATGTTTTTTGTTTCCCAAACCTAACACTGTTTATGTATTGTTAATTAGGTGGGGTTTGTGATGGATGGCTACTTTGATTGTGTGTTTCACCATGCTGGGCATTTTGTTGAACCTGATCCAGCGGCCTACAGTGGCAATGATTCTACATGGCGTTGTGACCCAGATAGATGGTCCTACTTTGAGATTTTAGGCATACTGAAGGACATGGGTTACCCAGATGTGATAGAGATCTGGTACAATGACCCAAGTGTTGAGCTGAAGCTGTTGACTGATGACAAAGGTGCAATGGAGATGATCAACATAGCAAATGTCCATGGCAATGTGCATATATTTGTGGAGCACCCAATTTCACAGCCTGAGGTCATTGGAGTACTAGATGGCCCTGAAAAGAATAATAATGGGCCTGATGTAGTTAATGGGTCTGAGAAGCATGAAGGGGAAGTAGATGGGCCTCATGTACATAATGGGCCTGATGTAGTTAATGGCCCTGATGTAGATAATGGTTCTCATGTAGTTAATGGGCCTGATGTACATAACGGGCCTGATGTAGTTAATGGCCCTGATGTAGATAATGGGCTTGTTATTGATGATGTTGGCCCAGAGGAGAATGAAGGGGGTTTGCAAGCTGAAGAACATGAAGGGGGTGTGCACACTGAGTTGTATGGGCCAGGTAACAAATCTGGGCCTAATGAGGGGTCTGCTGAGGGAGAGCTTGAAGGGGGTGTGCACAGTGAGGATAGTGCTAAAGATATTCATTTTGATGACTCAGAAGAAGAGGTAGATGAGGAAGATGGGTTTGAAAGACAAAATGTTAACCCCATACTAGAAATACAGTGCAGTGGATCAAAGACAACAACAGGGAAGGGCAAGAGAGGTCAAGGCAAAGCAAGTGGGAGTAAGACAAGTCAAGGCAAAGCAAGTGGCAGTAGGACAAGGCAAGGCAAAGCAAGTGGCAGTAGGACAAGTCAAGGCAAAGCAAGTGGCAGTAGGACAAGTCAAGGCAAAGCAAGTGGCAGTAAGACAAGGCAAGGCAAAGCAAGTGGCAGTAGGACAAGGAGTAGGGGAAGACCAAAGAGGGCTCCTGCTAAAGTGGTTGAACATGAAAATTTTAGTGAAGACTCTGAAACTGATGAATTGCTTGAAGTGGGCAATGAAGCAAGACAAGTGCGGGTCAGGGGGCTTAGTGATAGTGACTACACTAGTGAGGAGCTTGAAAATGGATATGAGAGTGATGACTCGGATGCTGGGCAATCAAGGGTCAAGTTCCCAACATTTAACTTGCCAAGTAAAATGACTGACTACAAATGAGAACTTGGTACTTATTTTTCGTCAAAAGAGGACTTTAAGGAGGCTATTAGAACATATGCCATCCATTCTGGAAGAAACCTGAAGTTTAAAAAAAACGACAAAGAGAGGATAAAGGTGATTTGCTCTCCTGGATGTGGATGGGAAGCATATTGTGGCAAGTTGCCGGATGAAGACAGTTGGCAACTAAGGAAGTTAAATGACAACCATACTTGCAGTAGGGAATTCAAAATTAAATTACTGAGTTCCAAGTGGTTGAGCAAGAAATTACACAACAGTGTGAGGGAGAACCTAAAGATCAAGTTGACTGATATAATGGAGAAGGCTAATAAGAAATGGAATTCTGGTATAACTAAGCTAAAGGCATATAGAGCTAAGACTGCTGCCATAGATCTAGTTGATGGATCTTTCAGGGAACAATACACTAGACTTTATGACTATGGGCATGAGTTGCTAAGGGGAAATCACGGGTCAATAGTCAAAATAACCACACAAGCATTTCAAGGTGATGAAGGAGACTTGCAACACCCTGAAAGGCCACTGTGCCCTCACTTCTAGAGGATGTACATATGTTTTAGAGGATGTAGGGACAGCTTCCTTAAATGCAGACCCATCATAGGACTTGATGGATGTTTTCTTAAGGGGTATTATGGTGGACAAATACTAGCTGCAATTGGAAGGGATCCTAATGACCAAATGCTCCCTATTGCTTTTGCTGTGGTCGAGGGAGAAAACAAAGATACTTGGACATGGTTTATGGAGCTTCTGATTAATGACTTGGGAGGCAGAAATGCATGTGGTACATACACAATTATTAGTGATCAACAAAAGGTATGATAACTTCAGGAAGAGGCATGCTGGACAGCAATTGAAGCAATTGATGTGGAGGGCTGCTAAAGCAACATATCCTCAAGCATGGGAGAGGATTATGAAGGAAATGAGGAATGTCAATGAAGAGGCATTCAAGTATCTGTGGCAAATACCACCAAGATATTGGAGCAAATCAAGGTTCACAGCTGGATCAAAGTGTGATACCTTGTTGAACAACATGTCTGAGGCATTTAACTCAGTAATTGTTGGTTCAAGAGCCAAACCAATTGTAACAATGTTAGAGGACATTAGGGTGTACCTAATGGAGAAATGGGCATCAAATAGGATGAAAATAGCATCTTATAGTGGAAGTATTTTGCCAAGAATTAAGAAGAGGCTTGAGAGAGAATGTGGGTACACGAATGAATGGATGGCAAGGTATAATACTGTTTGTAATTCTGTCTGCTTAACTCTGACTACAAATTCTGTTTTTAATTCTCTTTAGTTATAATTCTGTTAGTTATAATTCTGTTTAGTTTTAATTCGGTTTCTGTTTTAATTCTGCAGGTGGGCTGGAGATAACTTTTATGAGGTGAGGCATATTAGCCATACTGGAGACAAATTTGTTGTCAACATCCAAGCCAAAGAGTGCTCATGCAGGAAGTGGATGTTGACAGGCATACCTTGCTGTCATGCCATTTGTTGCATGAGACACATCAATCTTAATCCAGAGGACTACATTCCAAATTACTACAGAAAGGAAGCATATGAGGCATGCTACGAGTCGCTTATTTATCCAAAGAATGGGAAGAACTTATGGCCCCAAACTGATTATACGGATTTACAACCACCACCGATTAAGAGGCAACCGGGGAGACCAAAAAAAAGGAGAAATAAAGAGCCTGGAGAATTGAAAAAAGATGATGGGAGTTTGAGGAAAGTTGGTCTACAACAAAGGTGTTCTAGGTGCCACCAACATGGCCACAACAAAGCAAGATGCCCACTTCCACCACCAGTTGTCCCCGATGCACCAGAACCTTCAACAAATGCTGCTGCTGATGCTTCAACAAATGCTGCTCCTGATGCTTCTAGTCAAGCTGCTCCTGATGCTTCTAGTCAAGCTGTTCCAATTCCTGCAGCTCAGCATGCTCCAGTACCTGCAACTCAACCTGCTCCAGGGTCTGCAAGCCAGCCTGCTGCAGGGTCTGCTAGTCAGCCTGCCCCAACAATTTCAACTCAAACTCAGCAAACTACTTTAAGCACTGCCTCAGGAAGAAAAAAGAGAAAGGGGATTCAGGAGTCAACTCAGCCACCAATCTCAAATCCTCAAGAAAAGAAGGCTTGGGTTCAACCACCTGCAACCCAAACACCTGCAAACAACCCAGCTTTGCGAATGAAGATGCCAGTCAAAAGGCCTACTCAAGCATGGAAGATTTGAAGACTTTATGTTGATGTGTTGATGTTTTGGAATGAATGTTATTTTGGAATGATATTTTGGTTTGTTATTTTGGTTTGTAATCCTGAAACTATTGGTCTGTAATCAGTTTATCAGAGGCCATTTTGGAGTCTTGAAATGTTAGTTTGGTCTCTAATCTGTTAGCATACTAGTCAGGATCTCAGAATCGCTTAACAGGATCACCGATGTAATTTATACAGCTTTGTAATCACTTTGTAATCAATGACAGGTTTATTTTGATTATGCTCTTTGTTATGTTGTCAATTTTAAATCAGTTCCTAATCCTAAACAGGGAATGCATGCTGTTGTTTTTGGTTATGCTGCTGTTATGCTGCTGCTGTTATGTTCAATGATGGATATTTGGCTTTGTATTAAACTGAAACAGGGACTTCATATAATCATGGGCAAAACATATCAACTTCATTAGATTTCAAATTGATACAAATTGTAGATTTCAACTTCATTGAACAAACACTTTGCATTACAATAACAAAGCTGCCATTACAATAACAAAGGTTTTGGGTACATTTGAACTCTACTCAACCTAAATAAGCAACTTCACTGAACCTAACAACAAGCTGACACCAAGTTGTCAGCTTAGACACCTACACCTAAACTAATTTAGATACATTGATGAGATCCCATTTGCTTTGCCATTTGAGAACAACATTGTCATTAGTACCAAGTTGATTCCAACAGAAACACATCCAACCACAATTGAAGTCTTGAGCCATTTTCTAGTTGTCCATAGCTCCTCCTTCAACAAGCAGATTTCATTCTTGAGCTTACCACTTTTCCTCTTTTGTCTAGCAATTTTCAAATCTCTCTCATCAACAACATCATCATCATCAGACCACCTAAAGAAATTGCAGCCCTTGGACTCACAATCCTGAATAGAACATAAACAATAGAAACATGAGACCCTTTATCAAAACAAATAAATTAGACAACCCTTTATCAAAACAAATAAATTAGAGACCAAAGGGCATAAAAAATCGATTCAAATATGTGGGTACCTTGTAGTTTCTACATCCCCAGAATTGCTTCCCATAATTTACACTGCCCAAATCACCAACAGTTCGTAGAACACATATCTGATGGCATCCACACACAGGGGGGTGCCTCCTTTGCAAGCTGTCACACGAAGGTTGCGATGTTGCAGAGTTTTCATGGCTCTTGGAAGTAAAAGCTCTGCAGCTCCGCGAAGATGAATAGCTTTGGGACATGTTTCCAGAACCAGCAGCACAAAGACAACGTAGCAGCACACAGACAACGTAATGGAGAAGAAGAAATGAAGGTTTTAATTTCAAACCCTAATCCCCAAATGAAGGGGAAGAAGAAGGCCTGGATGTTTTTAACCTAATCCCCAGCGTGATGAACGAAGGGTCAACACCACGTCAGAAAACGAGTGCCACGTGAGCGCCACGCAGACAAAATAAACGGCGTTTAATTCAGTAGTTACGGAAAGGACTAACGTCGTGTAACGTTTTAAACGTAGAGGACCAAAACGGAACAAATAAAACGTAGATGACCAAATTGAAACCTAAAATAAACATAGAGGACCATTTTTGAAATTTAGCCTATTTTTTTTTGTTAAAACATGCCTTTGTATTGTACATGACCCATAATGGTCATGCACGATAGATGCAACCTAAAAATAATGATAATAATATTTATTAAAGTGCATTACCTATTCATAGATTGTGAGCCCACACCCAAGTCTTAACCTTATCGAATGCTTCTAGGCATCTCGTGATAACTAATAATACGAGTAAATTGATAAATTAGTCCCCGAGAAAAATCATAGAGATTAATTTTGTCTCTGAGAAACGAAAAATACAAATATGTTTCTTAAATTTTAAATATAGATAAAATTAGTCTATTTTTAGATAATTTTTAGGAAGAATATTTTAGTTCATATCACGCTATAATATGACCCGCATTTTGGATTCTTAAAACTAAATTAATATTTTTCTATTTTTTAAGGGTTAAATTGGTCTCCGTGATTTTTCTCCGATCGATTTAGATATTTACTCACAATAATACTTAGAGCATAGGATGTGAGGGGTGACCTGTGGAAAATGAATAGCAAGAATGTTGAAACCGAGGTGTCAAGTTACGCTGATCCAAAGAAAAATTGGAGTACCAATGGTCAATGGACAACAAGTATATTCTCTACAAAACCCTCAAACCACCCCAAAAACAACTCCAAATGTAGAAGAAAAAAGAAAGGGTAGCTAAAGCATATGTGTATGAACTAAATACTATATGGACAAAATAGTAATCCTAAAAGTTTGAAGCCCTTTAAAATGATCAAAACTTTTGAAGCTTTGATTAATGTGCTGGTTGTCTATTGCCACAGGTTTATTAGCAGACCGTGCTTCTTCTATGGATTTCACGTGGTTTAGTGTGTTCTCTTTTTTAAAAACTGTGTCTAACAGGAGTGTTCGATGCAATTTCTCTTACGCTATGCTTGGTTTCGAGAAGAAATTGAGAAGAGAGAAAAAGGTGAGAAAGAGTGTAAGAAGAGAGAAAGATGTGAGAAATAGAATAGATTTGAAGTATTGATTGATTTAAGAGAAAGAGAATAGAAATAGAAGAGAAAAGTGTATTTAATTTTTAAAAAGACAAAAATATACTTGTACTAAAAATTAATTTATTTTTTGTTTGAACGTAACTTCTTATCAAAATTAATATATTTTTTATTTGAATTCAATTAATTAATTAATATAATTTTATTAATTTACTTTTTTTGATTTTAACTTTTAATTTTGATTTTAATTAATCTAGTTTTTTCAACCAACATTTTATTAGATTTATTAATTCAAAATTTATGTTGCTTTGAATTTAGTTTTATATCACTGTGTACAAGACAACTAACGTTGATCCGTTCCCGTGATTCACTTTGCTGGTCATTGTACAATTTTTTTTGTTTTACGAGACGGTACAAATTTTTAATGCATTGAATTAATATCAATTAAGGGCATAAATGGGACTAAGCAAGAAATTAACCATTTCTCTTCTCTTTTTTCTCTATTTTGGAGAGATTAAAAAAATGGTGGGTCCCACTGATTTTTTTTTCTCTCCCCTATTTCTCCTCTAAACCTGTAACGACCCGTTTCCGGACCGCTACTAAGCTAGAACAATTCTAAATGCAAGTAGGTTTTCGAAATAGTACTCTTTGTGTCTTTTGGAAAATACAGTAAATTTTTTTTTCTTTTTATAAACAAGCGTCTTTTGTAACACACATTCAGAGTACGAGCAACGTTTTCGAAACATGATGGAATTATAAATGCAATTGACTACCACAACGAAATAAAGACACAAGATTATGTACTGGAACACATACATAATATATATATAAGCTTGACAATCCTAACAGTACATACAAAACATATTCAGTGCATACAAAATAAAAGCGGTGCATAACTATGTGCAAGAAAATACACCTAAAGTATGAGAATTCCTGTGAAGACAATCATACCCTGGGGTACTCCTGGCAGACACCCACACAGGGGGCTGCTCCAAAAGTATACCACCAGTCTACCCTGCAATACACATAGAACAACACTAAAAACTCGACTGGTCACCACAACAACTGTATACTATAATCAAAATTCCACAGCCATCCGAAATACAAGCGTGCAATATCCAATCACGATAATTAAAAGTCATTGCCCGGATCCTCGAAGGGGTCCTCCTCCTCATCGTCCGCCATCGGGTCCTCCGCATCCTCGCCATCGCCTGGGTAACCATCATAGATTGAAGGCACCACGGGAAAGGGTCAACTTCTCAATTAAACATAGAAATAGCAAATCATACAACAAAGATAACAAGATGCACAATTCTCAAAACGCCACTCATATCTCCTAAGACACTCTTGACAATTCCGGAAAGCAACGTCGATCCATCCACTGAATACCAGCCGTAGCCTTGGGTTTCATCACCACCCGGGTTACTCAGGTTAAGTTCCTTGACAACGCAGACACCCACTGCACAATTTGAACACGATCGTGGCCGGGCTTCTACACCACCAGATGCCAATCGAGCAATTGAACACCAGTAGTGGCTTCAGGCTTCTACACCACCTCGGTAGTGGCAACGGCTTCCACACCACCCTTAGTTGTTCGGGCCATCAACACCAGCTTTGGCTTTGGGCTTCTTCACCACCCACCGTAGCTTCGGACTTCTACACACCGCCTTGGCTCGTGATCGAAACTCCAAACGTCACGACACTCGACGACTCGACTAAACTCTCAGACTCGACGAACAATTCGCCGCATACGATATTCAAAGAGTTATACGCAAGATTATTCGACCGCATATCAATAATAAGAGCATGCTTAATATGAAGAAATGCAATTCAACAATTTAAGCAATAAAAGCAGTTGCATGAAGAAACACAATTCAACAATACAACCAGTATAACCAATTCACAGCTCAACAACAACAGGCGACAATCAACTCATGGAATCCATCCCTCTGCAACTCGATGGAGTCACAGAGAGAACAAACAAGTGTGGGGGGTTGGGGACAGCTACCAACCACTTGCAGACAGGCCCACTAAATAATCAACATATATAAAAATAAAGCGAAGGGGTACAAGACCCTCACTTCGAACCCTTAGGTTCTCAGACTTCTTCGCGTAAACGCTTGAAATTAAATTCGTATCTAAAAATTGCCCTTACACAAGGACATACAGAAATAAGTATAAATGTGAAGCGCCCTTACCACCAACAGTCGCTAATGTCGCTCCGAAATCCTCAAGTCCGCGTCCACGTACACCTCGGTTTTCACACCGCACGATCTCGGATCACTCGAGCCTAACACAACGAGCAGCTTAGCACAATCTAAAATTCTAACTAAACTTAAGCTCTCAATTTAACCCCTTTTTCCAACCAAACTCATTCAAGCATTTAAATTATTGGCTACTTGAAAATAAATAAAGTTTTAAAATCAAAATACTTTTTGAAAGATAATTTATCACATAACAATTTATAAACCTTAACTTGCTTGGAAAGAATAAGATTTTGACTCAAAAATCATTTTCTTGCAAAGTTAATACATAACACCTAATTCAAGAAAATGCTAATTTTTCAAGAACTCTATTCTTGAGACCTTCAGCATAGCACAAAATCAATTAAACACTTGAACACAAGGTTATACATCACAACTCAATTTTTCTATAGTTTCAAGAATAGGCAAACCTTAAATAACAATTTATTCATGCTCACTAAAAACTTTAACTCTAATATGCATCACACACTTCCAAAATCAATTAAATCACCCCAACAATTTAATTAAACAATTCAAGGCAAAGACCCACAACTAGAACCCACATTTTTTTTCTAGTTCAAGAATGAACATAAACCCAAATTTAATAACCTAAGCATGCTCATTACAATACATAGTTAAGGCATAAACTAAAAGCAAATCAAAACAAGGGTTTCTAAAAATTCTTTCCCAACATTCTTTTCCAAAAATTTAAAGACTCAAGGCTAACTCATTTTTATTAATTCAAAGGTCATTTCATCAAAGTCAATAACCATGTATAGTCTTCCATAACCCAATTTTTCATAACCCATAAGCTAGTTTTTTTATACTAATTCCTGCAAATAATTTCTAACAACCTTAAAAATACTTCTAAACCCTTGATAAACCATCCAATACATAACCAAGCATCATAGCTACAAATTAACATGGTTCAAGCATTTAAAATATAACGAAACTACCATGTTACAACTATTTAATTTAAACTACACATTCAACTAACATCAAAACAATTCCAATAGCTCCAAAACTATCCTAAACATGTTATCAAATACTTAAGCTCAAGATTTAACATCAAAGCCACTTATGTCTTAAGATTCAAGAATAGGCAAATTTCCAAAAACAACGATTCATTCATGCTTAATAAAAACTATAACTTAAACGAGCATCAAACAATCCCTAACAACACATTTAACTACTTAATTAGTTGACTCATCAAAGATCACACCATGACCCTCTTCTTCATACTTAGGGTTTTCACCCATATGTACCAAAGAGACATTAGAAGTGCTCATATCCTTATATTCATCATCAACACCAACAAACAACCACATAATCACAACTAATTAACATTAAAAAACAACAACTAGATCAACATAACAATGGGGCTGTTTAGCGCTGGTTTTAGGGTTCAAGGAGGGTGAGAAAATTCTGATTTTAAGCTCATTTAGATGGTTAGATACATAGGTAATATAATAGAGAGGAAAACCTAGCAATTATACAAGATTTGGAAACAAAAATCAAGCTCAAATGGGGAGGTGACTGTCGCGAATTCCAGCAGCAAAAACAGAGGGGAAAAAAATTATTTTTCTTACTTGGATGATGATGGAAATGGAGGTCTAAGTAGAGGAGATGATTTGGAAGAACTTTGATGAAGGAAGTTAACTCAAAAACTCAAAGGAAATGGAGATATCTTTAATGGCTTTGTCTTGTTCATGGAGAGGGAAAAAAAAAGGAAGAGGAAGGTTGTATTTTGGGAGGAAGGTGGCGTGAGATTGAAGCTGGGAATGGCTGCATATAGCCTTCACCTCCTTGCTTTTATAATAATAAAATAGGCATAGTTAGTAGAAGTTGTTGAAATAAAGATTTTCTTTTTTAAAAAAAAAACACACAACCAATGACACCTAGCAATTATATTAGATGTTAAATATATCACCTAATCTTACCCACCTAATCTCACATCTCTCATGGTTACCCACAAATTCTAGAGTCTACGGGTTGTTTAAAACACGGCGACGAAATACCGCGTTACCGATAAACTCGCGAAAATTAATTTAACGAGAAATTAATTCATCGCGTGAAAATATGCAATTATAAATAATAAAAATCATGTCAAATAATCAAAAATGGTCTCAAAAAGTTACGATTCGATTTTCATCGAAATCAGAGTTCATTTATAATTTTATTTGCGGTGAAACCGCCTTACGATTCGAAAGCAGCGTCAAAACTTCGTTAGATTTTTTTGACGTTTTTCAAACCGTGGATTAATATAAAATATTAACTCTCAAATTTAATTTGATCTTGATTTAATTAACACACTTTCTTAGAGAACAAGAAATTGCTTTATTATAGCGTAAATACGACAAAAATCTATTATAATAACACTAAATAACGTATCGTTAAAATACGAGTGTTACAATACTCCCTCTAAAAATAGTTTCGCCCTCGAAACTACAGTGAGTTACGTGCTAAAAAAACTCGGATACCGAGTCTTCACCTCCTCTCTCAATTCCTATATTACGCCTCTGGTTTTCTCGATCCCATACAACTTAACAAATCAGATCTCCTTATTCCTCAATTTCTTGATCTTTCAGATACAACCTTTGCAGGAAATACTTCAATAACAAGTCATCCTTTCACTAATCACGCTTGACTCGCCACAGAATCCTCATCGTCCCGATACCAACCTAAAGGTATCTGATGCTCACGTCCATTCGGCGCTTCGTAAGGTGTCTTCCCCAAATCTTTAGTGCAAAGACTACTGCAGTAAGTCCCAAATCATGCGCAGGATAATTTCTCTCGTGGATTCTTAAGCTGTCTCGAAGTATAGGCCACAACTTTCTGGTACTGTCTCCACATGCATCCCAATCCTTGATGTGACGAAACCTCACATTGTTCTCCTGATTGAAGCAAAATCAGTTCAGGTGTCGTCGTTAGGAGTCCCTTGAGTCTCTGAAAATTGGATTCACATTCTTCAATCCACCGAAAAGGTTAATTCTTCCTCGTAGGTCATGTAAGTGGTACTACTATCTTCGAAAAACCTCCTATAAATCTCTGGTAGTAGCCTGTTAACCCAACAAAACTTCTGGTATCCGTCTCAGTCTTCGGCTGTTCTCATCTTGACACCGCTCCAATCTTGGCTAGATCCACAGCCAACCCGTCTCTGAGGATTACATATCCGAGAAAATCCACCTCTTCAAGTTAGAATCCACACTTGGACTGGTAAACATAAAGTTGATCCTCTTGTAGCATCTGCAGTACTTGGCGTAGATGCTCTTCGTGCTCCTCTCTACTCCTCGAATAGATCAGGATATCGTCCGTAGATACCGTCGCGAACTGGTACATTCTCCAACTTGGTCACTTGGAAACTTCTAAACTAGCAAGGGTATATAAAATCTTGAGCTCTCTCTTACAAGAATCTTCGATGGAATTAACAGAAAGATATTTGAAAACTCCAAAATTGGAAAAACTACGATTTTTGGGCACAATCCCAAAGGATATGGTGATTCGAAAACCAATCCAACCTGAGAATAATGGTAAGACTTTTAAAGATACGCGACTTGAATTGACAAGGACTTTCTACACTCGACAATCACTACACAACGAAGTCATGCAGTATTTTAGCAGTTGAAGTAACCACTACTAAGCCAAAGATAAAACAGTCACAAGAAATTTTAGATCAGCTCACACAACCAAGAAATCAAACAATGTGCGGCATTAGAATCGAAGAATATGAATAGAGAGTTACCCTTAATCCTGTAATTCCCCTGAGTTAGATCTCCTGATCGCTCTGCTGCATTGCCGCCCATGCAGAAGACTCTACCCTTGACCATCTGACGTTTCCCTTTAGCCTCCGCAACATTCACCACTGATTCAACCTTAGGAGCTTTGCGGTCTAGCCCTGTCCCTGCCTCCTGCAGCTTGAAGCACATGTTGTTCTTCTCTTGAGCGATTGAATGCATAGTGCCCTGGCTTACCGTGAACGATAACAAGTCACGTCGGTGCTAGTCCGACTCGCCTCGCATTCTCGAGCCATCGGATGGTATTGTCCCCTTGCCGTTGTTCCTCGAGGTCGATTATACGGCTTCTCTGCTACTTTCCCTTCGAGCAAACCTGCGCCTGTGCTCGGGTCTCACCGTCCGCCTGTACCACTCCTCTTCTTGGCGCTTCTCATAACTTCTACCTCAACACACCTGTCAATTAATTCTTGAAGATTCCTGATTCTTAGAGATGTCACCGACTTCTGAATGTCGAACCTTAGGCCTCGCTGGAATCTCTCGCTCAACCATCCCTGGTCAGCTAGGTCACGGAATGGACTGAAATACCTAGCAAGTGATTCGAATTTAGCAGCATACTCTGACACCGTCATGCTACCTTGCTTTAGTCGAAGGAACTCTTGTTCTTTCTCAGCTCGTGCAGTATCAGGAAAATACTTGTCCAAGAATCTCCTGCGGAAAACTTCCCAAGTAATCTCACAATGCTCTGCTGTCAAAGTCTGCTTCACACCCTTCCACCAGTACTCGGCATCTCACAACAACAAGAAGGTCGCATAGTCCACCTTGACATTCTCCGGGTAATGAAGTGCCTCGAAGATCTTCTCTATCTCCTGTATCCATAAATTTGCCTTATCAGGGTCTGGCTCGCCGTAGAACCTCGGTGGGTCGTGCTTGTGGAAATCTGTTAGTCCTCTTGCCTCCGTATTCTGTTCCGCTCTCCACTGTTGTTGCAGATTTTGTTGGGTCAAAGCTGCAGTCTGCTGAGCCATAGCGTTAGACTGTTGAGTCGCAGCAGCCGATTGCTGAGCCATAGCCGCTGCCATCTCCGTCATCGCTTGAATCGCTCTCTCCATCTTGGCGTTATCAGGTCCGGCTGTAGTATCTCTGCGAGGTGGCATTGGATTCCACAAAGTCCAAAACCTGACAAAACCTCACAATCAAATGTTGTGTTAACACACATTGCTTCAATTAAGAAACAATCCAAACAATAGGCAAGCAAAACTACTTCACTCAACAAACAATGACAATACAACACAACAAATTACCCGACGCACATAACCCGACACGGTGACCAGCTTAAATACCCAACTCACAGTCCGGATAGAACCGAACTGCTCTGATACCACCATTGTAACGACCCGTTTTCGGACCGCTACTAAGCTAGAACAATTCTAAATGCAAGTAGGTTTTCGAAATAGTACTCTTTGTGTCTTTTGGAAAATGCAGTAAATTTTTTTTTCTTTTTATAAACAAGCGTCTTTTGTAACACACATTCAGAGTACGAGCAACGTTTTCGAAACATGATGGAATTATAAATGCAATTGACTACCACAACGAAATAAAGACACAAGATTATGTACTGGAACACATACATAATATATATATAAGCATGACAATCCTAACAGTACATACAAAACATATTCAGTGCATACAAAATAAAAGCGGTGCATAACTATGTGCAAGAAAATACACCTAAAGTATGAGAATTCATGTGAAGACAATCATACCCTGGGGTACTCCTGGCAGACACCCACACAGGGGGATGCTCCAAAAGTATACCACCAGTCTACCCTGCAATACACATAGAACAACACTAAAAACTCGACTGGTCCCCACAACAACTGTATACTATAATCAAAATCCCACAGCCATCCGAAATACAAGCGTGCAATATCCAATCACGATAATTAAAAGTCATTGCCCGGATCCTCGAAGGGGTCCTCCTCCTCATCGTCCGCCATCGGGTCCTCCGCATCCTCGCCATCGCCTGGGTAACCATCATAGATTGAAGGCACCACGGGAAAGGGTCAACTTCTCAATTAAACATAGAAATAGCAAATCATACAACAAAGATAACAAGATGCACAATTCTCAAAACGCCACTCATATCTCCTAAGACACTCTTGACAATTCCGAAGCAACGTCGATCCATCCATCAATACCAAGTAGCCTTGGGTTTCATCACCACCCGGGTTATTCAGGTTAAGTTCCTTGACAACGCAGACGCCCACTGCGCAATTTGAACACCAGTCGTGGCTTCGGGCTTCTACACCACCAGATGCCAACTGAGCAATTGAACACCAGCCGTGGCTTCAGGCTTCTACACCACCTCAGCCGTGGCAACGGGCTTCCACACCACCCTTAGTTGTTCGGGCCACTGAACACCAGCTTTGGCTTTGGGCTTCTTCACCACCCAGCCGTAGCTTCGGACTTCTACACCGCCCTTGGCTGTTCAGATCGAAACTCCAAACGTCACGACACTCGACGACTCGACTAAACTCTCAGACTCGACGAACAATTCGCCGCATACGATATTTAAAGAGTTATACGCAAGATTATTCGACCGCATATCAATAATAAGAGCATGCTTAATATGAAGAAATGCAATTCAACAATTTAAGCAATAAAAGCAGTTGCATGAAGAAACACAATTCAACAATACAACCAGTATAACCAATTCACAGCTCAACAACAACAGACGACAATCAACTCATGGAATCCATCCCTCTGCAACTCGATGGAGTCACAGAGAGAACAAACAAGTGTGGGGGGTTGGGGACAGCTACCAACCACTTGCAGACAGGCCCACTAAATAATCAACATATATAAAAATAAAGCGAAGGGGTACAAGACCCTCACTTCGAACCCTTAGGTTCTCAGACTTCTTCGCGTAAACGCTTGAAATTAAATTCGTATCTAAAAATTGCCCTTACACAAGGACATACAGAAATAAGTATAAATGTGAAGCGCCCTTACCACCAACAGTCGCTAATGTCGCTCCGAAATCCTCAAGTCCGCGTCCACGTACACCTCGGTTTCCGCACCGCACGATCTCGGATCACTCGAGCCTAACACAACGAACAGCTTAGCACAATCTAAAATTCTAACTAAACTTAAGCTCTCAACTTAACCCCTTTTTCCAACCAAACTCATTCAAGCATTTAAATTATTGGCTACTTGAAAATAAATAAAGTTTTAAAATCAAAATACTTTTTGAAAGATAATTTATCACATAACAATTTATAAACCTTAACTTGCTTGGAAAGAATAAGATTTTGACTCAAAAATCATTTTCTTGCAAAGTTAATACATAACACCTAATTCAAGAAAATGCTAATTTTTCAAGAACTCTATTCTTGAGACCTTCAAAGATAGCACAAAATCAATTAAACACTTGAACACAAGGTTATACATCACAACTCAATTTTTCTATAGTTTCAAGAATAGGCAAACCTTAAATAACAATTTATTCATGCTCACTAAAAACTTTAACTCTAATATGCATCACACACTTCCAAAATCAATTAAATCACCCCAACAATTTAATTAAACAATTCAAGGCAAAGACCCACAACTAGAACCCACATTTTTTCTAGTTCAAGAATGAACATAAACCCAAATTTAATAACCTAAGCATGCTCATTACAATACATAGTTAAGGCATAAACTAAAAGCAAATCAAAACAAGGGTTTCTAAAAATTCTTTCCCAACATTCTTTTCCAAAAATTTAAAGACTCAAGGCTAACTCATTTTTATTAATTCAAAGGTCATTTCATCAAAGTCAATAACCATGTATAGTCTTCCATAACCCAATTTTTCATAACCCATAAGCTAGTTTTTATACTAATTCCTGCAAATAATTTCTAACAACCTTAAAAATACTTCTAAACCCTTGATAAACCATCCAATACATAACCAAGCATCATAGCTACAAATTAACATGGTTCAAGCATTTAAAATATAACGAAACTACCATGTTACAACTATTTAATTTAAACTACACATTCAACTAACATCAAAACAATTCCAATAGCTCCAAAACTATCCTAAACATGTTATCAAATACTTAAGCTCAAGATTTAACATCAAAGCCACTTATGTCTTAAGATTCAAGAATAGGCAAATTTCCAAAAATAACGATTCATTCATGCTTAATAAAAACTATAACTTAAACGAGCATCAAACAATCCCTAATAACACATTTAACTACTTAATTAGTTGACTCATCAAAGATCACACCATGACCCTCTTCTTCATACTTAGGGATTTCACCCATATCTACCAAAGAGACATTAGAAGTGCTCATATCCTTATATTCATCATCAACACCAACAAACAACCACATAATCACAACTAATTAACATTAAAAAACAACAACTAGATCAACATAACAATGGGGCTGTTTAGCGCTGGTTTTAGGGTTCAAGGAGGGTGAGAAAATTCTGATTTTAAGCTCATTTAGATGGTTAGATACATAGGTAATATAATAGAGAGGAAAACCTAGCAATTATACAAGATTTGGAAACAAAAATCAAGCTCAAATGGGGAGGTGACTGTCGCGAATTCCAGCAGCAAAAACAGAGGAAAAAATTTTATTTTTCTTACTTGGATGATGATGAAAATGGAGGTCTAAGTAGAGGAGATGATTTGGAAGAACTTTGATGAAGGAAGTTAACTCAAAAACTCAAAGGAAATGGAGATATCTTTAATGGCTTTGTCTTGTTCATGGAGAGGAAAAAAAAAGGAAGAGGAAGGTTGTATTTTGGGAGGAAGGTGGCGTGAGATTGAAGCTGGGAATGGCTGCATATAGCCTTCACCTCCTTGCTTTTATAATAATAAAATAGGCATAGTTAGTAGAAGTTGTTGAAATAAAGATTTTCTTTTTAAAAAAAAAACACACAACCAATGACACCTAGCAATTATATTAGATGTTAAATATATCACCTAATCTTACCCACCTAATCTCACATCTCTCATGGTTACCCACAAATTCTAGAGTCTACGGGTTGTTTAAAACACGGCGACGAAATACCGCGTTACCGATAAACTCGCGAAAATTAATTTAACGAGAAATTAATTCATCGCGTGAAAATATGTAATTATAAATAATAAAAATCATGTCAAATATTCAAAAATGGTCTCAAAAAGTTACGATTCGATTTTCATCGAAATCAGAGTTCATTTATAATTTTATCTGCGGTGAAACCGCCCGGCGATTCGAAACGCGTCAAAACTTCGTTAGAATTTTTCGACGATTTTCAAACCGTGGATTAATATAAAATATTAACTCTCAAATTTAATTTGATCTTGATTTAATTAACACACTTTCTTAGAGAACAAGAAATTGCTTTATTATAGCGTAAATACGACAAAAATCTATTATAATAACGCTAAATAACGTATCATAAAAATACGAGTGTTACAATACTCCCCCTCTAAAAATAGTTTCGTCCTCGAAACTACAGGTGAGTTACGTACTAAAAAAAACTCTGGATACTGAGTCTTCACCTCCTCTCTCAATTCCTATATTACGTCTCTGGTTTTCTGATCCCATACAACTTAACAAACTGTATCTCCTTATTCCTCAATTTCTTGATCTTTCTGTATACAACCTTTGCAGGAAATACTTCAATAACAAGTCATCCTTTCACTAAATCATGCTTGACTCGCCACAGAATCCTCATCGTCCCGATACCAACCTAAAGGTATCTGATGCTCACGTCCATTCGGCGCTTCGTAAGGTGTCTTCCCCAAATCTTTAGTGCAAAGACTACTGCAGTAAGCCCCAAATCATGCGCAGGATAATTTCTCTCGTGGATTCTTAAGCTGTCTCGAAGTATAGGCCACAACTTTCTGGTACTGTCTCCACATGCATCCCAATCCTTGATGTGACGAAACCTCACATTGTTCTCCTGATTGAAGCAAAATCAGTTCAGGTGTCGTCGTTAGGAGTCCCTTCGCCTCTGAAAATTGGATTCCCATTCTTCAATCCACCGAAAAGGTTAATTCTTCCTCGTAGGTCATGTAAGTGGTCCTACTATCTTCGAAAAACCTCCTATAAATCTCTGGTAGTAGCCTGTTAACCTAACAAAACTTCGTATCCGCCTCGGTCTTTCACCGTTCTCATCTTGACACCGCTCCAATCTTGGCTAGATCCACAGCCAACCCGTCTCTGAGGATTACATATCCGAGAAAATCCACCTCTTCAAGTTAGAATCCACACTTGGACTGGTAAACATAAAGTTGATCCTCTTGTAGCATCTGCACTACTTGGCGTAGATGCTCTTCCGGCTCCTCTCTCTACTCCTCGAATAGATCAGGATATTGTCCGTAGATACCGTCGCGAACTGGTACATTCTCCAACTTGGTCACTTGGAAACTTCTAAACTAGCAAGGGTATATAAAATCTTGAGCTCTCTCTTACAAGAATCTTCGATGGAATTAACAGAAAGATATTTGAAAACTCCAAAATTGGAAAAACTACGATTTTTGGGCACAATCCCAAAGGATATGGTGATTCGAAAACCAATCCAACCTGAGAATAATGGTAAGACTTTTAAAGATACGCGACTTGAACTGACAAGGACTTTCTACACTTGACAATCACTACACAACGAAGTCATGCAGTATTTTAGCAGTTGAAGTAACCACTACTAAGCCAAAGATAAAACAGTCACAAGAAATTTTACATCAGCTCACACAACCAAGAAATCAAACAATGTGCGGCATTAGAATCGAAGAATATGAATAGAGAGTTACCCTTAATCATGTAATTCCCCTGAGTTAGATCTCCTGATCGCTCTGCTGCATTGCCGCCCATGCAGAAGACTCTACCCTTGACCATCTGACGTTTCCCTTTAGCCTCCGCAACATTCACCACTGATTCAGCCTTAGGAGCTTTGCAGTCTCTAGCCCTGTGTCCCGGTCTCCTGCAGTTGAAGCACATGTTGTTCTTCTCTTCAGAGCAGTTGAATGCATAGTGCCCTGGCTTACCGCAACGATAACAAGTCACGTCGGTGCTAGTCTGACTCTCGCCTCTCGCATTCTGAGCCATCGGATGGTATTGTCCCTTGCCGTTGTTCCCTTGAGGTCGATTATACGGCTTCTCCTGCTACTTTCCCTTCTGAGCAAACCTCTGCCCTGTGCTCTGGGGTCTCACTGGTCCGCCTGTACCACTCCTCTTCTTGGCGCTTCTCATAACTTCTACCTCAACACACCTGTCAATTAATTCTTGAAGATTCCTGATTCTTAGAGATGTCACCGACTTCTGAATGTCGAACATTAGGCCTCGCTGGAATCTCTCGCTCAACCATCCCTGGTCAGCTAGGTCACGGAATGGACTGAAATACCTAGCAAGTGATTCGAATTTAGCAGCATACTCTGACACCGTCATGCTACCTTGCTTTAGTCGAAGGAACTCTTGTTCTTTCTCACTGCAAGATCGTGAAAATACTTGTCCAAGAATCTCCTGCGGAAAACTTCCCAAGTAATCTCACGATGCTCATTGTCAAAGTCCGCTTCACACCCTTCCACCAAGATTTCGGCATCTCCCAACAACAAGAACGTCGCATAGTCCACCTTGACATTCTCCGGTAATGAAGTGCCTCAAGATCTTCTATCTCCTCAGATCCATAAATTTGCCTTATCGTGGTCCGATCGCCGTAGAACCTCCTGGGTCGTGCTTGTGGAAATCATAGTCCTCTTGCCTCCAGATTCGCTCCGCTTCCATCGTTGTTGCAGATTTTGTTGGGTCAAAGCTGCGATCTGGCGAGCCATAGCGTTAGGCGTTGAGTCGCAGCGGCCGATTCTTGAGCCATAGCCGCCGCCATCTCCGCTATCGCTTGAATCGCTCTCTCCATCGTGGCGTTATCAGGTCCGGCTGTAGTATCTCTGCGAGGTGGCATTGGATTCCACAAAGTCCAAAACCTGACAAAACCTCACAATCAAATGTTGTGTTAACACACATTGCTTCAATTAAGAAACAATCCAAACAATAGGCAAGCAAAACTACTTCACTCAACAAACAATGACAATACAACACAACAAATTACCCGACGCACATAACCCGACACCGAGACCAACATAAATACCCAACTCACAGTCCGGATAGAACCGACCTGCTCTGATACCACCATTGTAACGACCCATTTCTGGACTGCTACTAAACTAGAACAATTCTAAATGCAAGTAGGTTTTCGAAATAGTACTCTTTGTGTCTTTTGGAAAATGCAGTAAATTTTTTTCTTTTTATAAACAAGCGTCTTTTGTAACACACATTCAGAGTACGAGCAACGTTTTCGAAACATGATGGAATTATAAATGCAATTGACTACCACAACGAAATAAAGACACAAGATTATGTACTGGAACACATACATAATATATATATAAGCATGACAATCCTAACAGTACATACAAAACATATTCAGTGCATACAAAATAAAAGCGGTGCATAACTATGTGCAAGAAAATACACCTAAAGTATGAGAATTCATGTGAAGACAATCATACCCTGGGGTACTCCTGGCAGACACCCACACAGGGGGATGCTCCAAAAGTATACCACCAGTCTACCCTGCAATACACATAGAACAACACTAAAAACTCGACTGGTCCCCACAACAACTGTATACTATAATCAAAATCCCACAGCCATCCGAAATACAAGCGTGCAATATCCAATCACGATAATTAAAAGTCATTGCCCGGATCCTCGAAGGGGTCCTCCTCCTCATCGTCCGCCATCGGGTCCTCCGCATCCTCGCCATCGCCTGGGTAACCATCATAGATTGAAGGCACCACGGGAAAGGGTCAACTTCTCAATTAAACATAGAAATAGCAAATCATACAACAAAGATAACAAGATGCACAATTCTCAAAACGCCACTCATATCTCCTAAGACACTCTTGACAATTCCGGAAAGCAACGTCGATCCATCCACTGAATACCAGCCGTAGCCTTGGGTTTCATCACCACCCGGGTTATTCAGGTTAAGTTCCTTGACAACGCAGACGCCCACTGCGCAATTTGAACACCAGTCGTGGCTTCGGGCTTCTACACCACCAGATGCCAACTGAGCAATTGAACACCAGCCGTGGCTTCAGGCTTCTACACCACCTCAGCCGTGGCAACGGGCTTCCACACCACCCTTGGTTGTTCGGGCCACTGAACACCAGCTTTGGCTTTGGGCTTCTTCACCACCCAGCCGTAGCTTCGGACTTCTACACCGCCCTTGGCTGTTCAGATCGAAACTCCAAACGTCACGACACTCGACGACTCGACTAAACTCTCAGACTTGATTTAACAATTCGCCAGATCACGATATTTAAAGAGTTATACGCAAGATTATTCGACCGCATATCAATAATAAGAGCATGCTTAATATGAAGAAATGCAATTCAACAATTTAAGCAATAAAAGCAGTTGCATGAAGAAACACAATTCAACAATACAACCAGTATAACCAATTCACAGCTCAACAACAACAGGCGACAATCAACTCATGGAATCCATCCCTCTGCAACTCGATGGAGTCACAGAGAGAACAAACAAGTGTGGGGGGTTGGGGACAGCTACCAACCACTTGCAGACAGGCCCACTAAATAATCAACATATATAAAAATAAAGCGAAGGGGTACAAGACCCTCACTTCGAACCCTTAGGTTCTCAGACTTCTTCGCGTAAACGCTTGAAATTAAATTCGTATCTAAAAATTGCCCTTACACAAGGACATACAGAAATAAGTATAAATGTGAAGCGCCCTTACCACCAACAGTCGCTAATGTCGCTCCGAAATCCTCAAGTCCGCGTCCACGTACACCTCGGTTTCCGCACCGCACGATCTCGGATCACTCGAGCCTAACACAACGAACAGCTTAGCACAATCTAAAATTCTAACTAAACTTAAGCTCTCAACTTAACCCCTTTTTCCAACCAAACTCATTCAAGCATTTAAATTATTGGCTACTTGAAAATAAATAAAGTTTTAAAATCAAAATACTTTTTGAAAGATAATTTATCACATAACAATTTATAAACCTTAACTTGCTTGGAAAGAATAAGATTTTGACTCAAAAATCATTTTCTTGCAAAGTTAATACATAACACCTAATTCAAGAAAATGCTAATTTTTCAAGAACTCTATTCTTGAGACCTTCAGCATAGCACAAAATCAATTAAACACTTGAACACAAGGTTATACATCACAACTCAATTTTTCTATAGTTTCAAGAATAGGCAAACCTTAAATAACAATTTATTCATGCTCACTAAAAACTTTAACTCTAATATGCATCACACACTTCCAAAATCAATTAAATCACCCCAACAATTTAATTAAACAATTCAAGGCAAAGACCCACAACTAGAACCCACATTTTTTTTCTAGTTCAAGAATGAACATAAACCCAAATTTAATAACCTAAGCATGCTCATTACAATACATAGTTAAGGCATAAACTAAAAGCAAATCAAAACAAGGGTTTCTAAAAATTCTTTCCCAACATTCTTTTCCAAAAATTTAAAGACTCAAGGCTAACTCATTTTTATTAATTCAAAGGTCATTTCATCAAAGTCAATAACCATGTATAGTCTTCCATAACCCAATTTTTCATAACCCATAAGCTAGTTTTTTTATACTAATTCCTGCAAATAATTTCTAACAACCTTAAAAATACTTCTAAACCCTTGATAAACCATCCAATACATAACCAAGCATCATAGCTACAAATTAACATGGTTCAAGCATTTAAAATATAACGAAACTACCATGTTACAACTATTTAATTTAAACTACACATTCAACTAACATCAAAACAATTCCAATAGCTCCAAAACTATCCTAAACATGTTATCAAATACTTAAGCTCAAGATTTAACATCAAAGCCACTTATGTCTTAAGATTCAAGAATAGGCAAATCTCCAAAAACAACGATTCATTCATGCTTAATAAAAACTATAACTTAAACGAGCATCAAACAATCCCTAACAACACATTTAACTACTTAATTAGTTGACTCATCAAAGATCACACCATGACCCTCTTCTTCATACTTAGGGTTTTCACCCATATGTACCAAAGAGACATTAGAAGTGCTCATATCCTTATATTCATCATCAACACCAACAAACAACCACATAATCACAACTAATTAACATTAAAAAACAACAACTAGATCAACATAACAATGGGGCTGTTTAGCGCTGGTTTTAGGGTTCAAGGAGGGTGTAAAAATTCTGATTTTAAGCTCATTTAGATGGTTAGATACATAGGTAATATAATAGAGAGGAAAACCTAGCAATTATACAAGATTTGGAAACAAAAATCAAGCTCAAATGGGGAGGTGGCTGTCGTGAATTCCAGCAGCAAAAACAGAGGAAAAAAATTTATTTTTCTTACTTGGATGATGATGAAAATGGAGGTCTAAGTAGAGAAGATGATTTGGAAGAACTTTGATGAAGGAAGTTAACTCAAAAACTCAAAGGAAATGGAGATATCTTTAATGGCTTTGTCTTGTTCATGGAGAGGAAAAAAAAAAAGGAAGAGGAAGGTTGTATTTTGGGAGGAAGGTGGCGTGAGATTGAAGCTGGGAATGGCTGCATATAGCCTTCACCTCCTTGCTTTTATAACAATAAAATAGGCATAGTTAGTAGAAGTTGTTGAAATAAAGATTTTCTTTTTAAAAAAAAAAAACACACAACCAATGACACCTAGCAATTATATTAGATGTTAAATATATCACCTAATCTTACCCACCTAATCTCACATCTCTCATGGTTACCCACAAATTCTAGAGTCTACGGGTTGTTTAAAACACGGCGACGAAATACCGCGTTACCGATAAACTCGCGAAAATTAATTTAACGAGAAATTAATTCATCGCGTGAAAATATGTAATTATAAATAATAAAAATCATGTCAAATATTCAAAAATGGTCTCAAAAAGTTACGATTCGATTTTCATCGAAATCAGAGTTCATTTATAATTTTATCTGCGGTGAAACCGCTCATGATCGAAACGCGTCAAAACTTCGTTAGAATTTTTCGACGATTTTCAAACCGTGGATTAATATAAAATATTAACTCTCAAATTTAATTTGATCTTGATTTAATTAACACACTTTCTTAGAGAACAAGAAATTGCTTTATTATAGCGTAAATACGACAAAAATCTATTATAATAACGCTAAATAACGTATCGTAAAAATACGCGTGTTACAAAACCAATCAAGAAAAATTTCTCATCTCTCTCCAACTTCTCTCTCACCCCACTCTCTCTTCCCAATTTCTCCTCAATTTGGTACACAAGGTTTTTTTTTTACTCTAGTTGATAATTTACTGATTCGTTATTCTTGCTTTGATTTGGTCTATTATGAGATATAATATCAAAATTGTTGGGAGATTGAAATCGATAGTCTGTTGACTAAATATATGTGCTCTGATCCTTTTTATAGCGTAAGTCCTGAATAAATTTCATTCTTAGAAGACATACTCGTTTGTTATTTTGATAAGATAAAAGACAAGTGTACGGGAAATTACAAATATCTATATTCAGGGTTTTTCATAAAAATGTATTTTATATAATTATGATTTTTATGTGTTGGCAATCGTATTTGAAAGCCTTTATATGTTTTGACAACAATAGATATATGAAATAATAATATTATTAGTGTTAATTTAATTAAAGCGCTGATTTGTGTTAGGTGCTGTAACACCTGAGGACGAGATCGACATCGTATTAGGACGACGTATCGAGACCTCGACCAAGACCTTGTGTCGAGATCCCGTGACTAGATCGTTTGCCGAGATCTTTTGTCGAGCTGATGAGACCACGCGGCACTAGTCAGCCGAAATGAGGAGGTCGTGTCGAGTGCTGATGAAGTCGCGAGCCGGAAATGATGAGGACGCAAGTCGAAATGGGAGAGACCGCTCACGAACTCGTGTTAGAACCTTTGTACGCTTGCACGAGCACTCTTGTCGACATCGTGTCGAGATGACACCTCGCATTCTTCGAACGCTATTCAGCCGTTATTATTATATTGTTTGTAATTATTACATTGTCGGCTTGCCGCTGACCACAGTAGTAGGTAATTGCGAGAGGAACGAGTTAACGGGTAGATGATTGATGGGATTGGCATCTTATAGCCGGAGTTACGCTTATACCCTTTCTCGCCAAATTGTATACCACGACCGATTCCCTCACACTCATTTTCTTTTCTTCTTTCTTCATCCTTCCTTCTCGCCTGCGGTTTCGTTGTTTTCTTCAAAACTTCCATCGACTAAACCGTGAGTTCCATCGAGATTCTCCGCATGCTTTCTTCATCAATCTTGTTCATCATCAACTTCGACCCATATCTCGTCTGATCGACCATCACCATTCGAGGTATGAAGAATGCATTTTTATCTTCTTCGTACATCGCTTAGCAATTCTTCTTCCATTTTTAACCGCTTTATACTTCCAAATCATGTCAAATTGATGGGTTTTCTTCTTCACGATATTACCTATCTTCTAACCGATTAATTGGGCTTGTAAAACAAATTTCTTTCTCTGCTTTTCGCGAATCTAGCGCCTAAACCTCCATTTTTGGTTCGCTTTCGATTTCTTGTTTTTCATTCGTTTCTCGTTATTGTTGTTGCCGATCTATCTGTTGAAGCATCGATAACTTTTTCATGAAATTTTGATCGAAATCCCTAACTTTGTGTTGTGAGGAAAATATCTTTCATTCTGAGTTTTATATTTTCTCCTGGGTTGTGGGTTGAGTTTGGGAAGAGAGAGTTAGATGTATTAGAACCATAGATCGATCTAAATTGTGTTTGTTTTAGAAGTCTGATTCAGATCGAGTGATTTCAATCGAGGTGTACGGAAAGCTTAATCCAAGGACGCTAAGCAAAGCAGAATCCAAATCGAGGATTGTACTGTCGAGGTCGATCGAGAAGCGACGTGTCGAAAGTCGTTGTCGGCTCGCTGAAGACACCGTGTCGAGATCGAGTAAGAGAAGTCGCTTGTCGGCTCTTTGAAGACAAACAGTGTCGCAGGTCGTTGTCGTTGCCAAAGATTAACTTGGAGTTCGGTAAGGGCGCCACATTAATATTTTCATAGTATGTAAGTGGCAACTCTAGAAATCTCTAAGGCTTTATTTTATAAGTCCTTGGCAAGAGCATTTCATATTCTACGCGTTATGTTATTGTGTATTTCGATTTGTGTCGAGCTGAAATGTGGTATGATTGAGTTTTTGCATGTATTTAATATGTGATTGAATATATGTCGTGGAAGTGTGTATTGCATGTTGAATTGCTTCTTCATGTCGAGCTTGTTTCTTTATTTGACATGCGTTGAATATCTTGTGTTTAACTCCTTGAATATCGTGATGCTAATTGTTCATCGAGTGAGCGAAGCTAGGTGAGTCGTGATGACGCTTTTGAGCCGTGACCCGGATAATCGAGGGTGCTAGTCCCCTTTTTTGTTTACGGAGATTGACTAGACGCCACGCCACGCTACTGACCTCGAGTCGATCGGGCCCCAGTGGAGAGCGAGGATCCCAAGGTCGGCCGACTTTTCCGACATACCAGACGGCGGTGCATTCCTGAAAATTATCGAGTCGAGAAAATGGATTGTGAGTTGTGTCGAAGTTTAGAGTGAGATGGTCGAGTCACGCTCTGGGAATGCTATACCTTTGTCGCTTGCTTATATATTTATGTCGAGCTTATCTTGAATTGCTGAGAGAGTTGACCTTTCCCGTGGTGCCTTCAATCCATGACTACCCGCTACCCAGGCGATGTCGGTTACAGGAACTCGACAAGAGATGATGCCGAGGAGGAGCTCGACGAGGACCCGAGTGACGACCTCTATCCGCCGTGGATTGCTTGTTTGTTGGATGTTTGTTTTTCCTCGAGGACTGCATTTGTTTTTCTTTTGTGTTCGAGGTCGTGACCAGTTTGGGCAGTGTGGTTTTGTTGCTGTGGTGACTGGTGGTCTTACTTTTGGAGCAAATGTGAGTTCGCTTGGTACCCCTGTGGTATGATTGCTCTTGAAGTGGTCGTGATCTTAGAGTATTTTTCTTTGCACATTTGCTACTCAGATTTTGTATACATTATTATTTCGAGTGATATATATATGTGTATGTTATGCATGTATGTTTTATTAGAATTTAAGTCTTGTGTCTTAGTTGCACCATGTTTTAAAAGTCATATTACTCCGATGTGCAACGAAGTTGGTTTTATAAAAATATATCGTATTTTTAAAAGGCACAAGAGTTTTGTTTTTAAAAACACATCTCATATAGGTTTATGTCGAGCTTGGTGTGTTGAGCCTTGCGAACTCGAGCTTCGGTATATCGAGCCTCGTAGCGTCCTAAACGTCGTTAGCTTTGGGTATCGTGAAAGCGCTGCTCGACCGAGCCGTGCATAGGAATTTGACCGTCACCGTGGTCGGGTTATGTGTGTTGGGTACCTAGTCAGACATGTTGATTGTCGCTTGATTAAGTGAAGCACTTATTGCTTCGAGAAATTGTTTGAATCTGCTTGATTGAAGCAGGTGTTTTAACACATCCTTGTTGTGAGATTCGATGTGGTTTTGAACTTTGTGGAATCTAATGCCACCAGAGGAATAACGACATCTGCAACCGAGAACGCCGACATGGAACGAGCTATTCAAGCTTACGACGAGACGGCGGCAGCCGCCATGGCTCAACAATCAGTCCGCCGCAACTCAACAGTTAACGCGATGGCTCAATGCATGGCAGCTGCTAACTCGTTATAACTTGCAAAGAACAAAGAACGAAAGCAGAACTAAATGCTCAAGCGAGAGGATTGGCCGACTTCAGGCATGATCCAATCAAGTTCTACGGTGAGCCAAATCGGATAAAGCCGATCTTTGGATGCAAAGAGATCGAGAAGATCTTTGAGGCACTTCATTGCCTGACAACGTGAAGGTCGACTATGCCACCTACTTACCGCTAGAGACGCAGAGTATTGGTGGAGAGGAGTGAAGCAACGCTATAGCGTAACATCGCGAGATGACCCCGGGAGCTTTTTCGTGAAAGGTTTTGGACAAGTACTTTGACACGCAGACGAGCCGAGAAGGAGCAGGAATTTCTTCAATCGGCAGCAGGCAACTTCCGACAATGTTGTCCGAGCATGCGCCAAGTTCAATCACACAGGTATTTCACCTACCATTTTCGTGACCGAGTGACCGTAGATGGTTGAGTGAGAGATTCCAACTGGGATCGAGATTCGACATTCGTAAGTCGAGTGTCGCTGAGGATCGAATCTCCAAGAGTCGATCGATCGATGTGTCGAGGTAGAAGGAGTGAGGAGCCACAAGAAGAATACCGCTGTGGGATCTGAGACCCCAGTGCGGCAGGCGCGATTTGCACAGCGGAAACCATCATGAAGAGGCCCCTACCGACCACCTCGGGGAACAACAACAGGACAGATGACGTCCACGACCCAAGTACCGAGGAGTGGAGGTCGCATCAAAGGTCGAGGTGATTTGCTACCGGCGTGGAAAGTCGGGACATTACGCGAGTAATCGTACTCGTAAGGAGGAGGTATGTTTCAACCGCAGAAGGCTGTGGCATTTTGCTAAGGATTGTCCTACACCTAAAGTCGAACCGACTATGCGTTTGGCGTAAAGAGCCAAAGGCGGAAGCGCCAGCGGCTAAAGGCGTAGTTTTTCGCATGAGTGGCGAAAGTAACGAGCAGATGATCTTATCCAAGGTGAATGTGAGATCGAGGGTAAATCCTTATCCGTTTTTTGATTCGTGCAACCCATTCTCTTTATTTCTTCTCGATTGTGTGAACCATTTGAACTTGATCGTGATCGCCATCGCTTAAATTAGTAGTTACAACTCACAACAAAACCTTAGTCACAAACACCGCATGTCTTAATTGTGTAGTGATTATCCGTGAGTAGAAAGTTTGTGGTCAATTTGGTTTGTTTGCCTCTTGGGCGGCTTAGATGTTATCCTCGATGGATTGTCATTATACCACCACCATGTCCTTGGACTGCGCCCGTGAAACTGTAATTTTTCCAGACTCTGAGTCTCCAATTATCTTTCGCCGAACGTGATTGGAGTTTCTTTGAAAGAATGAACTAGAATACATGTATCCGGGCTAGTTCTAAGTTTTCCAAAGCAGATCGACGAAGAATGTTCCATGTGTGTGATTTTGAGGACGCTCAAGACGCCAGATTACCACCAAGACGAGAGGTCGAAAGTTCTCCATCGACCATTCCAGAACAGGACCGATTTCCAAAGCGCCATACGTGATGTCTCCCCGCCGGATGAAAGAGTCAAGTCCCGGATCGTAACACTTGGAGTCAAGCAATTCATACGACGAGCGTGTCAACGCGGGAGCTCCAAAGTGTTGTTGGTTAAGAAGAAGGATGACGATCAAGACCGTAGTGGACTATCGCGAGCTCAACAAGGTTACCGTGGAAGAACCGCTATCCGTTACCACGATTGACGACTTTGATGGACCAACTTCGTGGAGCGCGATCTTTTCCAAGATAGACTTGAAGCTCCGCCACCATCGATTCGCGTGAAGGAGGAAGATGTTGCCAAACAAATTTTCGTGACTAGATACGGTCACCACGCAGTACTTGGTGATGCCGCTTTGAGGACGATTTAATGCGCCACTGTGTTTATGGACTACATGAACAGGATTTTCCATTCGCTTTTGGATCGGTCACAGTGTTCATCGATCGACATATTGATTTACTCGAGGAACCGAGAAGAACACGCAGTAACACCATGTCGAGTACTACGATATTACGAGATAAGAAACTCTATGCCAACTGGTCGGGCGTGAATTTTGGTCAAGAGGTGAATTTTCTTGGTCACGTGATTTCCGCAGGCGGATATGATCCAACTAAGATTGAGGCGGTGATAGCATGGGAACAAACTAAGACTGCTAATGATCGAGTTTTGTCTTCGGCTAGCAGATATTACCGAAGATTCATTGAAGGTTTCAAGATTGTCGCGCCTTACACGATTCGACGAGGAAGGATCAACCTTTGCTTGACCGAGGAGTGTGTGAAGCCGCTTTTCAACGATCAAGGAGCTTTTGACGACAGTACTGCGGCCGATTTTGCCTCAACCGTAAGAGCCTTCGAGGTGTATCGTGATGCGCCACACCAGTGATCGATGCGTAGCCGATGCAACATCTGGCGTGGTCGCGATGCTTCAGACAAAGCTTAAGATTCACGAGAGGAACTACCCTACTCACGCACTGGAGCTAGCAGCGTAGTTTTTGCGCTCGAAGATATGGGAGGCACTACCTTTACTGAGCACTTCTTATCGCTTTCAAGCGATCACAAGAGCTTGAAGTACCGTTCGACCGTATGAACTCAACATGCGCCAACGTAGATGGACAGAATTTCGGGCGACTACGACTTTACGCTGGAATACCATCCCTGGGTAGGCTAACGTAGAGCGTATGCGCTGAGCAGAAGAGCCGCTTTTAACCCCTGTGAATGATGATCAAGGAGTTGGAGATGCTCGAGAAGTTCCGAGACTTGAAGTCGAGTGTCAAGTTTCACCGAAAGCCGAGATTCGCATGCTTACCATTTCTAATGATTGTTGGACGAGATCCCGAGACCAGCAAGTTCATGACGAGCTTCGCAAGAGAAGATTCAATGATAAAGCGCGGAAGGCGATGCACTTCGTGCCCGAGCGACGACATCTTCGAGGTGCAATGGCCGAGTGTGCGACCTAACGTGATCCGAGCCGAGGAAGTTGATTCTCGACGATTTGCCGCGATAAGAGCAACTTTAGTATTCATCCCTGAGTTACTTAAGATGTATCAAGACTCAAGAAGCATTACCAAAGAAGGATCGCTGATCGGAAAGCCAAACAGCCATGGAACAAAGAGATCCAACTTGTCAAAGTCAAAGTGGGATCAGAGGACTTGAGATGCGACTGGGAGCCGAGGAGAAGATGAAGATTCAAGACTCAACTTTTCTCGAGGTAAGAATCTTATTTGCAATTTCGAGGACTAAATTTTTTTAGAGGGAGAGATTGTAACACCGAGGACGAGATCGACATCGTACAGGACGATCGAGACCCTCGACCAAGACCTCAGGTCGAGATCCCGTGACTAGATCGCTTGCCGAGATCTTTGTCGAAATGATGAGACCACGTGCACTAGCCGAAATGAGGAGGCTCGTGTCGAGTCGATGAAGTCGCTGCATCGAAATGATGAGGACGCAAGTCGAGTCGAGGAGACCGCTCACGAACTCGTGTTAGAACCTTGTGCACGCTTGCACGAGCACCCTTGTCGACATCGTGTCGAGATGACACCGTATTCTTTCAACGTTATTCAAGTCACATTATTATATTGTTTGTAATTATTACATTGCTCGCTTTGCCGCTGACCGGCAGAGCAGAGGGTAATTAGAGAGGAACGAGTTAACGGCAGATGATCGATGGGATTGGCATCTTATAGCCGGAGTTACGCTTATACCCCTTTCTCGCCAAATGTATACCAATTAATCGATTCCCTCACACTCATTTCTTTCTTCTTCTTCATCCTTCCTTCTCGCCTGCGGTTTCGTTGTTTTCTTCAAAAAACTTCCATCGACGAAACCGTGAGTTCCATCGAGATTCTGCACAAGCTTTCTTCATCAATCTTGTTCATCATCAACTTCTCGACCCATATCTCGTCTGATCGACCATCACCATTGAGGTATGAAGAACAGATTTTTATCTTCTTCGTGCTACTGTTTAGCGTTAATTCTTCTTCCATTTTTAACCAGTTTTATACTTCCAAATCATGTCAAATTGATGGGTTTTCTTCTTCACGATATTACCTATCTTTCTAACCGATTAATTGGGCTTGTAAAACAAATTTCTTTCTCTGTTTTTCTGCAATCGGCAGTGCCCAGAAACCTCCATTTTTGGTTCGTTTCGATTTCTTGTTTTTCATTCGTTGCTTCTGGTTATTGTTGTTGTCGATCTATCTGCTGAAGCATCGATAACTTTTTCATGAAATTTTGATCGAAATCCCTAACTTTGTGTTAGAGGAAAATATCTTTCAGTTCTTGAGTTTTATATTTTTCTCGGGTTGTCGAGTTTGGGGAAGAGAGAGTTAGATGTATTAGGAACCATAGATCGATCTAAATTGTGTTTGTTTTAGGAAGTCCGATTCGAGATCGAGTGATTTCAATCGAGGTGTACGGAAAGCGAATCCAAGGACGCTGAAGCGCAGAATCCAGATCGAGGATTGTACGGTCGAGGTCGATCGAGAAGCCGCACGTGGTCAAGTCGCTGTCGAGCCTGCTGAAGACACCGTGTCGAGATCGAGTAAGAGAAGTCGCTGTCGAGCTCTTTGAAGACAAATTGTCGAGGTCGTTGTCGAGCAAAGATTAACTCGAGTTCGGTAGGGCGCCTACATTAATATTTTCATAGTATGTAAGGGCAACTCCTAGAAATCTCTAAGGCTTTATTTTATAAGTCCTAAGTAAAGAGCATTTCATATTCTACGCGTTATGTTATTGTGTATTTCCGATTTGTGTCGAAATAAAATGTTGTGGTATGATTGAGTTTTTGCATGTATTTAATATGTGATTGAATATATGTCATGAAGTGTGTATTGCATGTTGAATTGCGCTTCTTCATGTCGAGCTTGCTCTTTATTTGACATGCGGTTGAATATCTTGTGTTTAACTCCTTGAATATCGTGATGCGCTAATTGTTCATCGAGCGAAGTGAGCTAGGTGAGTCGATGACGCTTTTGGAGCCGTGATCGGATAATCGAGGGTGCTAGGTCCCCTTTTTGTTTACTGAGATTGACTAGACGCCGCCACGCCACGACCCGGACCGATCATTCTAGGAGAGCGAGATCCCAAGGTTTCTATTGACTTTCCGACATACCAGACGGCGTGGTGCATTCGGAAAATTATCGAAGTCGAGAAAATGGATTTGTGAGTCAGGTTTCGAAGCTTAGAGCGAGATGGTTTCGAGTCACGCTCTGCGAATGTTATACCTTGTCAAGCCATGCTTATATTTTTATGTCGAGCTTATCTTGAATCGTTGAGAAGTTGACCCTTTCCCGCGGGTGCCTTCAATCCATGACGCTACCCAGCGATGTCGGTTAAGGCAAGCGAGGAACTCCGACAAAGAGACGATGCCGGTGAGGAGCTCGACGAGACCCGAGTGACGCACTTCTATCCGCCGTGATTGCTTCGCTTGTTGGATGTTTGTTTTTTCCGAGGACTGCATTTGTTTTTCTTTTGTGTTCGAGGTCGTGACCCGTTAAAGCAGGTTTTGTTGCTGAGGTGGCAGATCGTGGTCTTACTTTTGAGCACCGCGTGGAGTTCCGCCTAAGTACTCTGTGGTATGATTGCTCTTTTGAAGTGGTCGTACTCTTAGAGTATTTTCTTTGCACATTGCTACTGCATTTTGTATACATTATTATTTAGTGATATATATATGTGTATGTTATGCATGTATGTTTTATTAGAATTTAAGTTCAGGTCTTAGTTGCACCATGTTTCAAAAGTCAAGTATTACTCCGATGTGCACGAAGTTGGTTTTATAAAAATATATCGATTTTTAAAAGGCACAAGAGTTTTGTTTTTAAAAACACATCTCATATTGGTTTATGTTGAGCTTGGTGTGTTGAGCCTTCGTGAACTCGAGCTCTGATATTGAGCTCTTGAGCGTCCTGGAACGGGTCGCTACAGCGATTTTAAATTTGGGTTTCTCGACGGAACTTCAAATATTCGACAACTGAGGCACAAGGAGCCAGAATAAGTGATAAAAATTGGCTAAGTTTAAAAGACTAAGTGATGTGGCGGTTGTTCGACGAAGCGCATGAAGCGTCGAAGATGTCAATATGAGCATGGTCGAATTAGACTTAGGCTTTAAGCAATACATGAACAAACTCGACAGGAAGTGCTACTGTCGAGATTGAGTAGTTTTAGTGAAATCAACTACCGACCCTGTGTCCGTACACGTGTCAGGTTGGATGATAGATAGTTTTTTACATTTTTGTCTATAAATAGTAGTTCTTACTATGTAACTCAGATTGGATACATGATCTAAATTCCTAATATCTCGACTGCAAAGCAGATTAAAGGAAAACGATCACTGTATGCCTTCCGCCCCTTACTTTCAGCAATTTGCAATTCAATTCAATTACATTTCCAGTTATCGCCTTGTTCTTAATCTAATTTATTTGCAAATTTATCTTTTGTTTATACATTTTACTTCGAACTTTACTGCATTTTTCAAACCTTTTTGAAATATTATTCTTTCATACTTTCTGTATTTATTTCTTGTAGAGTTTCAATTTGCTTACTGCATTTGGTTTGTTTCTATTTGAATTTCAATATTTTATTTCATGTCTATTACTACACAGTCATTTAAGTTTCATGTTGTTACTTAAGTTTTTTTTTTTTGGTATTTTGGCAATTTCTCCTTCTGTCAATTTTGCTTACAAAGTCATTTATAAACGTTCTTTAATTCATGTTCTTTAAATGCTTTCATTTATTTTCCTATGTCTTAAAAACTTTTTCCTTGATTGCTAGTCATTTAAGTGCTTCATTTACGTTCCTGTGTCAATTTCAAATTGTATGTCTTACTCTGTGAATGCATGTTCAAATACTGCATTGTTTACTTTGACTTTATTTTCTGTTTAAGTTACTTGTCAATCAAGTCATTGGTTGCTAACAGCCAATCTTGTCTATTTACACTTTCAATACCATTTCGACAACAACTAACTTGTTGTTTGAGATTATTAATTACAAACTGGCAAAAAAAACCTCAATGATTAATGGCTTAGTAGCCAAAAAAATTGAAAACTGATATCTGGTCGAACTTTTGACCGTTATTTCATTAAAACCGTTGTTTTCAAAATGAGATTACCACATAACTCGTCGATCTCGTAATCGTTTGAAACTAATTATTTGTTACTTTGACGAATTTGTTAGAAACACACTACAAATCAAATTTTCCAGTTAACAAATTTGCACGCCCGGTGGGACGAGTTTAGAGTAACTTGTTTTAAACGATGGTTTTATGTGTCTAAGAAATGGAAAAGTTACTGCTTCTAACGTGTCAAGACAAAGAAATATGAGTGCCAGCGCAAATAATAGTGCCACGATACCAAGTGTTACTAATGCGAATACGTTGACAAGTAATACTAATGCTTCGACCACCAGTACGAACGCAGAGGTAGTTAATATCCCAAGGATGAGTACTACTGTCATTGGAGCGGGTACTGGGATGACAATGGCTAACACGCAAGGGGAAGCTATTCCAAGCGTTGTAGTATTGGAACACCCAGTGGTTCAAAGTGCTTCAGAAGTTCAAGCATCGCCTGGAAGTGCTAAAAATTCAAGTGTTAGGCCAACACCACATGTAACACAACCTCCATTTGGAATGTCGTATGGTTATTTGAATAACTCGACAGTTCTTGCTATTGGTTCGACTATGTTCAATCAATAAGCTAACCAGCCTTTTGTACCTTTTGGAAATTCTTCCAATACTCAAGGAATGGTAGGTATGACTACTACCACAACCAATCGACAAGGGTCAGGTAGAGATATGTCAAGGCAAATGCCTCAGAACAACGGAGGACTAACCCAGACTTCATTGGCCAGCATTCGACAGCAGATGGAAGATAGTAACCATGAGATGATGAATATGTTCACTCAGCAAATGGGTGCAGTTATTACGCCTCTTATGCATACTACTAACCAAGCATGCAATGCTTTGGCTTTACATATGGAAAGGCTGAATCAAGCATTGAGTTTGGCAGCACCAGTGAACGACAATGTTCAGCAAGGCCTAGGAGCTATGCACCAAGGTCAAGGCTTGGGGGGCAATCCACAAGATGTGAATAACCGCAACATGGTGCAAAATGAAGTAGTTCAGCCAAACTAGAACCTTGGTCAAAATTTGAACAATTTGGCTTATGGTCAAGTACAAATCCTGCAAAGGAATCAAGATCAAGGGCCTCTAATGCATCAAGGTTTGGCCAACCTCAGGCACAATATCATGGGAAACCAGATAGAGCAAAACGTTAATCAAGCTGTCGAACAGATGCTTAACAAGCTTGGCTTCAATATTGGTCAAGCAAATAGACCATATTTTATATCTGTATTTCCTGAATGGGTGCAACAAGCTGAAGTGCCAAGAGGAATGAAGGTTCCTAAATTGTCCAAGTTTTCTGGTGATAGTAGAGAATCAACTGTCAAACATGTTGCCAGATACTCAATAGAAATGGGGGAATTAGCCACTATGGAAGGCTTGAAAATGAGGTTCTTTCCAAGTTCATTGATAAAGAATGCATTTTCTTAGTTCTCGACGTTAAGGGCTAATTCCATTCTTGGGCTCAACTAGAAGGATTGTTTCATGATCAATTCTTCAGGGGCGATTTAAGGGTTAACTTGACTGATTTATTCAACGTCAAACGTATATATAATGAGTCTATAGATGATTACATCTCTAGGTTCAAGCAAATGAAGAGTAGGTGTTTTACACCTGTTCCTGAAGCGGAAATTGTTAAAATGGCCGCTAGTGGGTTATACTACCATATTAGAAAGAAACTGGTAAACCAACACATTGTTGATCTTGCCCAGTTAGGGGAAAAGGTTCGACAGATTGAACAACTCAGGTCTGAAAAGAATCAAAAGAACAATAAGAAATTTGTTAGACGTGAGAAAATTAATTGTGTCGAACAAGATCAAACAGACAGTGAGGATGAGGCAACTACTGAGCAAGAGATAAACCTTGCTGAGTTAAAAGAAGGTCTACCTTATGCTTGTCAAGCCCTAGTACCTTCCAAGGGAAGAGAAAAGATGAGCTATGCAAACACGAAAACATACACATTTGATATAACTAAAGCTGATAAAATATTTGATATTCTGTTGGAAGATAAGCAGCTTAAGTTGTCAGATGATCATAAAATAAAAGGGCCTGAGGACTCCAATGGACAAAATTATTGTAAATACCATGGGGCTTTAGGCCATCCTACTAATGAATA
Source organism: Calophaca sinica (assembly GCA_037113605.1). NCBI lineage: Eukaryota > Viridiplantae > Streptophyta > Magnoliopsida > Fabales > Fabaceae > Calophaca > Calophaca sinica. The sequence goes on from CM073735.1 coordinate 85,225,572, forward strand.
TTTTTGTTTCAGGGATTTGATACAGAAAGCTCTTAAAGAAGCAGGCTCAAGTTTGCTGACAAGCAAAAGCCTAGCATGAAGGTGGATACCGATCCATTTGGCCAAGGCATATCCAATGTCGAAGGCCATAATGAAAGAAGCTGCAACATGGTGAATATCAGCGCCAAGCAGAAGTATGTAGTGAATGTGGAAGACCCATTTGATATTTACCCAAGGCCTCATGAAACTGTCAAAGACTTTCTGAGGAGAAAGAATAACAGAGGGCAATCGAAGTTGTGCCTACATTGTGACAGGTACTTCGATGAGAAAGCTGCTCAGAAAGCAAAGAATAATCAAAAGGCTAAGGCTCACCAGCATATACAGGCTGGTTATATGAATAGGAATGTTAAGCATGTTCCAGTAAACCAGATGCCTATTTTAGTGAACAAGATGCGAAAGCCTGTTGTGAATAGGCCTAGTAGAGCAGTTGGTGGATGGTTGGTTGAATCCTCAAGGGAATCAATTGGCAGCAACCATGGGGTAGCTCCTGGTTGAGTTCCAAATAGGACCAGGAAATCTGATGCCAATGTGATGGTGAACAAGTGGGTTGAGAACTTTGCTAAGGTCCGTTACCCTGAGTTGAGAAATAGAGTAAGGGCTAGGAAGAGCAACCATCGGCAGACACCATTTTGGGATGAAGATTACCGATTTGGTAGAGTGCCTTATCCTGGTGGTGATCTAGTGAAGAAAGCCCCATTGTCGAAGAGTCAGAAGTGTCGTCGATAGAGGATGAGGAAAGCTCAGAAACAGAAACAGAAAGATGCTGAAATGGCTAAGTCTCAACATGAGAAGTGCTTCATGGTTGGGATACAGAAAGTGCCATTGCCCAAGGAGCTTGGTCCAAAGTTGAAGAGTGTGGTGGTTGACGCCAAAGGGACTAACTTTGAGAAAGGTCAGACTTCTCAGGCAAGGGGACAAGTACCTTCAGCAGGTTTCAGATAGAATGTTAAGCCTGCCAAGGTTCCTTCAACAGCTCAAAAGAGGAAGCCTTGGCCAGCAGGTCAAATTTAAGCTGAGAAATTGGCCTCAGAACGAGGCAAATTTGGTGTTCGAGCAGCTCCAGTTGAAGACACTAGCAATGATGCATCTATGAAAGAATTGAGGATCGTAGTCAACGATTCTGATTTACTAGATAAACCCATGGAATCAGTGGAGCAGAATGTTGTCAAGACAGATTTGTCCGTGGAAGATGTCATTGAAGTATTGAATGATCGAGGTGACCTAATTGGTTTCAATGATAAAGAAGAGTTTGATCCTGACACTAATTTAGACAGAGACTTGGATGAGTTGGTGATGGCAATGGGAACTACTTTGTCAGATTTGGAGTCTGAAGAAAGCCTTCTTGACAAGGAGGACATGAAATTGGGAAGTCATCTGGAGAATGAAGAAACTGCCACTGAAGAGGAGTTTACCAAGCTTGATGTAAACTTGGTTTCAATATTGCCATCGGAATATCAAGCTCAATATGAGTTTGTGGTTGAAGTTCCTGATAAAGAGGAATTTGATGGTTTTCCTATTGGTTGGCACTTCGTCGAGCAAGACATGGTGACTATCTTTGATAACTTTGCTCGGTTAGATAAGCCAACTAACGAAGAAAGAAATCATCTTCGACCATTGCATATTAAGGCAATGATTGAAGGAAAGTCTGTCAACAGGGTGTTGGTTGATGGAGGGGCATCTGTAAATTTGATCCCAAGAGCCATGTTCAAAAAGCTGGGAAAAAATGAAACAGATATTCTCCCAACTAACATTGTGGTTACTGATTTTGGAGGAAGATATGCACCAACAGATGGTGTGGCAATGCTGGATGTGCAAGTGGGATCAGTAGAGAGGTCTACCTCGTTCGTGGTTATTCCTTCGAGGTCTAGTTATAACATTTTATTGGGCAGAGACTGGATTCATGTTGTTGGAGCGGTACCTTCGACAGTACATTAGAAACTTATATTTTGGAATGCTCATGATGACATAGAGATTATTGAAGCTGATGATAGCCCGTGCTATATGCAGCAAATGCATGTGGATTTCAAAGTTTATGACCTAAAGGTAAAGCCCATATCTGTGCAGGGTGGTGTTATTGACAAAGAGGCTCTAAATGCTTACCTGATGGAGTAATTTGGTGTTAAGTTGCTGGATGAGGCTGACAAAAATCGGCCAATGAATAAAGATGAGTCTTGAATGTCATCAGACATAGTTGTCGGCCTATGAGGCCGACCGACAGCCAAACTCAGAAGGTGTGTTGGCTGATTGCATATTCGACAATGGCCCTTTAGGATTTGAAAAGGGGCTTGAGGATAAAAGTGGGTTTGAGTTGAAAGATCCTTTGGAGGAGATTGATCTGGGGGATAGTGATAGAAAGAAGCCAATATATGTGAGTGTTTTGTTGTCAGACCAGTTCAAGAGGCAGGTTGTGGAGTTGATTTCTGAGTATAAGGACTGTTTTGCTTAGGATTACCGTGAAATGCCAGGTCTAAGTAGAGATCTTGTGGAGCATAGATTTCCTTTGAAACTCGACTGTAAGCCTGTTAAACAAGCTAAAAGAAAGTTTGCTCCTGAAGTTGTGCTGAAAATCAAGGAGGAAGTTGAATGCTTGTTGAAGGCTAAGTTTATTCGTACAACTAGGTATGTTGAATGGTTGTCTAATGTAGTGCCTGTCATAAAGAAGAATGGCAAGATGAGGGTATGTGTCGATTTTAGGAATCTTAACGCTGAAACTCCTAAGGATGAATACCCTATGCCCATAGCAGATATGCTAGTGGATGCAGCGTCTGGTCATGAGCTTCTAAGTTTCATGGATGGACATGCTGGTTATAACCAGATCTTCATTGATGAAGAAGATGTGCCTACGACTGTTTTAGGTGCCCAGGTTCGATTGGAACTTATGAATGGATAGTGATGCCTTTTGGTTTGAAGAATGTTGGTGCAACTTACCAAAGGGCGATGAACACTATTTTTCATGAAATGATAGGCAAGTTTGTGGAAGTCTACAGAGATGATGTTATTGTCAAGCAAAGAGCCAGGAGGAGCATTTGAGTCATCTTAGATGAGCTTTTCAAGAAATGAGAAAGCATAGTTTGAAGATGAACTCTGAGAAGTGTGGTTTTGGGGTTTCTGTTGCCAAGTTCTTGGGCTTTCTGGTGCATAAGAAAGGCATTGAAGTCGACAAGAATAAGGCCAAAGCTGTGTTGGAAGCAAAACCACCTACTAATAAGAAGGAACTTCAATCTTTCTTGGGAAAAGTGAATTTTCTCAGACGGTTCATATCAAATCTCTCAGCAAGAACAACAGTGTTTGCCCCTTTGGTGAAGCTCAAGGCAGAGGAAGCTTTTGTTTGGACTCAACAGCATCAGGAAGCTTTCGACCAAATCAAGTAATATTTGACAAATCCACTGGTCATGATGCCTGCAGAGCCACATCGACCAGTGAAATTGTACATTTCTGCATCAGAAGAAACTATAGGTTGTCTACTGGCTTAGGAAGATGATAACAACGTTGAAAGAGCCGTTTACTACCTCAGTCGAGTGTTGAATGATGCAGAAACAAGATATAGTGCTATAGAAAAGTTGTGTCTTGCATTATATTTTTCTTGTACAAAACTTAAGTATTACTTGATGCCTTGTAATGTCTTAGTGATGTCAAAGACAAATGTAATTAAATACATGTTGTCCCAGCCAATTCTGAATGGTCGAATTGGAAAATGGACACTTGCATTGTCTGAGTTTTCTTTGCAGTATGTACCACTGAAAGCTGTTAAAGGTCAAGCAATTGCTGACTTTCTAACAGACTATCCATGTTTAGAAATAAAAGAACCGACAGAGCTAGTTGATTTGAAGCCCTGGCATTTGTATTTTGGTGGCTCAAGACATAGAAATGGTGTTGGTGTTGGCATTTTGATAATCTCATCTTTAGGTATGCCAACTAAACTAATGTTTGAGTTAAAATATGTTTGTTCTAACAATGAGGCTGAATATGAAGCCTTGATTGTGGGTTTGGAAATTTTGATAGAGATGCGAGCTCACACTGTCAAAGTTTTTGGGGATTCACAATTGGTTATAAGGCAATTAACCCAAACATATAAATGCGTAAGCCACAATCTTGTCAAATACTGTCAAGTGGTTAGTAAATTGATGAAACAGTTCGACAGTGTTGAATTAGAGCATATTCTAAGAGAGCTAAATCAAGAGGCTGATGAATTAGCCCAATTGGCTTCAGGGTATAAGCTTTCTTCAAAGGTGTTAGCAGAACTTATAGAAATTCGTGAGTTACTGTATCCTTTGGATAAAAGAGATATTTTTGTCTCCAATGCTTCAAACGCACCTGATTGGCGTAAGCCAATTATTGAGTATTTGGAAAATCCAAGTGCTGATGTTGACAAAAAAATCAAGTACAAAGCAACTAAGTTTGTTGTACTTGCAGGGGCTTTGTATAGAAAGTCTGTCGATAGTAATTTGGAGACTTGTCTTAAGTGAAGAGGATGTCTATTTGGCATTGGCAGAGGTTCATGAAGGAATTTGTGGTGCTCATCAGGCAGGTGAGAAGATGAAATGGGTGCTAAGAAGACAAAGAGTGTATTGGCCTACTTTGGTTAGGGATTGTATCATGTTTGCAAAATCCTGTGAAGAATGCCAAAAACATGGCCACATACAAAATGTACCTGCTAGTGAGTTGCATTCCATCGTTATATCTTGGCCTTTTAGAGGTTGGGCTTTAGACCTGATAGGTCAGATTTATCCTACTTCCTCTAAGGGTCACAAGTATATTTTAGTAGGGGTGGACTATTTTACCAAATGGGTAGAAACAGTAGCCTTAAAAGAAGTAACGCAACAAGACATTGTGTATTTTATTGAAAATCACATTGTTTGTCGATTTGGTATACCACAAACGATCACACCAGATCAAGGATCTGTGTTTGTTGGGAAGAAGGTTATCGAGTATGCTGAGTCAAGAAAGATCAAGATGGTGACTTCGACACCATATTATGCTCAAGCAAATGGTCAGGTCGAAGCCATGAATAAAATTATCATTGGTTTGGTCAAAAAACATATTGGCAGATATCCAAAGAGTTGGCACTCAACTTTGAAATAAGTTCTTTAGGCATGTAGAAACTCTCCTAAGGAATCGACAGGTACAACTCCTTATAAATTAGTATATGGACATGATGCTGTTTTGCCTGTTGAGATAAATCTTGGTTCATTAAGGATTCAAAAACAAAATGAGTTACCAGTAGATCAATATTGGGACTTAATGTTTGATGAGTTAAATGAAATCCATGATGAGAGGGTTGTTGCTTTGGAAAAATTGATTCGACAAAAAGAAAGAATAGCTAAATTCTATGATAGTCGGGTTAAGTATAAACGGTTCAAGGTCGTTGAATTAGTTTGGAAAGTCATTTTACCAATGGATAATAAGTGTCGAGAATTTGGAAAATGGTCTCCAAAATGGGAAGGACCATTTAAAGTTACTAAAGTATTCTCCGAAAATTCTTATGCACTTGTCAAAGTTAATTCTGGTTTTAGAATTAAGTCTGTTAATGGCAATTACTTGAAGTCATATAGACTAAAAATGTGTGAGGTAAAAATTCAACTTTGAAGCATTAAACTGGATTTCTTTATTTTTAGGCCATTTGGCAATATACAAATACATTGTCGAATAGGCTTGTAGCCTGGAAATACAAACAAGGAAAAGTTCTTAAATCTAGGCTATTACAAAATAAGTCCAGTTGTAGAAGCTTTGCCATGTTCAAAGTTAACTCATGCTGAGGAAGAGTTTAGGAAGCATGGGGGCAATAGCAGATTATTTGTCAAGACAATTAAGTCTGCAAGAGCCGCTTCAAAGGAGTGACATCCAAATCGACGAGGATTTGAAGTTGAAGGAGCGTCGAGGAGGAATGTCGAACTCTGTGTGAGCAAAGGGAAAGCTGGGGTCCAAATAGAAGCGGTCGTCGGTGCCATAATGCGCTTCACAATAGGCCTCGACCGTGCAAAACTTTTCCAGTAGTTTTGCGGATCCTCAACGATAAATTTCCAACATGAGGTGTGAAGGAGCGCAAAACTATTGAAAGAAAGAATGGATCAGGCCTTCATCTTTCTCACACAGTTCAATGAGCTTGGTAAGCCACATTAGGTAACTTACCAAAACTCATTGTTGATGTTAGGAAAATTACCAAAACCCAGTGGTTTTTTCACTGTTGAGACAAAAACCTTTAGAGAAACTCCAAAAGTCGAAGTCCCCTGGATCCCAAATGGAACAATTAGAACCAGAGAGTAAAGGGTTGGAATGGTTGAAAGTGACTTCCATTGTAGTTTGTCACTTTGAAATTGGTTAGCTAAAAGGCAAAAGGCAGTGGATACGGGCTTAGGATTTATAAAAGAAACAAAGGTTTCCCAGAGATTCTGAAGAGGAAACTAGAAGAGTTTTGAGAGTATTTGTGCATGAAGGGGAACTAATGTTCTGGTGTGGTGAGGATGACCAAGATGGCAAGTCCCTATTTATAGCGCAAACCTACGTTGATTTTTAAGTTTCACCAGTCAAATTGACTAGTCAAGGGCTTTAACTACAATTTATGGCCTGAAACTAAAAATTAAATTGGTAAAAAGAAACGTGCTAGCTGGACGGTGAAACGATTGATGGTAAACATGTCAAATTGAGTTCAGTTGTTTCTGTAAAGTACAAGATGCAGTCGAACAAATGTGTTCGACGTAGAAAATTTAATACAAATGAAAAGAACTGAAAAGAAACTAAAGAGGTGTCTTCTTGATTTCCTCCCAAGCTACGGCAAATTCAAGCTTTGTGGCTTCAGCATTTGTAAAGCTAACTTCAAGGTCTTCAACTTTAGACAGGATAGCTTTTGCCTCGACAGCACTAGCAGACATTTGTTGATCAAGTGCTGTGATTTCTTTTGAAAAGGATGCTGAAGTGGCCTCAAGGAATTATGCCCTGGCAGTGGCCAATTCTGACTCCAAACGAGCAATAGTTCTTTCCAACTCAGGTATTTTGGCTTGATGGGGAGCGCCTTGTTCGACCAATGCAGCCTTGTCTTATCGAAGTGACACCAGCTTATCACGAAGTTCATGTTTTGCCTTGAGGGCTTGATGATAGGGCAGAATGCTGTTGTCAAATGCAGGCAGCTTAGGAGTCAAGTCTTCAATGAATTCATGAATGGAACTAAAATAACCTCATCGAATTAGAGGCAACTTTTTGCGAAGTGCATGAATCTCTTTGATTGTACGCATTAAATTGCTTCTGATTTCTTGGTTGAGGTAGAGGTCATCAAATGAATACTTGAAGAAACCTCTCAGTTCTTCAACTAATCCATCAAGTTTTTCAATAGAAGTGTCCCCAGGGAGAGTGGAGGAACGCCCAGACATAGGGGAAGTCTTGTTGCTAGATCCTGAAAGTAAGTCAACCACTCATCCACTTCAGCATTACCCTTTTCAATGTTAGTGCCTTGCAGCATAGGGTTGGTCGATGAGATAGGCTGAGAAGATGGATTGGTCAGATTATCAAAGAGAAGATCCATGTCAACACTATCTGCTATAACCACTATAGGAGATACCTTCTCAGTGGCTTGGGGGCAGAAGTGGTTTCCACAATGGGTGTGGGATCATCTTGTTGAGGAGATGCCAAATTTGGATTTTTCGTCGAGAGAGTGGGTTGAGCCACGTCGATATCCATAGCAGTAGGTTCCTCGACACTTGGTTTAGGTTGAGTTTTTGGAACCTCCTAATGGAAGGGAAAACTAGAATTAGTTACAATTTGTTATTCTAGCATCAACGAAGTGTTTAAAGAGTTTCATACCTCAGTGGCTAGATGATCAATGGGTGGAAAAATCATTTGAAGAGGTATGGAAGTATCCACGTATGGCCGTTCAGGAGAGCCCTGTCAAGTGTACTTGATGAGGTGATGTGCATGGTAAGAGAATGTATCTAAGTGTTATGTAATGAAGCATACCTTGTGAGTGCTTGACGAGCCAACCTCTTCGACAGAGAGAGGAACCTTTGAAGAACATTCTTCAGAATCACTTTTCTTTGAGGATTTGGCTTTGGGTTCCTGAAAAAATATGATAAATAAACAAAAACAGTTGCATAATGCAATGTGACCATCAGTTAAAGTACTGGTGAATGGTGCAATTAACTTACCACTACAAACTCCGCTGTGGGAGTGTCTTTAGAGTTTTCAGAAGCATATTTCTCTACAAGAGATTCCTAGGAAAATGAAAATGAAAACTTTTGGAGTTAGTGGTTGATGGGTCATAGATCAAAAGGAAGTCAAAGATAGAAAGATTATACAAGCAAGAAGAAGAAAAGAGAGAACCGTTTGAGGTGTCGAGCAAGAGGGAGTGTCAGGCAGGAACATTTTGCGCATTTTGGGTTGAGCTTCAGGAGTGGCTGCCTTTACTTTCCTCTTGGTTGTTTCTTGTTAAGAAGAACCAGTTGAGCGCTTTGTTTTTGCAGGTTTTCTCTTCGACACAACTGGTTTCTTTCCAGTATCCGCTTTCTTGGAAGAAGTCTTGGCAACCTTCTTTTTGGGTGTTGTGGATTGAAGAGGGGATTCACTATCCTCATCATCTTCTTCTTCATCATCAGCTTCTTGGGCTTTTCCACTTGTTTGCTTATACTTTAGGGGTTCTTTCAGAGCTAAAGCTAAAGTAAAATGAAAATATAAGTACAAAGCAAGTAGACTTCCAGGAAAGAGTTAATTGAATTAGATACCCTGGGGAAATTGGGAAATGATCTTGATAGCCTCGTCATATTGTTCAAAAGGTAAGGCAAACTGACCAGTGAAAGTAACTTCTTTGTTTTCATACTTGTCTATATTAGAATGATATTGAAATCTTTCTATAGCAAGGAAGTTACCAGTTCTCGTTGGTTTACCTGGAAATGGATCAGCCAAACCAAAAGTTGCACAAGGCAAAGGCACTGGTTCAGGACAAGGGAGTATCATAAGTGTTTGTCCCGTGGCTTCCTGATGTTTTAAAGCCTTAATACCCCAATTGTTCTCGTGCTTTTCTTTTGATTTGGCAATCATTTCATCTACCTGTCGAACAATATAAAAAGGACACCTAGGATCCCATTTCACCTTGTCAAACTTTTCAAAGCTGCGAATATCCTTCAAGTGCTCACCTTTGGTCTTTGTCGAAGGGTTCTATTCCTGCATTGTGGGGTCAATGAACTTTGTTACATATTCTTCAAAGGATGGGTGAAATTTTCTGTAGTATTCATCCCACCAAGCTACGAAGTCTTGAGATACACCCAAAGAGGTGGTGAAAGGGACAAGACTGACGACAGACTTGCGAGTGTTGTTCTTGTACTTTATGTCGTCAATGGTTGCCTCTTTGAGATTGATGGCATTCAAAAGAATATCTTCTTTCTTGAGAGGGAATGGGCCAGGGATGGATTGCAGGAAACCAATGTTATTGGCAGAAGCATTGGGTAGACAAACAAAGGTAAAATTATCCGTCGAACTGGGTAATCTTGCAGGAAAAACTTGGCGAGCCAAGAAGTGGGTCCAAATGTTTTTGCACATTTGGTCATTTGGATCAAAAGGATTGGTGAACCACTCAGGTCCATGTTTCCTACCAACAAAGGGTTGGAAATGGATGCCTGAAGTTCCAACAGAGAAAGAATGGAAAAGTTTGAAGTAATACTTGAAACTTTCGAATTCGCTGTCAAATGGTTTGGGGGCACAGTGCATGGCCAAGGTGCCATAAGTGTCAATTTGAAGGTTCGACGGAGCTTTGTTGACAGTGTGGCCAGGAATTGTGGCATTCAACCACAGTTGTAAAAGCCGTAATGGGCCACCAGCTCCAACTTTTTTTCCCCTACCTTTTACCATGCTATACAGGCGTGACATGCTGGAATAAAGGTTAGACAACAGAAAAGAGCCAAGAGCCCACCTTTTGCCTTCATGTAGAAGGTTTGCCAAGTCAAGCAATGGCTTCGACATTTGGACATTTTTGTTGCAAATGACAAAAGCACATAGCCAATAGAACAGGAAGGCTACATGTTCTTCATCAGAAACCTCTGATGTACTCTGCATTTGGCTAGAAATATACTTTGAAAATGCAAGAGGTTGATCAGTAAAAACATCAATGATGTTTTCTGGAGAACACAAAGGGTGAATCATATGGCCATCCGGTGGGAGGCCAGTAAGAAAAACAACATCAAAAAGAGTTGGACCCATCATCCCATAAGGGAAATGGAAGTTGTTGGTAGTAGGGTTCTAGAAGAAAACAGCAGCTCCTAACATAGAAGGGTCCAACCTGAATGTGTATTCGGACAATTTGATTAAATTATAAATGCCTTGTTTCTTCCAAGTATCAGCTTTTTTGGCTTCAACCCTAGCAAGCCAAGCAGAATATCCACTTATGCTAAGTGGTGGAGTTCTGAAAAGCCTAGTGCTTTTAGAGAAATAATGAATATGCAAGTTAGGGGAAGAAGCGAGAATGTCAGTTTGATCATCTTTGTTTAGGAAATAGTCCTTAAAATCTTTAGGAAAACTAGAGAGGGTCATAACTGGTCCTAAATAAGCAGCAGGAGGATCTAAAAGGAAAGAGGGATCATGCAAGTAAGGTATGATTACCTTAGATTTCTGCCATGGGATCGACAATTCGAATTGCACTACGTCTTCCTTAGAGGTGCTTTGGAACTTTGAGCTGGATTAGAAGAAGACGCCATTAAAAGTTTGTGATGCTTTCTCAGAAATGCAGAAGAGACGAAAGTGTTTTCACTTGGGCATTGATGGTTATTTATGACCTAGCTTATGGTGCAAACGTGCGCACGGGATTGTAACTGCCTACTTCATATGCAATGATGGCCCTATTTTTTAGGGAAATGAGAAACGCAATCTTGTGATGGGACAATACAGAAAGGTAACCATCGCGCATAGAGGAGACAAAATTCTAGTTCTCTTCACATAGTGGTGTCGAAAACTCAGAATTTGGGGGGCATCTGTTAGGTTCCAGATTTCAAATTTGGGTTTCTCGACAAAACTTCAAATATTCAACAAGTGAAGGCACAAGGAGCCAGAATAAGTGATAAAAATTGGCTAAGCTTAAAAGACCAAGTGATGTGGCGGTTGTTCGATGGAGTGCATGAAGCATCGAAGATGTCAATATAAGCATGGTCGAATTAGACTTAGGCTTTTGGCAATACATGAACAAACTTGACAGGAAGTGCTACTGTCGAGATTGAGTAGTTTTAGTGAAATCAACTACCGACCCTGTGTCCGTACACGTGTCAGGTTGGATGATAGGTAATTTTTTACATTTTTGTCTATAAATAGTAGTTCTTACGATATAACTCAGGTCGGATACATGATCTAAATTCCTAACATCTCGACAGCGAAACAGATTAAAGGAAAACGATCACTATATGCCTTCCACCCCTTACTTTAAGCAATTTGCAATTCAATTCAATTACATTTCCAGTTATTGCCTTGTTCTTAATCTAATTTATCTGTAAATTTATCTTTTGTTTATGCATTTTACATCGAACTTTACTGCATTTTCCAAACCTTTTTGAAATATTATTCTTTCATACTTTCTGTATTTATTTCTTGTAGAGTTTCAATTTGCTTACTGCATTTGGCTTGTTTCTATTTCAATTTTAATATTTTATTTCATGTCTATTACTACACAGTTATTTAAGTTTCATGTTGTTACTTAAGTTTTTTTTTTTGTATTTTGGCAATTTCTCCTTCTGTCAATTTTGCTTTCAAAGTCATTTATAAACTTTCTTTAATTCATGTTCTTTAAATGCTTTCATTTATTTTCCTATGTCTTAAAAGCTTTTCCCTTGATTTCTAGTCATTTAAGTGCTTCATTTACATTCCTGTGTCAATTTCAAATTGTATGTATTACTTTGTGAATACATGTTCAAACACTACATTGTTTACTTTGACTTTATTTTCTGTTTAAGTTACTTGTCAATCAAGTCATTGGCTGCTAACGGCCAATCTTGTCTATTTTTACTTTCAATGCCATTTCGACAACAATTAACTTGGTGTTCGAGATTATTAAGTACAAACTGGCAAAAACAAAAACCTCAATGATTAATGGCTTAGTAGCCAAGAAAATTGAAAACTGATATCTGGTCGAACTTTTGACCGTTATTTCACTAAAACCGTTGTTTTCAAAACGAGATTACCACATAACTCGTCGATCTCATAATCGTTTTAAACTAATTATTTGTTACTTCGACGAATTTGGTAGAAACCCACTACAAACCAAATTTCCTAGTTAACAATTTGATATGGTTCTTATTCATATCATATAATATACATAGATATTATGTTTTTCACAACTATGAAAGGACTGATCTCGCACGGGTTATTCGTATGAGTTGTAAACGTATTCAATATGTAAGAATGAATTCGAAAACTTTTTTCAACAAAAGTATTAGCAAATTTGAATTTATTAAAAAATATTATAAATAATTCATTAAGAAATAGAGAATACATGTATGGTTTAGATATGTTTTTAGTCCCTCAAATTAGGAAAAATTTTGGTTTTAGTCCCTCAAAAAAATTTCTGTCTGCTTTTAGTCCCTTTAGTTTTAAAATGAGACACATCTAGTCCCTGTGAGTTTGGTTTTAGTCCTCAAAAAATTTTCATCTGCTTTTGGTCCCTTAGTTTGTAAATTTGTCACATTTAGACCCTACGACTGTTTTCGTCTGCTTTTTAGTCCATGCTTTTAGTTTGGTTTTAGTACCTCATTTCTCTCTCTCTCTGCAACCTCTCTAGCACCAGGTTCAATGTTATTATTCCCAGCAACATCAGTCGAAAAGCAGACGAAAACAGACGCAGGGACTAAATGTGGCACATTTCCAAACTAAGGTAACCAAAAGCAGACAAAATATTTTTGAGGGACTAAAACTAAACTTGCAGTGATTAAATGTGACTTATTTTCAAACTAAAGGGACCAAAAGCAGACGAAATTTTTTTGAGGGACTAAAACCAAACTTTTCCCTAATTTGAGGGACTAAAAACTTATTTAAGCCTATATGTATTTATACCTATACTTCAATTTTAAAATATAACAAATAAACAGAAGATTTCAGTTATATTTTTCTTATATTTAGATATGGTTTCTCAACCACGATTTTCAACAAAAAAAATATAAAACACAAAATTGAATGATTTATCTAAATTACAGTAAGATAACTTTAAAATAAGTAGCATGAAAAAGAGATAAATAATTATCTATATTGGACTGTGTTGGCGCAAATAAAAATGGTATCTTAGGGGTGGTTTATTCATATGGAGGGTAGGAAATTATGATTAAACTACTCAGATTGGTGTTGTAATCCTACTGGATGTTTATATGCTGCTTGTTAATTATGTAGAGACTAATTTGATGTAACGGGTTAGAGTAACATTTGCACTCCATATAATACAAATTTTGCTTACAAAAAAAAATTATCTATGTTAGACAACAAATTAATCTTATAAATTATGGTTTCTATCGTGTATAATATCCAAACTTTAAGAAGAAAAAAATACATATTAATTTAGCATTTATTATAATTAAACATAAACAATCATGTGAACACTGGAAGACTGGGAATATTTATACTCCAATGGAATATTAGAAATTTAAAATTTTAATAATATGTAAGAGATAAAATATACAAATTATGAAAAAAATTATAAAAATTAAAATTTAACATTATATAGTTATGATTTTTCTATTAAATTTTATGATGTGCATAGTAAAATAAATCAGTTACGAAAAGTTATAAAATTAAAAGTAATTAAATTTGTGTGGTAACATAATGATTAATAGTCACTGATAATTGATATAATTAATAAATAAAAATATGAAAACCATGCAAGAGAATATATTAATGATTTACACTTTTTTGTATAAATAAATAGAATAATAAAAGAACTACGACACAAGCCTAGGGGTAGCACACCCATTAAGACTGAGGGAGGGGGAAGGGCGTCTATAATAGTCCATTTAAAATCACTCTGATTATCCATATAGGCTAAAATATTTGCGCAAGAATTTGCTTCTCTGTTATTAATGATCTACACTACGGGATTATTGTTTGACATGAGGTAATAATGGTTGATATAATTAGAACAATAATTAAAAAGTTAAATTGATTTAGACAAAAAGATTAATGATTCTTATGTTATCACATGACTTAGATAATATTTTGATTGAATGACAACTGTCTATATATGATAATTTATTGATTGATATGCTTTAATTTATTACATTTTGAATTTGAATTTGAATTTAATTTAATTCAAATTTGATTGAATGATAAAAGTCTAGAAATGATCATTAAGTGATTGATATGCCTTAATTAATGAAATATCGTGAATTAAAAAATAAAAAATAAATTATTTTTCATTTTGACCGGAAAAGAATGAATGTGGAGCTGCCATGTGGCATGTGTCTACATGACAAAACTTTATTTCATATAATATTGTAGATTTTTCTATATATTTGCATTTCCTTTTATTTAATGCAAAATGGACCGTATAAGATGCAGGCCGAGTATCAGGTCCGACTCAGCATATGTCTGACTGAGTGTCATGGTAAGATCATAAATTTGATTGATGTGGATGCTGAAACAATTGGGGAGTTCTACTACCATATTCATAAAGTTTGATTGCTTCCGGTTCAAATCATTTTGCCCTTGGTAATCTTATACATAAATCTGGGTTTTATCCCTTCCATTGCTGCACTTCTTGTCACCATTTTGTTCATAATGTGTAACACGACTTTAGCTTTAGCCAACATGCGAAAACATTAGCATTCTAGCATCATGGAAGCCAAGGATACAAGAATCAAGATGACTTCAGAGACTATGAAGAACATTCGAATTTTAAAATTGCATTCATGGGAGTCCATGTTTTTCCAAAAACTCATCCAGCATAGGGATATAGAGAGGAGGCGGGTGCAGAATACCTCTACATAAACTCAGCAGTAGCCACTTAATTATGGACATTTCCAACTTTGGTTTATGTTTTCACTTTTGGGGTTCTTAAAAAATTTATGTCCTCAGATAGGGTCAGTTTCGAGCCTGTCTTGTAACTCTTGTCAGTTTGATAAACATCAGTGTAGCTTCTATTTACCTCGTTTAAATAAAAGGTCTCAATCCCTATTTGATATTGTTCATTCTGATGTATAGGGTCCCTGTCCGGTTACTTCAAAGTGTGGTTATAAGTATTTTGCTACATTTGTGGATGACTATTCTTATGCAACATGGTTATATCTAACGAAATCCAGATCTGGGTTATTTATTATCTTTTGCAATTTTTATGCTGAAATTCATACTCAATTTAAATGTCATGTTCGCATGCTTCATAGTATAATGCTAAAGAATATTTTTCTGCACCATTCATTACTTTCATGAATGAACATGGCATGCTTCACCAATCAAATTGCATTATTACCCCACAACAAAATGGGGTAGCCAAGCGCAAAAATCATCATCTTATGGATGTTGCCTGGGCTTTATTGTTTGAAATAAAGGTTCCAAAAGCTTTTTTGGGATGATGTGGTTCTTACTGCTGCACATTAAATTAATCGCATGCCATCTTCTGTGTTAAATGGTGTTGTTTGTCACTCCATTCTTTTTCCTTCGTATGCAGGTGAAGGATTTTTCTAATACAGGTTAGGCAGGATCTCCCATGGATCGAAAATCTACCACGGGATATTGTGTAATTTTGGGAGGTAATCTGATATCTTGGAAAAGTATGTAGAAAAATATGGTGGCAAGATCCAATGCAGAAGCAGAATACACGGCTATGGCTCAAAATATGGGTAAGATAGATCTTGGATGAGATGGGATTTGTAGACACTTATCCTATGGAACCATGGTGTGATAATCAGGCCGCTATACATATTACATCAAATCCAATTTTTTATGAAAGAACAAAACACATTGAAGTAGATTGTCACTTCCTTCGAGAGAAGGTTCTTCAGAATCTTATATCTACTTCCTATGCAAGGATAGGTGACCAACTAGCATATTTTCTTATAAAGGCCTTGAATGGGGTACGTAATGATTTTGTTTGTAACAAGCTGGGCATGATTAATATGTATGCTCCAGATTGAAGGGGAGTGTTAAGAGTTATAATAAGAGTTATTAGGATTCGGTTTTTAGTGTATTGGCTCGGCCCACATGTTCGTCTCATGTACTACTCTCTTAACCTAGTAATATAAATATGAGGGTCACTCCCACTACAGTTTTCTCACATGTCTCTCTCTATTCACTTTCTCTCACTCTCTCTCTGTCTACAGTGGTGACTTGAATAAAAAAGAGCTTGGGAGAGGTTGCACTTTTAAAGGGTATTGAAAAATAGAGAATTTTAAGATTTGGGGAAGAAAAGAATTGGAACAGAGAGAGAAAGCTTCACTGTTGTAATGGAGGATCGTATGTTTGCTAGCTTCGCTGTTATAATTTGGGGGTGCTTATAGGTTGGCGTTTCAGTTACTAAACATGTTTAATTCCCCGAGGAGGGGCAAAAAGTAGAGAGAAGGGGAAGGGTGGGGCCAGGGAGTGAGGAGAAGGTCATGTTTGCAAAAGGTCAACAATGCACCATTGATTTAGTGGTGCACGATATCCGTTCCCTCATAATTACAGCCTGTTCCCTCACTGTTAAAGTACCCCCTGAAGTGTCCATCCAGTGATAACTATAGTGCTCACTCGCTAAACTACCTTCCTACGTTCTGCCTTGTTTCGTTTCTTCTTCGTAATTCCTTCTCACTTCCTACTTCAGTTCAAAACCAATGTTCTACCTTGTTTCTTCTTGGTAACTATACTGCCTGCTTCACTTCCTTCCTACATTTTTCATATTCTACCTTCTTTCTTCTTTATTATTGCATCTTCGATTGGTGGACTGTTTCTAGCTTAGCAAACATAACTAACTTATTCATCTCAAACAGAGACCAAAACATTTTGCTGCAACCATAGTTCTCTTCAGTGTTGTTATGTCCATTTTGAGAATCGCTTTAGCTTTTTATGTTTACTACACTCACTATATCATTAGATATGGCTTTGTTTCACTAGCAATGACATGGCTTCAAGCAACTACTGCCTCATTGTATTTAGTGAAGGAAACACTGGGGGAGAACAAAAGGTTCCCTGTTGCTCTAATTCTATGGTGGGTCTATGCCATTATCATACATATGATGTAACACCCATACATTCAAGTTTAATTGAAAGTAAGATATTGAACATTCGATACAGAAATATCCAACAGAATTTCAAACTTAAACATTACATTAAGTCCGAACTTCACAAGGTTCCTAATCCCACAATTAGAAATATATCATATTTCAAACTTACATAGCTATCTAAGAAATTTAATACAAAATACTAGTCTTTTCGCATCAAATAACTTAGAGTGTTACATAATCCAAAATACAAAATATGACAATTTTGGCCTTCAAGCCTCTTCAGTCCTCTCTAGCTACTTGCTGATCTGAAGCAATAAAAAGAAAGGGTGAGATAAAATCTCAATAAGTCATTCCCGGGATTCCTCACTATCTCTCTTTGAATCATTACGATTCTGGAAAATAGTTAAAACATAAAATGCAATGCAATTTAACTAAGAACATAAAGTCCTTCTTTACTTTGTGCTTAGCACGGCTGGACTATTCTCATAGGGTCAAATCGTTATTTAACCGGAAATCTACGTTACCAGGTTTTGTCATATGCTTTGGTCCATAGATCTTGGTCAACGTAGCTTACGGTGTGGTGGTTAGACATCAATAACCTCTAAGTGGCATCCTAAGAGACTAACCATACCGTTTTCTCCTCTTATGAGGAATCTTGCAATGTCTTTTAGGTGGTTTTATCCCAACTTCTATATTATCAATGCATGTTTACAATGGTGTAAATATGCAAGTAAGGAATCTCAGTCATAAATAACATTTACTTATCCAAACCAATCTCTAATGAAGTTAAACAAATCAAGGACTTAGGCAAAACAAGTAAATGAACACCACTTTCGACATATGACTCTTTGACAACCACAAGATTAAACGTCACAATATTCATTAAAAGATTATCAACAATTATACAACCCAAAATCCCTTTCCCATGATTTTCCAAAACCCTAACTTACAACCAAGCATTCACCAAAACATTTAAGGAAAAGAAAACCTAATGAGGAACTTATGGGTGCCCATCACCTAAAAGAAGGAAGAACTCACAAAACAAGCACCAAGAACTTGAACTAGATGTGATGAAGCTTGGCCCTCTTCTTCTTCTTCTCCTCTTTCCCTTCATGTTTTCCTTCTTCCTTCTTCTAGGGCTCCACCAAAACTTTCACCTAAAGCTAAATCTCAACTCTCAAACCCTTCTTCAAGCAATGAATTGAAGGGATTTCACAAGAATTTCTCAAATCGCTCCCAAAACCTTGAAACCCTAACTTTTCGCCCTTTCTCCTCTTCTCCCTTCTCTCCTTTTCTCTTTTTTTCTTTCCTTTCTTGCATTTTGCTCGATTCTGTAGCGTTTTGTGCATTTTTCTATCTGTGAATCGATTCACAGTTAAATATGAATCAATTTACACAATCGAAAATGCATCAACGCCTCTTGTGAATCGATTCACGATTCGATTCACTGCACACCAATTCGATTCACAGAAGCATCAAGATGGTTGGAGCCCCTTGTGAATCGATTCAGGCCTATCATGAATCAATTCATGCAGTGCAAATTGCAGAAAAATAGAATTTGACAGCAATTCTTGAAATTTTTGTCCTAAAACATCTTCAATTAATCCTTATCCAACATTTTCAATTCAATGTTTTAAAAACAAGACCGGAGATCGAACCGACGAGACCTCTGGGTCATGGTTTAATTAGTTCAACCGATTGAACCGTTGGTTGAATCGGGTGACTAATAAATAAATAAGTACTAATTTTGAAGAAAAAGTAAGTAAAAATAACCAAAGAAAAAAAGTTAAAACGGTCCAACCCAATTCAATTGACCGATTCAACCCGGTTCAACCGCGGTTCAATCCGGTTCAACCCGGTTCTGGGCGGTTCAACCAGACTGCGGTCCAATTGAGGTTGAACCGATTGCTTAGACTACCGATTGACGGTCGAACCAGTCGGACCATCCGGTCCGGTTTTTAAACCATTGCTTTCAATCATTCAAAAGCCAAAACCAACTTATTTAACAACTCAAGAACAACAATGACACACTATCAATAATAAGCATTCGTATTACCAATTTGAAATCAAATTAAAGTTAAAAACAATTACACAATTTCATACAAGTTATAACCAAGCTAAACTTAGGGACTTGGGGGCGTTACATTATTACCCACCTTTTAAAAAAAATTTGTCCTCAAAAATTAGATATCATACTAACCTCATCAAACAAGTAGGTATATTGCTCCCGCATTTCCTCTTCCAGTTCCCAGGTGGCTTTTTCAGAAGTAGATCCTTCCCAGATAACCTTAACCAAGGGAATGGTCTTATTCCTGAGTGTCTTGAAAGCACGGTCCACTACTTGGACCGGGGCAGGCTAATAAGTCGAATCTGATCTAAGTTGTATAGATTCGTGATCCAAGGGTTGGAATAGATCAGGAATGTACTTAAAAAGCTGAGACATATGAAAGACATTGTGCAAATTTGACAAGCATGGGGGCAGGGCAATTTGGTAAGCCACATCACTAACTCGACTGAGAATTTGGAAAGGACCTATGTACCGAGGGGTTAACTTCTTGGCCTTAAGGGCTCTACTAACACCTATGGTAGGAGTGACTTTCAGGAATACATGTTCACTTTCTGCATACGCAAAAGGTTTAAGCCTACATTCTGCATAACTTTTCTGCCTACTCTGGGCAATCCTTAACTTATCCTTGATCATGCGAATCCTATCTGTAGTTTCTTGAACAAGGTAAGGACCTAACAACCTCCTTTCTCCTACTTCAAGCCAGCACAAAGGAGTCCTACACTTGCGATCGTAAAGAGCTTCATACGGTGCCATACCTATGCTAGAATGGTAGCTGTTTTTATAGGCAAACTCATGAGTGACAAATACTCATCCCAACTACCACCATCATCTAGGACACAGGCACTAAGCATATCCTCCATAATTTGTATTGTCCTTTCTGACTGACTATCCGTATGGAGATGATAAGCAGTACTAAGGTTCAACCTAGTCTCAAAGGCTTGGTGGAGAGCTTTCCAAAACCGGGAGGTAAACTTGGGATCCCTATCAGAGACAATGCTAGTGGGTACTCCATGGAGTCTAACAATCTCCCTAATATAGATCTTAGCTAACCTAATGGTCTTATAAATAGACTTGATAGGAAGAAAGTGAGTAGATTTGGTCAGTCTATCCACTATAACCCAAATAGAGTCATATCCTGACTGAGTGCGAGGTAAACCTCCCACAAAGTCCATTGCTATTCCTTCCCACTTCCATTCAGGAATTTCTAAAGGCTGAAGAGGACCGAAGGGCTTTTGGTGCTCTATCTTGGTTTTCTAGCATACCAAACACTGAGCTACAAACTCTGCTATGTCATTTCTCATACCCGGCCACCAGTTCCTCTACCTAAGCTCATGATACATCTTAGTGGAACCTGGATGTACTGAGAATCCACTCTTGTGGGCCTCTTCTAAAATCTGTTTCTTAATAAACTCATCTCTGTATAGGAACATAGATTCTTTGATGGAACAGGATAGTGCCATCATTAGCCTAAGAGAAATCAGGGTAGTGTCTCCTTGACTGTAACTCTTCATCTAGACTCTAGGCTAGTCTAATCTGGCCTCTAAAGTCACAAGAAATTTCTAGGTGACATAACATGAGATTGTTCCCTGTGGAGAATATTCCCAAGTTTAGATCCCTAAAGGATTCCAACAGCTCCATCTCTTTAATCATCATTGAAGAAACATGAAGAGATTTCCTACTCAAGGCATCAGCGACAACATTCGTCTTGCCAAGATGGTACTTCAATTCAAAATCATAATCTTTCAGGAACTCTACCCACCTTCTTTGTCTCATGTTAAGTTCCCTTTGATCAAAGAGGTATTTCAAACTCTTATGATCACTAAACACTTCAAACCGGGCACCATACAAATAGTGTCTCCAAATCTTTAAAGCAAAAACTATTGCTGCAAGTTCTAAATTATGAGTAGGATAATTCTCTTCATTAGGCCTTAGCTGCCGAGATGCATAGGCCACAACCTGTCGACTCTGCATTAGGACACATCCTAACCCTCTCTTAGAGGCATCACTATAGACTTCAAATCCCAGGGTTGGGTCAGGGATAACAAGAACTGGTGCGGTAGTCAACCGGTTCTTAAGCTCTAAGAAACTGTTCTCACAGCTCTTGTCCCACACAAACGGTTGCCCTTTTCGGGTTAACCGTGTTAGGGTGAGCACCAGTTGAGAAAACCCCTGAATGAACCTACTATAGTAACCAGCTAGCCCTAGAAAACTCGTGACTTCTGTGATAGTGGTTGGTTGTTCCCAGTTAAGGACTGCTTCCACTTTGTCGGGGTCAACCGACACTCCAGCTTGAGATATGACGTGTCCTAAAAATTTAACCTCACTAAGCGAAAACTCACATTTTTCGGGCTTTGCAAACAGATTTTTTTCTCTCAGAGTACCTAGCACAATTCTAAGGTGTTCCTCATGTTCTTGCGGATCCTTGGAATAGACTAGGATGTCGTCTATAAAGGCCACAACAAACTTATCAAGAAAAGGTATAAAATCATATTCATATAGTCCGTAAATACGGCCGAAGCATTGGTCAAACCAAATACTCATAATGACCACATGTAGTCCTAAATGCAGTCTTTGGAACATCTTTGACCTTGACCCTAATCTGATGATAACCAGATCTCAAATCAATCTTAGAGAAAACTGAAGCTCCTCTAAGTTGATCCAATTAGTCATCTATTCTGGACAGTGGGTATTTATTTCTAACAGTGACCTTATTGATTTTCCTGTAATCAATGCATAATCTCATGCTACCGTCCCTCTTTTTCACCAAGAGGATAGGTGCGCCCCAAGGTGATACACTAGGTCTAATAAATTGCTTGGCAATTAAATCCTCCAATTGGGTATTAAGCTCCTTTAACTCTAAGGGTGACATCCTATACGAAGCTATAGAGATTGATCCTGCTCCTAGAACCAATTCTATAGAGAACTCCAGTTCTCTTTCTGGAAATACATCTAAGAACTCATTCACTACAGGGATAGTAGTCAGATCCAGACTAACCTCGGTGGTTGAGGAAAGTAACATGATATAACCTGCGTGGCCCTCAACTAGACAGTGATTTAACTGAGGAACACTAGATAAAATGTCAAGACTTGACTCTTCAAGAGATGACTGTACTTTTGAAAACTCGATTGTCTTACAATAAAAGTTTAGGACAACTTGGTTGGCTGAGAGCCAATCCATACCTAGGATTATGCCCATCTCCTCTGAGGGTAGACATACCAGGTTCACTAGAAACATCCTTCCTTGAATTACGAGAGGATAATTCTCGCACATCAAATAAGTGGAAATGCTACCTTTTGCAAGTGTGTGTACATGCAAAAAAATTGGTAAGGCAGTAAGGTATAACCCTAACCTTTACACAAGGAATAGGTTGAACCCGAGTCATACAAAACAATTAAGGGTTCATCTTGGAGGAAATAGGTACCTTTAATCAGATTTTCAACACCTTTAGCTTTCATGGCATCCAGGGTAAAAACTCTCCCTTGGGTTTGGATCCATTTCCTTTCTTGTATTAGGGACACTCCTTTGCCATATGTCCCGGCTGATAACAGATGTAGCGGACATTCTTCCCCATCACACACTTTCCCTGGTGTATCCTTCCACATTTGGTGCAGGTATAAAAGGATTTAGGCTCATGGGTTTGTACTTGCTTCCCCTTATTCAAATTCCCCTTTGGTCTCATGTGTTGAGCATTCTTGTCTTCCTTTTTCTTTTGAATCCTACTATGGTGATCAGCTTCAAAAGTAGCCTATGCTTCCTCAGAGATTCTACACTTACCCACAAGTTTTGCATAATCAGCTTCTTCAAATTGACACACAACATTTCTCAGTTCCGGCTTTAGGCCCTGCTCAACTGATGAGCCTTCCATTCGTCATCTTGTGCATGTTGAAGGTAGGTGGAATATTTGGCCAATTCTTCGAATTTGGCTACATATTCCCCTACTGACATGCTCCCCTGTGTCAAGTGAGAAAACTCTTGTTCTTTCTGCCTTCTAATGCTCCTTGGAAAGTACTTTTCCAGAAACACTCTCCTAAAATTTGTCCAATCCATAGGGGTCTTAGGAGTAACCATGTGACCCTTGGTTCCTCTCCACCATATCTTTGCCTCTTCCTTCAAGAAGTGTGAGGCAAACACCATCTTTTGCTCTTCAATGCAGGCAACCATAATGAAGATCTTTTCCATTTCTTGCAGCTAGTACTGTGCTTCAGCCGGATCTGAACCACCTTTAAAAGGGGGAGGACTATTCTTCTGGAATTTAGCGAATGAGTGGTTGGTGTTCTCTGGTTGTGCCGCATTGTTGGCTGGTCTGAATCCTCCTTGGAGGATTTGGTTGAGTAAGGAATTTGTTGCCTGGGCTTGGTCCCTCATAGCATTTGAAGCTTGAGCTTGCTCCTGTAATGCATCTGCCACTACGTTCCAAGGAACATCTTCGGGTGGTGGCTGTCTTGTTCGTCTTGTTTTTCCATCGACTCGAGACCCACTGGCCATAATTCTGCATGCAATGCATAAAACATTGAGTTGATCAGGCTCAATATCCTATAACAAGGTACTTAGAAAGTCTAGCTAGTTAATCATCAAGACCTTACTCTACTAATCTATCCAATCACAGTCCAAAGGATTGAACTGCTCTGATACCATAATGTAACACCCAAACATTCAAGTTTAATTGAAAGTAAGATATTGAACACTCGATACAGAAATATCCAAGAGAATTTCAAACTCAAACATTACATTAAGTCCAAAGTTCACAAGGTTCCTAATCCCACAATAGGAAATATATCATATTTTAAACTTACATAGCTATCTAAGAAATTTAATACAAAGTACTAGTCTTTTTGCATCAAATAACTTAGAGTGTTACATAATCCGAAATACAAAATATGACAATTTTGTCCTTCAAGCCTCTTCAGTCGTCTCTAGCTACCTGCTGATCTGAAATAATAAAAGGAAAGAGTGAGATAAAATCTCAGTGAGTCCTTCCCAGGACTCTCACTATCTCTTTTTGAATCATTACGATTCCGGAAAATAGTTAAAATATAAAATGCAATGCAATTTAACTAAGAACATATAGTCCTTCTTTACTTTGTGCTTAGCACGGCTGAACTATTCTTATAGGGTCAAATCGTTATTTGATTGGGAATCTACGTTACCGGGTTTTGTCATATGCTTTGGTCCATAGACCCCGATCAATGTAGCTTACGGTATGGTGGTTAGACGTCAATAACCTCCAAGTGGCGTCCCACGAGACTTACCATACCGTTCTCACATCTTATGTGGAATCTTGCAATGTCTTTTAGGTGGTTTTATCACAACTTCTATATTATCAATGCATGTTTACAATGATGCAAATATGCAAGTAAGGAATCTCAGTCATAAATAGCATTTACTTATCCAAACCTTGCAATCTCCAATGAAGTTAAACAAATCAAGGACTTAGGCAAAACAAGTAAATGAACACCACATTCAACATGACTCTTTGACAACCACTAGATTAAACTCACAATGTTCATCAAAAGATTATCAACAACTATATAACCCAAAATCCCTTTCTCATGATTTTCCAAAACCCTAACTTACAACCAAGCAATCACCAAAACAATTAAGGAAAAGAAAACCTAATGAGGGACTTATGGGTGCCCATCACCTAAAAGAAGGAAGAACTCACAAAACAAGCACCAAGAACTTGAACTAGATGTGATGAAGCTTGGCCCTCTTCTTCTTCTCCTTTTTCCCTTCACATTTTCCTTCTTCCTTCTTCTAGGGCTCCACCAAAACTTCCACCCAAAGCTAAATCTCAACTCTCAAACCCTTCTTTAAGCAATGAATTGAAGGGATTTCACAAGAATTTCTCAAATCTCTCCCAAAACTATGAAACCCTAACTTTTCCCCCTTTCTCCTCTTCTCCCTCCTGTCCTTTTCTCTCTTTTTCTTTCCTTTCTCGCGTTCTGCTCGATTCTTTAGCGTTTTGTGCATTTTTCTGTCCGTGAATCGATTCACAGTTAAGTGTGAATCGATTCACACAGTCAAAAATGCATCAGCGCTTCTTGTGAATCGAATCATTATTCAATTCACTGCACTCCAATTCGATTCACAGAAGCATCAGGATGGCTGGAGTCCCTTGTGAATCGATTTAGGCCTATCATGAATCGATTCATGCAGTAGAAATTGCAAAAAACAGAATTTGACAGCAATTTTCGAAATTTTTTTCCTAAAACATCCTCAATTAATCCATACCCAACACTTTCAATCATTCAGAAGCCAAAACCAACTTATTTAACAACTCAAGAACAACAATGACACATCTACAATAAGCAATCATATTCACCAATTTGAAATCAAATTAAAGTTAAAAATAATTACACAATTTCATACAACTTATAACCAAGCTAAACTTAAGGGACTTGGGGGCGTTACATATGAGTTCAGTTTCCTTGGGAGTAGTGAAAAATATCAGGTCCTTGAGCTTTTGGGTTTTCCTGTTTGAGGACATTGTAGCTCAAACGTTCTCATTATCCATGCCGCTATTTATGTCTTGTAATGCACTGCCCAAAGTATGTGCAAGCGATCATACTGAATTAGAAGAAGGGTTGCTTCCCAAAGAGTTGGAATCTTCCACTGAAGAAGATGGAGAGGTCTTCATAAAAGCAATAATATGGAGCAAATTCACGTTCAGGTGGCTGAATCCCATTTTTAAAATGGGCTAGCTTCAGAAACTTGAACTTCCTCATGTTCCTTTTTTTTTTTCCTCACTCTGAAACTACAACAAGTGTTTCTCCCAAGTTGGAACAATTTCTTATTGAAGGGGGTTTTTTAACAAAGTATATTATCCATTCTACATGGAAATCCTTGGTCTTAAATGCAATTTTCGCAGGTCAGTTTTTACACTAAATATATTTTCGAGATTTATTTTTTGTATGGGTGGACGAGGGATTTATTTAGGGATGTAATGTTGTCGACAAACTTCGTGGTAACTGACGCTGTCTGATAAAGTTGACTGCTGTAAATAACATCGAATTAGATAATTAGATGTTGAGATTAAATAGTGTGGGAATTAAAAAGAATAGTGAGGGAAAAACAACATCATTTTCAGTTCAATAAAAAGAATAAAGTATGTTGAGATTTTCAGTTATGGAAAAAATTATAATACAGTGATACTGTTTAAGCAAAAATATTATGTTTTGCGGCTAAATAATAAGCAACAATAACAAGTTGAAGCAAAGAAGCCAAGGTAGATTGGTTTGATAAATTAAGTCGTTAATTTTAATTTTTATACTTAGCTTGCCCCCTGCAACCAACCATTGATGGCTCCTCTAATTAATTGTTTATAGACTTTTATGTGCATTCGGTCATTCTCATTTATATACTGATTGTTAATTTGTTTTTTTTTTTTCCCTTCATACTTTCAAGTGTTATTGCCTCTTATATCGGTCCATTGTTGATATCAAATTTTGTAACTTTTTATCATCGAATAATAATAATAATAATAATTCAAGCATCCAATATGGACACATTCTTGCCTTCATTTTCTTCCTCTCAAAGGTTGTGGAGTCACTGAGCTACTGACAATGATACTTTGGTTGTCAACAGATTGAAATCCAGGTGTGTACAGCTCCTATGACTCTAGTTTATAGCAAGTCTCTAATGATTAAGTCTGTTGGACCTACACAAGGTAAGAACATAAATTTGATTGATGTGGATGTTGAAAGAATTGGAAATTTTTACTACCATATTCATCAGGTTTGGTTGCTTGTTCAAGTCATTTTGGCCTTGGTAATTTTATACATAAATCTGGATTTTACCCCTTCTATTCGCTACAAGAATTTCAGCCGTTATCGGGGGCCAAAAGCTCTCGCTAAAGAGGGTTTTACCGAGGGCCCACTGTCCGTAGGTTAATTACCAATCGGTAACTGATACCGAGGGTTATTTCAAAAAGGCCGTAGGCAATTATCGATGACCTTTGTCCGTAGGTAACTTAGCGCATTTAGCGAGGGCCTATGGCTGCAGGTATTATCGGATGTTAAAAAAAAATTAATGTTACCGAGGGCTCCTAATTCTAAATGCCCTCGCTAATTAAAGCAATTTATCAACAAAAAAGAAATGGTACCCAAAACTGGTAACAATGAAAGAGCACTACCCAGAACAAATAATAACGAAATAGACTACCCAGAACTACCCAAAACTTCAAAAATTAGATCACAAATTGAAAAGGCCCTACCCAGAACTTCAAACATATAATTCCAGAAATACATATAACAAAGACAAAAATAAAATACTACCATATTAAATACTATCCTAAACAGATTCAAATAAAACAGAGTGCCAAAAAAAATAACCAGAGATGAATAGAACTAGAGATGAAAATGGAAGGGGAAAGCTAGAAAAAAAAATAACACCATATCAAACAGAAACAAACTGAAAAAATAATAAAAGAACAGAGATGAAAAAATAAGAACATTTATGTGCTTCTGCGAGGCTTTTCATAGTCACTTCTTTGTTCCTGCGTTCTCTGCAAAAAAATAAAGAAACATCATATCAATAAAACAAAAAAAAATATTCGTTTTAAAATAAATCTAAGAGATGGAATTAACAGGGAAAAAAATGGAAGAAGGAAGAAGAGAGAATGAGAGGATGAGGAGTGACTGAAATAACAGAGAAGAGAGCAATGGTGGGGGAGACAGGGAGCGCCGCAGCTGCTGCGTAGGAACTGAGGGAGAGAGTTGAACTCATAGGGTTTTAGTATTATCAGTGTTAGTATATATCATGAGTGGGTCGGATACCGAGGGCCTTGGGCCCTCGCTAATCTAGGCGGAGAAAACAAGGGAGACGTTACCATGGGCCATTGGCCCTTGCTAACTTGGGCAGGTGTTACTGTGGGCCACTGGCCCTTGCTAAATGCTAGCGGAGTTTACAACGAAGTCGTTACCGTGGGCCATTGGCCCTCGCTAACTTGGGCAGGTGCTACCGTGTGCCACTGGCCCTCATTAAATGCAAGGAAGTTGTTACCGTGGGCCACTGGCCCTCGCCCTCGCTAATTGTAACACCTGATGACGAGATCGACCTCGTGTCGAGACCTCGTACCAAGACCTCGTGTCGAGATCCCGTGCCGAGATCGCGTGCCGAGGTCATATGTCGAGCTGATGAGGTCGCGTACCGAGCTGAGGACGTCGTATGTCGAACTGAGGAGACCGCGTGCACAAGAACCCTGATCGACCTCGTGCCGAGACTGTGACACTTGTATTTTTACGATCGTTAATTAGCGTTAATTAGTATATTTTGTTGTAATTATGCTTTAATAAAGCAATTGCTTGTTCCCTAAGTAAGTGATTTAATTAAATCAAGAGCTTATATAATTAAGAATTAATATTTTTATATTAATCCACGGTTTGAAAATCGTCGAAAAATTCTAACGAAGTTTCGGCGCGTTTCAAATCGTAGGCGATTCTATGAGATAAAATTCAAAATGAGCCCGATTCCGATGAAAATCGAATCGTAACTTGTTTTAATTATTTTTGAGTGAATTATATTGTTTTTATTATTTATGAAATAATATTATCACGCTGAGAATTAATTCCCGTGAATTAATTTTTCGGATTTTTTTCAAGTGAAATTAATCGGTTTCGCGGTTTCTCGTTGCCGTGTTTTAAACCTTAAGACTCTAGATTAGAGGGAATCATGAGTGAAGTGAGATTAGATGGGATAGAGTGAGTGATGTGATTAGCATCTAATAAAGGTAATTAGGTGTCATTTAACTTGTGGGTCATTTTAAAATTTTACCTTTTAACTAAATCTTTTTTCTAAGTGATTAAGTGGAAATGTTTTTTTAAGCTCTTCCTAGCTGCCCCATTTCGTGGACAGCAGCCCATTTCGTGGAACAAAGACCCCATTTCCCCTTCATCTCCTTCATTTTCCATTTCTAGGGCAAGACAAGTTCCAAGCTCCATGGTTGAATCCTCCATCTCCTTTGAGCTTTGCAACTTGAAGTCTTCATCAAGCTTGCTCCAATCCTCCATATTCTCCTAGTTCCTCATCAATTTCACCATTTAAAGTAAGGAAAAACAGATTCTTCTTCTTCCATTTTTCTGCAGAAATCGTGAATGTCCATCCCCCATTTTCTGTTTTGATTTTGTTTCCAAATCTTGCTATATTGCTAGGTTATGTTCTCCACTATATTACCTATGTTTCTAACCATTCAAATGAGCTTGAAATCAAAAAAAATTTCAGCACTAACAGCCCCATAATTAGCGCTGAACAGTTTTTTTTTGGTGTCTATTTAATTTGTGTTTAGTTGAAATTGTTGCTTGATATGTGTTGTTTGATGATTGATGATGATTGTTGAGAGTTGAACATCTCCTTCTTTTCTTGTGCCAGCCGTAGCTCTCTCCCATTTTCACCATCTATCTAATTTCATTTTATTCCCCTTTTTCCTTAAGTTATGCAGACCACTCACCCTCATCCTTCATTTTATTTCCTTCCTCCAAATGATTCTAGTGTTGGTGAGGAGAAAAGAGGACAAGCTCACTTCTTTTTCTTCTTTCTCTAAATAGGCCGTAGCCCTCTCTTCTTCATCTATCTCTATTTTATTTTATTTTTCTTCTTTTCCTTGATTTCCTTGCTGATTTCTTGTTTTATGCCTCATATATTGTTTGATTATGATTATGGAAAAGATGAACAATTATTCCCAATTTTCTCAAACCTTAGGTCAATGATCCAAGGGAAGGGATTATGTGATTTTTCATATGAATCAATCAATTAAATGTTGTAAGTATCATTAGATATTGTTTTGGTGTTAGTTTCCATGTGTAGTTTAAATTACCTAGGCTTGACATGCTAATTTAAATATAGTTTCTATTCTTGAACCATGTAAGTTTGTGGCTAGGGTGTTTAATTTCATGTTAGTTGGTTTTAAATGATTAGAAGTAATTTTAAGATTTTTTAGAACTTGCATGCATGAGTTGGTGTGTTTCAAGGTTATAGTTTATGAAAAAACGGGTTTATGGAGGACTAGAAGTGATTATTAATTTGGTGATTCTTTAAACTTTTGGAAAAGAAATTTTAGAAACTTTTGTTTTGATTTGTTTTTAGTTATGCCTTAACTATGTATGGTTTTGGGTAATTGTCTAAATGATTTGAAAATGGCCTGGAAAACAAATTATGAAACTTAGTTATGTTATGATTTGTGGGTGAAGTAGAAAATGCTATGTGTAAATATGCTTGTAATATGTTGAAAATGGTTTTGAAATGATCTAATTTATGGAAGAAAGATTTTGCAAACTAGTGGAAAAAAAAATGGGTTGAGGCCGTGAAGCCTAAGGAGTCTTTAGAAGAAATGTGTTAGGTTGATTAACTTGGTTAATTCCCTTGATGAGTATGTGCGTTGTCCTTAAAAAGTGTTTGGTTAGGATAATGGGTTAGTGAGCGTAGTTGTTCTAGAATTACTTAATTTACCGTGGTGATAGGAATCGACGTACCGGAGACCGAGCGGAGCGGACTTAAGGACGTTGGAGCGACGTTAGCGACGGCAAGAGGTAAGGGCACTTCTAGACATTTAGGATTCATTTTATGTCCCTGTGTAAGGACAACTTTGGATATGCTTAAGCTATTGTTTTGTTATTTAAATTGCTTTATTTAAATACGAAGAAGTCTGAGAACTCTACGAGTTCGAAGTCAGGGTCTTCGAACCCCTTCGTTTTGTTGTCGTGCGGTCGAACATATTCCGAGTCATTCGTGGGTGAAAACTTTGTGGTTGTCTGCTGAACCCAACCCCCCACTTGTTTGTACCTCTCTGTTAATTCCATTGAGTTGCAGAGGGATGGATTCCTTGATTTGCGTGTCAAGTATGTAATGTTGTGATATGATTGAGTTATGCATTATTTGATATGAGATTGAATATATCTTTGCGAGTGCGTGTTCTTTGTTGAATTGCGTTTCTTGAGCAGGTGTTTTATTGCTTAAATGATTGAATTGCGTTTCTTCATGTTGAGCCTACTCTTTTTATTTGACATGCGGTTGAATATCTTGCGTATAACTCTTTGAATATCGTATCGCGTGGTGTTCATTGGCGAGAGAGCTTAGCGAGTCGTTGGCGTTTGAAGTTGCGACCGGATAGCGGAGAGGTGCTAGGTCCCCTTTTTCCGTTTATGGGGACTTCTGCGTCGCCACGCTATGGGACCTGAGTTAGTGTCCTAGGGAGAGCGAAGATCCCAAGGCTTTGGTGGACTTTCCAAAGATACCTGATGCAGCGTGTGCATTCCGGAATAATTGTCGAGTCGAGAGAAAATGGATAGCGAGTTGAGTCGAGTTTAGAGTGAGATGGTTGAGTCACGTTTGGTGAATGTTATACATTGTTGTTTGGCTTATTTCTTTATGCCTTGATTATCTTGATTTGTTGAGAAGTTGACCCTTTCCCGTGGTGCCTTCAATCAATGATGGTTACCCAGGTGGTGGCAAGGATGCGAGGGACCCGACAGCGAATGGCGACGAGAAGGAACTCTTCGAGGATCCGAGCGATGACTTCTATTTGTCGTGATGGACTGTAGTGTGTTGCGAATAGTTGACTGTTGTGTGATATTTCCTTTTTGATAACTGTTATATATATCTTATGGATGACTGTAGTTGTGTCTCTTTTGGAATAGTATGTCGTGACCAGTCGGGCAGTTATTATTTTGAGCTCAGGGTAGACTGGTGGTTTACTTTTAGAGCAGCCCCCTGCGTGGGTGTCTGCCGGAAGTACCCCCAGGGTATGATTGTTCTCTTGAAGGTCGTCATACCATAGGTGTATTTCTTTGTACATTCACTACTCAGTATTTTGCATACACTATCATTCCGACTTGTATATTTATATATTATGCCTGTATGTTTTATTTAGGAATTAAGTCTTGTGTCTTAGTTGCACCATGCTTCGAAAAGCTGTAATGACTCTGGGTGCTTATGCGGGAATCATTCTTCTTATAAAAAAAAAAAATACCGCATTTCTCATACCAGGCACAAGAGTTCATATTTAAAACGCATCGCATACAGGTTTAGTGTAGCTCGGTAGCGGTCCGGAAACGGGTCGTTACACTAATTATCAGCATAATTTTTCCTACGGACTAGGCCCTCGGTAATAAAAATAATACCTACCACCTTAAAACCCTCGCTAATAGTCCCACGGTAACTGACCATATTCTTGTAGTGATTGCTGCACTTGTTGTCACCATTTTGTTCTTAGTGTGTAACGCGACTTTAGCCAACATGCAAAAAAGTTTGCAGTCTAGCAACTGGGAAGCCAAGGATTCAAGAATCAAGATGGCCTCAGAGACCATAAAGGATATTCGAATTTTAAAATTTCATTCATGGGAGTCCACATTTTTGCAAAAACTCCTTCAACTAAGGGACAAAGAGAGGAGGTGGGTGCAGAAATATCTCTACATAGACTCAGCAGTAGCCACTCTATTCTGTACATTTCCAACTTTGGTTTCTGCTTTCACTTTCAGGGCTCTTAAAAAATTATGTCCTCTGTTAGGGTTAGTGTCAAGTCTGTCTTATGACTCTTGTCGATTTGCTAAACATCATCGTAGTGTCTATTTACCTCATTAAAATAAAAGGGCTCAAGCCCTATTTGATATTGTTCATTCTGATCTATGGGTCCCTGTCCGGCTACTTCAAAGTATAAGTATTTTATTACATTTTTGGATGACTATTCTCGTGCAACACGGTTATATGGAATGAAATCCTGATCTGAGTTATTTACTATCTTTTGCAATTTTGTGTTGAAATTCGTGCTCAAAATTTTGTAGCGTTACATGTATGAACTAAATAAAGATAATAGGGAAAAGATAATACGAAAAGTTTGAAACCCTTCAAAAACGACGCAAAACGGGAAAAAATTACAGGACGAAAAACATATTAAAGCCTAAAATTTACATCAGATTGAAATGGAGTATTTTAGTTCTCTTAATTAAATGAAACTTCATGAATCCTAAATTATTATGAATTATGGCTGAATTGGATTTAAGTATAAGTGGCGTTTTACATGATAGAATGGATAGATTTGCCTATCATGGGCAAAAGCTGTTTTGACCTTCACCCGCCAGTTTGTGCAGGTAACATGTTATTTATAAACTTTTACAGAAACTATAACAATTTTTAAATTTGCCACACATTAATTGCTGCTTTTCCCAAATTAATTAATATTTTCACTGTTTTGCAATTTCTTTTTTTTCCTTTCAAAATGTGTTTACCCTTTTACCTGATTTGTGTCCCCCGTAACTGAGATACATTTTTTCTTCAAAATATGTTTAGTAATTTGTGTCTTTAACTCTGCTATGGATTGGAAGAAGGAAAAATAAGTGTCACATGGAGAGGACAACAATATGGTTGTGATTATCGTGGTTTCAGTACTTTGGATATTTAAATATTTTAAAAATAGGCGTATATGGGGTGAGCAGAATTCAACCCAACCCAAATACTCATCGCGTCTCTGTCCCATTTGACTCGTAAAGCATCGGGTTTGTTCGGATCTAGGGACGAGTTATGGCCTAAAGAATAGATCTGGCCAAAATTTAGGAACGGGTTAGATTTATATATAACTCGTCCAAACCCGTCCCTTATTCAACCATTTGTTAAATTCTATTATGATTGTGATGGTCTATAAAATATAATTGTAAGAGTCATATTTGGTTTTGGGTACATGGTAAAACACTAAAATTATTCAATTTTTCACCTTTAACTTTTAATCATAATTAAATGACCACCTTAAAATTTAATTTAATTGTCCTCCGGGCCAACCCAGTCCCGTCTAAAATTGACTCGGTCTTAGTTAGTCCACAGAACATTGGGTTTGTTCGAGTCTAGGAACGAGTTAGGGTCTAAAAAATTGGCTCAATCAAAACTTAAGGTCAGGTTAGAGACAAGTATAACCCGTTCAAACCCGTCTCTTACTCACCTCTTGGCGTATATCGTTTTAGAGATGGGACACTATCGTTTTTGAGAGGGGACACTATCGGAAATGTGTGTTTTCTAGGTTTGTGTATGTAAAATCCTAATTAGCTTATGTGGTCTCCATGCAACTAAAGTGGCTTCAAATTTTGATCCCACTTGTAGCACTAATAATCCTTTGCACTACATAAATTTGCAATGCAAAATCTGGGTAACCATTCAAAATAATTCATGTAGGAAACACTTAACGTTATGCGTATAAGCAACTTCGGTGTGATATGAGTATTCCAAAGGTAAACAAAATATTAACAAGTTAATAGTTAGGTTCAACTTGTATACCTCACTCTGTTTTTCTCAAAAATCAAAATTCACAATTTTAATTTATTTTTAACTGGACATAACATTTTTATTGAAAACTGGGTAATATTAAACTAGTAAAACGACAACAAAAAAGTAAGGATGACACCAATAATATTACAGCAGTAAATAAATGTATATTTAAAATTATTTCAAAGTTTGTTAATTGCCTATTGATGAAGTCCCTATTTGTAAATACCTTTTTCATCTAGACAAATGGTAGCATTAACTTGCCTTTCTTAAATCACAGCTTGAATATTATAACCATTATATCAAGAGCTAAAAGAATGCATTTGACCGGTGTCAGAAAACCTAGAGCCGCTTCTCTCTCAACCTTCCCTTTATTCCTCTCTTTTTTCTTTCTCATCCATCGGAGGGGGTGGTTTTTGGCCATTGTTTTTGGCCCGAATCACCTATCTACATCGTTATTTTCTCTCATTTTATCTAAATAAGTGGTTTTTCCACATAGATCCAGCTTTTTTTTCGTGATTCGTCATCAGAGTGCGGCGTTGTTTTGTTCGTCTCTTGTTGCGGCGTTGCTTGGTTTTTCGTCTTGTTGCGGTGTTCGTTTGGTTCAGATTGGCAGACCAGCTTCGATCCATTACAAATTCAATCAAGACATTGGCGTCAATGTTACAGATCTGGAGGCATGAGTATTCCGGTCACTTTGATTTTGTCACATTTGTAGGCATTTTGCCGTTTTATGCTATTAACCTTGGTGCTGTGAGTTTGTTCGCTGATTCATTCTTTTCGATTTTTAGCAATGCTGAATTTGTGTTGTTTTCGATATATTTTACCAATTTGAATTAGTCAAAAAAAAAAAAAAAAAAAAGAATGCATTTGACTGTCATGGACAAATCTATCTATTGGACCATGTAAAACGCCACCTTAATTATACAGTATTTGAATAATTCAAATATATGACGGATACCTGTGTGAAGTCAAAAACACTATTTTTTGGATAAAAATACGTTACACTCACAGTTTAGAGTTTAAAAAAAATAAACTCTTTGAGTCCACCATGGCAGGGATCAAAAGCTAGAATTTAAGTGATGATGAAGAAGAAGTTTTGACTTTTAAAGGGCAATCCAGGCAAGAGCAGAGAGCTGATGTGGAGTTATGTCTTGTTGGAAGGTTCCTCACCCAGAAAATATACGAGTACCAATTATGAAAGAAAAGATGGCGATTATTTGGGAACCAGGCAGATGAGTTGCTATCAAAGAAATTAACAAATGAATTTTCCTTTTCGAATTCTTCCATAAGTTAGATGTATTGAAGGTTATGAAGGGAGGTCCTTGGAGCTTCGATGGTCACCTGTTGCTGTTAAAAAGAATGAATGCAGAAGAGGTGCCCACCCAAATTCCACTGAATCATGTTTTAATCTTGGTTCAAGTTCATGATTTACCTATAGGCCTCATGTCAGAAGAAGTTGGGAGAGGTCTAGGGAACTATATTGGGGAGTATGTTGAGTATGACCCTAAAAATAGTTCTAATTTCTGGAAATCTTTTATGATAATTGGAGTTAATTTGAATGTCAGAAAGCCATTGAAAAGGGGAAAGAAGATTAAGGAAGCTGGTGGTGAAGTTAAATTAGTCCGATTCAAGTATGAGAGGCTAACGGTGTTTTTCTTCTTATGTGGATTACTGGGTCACTCTGACGATTCCTGTGACAAGCTGTTTCTAATGGATGAAGACACGGGTGTTAGAGGATGGGGACCAGAAATAAAAGTGGAGTGGCGTCGACCTGGAGGTGCTAGTGGCTGTCGGTGGTTGCGTGAGGAGAGCAACACTGCTGGTGGGTGGCCAGAGTTTCATAATGAATCGGCAAATCAAAACGGGAGTAACGGTCCAACATGAGTTAATAAGCCCAATTTAAGTGTGGGCCAGAATAGTAATACTCATAATGTGGCTAATAATGTGAACCATTTTTTTCAAATGGGCCAACCTCATCTATTAACATCGTCCGGTCCAACGGTTACAATGGCTTAGTCAGGTTCGGTGGGTCAAAGGAACAGAGGGAAAGCGGTTGCAACTGAAGCATTGGTGGGGAATTTAAATGACATGGGTATTTTAAATGGGCCGATGCAAAACCATCATCAGTTAATTATATCCAATCATGGTCATCATGGACCTTTATTGGAGAATGAAGAAACTGAAATGGAAATTGAATTACTAGAGGAAAAGGAAAAGGAAACGTGAGAAATTACAGGTGGTAACAGTTGGCCAAACTTCAACAACATCCGACCATAGGGATGTCAATGAAAGTACGGAGGTCCACAAACAAGATTTAGAGGGAGGAGTAGCTATTCATTTTTTAACGGTAGGTCCTGGTTCCCAGGCCTATCGGGAGCCATGACAATTTTAAGCTGGAACTACCAAGGTTTAGGTCACCTGAGTGCAGTTCCTACCCTGAAGAACCTAGTCTGGTCGTATAGGCCGAAAATTGTTTTCTTGTGTGAGACGCTAATGATTGCTCAAAAAAATGGAGGAGGTGAAGAGAAGCATTGGATTTGACTTTTGCTTTGCAATTGGTAGGCAAGGAAGAGGAGGTGGAGTAGCAATGTTGTGGAAAAATTCTGTTACTTGTGAAGTGATTAACTATTCAACTAATCATATCAATGTTGAGGTGGATGATCCTAAAAATGGCAAATGGAGACTATCGGGATTTTATGGATTCCTGCAAAGGAGCAGAAGAAGAGAGTCTTGGGATCTGTTGAGGAGATTATCAACGATGTCGACTTTACCTTAGTGTGTTGTGGGTGACTTCAACGATCTACTCTCGCCTGATGATAAGTTAGGCAGCTGTGATCATCCTAATTACCTCATGCGGAGTTTTAGGGAAGCAACTCTTGATGCAGGGCTTATTGATATTCCCCTGGAAGGGTATCCTTTTACGTGGAGATATGTTGTGGGGATAGACCATGCTATTGAACAATGCCTTGACCGAGCCACGGCTACAAGAGAATGGCTCTCATTATTTCCACAAGTCAAATTACTAAATCTTATTGCCCCAAGATCAGATCATTCACCATTGCTCTTTCAACGGGAGCCAATAGAACAAAGAGCTGGGAGACAGAGATTTCGGTTTGAAAATCTGTGGTTGTTAGAGCCTGATATTTTTGATGTGGTGAAGCATGGTTGGCAGGATGGAGAAATAGGTGATATACCTACTAGGTTAGGTGGGTGTGCCATTAAGCTCCAAAGGTGGGGTAGACGGATTCAAATGGAGTTTAAGGAGGATATTGATGCCTGTAGAAGACACTTGGCTATACTAAGAGAACGGAGGGATGAAGCAGGCATAGCAACGTTCAATAGGGTGAAGAACAAAATGACCCACTTGATTACTCAGGAAGAAGTTTTTTTGGAGGAAACAGGCTAAAACTTTCTGGTTAAGAGATGGTGATCTTAACACAAGATTCTTTCATGTATCGACATCTTGTAGAGCAAAAATAAACAAAATGAAAAAGCTACATGATGAAGGAGGTATCCCGATTGAAGATCCAATTCAAATGGCAAATGTAGCTTGCAATTGTTTCAGAGATATTTTTGCATCTCGAGTTAGTCATTATGAACCAGTTGTTGGATTGTTAGAACCTTGTATTAATAATTTTGACAATTCTTTCCTGACGCAGCCTTTTACAAGAGACGAGTTTTATGTGGCGCTCCATTAAATGGACTCTGACAAAGCTCTTGGTCCGAATGGGTTTAATCCTGGTTTTTTGAAGCATCTTTAGGAGATGTATGGTGAGGAAAATTTTAATGCATGTTGTCTCTGGCTGGATAGAGGTTTCTTTCCGAACTCTATAAGTGACACCAATATTGCACTTGTTCCTAAAATTGAGGATCCAACCCATATGAAGGATTAGAGACCTATTTCTTTATGTAATGTTATTTACAAATTGGTGTCTAAAGTTTTATCTAATAGATTGAAGGTGGTGTTAGGCAAGTGTATATCTGAAGTTCAATCAGCTTTTGTCCCTGGGAGGTCTAT
Source organism: Calophaca sinica (assembly GCA_037113605.1). NCBI lineage: Eukaryota > Viridiplantae > Streptophyta > Magnoliopsida > Fabales > Fabaceae > Calophaca > Calophaca sinica. The sequence continues at coordinate 85,264,079 of CM073735.1, forward strand.
TTCAGATAATGCCATGATTTCTTTTGAAATTATTCATTACTTGAAAAGTAAGACTAAGGGAAATATTGGGGAGGTTGCGTTAAAAATTGACATGAGTAAGGCCTATAATAGGGTAGATTAGAGGTACCTACGGGACGTGATGTTAAAATTGGAATTTGATGCCAAGTGGGTGGGATGGATAATGACGTGTGTAGAAACAGTCAATTACTTTGTTCTCATTAATGGTGGCCAAGCTGGGCCTATTCAACCTGGTAGAGGCATAAGACAGGGTGACCCGTTGTCTCCATATCTTTTTATTCTTTGTTTGGAGGGGTTAACAGCTCTTATCCATCAAGCAGAAAGGAGGGGAGACCTCCATGGAGTTAAAGTGTGTAGAGGGGATCCTAACATATCTCACCTTTTATTTGTAGATGATTGTTTTCTTTTTTCCAGGGCATCTATGCGAGAAGCAAATGTGATGAAGAATATTCTTGCATTGTATGAAGAGGCATCAGGACAACAAATAAATTTTCAAAAATCTAAGATTTTTACAACCGCAATGTGGTGTCAGGGGAAAAAGATAATATAGCCAATCTTCTACAGGTGCGTGTGGCTTTGGGTACCAAAGAGTATTTGGGCCTACCGTCTATGATTGGAAGAAGCAAAAAAAACTTATTCAAATTTATAAAAGATCAAGTTTGGAGGAAAGTACACTCTTGGGGAGGTCGATCTCTTTCAAGGGCCGGAAAGGAAATAATGATTAAAGCTGTTTTACAGGCAATCCCAACTTATTTCATGAGCATTTTTCTTATACCCTCCTCTCTTGGAGATGAAATAGAAAGAATCATGAATGCATTTTGGTGGGGAAGTGGAGGAACAAGATCTAAAGGCATAAAGTGGATGTCTTGGGATAAACTGTCAATGAGTAAGGAGAAAGGAGGAATGGGGTTCCGTAATCTACATGTGTTTAATGTAGCATTATTGGGTAAACAAGGTTGGAAGTTGCTGAATCAGCCTAATACTCTTGTTGTTAAACTGTTTAAAGCCAAGTATTTTCCTAATTGTATTTTTTAGAGGCAAAACGTGGTGCTAATTCCAGTTTTGTATGGCGCAACATATATGAGGCAAATAATTTACTTAGAGATGGGCTCCGGTGGAAGATTGGGCCCGGAGATACAATCCGGGTGTTTAGAGAAAAATGGGCCTCAGATGGTGTCTTACTTGGGCCGCATCAGGACACTCCCTTAAATTCGTTCCTACGAGTGGCTAACCTAATGAAGCCGCACTGCAAGGCGTGGGATGAGACAAAGCTGCGGCAATGGCTAGATGACAGATCAGTAGAAGCAGTCCTGAAAACGCCATCGCTTTGCTTATAAATTCTGTATGGAAACCTTTCTTCAAACAGACTATTTGGTGGTGGATGGGAGCTGGCAAGATCTATGGAAGTTAAAAATTCCTCCAAAGATTAAAAATTTCCTTTGGAGATCATATAGTGATTGCTTGCCAACTAGAAGCAATTTGCAAAGAAGAGGGCTTCAAGTTGATACAGCTTGCCCCTGCGAGTCAGGAGAGGAGTCCACCACCCATATCTTACTGAATTATCCGATAGCTGTAGATGTTTGGAGAAAGAACCAGATTTGGAACAAAATAGAACCCTGTATTGATGGAAGAAATGGCTTCGGGGCTATTTTCTTTGAGGTTCAGCAAAATTTGTCACCTGAGGAGAGTTGTATGCGGGCGATGACATTGTGGAGTATTTGGAGGAGCCGTAATCAGAAAATTTGGGAAAGTTTGGTTGATAGTTTAGCGACAATCATATACTGTGGAAAGATGCTTATGGAAGAATGGAGATCAGCTCGCACTACGGTGGTACAAGTTAATCAGAACAACTAGCAAGTTAATCCAGAGCGTAATCAGTGGAATAAACCACCTTCAGGCTTTATCAAGTGTAACATTGATGCTTCCTTTTCCCAGGTTATGAACATAGTTGGTATTGGATTGTGCCTACGTGATGAGTTTGGCTTATTTGTGGGGGCAAAAACTTTGTGGATCCAACCAATTGTGGAGGTTAAAATTGGGGAAGCTTGTGGTCTTCATGAAGAAATAAATTGAATGAGAGAATTGAGGTTTGAAAATGTGATTTATGAATTGGACTCTAAGCTTGTTGTTGATGCTTATAACTGTCCTAAAAGGGATGAATCCGAGTTTGGGGCTATTACTCGTAAATGTAATTTAAATCTCTCATCTTTTTGTCAAAACTCTCGTGTAGAATTCATCCGGAGGTCGGCTAATATGGTTGCTCATAGCTTGGCAAAAGTGGCCATTCATAATGCCAATCCTCGAATTTATGAAGATATTCCTACATGTATTCACTCTTTGATTATGAATGAAATGAGTTGAGTTTATTTTGTCAAAAAAAAAAAGTATTAACAAATAACACTAGTATGTGATGTCACAATTTTTTTTACTTTTTTTTTTGAGAAACAATTTTTTTTGTACTTCGATAATAATGTTGTTCAATAATATGTTTCTGCACTTTTGAGAATGTATAATGTTGTTCAATATGTTTTTTGGTAGCCGATAATAAGAGTAGTAAAGGTTATGTTACATGTTGTTGGGTGCCAAATTTCAAATTTGGATTGATCGACAGAATGTTAGAATTCGACAAGTGAAGGCGTAAGAGACCAGAACAAGAAATGAAAAATTGACTGAGTTTGAGAGACCAAGTGATAGGGCGGCTGTTCGACGGAAGGCATAACGCTTTGAAGATGTCAAAATGATCATGGTCGAAACAGGCTTAGTTGTTAAGTAAAGATCAATGTACAGGTCGACAGGATGTGCCACTGTCGATTAGGTAGCTTTTAGCGAAAACTTAACTACCAACCCGTGTCCGTACACGTGTCAGGTTGGATGTTAGGTGGTTTTTCATATTTTTGCCTATAAATAGTAGTTTGTATGATGTAACAGAGGTTGGATACATGATCTAATTCCTAATATCTCGACGGCTAAAGAAGATTAACGGAAAACGATCATTGTATGCCTTCCAAAACTTAATCTTTTTGCGTTTTAAATCAAGTTTCAGTTTATTTTCAATCCTTTACGTTTTCAGTTATGTCATTTACATTCCAATCAATTCGTATTTTCTTGCTACGCATTTACATTCTTTAATTCTCAATCATTTACTGTTTTCTGCACCTTTACTTTTAAAGTCATTTACATGCTTTACTTTTAAATTCATGCATTTATATGTTTTCACTTGAATTCATGTCTTTTAGCAGTATTTCTTAAATTCTGTCTATTACTTGTTTTCTTCTACATTTCTGCGTTAACTTCAATTGCATGTTGGGCTTAGTGATGCATGCCCCATGACTTTGCAGTAGTGCATTCTTGTTTTAAATTTTGTTCTAATTTGCTTGTAAACCAAGCTATTGGCTTTCGATAGCCAATCTTGTTTAGTTAAGTCCATATTGCCATTTCGACAACAATTTGTTGTTAGTTGGAATTCTTATATACAGATTTGGCATAAGACACCATAATTCATGGCTCTGAAGCCAAGAATGTTGTAAAATTGATAACGTGTCGAGCAATTGACCGTTATTTCAAAAACCGTTGTTTGCAAAACGAGATTATCACATAATTCGTCGATCTTGCAATCGTTTGAATTAATTATTTGTTACTTTGCTGAATTTGGTAGAAATACACTTATAAACAAAATTTCCCAGTAAACAAATTGGCACGCCCGGTGGGACGAGTTTAGAGTAACTCGTTTTAAACGATGGTTTTATGCGTCTAAGAAGTGGAAAGATCGCTGCTTCTAACGTAACGCAAAATAGAAACATGAGTGGCAGTACGAATAGCAGTGCCACAACACCAAGCGTTGTTAGTGCGAATGCGTCGGCAAGCAATACAAATGCTTCGACCACCAGTACGAACGCAAGGGTAGTTATGATCCCACAGATGAGTAATACTACCATTGGGGCGGGTACTGGAATGACGATGGCCAATACGCAAGGAGAAGTTATTCTAAGCGCTGCAGTACTTGAACCGGTGGTTCAGAGTGCTCCAGAAATTCAGGCATCGCCTGGAAGTGCGAGGAACTCGAGTATTAGGCCTATGCCGCAAGTAACGCAACCTCCGTTTGGAATGCCGTATGGTTATTTGAATAACTCGACAGTCCCTGCTATTGGCTCGACCATGTTCAACCAATATATGAACCAGCCCTTGTTGCCCTTTGGAAATTCTTCCAATACTCAGGGAATGGTAGGCATGACCACTACCACAACCAATCGACAGGGGTCTAGTATAGGGGAAATGTCAAGACAAATGCCTCAGAATAATGGGGGTTTAACCCAGAATTCGTTGGCAAGCATTCGGCAACAAATGGATGACAGTAATCATGACATGGTGAACATGTTCACCCAGCAAATAGGTGCGGTTATTACGCCTCTTATGCAGAATACCAATCAAGCGTGTAATGCATTGGCTCTGCAAATGGAAAGGTTGAACCAAGCATTAGGGTTGGCAGCACCAATGAATGACAACGTTCGGCAAGGCCCAATAGGCATGCCCCAAGTACAATACTTGGGGGGCAACCCACAAGATGTGAATAATCAAAATGTGGTGCAGAATGAAGTCATTCAACCAAATCCAAACCTTGGTCAGAATATGAACAACTTGGCTTATGGTCAGGTTCAAATTCTACAAAGGAATCAAGATCAAGGACCCCCAGTGCATCAAGGTTTAGCCAACTTTAGGCACAATATCATGGGAAACCAGATAGAACAAAACGTAAATCAGGCTGTCGAGCAGATGCTTAACAGACTTGGTTTCAATATTGGTCAAGCTAATAGACCATATTTCATATTTGCGTTTCCTGAATGGGTACAACAGGCTGAAGTGCCTAGGGGAATAAAGATTCCCAAGTTGTCTAAGTTTTCTGGTGACAGCGGAGAATCGACTGTCGAACATGTTGCCAGATACTCAATAGAGATGGGGGAGTTGGCCACTGTAGAGGGTTTGAAAATGAGATTCTTCCTAAGCTCATTGACGAAGAATGCATTTTCTTGGTTCTTAACTTTAAGGGCCAATTCAGTCCACTCTTGGGTCCAATTGGAGGGATTGTTCCATGATCAATTCTTCAGGGGCGACTTAAGGGTTAACTTGACTGACTTATTCAACGTCAAGCGTATGTATAATGAGTCTATAGATGATTACATCACTAGGTTCAAACACATGAAGAGCAGGTGCTTTACGCCTGTTCCAGAAGCGGAAATCGTTAAAATGACCGCTGGTGGGTTGGATTACCATATTAGAAAGAAATTGGTGAACCAGCACATTGTTGATCTTGCCCAACTAGGGGAAAAAGTTCGACAGATTGAACAACTCAGGTCTGAAAAGGATAAGAAAAACAATAAGAAATTCATTAGACGTGAGAAAGTTAATTGTGTCGAACAAGATCAAGCAGACAGTGAGGATGAGGCTATCACCGAGCAAGAAATAAATCTTTCTGAATTGAGAGAAGGGCCGCCTTATGCTTGTCAAGCTCTAGTACCTTCCAAAGGGAAGGAAAAGATGAGTTATGCAAACACGAAAACCTATACATTTGACATAACTAAAGCTGATAAAATATTTGACATTCTGTTGAAAGATAAACAGCTTAAGTTGTCAGACGGTCATAAAATGGAAAGGCCTGAGGACTCCAGTGGTAAAAATTATTGTAAGTACACTCCTCTAGTGTGAGAGGTTCAGTTTGAGGTAGGGATTTAGGAAGGTCAACAGAGATAGGAATTGCTCTGCTACCAGGTTCTGGTCTTAATCTTCCTTTGAATGACATCTGAAAATGGTCTTCTCCATCCTTGAAGGTAGCATTCATTGGAGAGACAATCTCCAGTCTGGCAACTCCAGAGGTGAAGGTTTTCAAATGCCATGTAGAGGGACGATTGTAGATGTTGTGATATGACCCATACTTAACAAACCGAGGTTTATTAATGCACGAGATATTCTTCCTTCCACCGAAGTCTGTAGGTTTATGGGTAATGGTGAGTGAAGTGGGAGTGGTTTTGGTGATTGTATAGGTTTTATGTGTGTAGGGTTTGAAGGGATTAATGGGAGGTACTTTGAATAATAGGTTGAAGGGGTGAGAGTGAAGTTTGGAAATGTATGTGGTAAGTGAGGTATTTGAGGAAATTTGTGGTAGGTCAAGGTTGAGTGTATTGGATGGTGTTTGGGCAGGTTTTGAGAGGATAAGGGTAGAGGTTTGTCGGAGGCTCATTCTGGTTTTCTGGGTTTGTGGTTGTGGTTGTGAAACAGACAATGGGGGTGCAGGAATAACATTATGAGAATCAAAGATAGATACTGACTCATCAGTAGTAAAGTCGAGTACCTTTGGGTTAAGCTCAAAAGACTTAACCAACCTTTTTTTTGTTCCTCTAGGGGCAACAACGGTAGGAGGAGGAGGAGGGACTGGTTTCCCTTGACCGGACGCTGAAGCATCTTTTTCAGCTGTTGGCTTATTCTTTTTCTCCAAGACCTTTCTGATAGGAATTCTATCCTCATCTTCTGGTTCCTCAACAGTAGGTGCAGGAGCCACCTTCTGTTTTATTCTTCTTGTCTCCCTTAAAGGAGATTCAGCAGGTCTCTTCACATCAGCCATTGAGCTTCTGGTGGTTTTCTTTTCAGCTTCTCCTTCCTGTTGCTCTAATTTCACCTTCTTAATCATAGAGCTAGTTATCAACTGCATTCTGACTAGACTGTTGACTCCAAAAACTTCAGGACGAACAACAGCGCCAACACCAAAGTATTTTTCTTTTTCTTCTTTGTTGGTAGAGTCAGCCAGCTTTCTCACAACACCATCTTTAATCATCATTATGGAGAGAAGAACTCCATAAGGGATAACCTTGACGATATTCTTTTTATCGACACTATTCCTTGAGAAGACAAGAGCATTTATAAGGTTATTGATAATCAACCTTGGCAGGTTGATTTTCTTCCCATCCATGTAGTTTTTCATAATGAACTTTTGCTCGTAGTTCACTATGTCGCTTGAACCAGCCTTCAGAATCACGCTCTTAGCGATGATTTTATGCAGTACTCTGTAGTGGCTTTTCAAGTCTTTGGCAGTGGGAGTTATGTTCTTCTTCTTCAACTCACGGTAGTTTTCGAACAGGGCTTCGTTGACATTTTCCAGTCCATTGTAAGCGTCAACCCAGTTAGCATGGTAACTGATTCCTTCACAAGGGCACTTGATGGTCTGAGCGATAGAGTTGATGGTGAAGTGTAACTTGAAGCCTCTGATGTGTCCTTCTATAATTTCTCCCGGAAGTAGGTAAGCGTTCCCCCAGAACTCCTTTATAGCATAGCTCAGTACATCGACTGGTTCCCAGATAAAGTAATTTTCCAGCCTAATTTCTCCAAACCTTCTTCAAAATCAAAACCATATAGCTTGAAGTTCTCAAAATCAATTCTGTTCTCATTCATGAGTTTTGCTTCTGAGAAGACATCGAAGGCAGCAGTGTATTGTCCAACCTTTCTATCAGCCATGGTAGCAGTTGCAGAGAGGGTAATGGAGGTTTTAGGGTTTGAAATCACACACACACACACACAGAGAGAATAGTTTTGCAAGTAGATGCAGAGTGAAGTGATGGAGCGAAAAATGTGGAGTAGTGGAAAAGTTGATAGAAAATGGTACAGTCCTTTTTCAAAAACCGCTTTGTATTTCCACACAAAAATTAAATTAAAAAGAAAAGAAAATGGAGATTCGCCTTTTCATTAAATGAAGACATCAAAAGAAAAGTAAAATTAAGTAAAAAGATTTTATCGAAAAACATAAATAATCATGACTCAGTGAGATGTGATGAGACGCTTAAGTCCTTTACACGTGTGACATGTGTGCGCGCGCTCGGACTCACGCAACCGATTCACCAGACGTTGAGTTATGATGCACATGACAAATAAAATGCTTATACGTATACATGCTTATGTCATACCAGATGCTGAGATGATGTATATAATCTGACGCTGAGATTAATCATTCTTCTATAAGATGAAAATTTAAATTTCTTCTTATAAAATTGAATCTATCTTCAGCAAGGGGTTTTGTAAATATGTCAGCCCACTGATGATCAGTGTCTACAAATTTTATTTCGAAAATACCCTTCTGAACATAGTCTCTTATAAAATGATGCTTAATCTCAATGTGCTTGGCTCGTGAATGCAATATGGGATTTTTAGTAAGACAGATTACAGAAGTGTTATCACAAAAGATAGGAATGTTACTCTCTTTTATCAGATAGTCTTCAAGTTGATATTTCATCCACAGAAGTTGAGAGTTGCAACTTGCTGCTGAAATATATTCAGCTTCTGCTATTGAGAGTGCAATCGTGCTTTGCCTTTTGCTTGACCAAGACACAAGATTTGCTGCAAGGAATTGGCAGCCTCCACTTGTGTTTTTTCTTTCAATTCGGTCTCCAGCAAAGTCAGCATCACAGAAACCTACTAACTTGTAATCTTTTGATTTCTTCTTATAAAGCAAACCAAGATTAGTAGATCCTTGCAAATATCTAAAGATTCTTTTAACAGCACTTAAGTGTGATTCTCTAGGATCTGATTGAAATCTAGCACACAGACAGACGCTGAACATAATATCAGGTCTTAAAGCTGTAAGATAAAGTAGAGATCCAATCATACCTCTGTACATCTTCTGATCTACCTTTTTACCAGTTTCATCTTTACCAAGAATGCATGTGGGATGCATAGGAGTACACATAGGTTTGCGATCCACCATTCTGAATTTCTTTAGCAATTCCTTGATATATTTGCTTTGATGTATATAGATACCATCATTGCATTGTTTGATTTGAATTCCAAGTAAGAACTTCAGTTCACCCATCATGCTCATCTCGAATTCAGCCTGCATTAGCTTAGAAAATTCTTTGCAAAGGCTTTCATTAGTAGCTCCAAAAATAATGTCATCAACATATATTTGAACAATTATAAAGTGCTTGTTTGATGTTTTTCTAAAAAGAGTAGTGTCTACTAGACCTCTGGTAAAGCCATTTTTCATCAAAAATGTACTCAGTCTTTCATACCAAGCTCTGGGAGCTTGCTTAAGACCATACAGGGCCTTTTTAAGCTTGAAGACATGTTCTGGAGATTCAATGTCTTCGAATCCAGGAGGTTGTTTTACAAAGACTTCCTCAGTTATAAAACCATTCAAGAAAGCACTTTTCACATCCATTTGATAAAGAATTATATCATGATGTGCAGCAAATGAAAGTAAAATGCGTATAGCTTCTAACCTTGCAACAGGTGCAAATGTTTCAGTAAAATCAATACCTTTTTCCTATGAGTAACCTTGAGCAACCAATCTTGCCTTGTTTCTCACAACCATTCCATCTTCATCAAGCTTGTTTCTAAATACCCATTTAGTACCAATAGCTTGCTTATCTTCTGGTAGAGTAACTAGCTTCCATACATCATTTCTTTGGAATTGATTCAACTCTTCTTGCATGGCCAGAATCCAACCTTCATCTTTCAATGCTTGATCAATCGTTTTAGGTTCCATTTCTGAGAGTAATGCCATATCTGTATGCTCTTTAAAAGAGGATCTGGTTCTTACTCTATCTCCAAGTTTTCCTATGATTTGATCTTTAGGATGATTGGTTTTGTACTTCCAACTCTTGCTGGCTTTGGCTTCTGAAGATTCTTGTGTCTGGTCACCACCAGACGATGAAGATGTAGGTTCACTATTTGTAGTATTACCTATATTTAATTTTGAAAATGATTCATCTAGCTCTGACATGGTTGTGTCAGGCTTCTTGTCATCAAATTTGACATGAATGGATTTTTCCACTGTCATAGTTTCTTTATTGTATATTCTAAAAGCTTTAGATCTTTCAGAATATCCAAAAAAGATTCCTTTGTCAGCTTTTGAATCAAACTTACCAAGCTGATACTTAGTATTTAAAATATAACACGTACAACCAAATGAATAAAAATATGATATGTTTGGTTTCCTTCCTTTCCACAGTTCATATGGAGTCTTCTTCAAAATAGGTCTAATAAAAATTCTATTTTTAATGTAACAAGCTGTGTTTACTACTTCTGCCCAAAAATGTTTTGCAATGTTAGCCTCATTGATCATGGTGCTGGCCATTTCTTGGAGGGACCTATTCTTCCTTTCTACAACACGATTTTGTTGAGGTGTTCTAGGAGAGGAGAAATTGTGGGAGATGCCATTATCATCACAAAATTTTTGAAAACTTTCATTTTCAAATTCTCCCCCATGATCACTTCTAATAGAAGAAATACAAATTCCTTTTTCATTTTGAACTGTTTTGCAGAATACAGTAAATACCTTGTATGACTCATCTTTGTGAGCAAGGAATCTAACCCATGTCCATCTAGTAAAATCATCAACAATGACTAACCCAAATTTCATTCCAGTTAAAGAGGCTGTCCTTGTAGGACCAAAAAGATCAAGATGCAAAAGCTCAAGTGGTCTAGAGGTTGAAACAACATTTTTTGAATGAAAAGAATTTTTAACTTGTTTTCCTCTTTGACATGCCTCACAGAGAGCATCGGATTGATACTTAAGATTTGGTAAGCCTCTAACAAGATTGTGCTTGTTTAATTTTGAGATTAATCTCAAATTGGCATGACCCAATCTCTTGTGCCAAATCCATTGTTCTTCGTCAACAGACATGAGACACTTGACATCTTGTTTTGTAAGTTCAGAGAGATCAATTTTGTAAATATTTTGTTTCCTCTTAGCAGTAAAGAAAATAGAGCCGTCTTTCTTGCTTTTTACTAGACATCCGGTTTACGAAGATGACTTCATAACCATTGTCACATAATTGACTTCTGCTCAATAAGTTATGTTTAAGTCCTTCAACATATAGTACATTATCAATAGAGGGAAGAGAGCCTTTACCAATGCGACCAATTCCAACTATTTTACCTTTCTGGTTTCCTCTGAAACCAACGAATCTAGCTTCTTTAGGCCTTAGTTCTTGGAACATATGCTTTTCTCCCATCATGTGACACGAGCATCCATTGTCTAAGTACCAAGATAGGTGTGTTAACTTTGTTGCTAAGCATGTCTGCAACATAGACTATTTTATCTTTAGGTACCCATATCTTTTTGGGTCCTTTCTTGTTAGTTCTTGAAGGAAGCTTATCCTTCACAGTTTTAAAAACAGTACATGCACTTTTCAAATGACCAGGTTTATTGCAGTAAGTACAATGCAAGCATTTACTATGATTATTGGATTTATCAGATGCTGGATCATTTTCTAAAAGAGGTTCATCTGATATATAACCAATACCATGAGTTGTCGTTTTACTGACGCCCCAAATCATTGAAGCTTGCTTGCTTCGATTTACACTCTCTGCAAGAAACTTTTGAAATGCATATTCATAATTATTTGATTTGCATTTAGGATTGCCTGTAACTTTAGAGCTTTCACTTGAGAGCTCTCGACCTTCGTTGCTTGTTAGCACTGACGCCAGTTATCCATCGATGCTGATTTTCGCCAAACAGTTCTCTTTATTGAGTACAAATTTTTCTTTGTTTAAAGCTTGAAAGTCTTGTGATAATTTTGAAAATTTCTTTTTCAAATTCTTATACTCAACAGAGAGTGGCAGTAGTCCTTAAGAAGATCATCGAATGCAAGTTGAAGTTTAGAGTAGGAATCATATACTATTACCTCTTCAACTTCTTCTTCGAATCAAGGTCGATTAATACGCCATGAGAGCGAGATTTGCTTCTACTTCATTATCTTCCTCAGATGAGGATAAGTCTAGATCTTCTCATGTAGCCATGAGACTCTTCTTCTTTTTCTTGAAAGAACTTCTTGTGGGCTTCTCCTTAAGATTAGGACATTCGGACTTGAAATGTCCAGGCATTTTACATTCATAGCAAATGACTTGAGCTTTGTCCTTGTCCTTGCTTTCCTTCTTGTCCTTAGTATCTTTCTTCTGAAACTTCCTCCTGAAGTTTCTCTTCTTCCACATTGTTTGTATCTTCCTGGATATAAATGCGAGCTCATCTTCTGATGTGTCAACATCTCCTTCTGAAGCTTCATCTTCTGCCTGAAGGCTTCGGAAGAACTAGCTTTATGTTGAGCGACTTTCAAAGCAATATATTTGCCCTTTTTGACAAGTTCTTCTTCGTTTAGCTCAAGTTCTTGAGCTTTCAACGAACTCATAAGATCTTCAAGACGTAGTACATTTAGATCTTTTGCTTCCTGAATAGCAGTGACCTTGGGTCTCCACTACTTAGTCAAGCTTCTTAAGATCTTTCTAACATGGTCAGGTGTAGTTTAACTTTTTCCAAGGGCCTGTAACCCATGAACAAGTGTTTGGAATCTTCCAAACATAGTTTCAATGCTTTCACCATCTTCCATTTTGAACAACTCGTATTGGCGAACCAACATGCTAGCTTTGGTTTCTCTAACTTGGGCAGAGTCTTCGTAAGATAAAACGAGTGGGTCCCAGATTTCTTTGGCAATATCAAATTTGCCACATTTATCATATTCTTTTTCTGCCGTAGTACAGAAAAGAATGAATCTAGCTTTTTGATTGATTTGATATCTCTTTTTCTGCTCATCATTCCAATCTTCTTTGGCTATAGCAACCCCACGAGGATTAGTGGGAGGAATGTAACCACTTTGAAATATAACCACAACTCAAGTTGTTGTGTCTCAAAGAAAGCTTTTATCTTATCTTTCCAGTAATCAAATTTTTCTCCATCGAATAGAGGAGGACGGTTCATATGACCACCTGATGTGATCACGGCAAGTGTACCGGATAGTTGCAAGTAATAAAATCGGTTAAGTACCGGATATCGTCCTCAAGGATTGCATGTCAAATATCAACTTACTATTTTTATTACTATTTGAACAAGAAACAATATATTTTGGTGTTTTGAATTGACTAACAATGAAATTAAAGAAAGCAAGAAACAATATTTTTGGGTTTTCTTGTATTGACTAAATATCAAACACTTGGTGTGTGTCAACAATACCAAATATCAAACACTTGGTGTGCACAACTAATATGGATAAAAGTGGTTAGGATTTGAATCCCCTTTGTTTTCCTCTTCTCATGCAATCAAACTCAATCCCAATACAAGTCAAATTCATGCAATTGAAGTTCGAATTCACTTAGTTAGACTAATCTCAATTCCTTGAGCAAAAGCCCTTTTAGAATAAACCAAGAACCCTAATTCCTTAGGCCTTCCTAATTTAACTAAGCATTAAGTGCAAGAATTTAGAAGAACACACATGCATGAAGTCCTATCCCTAGGATCATCACAAATATGGCAATCAACTTCATAGTCCAGCTCAATAACCAATTTTCCAATTGTGAGATTGAATTTAAAATCAATTCTAAGATGGCCAATCAAAGAAATGCATTAAGGATGGAAGAAATTGCTCAATCAACACAAATACAACAAGTATTAATCATTAAGAGTCATATTACACAAGAATCCAACAAAGGTTCATCATTCCTAACCAAAAGGAAAACTAAAAATGCATAAAAGAGAGAGGAGAAATAGAACTAGATAGATGGAGAGGTGGTGGATGATCCATTGAAGCTCCAAGGTCTCTTCCAAGGCTTGAATCTTCAAGAGAGATGGAGATGAGATGGATTTAGGGTTGCCTCTTGGCTCCCCTAGGGTTTGGGAGTGAGAACATATGAAAGGGGGATGACCAAAATGAGTTAAAAGTGTGTTTTAATAAGTGTCAGGCCGGGACGAGGCGCAGGGCGCTGGGTTCTGGGGCGCAGGGCGCCCAAAATTGATCAAAATGATTCCCAGCAGGCGTGCGCCCTCCTGCACCCGTTCTTCCATGTTGTGCTACCTTTTTCACATCTTTAAAGTCTGAATTAGCTCAAGGTGTCTTCACGAAAGTTGAAGATATGGATCTTAGATTTCCAATGGCACCGGTTTCAGCTCATTTGGACAACTAAACCTCCAGATATGATTGAAACATCGAACAGTTGTCAGGTTAGGGCAGCATCATCATGTCAACGTGTAGCACAAATTACCCCAACTTATAGATTGATTTGGGTCTCGAGTTCTTCATCAAAGATGTAGATAATTAAATTATGTTTCCAACAAGACCAAGATCATCTCATTTGGATGAGTGGAGAATGTCTCCAAACAATCCCTTTCCTCCCTACAAAAAGGCAAAACCACAATAAGGACATTTTTACAAATAGATTATCCCAACAAGCAAATACTCAAACTCTTAAGATTAGAGGCCAAACAAGGAATAAAGTCTAAGTTTTTAAGATAATTCCCTTCAATTAAGAGCAAGATAATGAGCATTTTAGGGAACCGTCAAACACTCCAAACTTAAACCTTGCTTGTCCTCAAGCAAGAACTCGACAGAAAACAACTACTTGATCCAACCACCGGACTAAACCACAACTTTTCACCACTTTCAAAAGTTATCACATAACATGTACACCAATCATATATAAATTCATTGGGCTTTATCATCATCAGAACTAACATGAGACTATCACAAATTGGAAATTGGAGTCACATAAGCATGAATTCACCATTAAAAACTCAACAAGTAATGGAATGTGCAATTGAAACTTTCAATGTGATTGAGTGCTTTCTTTTCTACTCACAAAGATTAAGAAAAATTTTCACTCCAACTCTCAAGTGTTTTGGGGTTTGTGTTTCTCTCAGTCAACACTATTTGAGCCCATCCCCCATGGATTTGATTTTCATCTCTTTCTCACATGAGTACCACTTGCACAATGCTCCAACCAAAAGGTCTTTCAAGGTTGTAACTTGGCCAAGGTTAGGGTGGATGGATTAGACATTTAGGCTATCACCCTTTAAAGATAGATGAGCATCAACCAACTATAGAAATTTTCACTACAATTCCTCTTTTCTTCAATTTTCCAAAGGTGGTGTTTTCCAAAAACTCAATCCTTAAACAACTTTGTATCACACAATTATTAGTCCCCCCAATAACACTTTGGTCTCAAAAGGGGTACCAATCCAAAAACAAGCCATTCTTTTTTTTTTCTGGTTTTTTTTCCTGGTTTTTTCTGTTTTTTTTTCACAGCTCAAACCACAACCAATCATAATGTTGTTCACTTCCCCCCCAACTCCAAACTTAGTTCTTTGTCAACTTTAGTCAATTTATGCTCATCTAACCTTCTTAGGTGGGTAACAAGTTAATCACAAGGTTAAAAGCTATTGTTTTGATGGGTTAACAAGAACAAAAGGCTTTAGGCTCAACGGGGCTTTGCAAACAAAAGCCATATTATGTCGGGTTGGCTTTTTGGCTAATTGGCTTCCAACAAAATTTGCCTTTTTTATATCAAAACATTGTGCAACTAATAACATGCAACAGAGATTCAATCAAAGTTAGGGGAATGAAAACTCAAATGTGTCCTCTCACAAAGAATTATTGATGGAGGCTCTACAAACACCATAGGACAAGTGCATATCAATCACAAAAACATTTTAACAAACCAAAACAGTTGAGCAATGGTTGACTCACTCCAAAAAGTTTCTAGTCTCAAGTTGTAACTCGTCAACAGCTCATTCACATCACAAATCGATTGGTGTTTAATACAAAATTCAAATCACAAGTGGGTTTAAATCAAAGTTCAGCCAGCAGTCATTTCAATTTGACATCCTAGGACTTACAAACCAAAAAGACTCAAAACATCACACCACACACATTTTTTTTTCTTTTTTTTTAACACAAAAATAAAGAACTCCAAACTTAAGCTTTGACAAACACACTAAAATGAAAATCAAGCAAACTAAATTCAAAAAAAAAGAAAAAAAATGCAAGAGAAAGAGGTAGAAACTCCCTCGCATGGGTTGCCTCCCATGAAACGCTTATTTAACGTCATTAGCTTGACGCTTCAACACCCAAGTTAGGGTGGATAATATGACACAAAGAACACATCACCCTTCTTCTTTCTTTGCATAGGCAGGAACTCCATGAACTTGAGGTATAATTGATTCTTCTTCCATGCCCTCTCAAGGTGGAGGATGATGAATAAGGCATTGAGGATATCTAAAAATTGATCAAACTTTACATCCCTCTCCTCCTTGATACTCAAATGATGAGAAAGAAAATTGATTTGGTGGTTAATTACTTGTTGGGTCTCAATTTCTTCCCAAATTTTGGGAATCTTTGTTTCCCCCCAAACAAAATATCCATCCAAACGCATCATTTTTCCTTCATCATCTTTCTTCTCCCTTACTTCTTCTCTTGAGCCTTGTTCTTCCTTTGGAAACTTCGATTTTAGGTCAACTACTCCAACTCCTTTAGGATTTAGGATGATATCACTAGAATGAGATTCAAAAGACCTCTGTTTTAATTGCTCGAACAATATCCCCACTTGAGCCTCTAGATTATGAATGGTGGTTTCTTGACTCTTGATGGAGACTTCTTGATTTTTAAATGTTACCCTTGTCTCCTCCATAAAATGTGAGGTTTGCATAGCCAATTTTTCAACAGCAATTTCCCAAGGCTTTTTTCCTTCATCAAATGATGTAGTGAAAGAGCCACCTTGTACTATTTTTGGCATAGCATCATCCTCATAATAGCCATTTGAAATATCTTCTTCCCAAAGTTCACAAGAATGAGGTTGATCACATTCCTCACCACTATAGTCTTCTCTACAAAAGACCTTGCATAGTTCCTCACAATTGACATTTGTATGATCTGCCCCACAAAAGTCACAACCAAGTGGGAGGGGTTGGATGACATTCACTTGCATGGCTTGGAGTTCATTAGACAACGACTCTAATTGTTGAGACATTACCTTTTTTTGAAAAAGGATGTTCAACAACTTTAGTTGCTGAGTCATAAGCTTTCTCTCATGAAGAATAGTGTCTAACAAGGATTCCATAGCTTGAAGTAGGTTAATCCTGGATTGAACAAACTCAATAAAGGAGATAGTGATTTGGAAATTAGGAAATTAAAAGAAAAATAAAATATGCACAAACATGAAAATAAAGGTTCAAAGTAGTAATCTCATAGGCTAGATGACACTTGAAATAGCAATCCCCGACAGCGGCGCCAAAAACTTGATGTGATCACGGCAAGTGTACCGGATCGTTGCAAGTAATAAAATCGGTTAAGTACCGGATATCGTCCTCAAGGATTGCATGTCAAATATCAACTTACTATTTTTATTACTATTTGAACAAGAAACAATATATTTTGGTGTTTTGAATTGATTAACAATGAAATTAAAGAAAGCAAGAAACAATATTTTTGGGTTTTCTTGTATTGACTAAATATCAAACACTTGGTGTGTGTCAACAATACCAAATATCAAACACTTGGTGTGCACAACTAATATGGATAAAAGTGGTTAGGATTTGAATCCCCTTTGTTTTCGTCTTCTCATGCAATCAAACTCAATCCCAATACAAGTCAAATTCATGCAATTGAAGTTCGAATTCACTTAGTTAGACTAATCTCAATTCCTTGAGCAAAAGCCCTTTTAGAATAAACCAAGAACCCTAATTCCTTAGGCCTTCCTAATTTAACTAAGCATTAAGTGCAAGAATTTAGAAGAACACACATGCATGAAGTCCTATCCCTAGGATCATCACAAATATAGCAATCAACTTCATAGTCCAACTCAATAACCAATTTTCCAATTGTGAGATTGAATTTAAAATCAATTCTAAGATGACCAATCAAAGAAATGCATTAAGGATGGAAGAAATTGCTCAATCAACACAAATACAACAAGTATTAATCATTAAGAGTCATATTACACAAGAATCCAACAAAGGTTCATCATTCCTAACCAAAAGGAAAACTAAAAATGCATAAAAGAGAGAGGAGAAATAGAACTAGATAGATGGAGAGGTGGTGGATGATCCATTGAAGCTCCAAGGTCTCTTCCAAGGCTTGAATCTTCAAGAGAGATGGAGATGAGATGGATTTAGGGTTGCCTCTTGGCTCCCCTAGGGTTTGGGAGTGAGAACATATGAAAGGGGGATGACCAAAATGAGTTAAAAGTGTGTTTTAATAAGTGCCAGGCCGAGACGAGGCGCAGGGCGCTGGGTTCTAGGGCGCAGGGCGCCCAAAATTGATCAAAATGATTCCCAGCAGGCGCAGGGCGCCCTTCTGCACCCGTTCTTCCATGTTGTGCTGCCTTTTTCACATCTTTAAAGTCTGAATTAGCTCAAGGTGTCTTCACAAAAGTTGAAGATATGAATCTTAGCTTTCCAATGGCACCGGTTTCAGATCATTTGGACAACTAAAACTCCAGATATGATTGAAACATCGAACAGTTGTCAGGTTAGGGCAGCATCATCATGTCAACGTGTAGCACAAATTACCCCAACTTATAGATTGATTTGGGTCTCGAGTTCTTCATCAAAGATGTAGATAATTCAATTATGTTTCCAACAAGACCAAGATCATCTCATTTGGATGAGTGGAGACATGTCTCCAAACAATCCCTTTCCTCCCTACAAAAAGACAAGACCACAATAAGGACATTTTAACAACTAGATTATCCCAACAAGCAAATACGCAAACTCTTAAGATTAGAGGCCAAACAAGGAATAAAGTCTAAGTTTGCAAGATAATTCCCTTCAATTAAGAGCAAGAAAATGAGTATTTTAGAGAACCGTCACCACCTTCAGTAGACATGTTCACAGTATATGATCTTTTCTCTTAACACTGTTAAGTGCTCAACCAAGAGGCCGAGCTCTGATACCAACTGAACGTGAACACAAGAAGGGGGGTTGAATTGTGTTAAAAACTTTTCTCAAACTTTACGTAGAAAACACTTCGAACACAGATTTTTCAAAACTGTTTGTATATCGGATGCAGAGAAATTAACCGGATGCAGAAAATAAACCGCTAATGAAAACTTGTTTTACTGGGTAAGGTAAAGATAAATGTAAAGCAGTAAAGGAAGAGACGCAGAGATTTATACTAGTTCACCACCAACTATTAGCTACGTCTAGTCCCTTCGTTCCTGAAGGATTTTTCACTATAATCAACTGATTACAATTTTTCTCAAGAGTATTCTCATCACAAACTTGACAATACTCTCAACTTCTCAAACGACTCGATGCTGAGAGCCTTTGAGGAACAAAGCCTTAACTAGGCCAAATACAGTTTACAAAAGAGATTATACTTTTGAATTTAATCAAAATATCTCTCACAGAGAGGATGAAAAGATTAAGCTCAAAACAGAATAGCTTTCTCAAAGAAAGTATAAGACGCCGAAGTTCGATTCTTTGTAGACCAGAAACTTGGCACGAAACTTGATTGCTCACTTGAGTAATGTTGCTTTCAGAATGAAGTTTCTTCACAGTTTTTCCAACATCTCTTCAATGAATACCTTGGGGTATTTATAGGAGTCTTCAAGGGTATTACTGTTGCAGTAAAAATAGCTCCTTTCCATTGAGTGAGGTAATTTGAAATGTAGTCCTTTTCTTCCTTTCCAGAGAATATCATAATAGTACACATTACCGTTTTCGTACTATCTGCTATTTGCAATTGCCTTGTACGATTTTTGTCTTATGCTAAAGGTGTCACCTTTGCTTCCTCTTACATCAAAATGAGCGCATAAAATCAAATTCGAATTCCGTTCCAGAACAGTCTGAGGCTAGGAGCAAAAACGTGATCATCACGTGCTTCATTAAAGAGATCAGACGCTCGCTCAGAACAGAGGACAGACGTTCTCAGCAATTGAGTATTCCATGTGTCCAAGAGTAACACTACTGGATGCTTGCTGTTAGCAAGACGCTGAAGTGAGTTCGGACGCTGACACTAGTGGATTGTATTCAATTCTTTTGTAAATTTCTTCTTCTTCCTTGAGTGTTTTGTACATATATATGAAGTTTTGATACCTGTACACTCAAAGATATGTTAGAAGATAAAATGTTCTCTTGAAAATACTTTGTTATCATCAAAATTAATGAGAGTCTAAACTTCTCAATCGTTTAGGTTCCAACAATACTCAGCATCTCCGAGCAACAAGTAGGTTGCGTAGTCCACCTTGACATTATCTGGACAATGAAGTGCCTCGAAGATCTTCTCTATCTCTTGCATCCATAAATCTGCCTTATTCGGATTCGGTTCGCCGAAAAACTTCGGTGGGTCATGCTTCCGAAAGTCCGCTAATCCTCTAGCATCCGCATTCCTCTCAGCTCTCTGCTGTTGTTGCTAGTTCAGCTGGGTCAAGGCCGCAGTCTACTGAGCCATAGCGTTAGATTGTTGAATCGCAGCAGCCGATTGTTGAGCCATAGCTGCCGCCATCTCCGTCGTTGCTTAAATTGCTAGCTCCATGTTGGGGTTATCCGAACCTGTCGTAGGGTCTCTACGAGGTGGCATAAGGGTCCTCTAAGGTCCAAAAACCTGTTAGAACCTCAAAATCAAGAATGTGTTAACACACACTGCTTCAATCAAGAAACAGTTCAAACAATTTTCAAGCAACAATTTGCTTCACTCAACAAACAATAACAATACAACACGACTAATTACCCGACAAAGATAACCCGACACGGTGACTAGCTCCAAATTTCCTATGCACAGTCCAGTTAAAACCAAACTGCTCTGATACCACCATTGTAACGACCCGTTTCCGGACCGCTTTGACTAGAAATAAACCTATATGCGACGCATTTTAAAAATGGTACTCTTGTATCCTTCAGAAAATGCGGTACATTTTTTTTAAAAAAACAACATCATCCGCAAGCACGCACAGAGTAGCTACAATGTTTCGAAACATGGTGCAATGTAGGACACAAGACACATGCACTGAGAATACATACATGCATATATATACAGATCATCATATACAGTACGTGCAAAATAAAACAGTGCAGAAATGTACAGAGAATACACCTATGGTATGAAGACCCTCGTAAGAGTAGTCATACCCTGGGGGTACTCCCGGCAGATACCCACGCAGGGGGCTACTCCAAAAGTAAACCGCCAGTCTACCCTGTAGTACAAAAAAAAACATCTCGAGCCCGACTGGTCACCAAACTAACTGTACACCAAAAGTAAATACTACAGTCATCTAAAATAACATAAACAACAGTCAGACAACACGAAGACTACAGATAACTACCCGGATCCTCAGATGGATCCTCCTCCTCATCCATCGAGTCCTCTCCAGTCAAGTCGATAAAAGGTGCCGTAGCAGGCACATCCTCGGGTACTTCACTAGGCACATACTCTCCGGCCATATTGTCCTCATCAGGTCTCGCCCCAAGACAATCAGCTTCGCCGCACACGCTACAGACGGGAGGTGGATTCGCTGGTGGAGTGGAGGTCCTAAAAACAGGAGGAGAAGCCGGCTCTACTGGAGGAATCAGGATAGCCGCAGCTCTGGAAGTAGACGCTCCTGCAGTCCCGCATCGAACTGCGCTCTTGCAAGCGGTCACTCTAATCCTCGGCCCTCGTCCTCGACCTCGGGAAGCAAAATAGGAAGTGGTATGCCTTGGGACCTCGGGAGGTCCCTTTGGTGAGGAAGACGAAGCTAGTGCAGTCCTCTCTCTCCATAGTACGCCATGCATTCACTATCTGCAACATCCGGATCGGAATGCTCACCGTACGTCGTGAAGTCTCCGGTCTCACCACGACACCATCCTCTCTGAAACTCTGAACAACATCCTCGGTATATACAACGCGACGTGAGATGGGGTCAAACTCCATTGCCGCAGGTAGCTCCAAGTCTGGGAAATCAAAGAAGATCTCCGGTGACGTCCTAATCGCCGGTATCGGTACACTCTTCGCCATCACCTGGGTAACCATCATGGATCGAAGGTACCACGAGAAAGGGTAAACTTCTCAATAAGTCAAGAAATAACAAAACATAAACAATGGCCAAAACAAACATATGCACAGTTCTCAAGACGCGACATAAGACTCCGCTCAAGACTCTATGCTCACGACACTTTGATAATTTTTCGGAATGTAACGCCGATCCATCCACTGAACGTTAGTCGTAGCCTTGGGCTCTCCGCTCACCCTAGAACATTCAGCTCAGGTTCATTGACGCTACAACGCCTAGCTAATCTATCGAAAAACCAGACGGAGCCGTTTAGGGGATCCTAGCAACCTAGATTAATCAGATCAAAGCTCAAAAACGTCACGACACTCGACGACTCAACTAAACTCTCATACTCCAATGAATAAATTACCGCATACGATAATTCAGGAAAAAATTGAATAATTATTAGACCGCATATTAAATAATATTCACGCCAAGCTCAAAATAGTGCGAACAGTTCAGCAGTATAAGCAATTCTTCTTAACAATCATAACTCAGCAAACAACGACAGTCAAACAACTCAATTCATCCCTCTGCAACTCAATGGAGTTAGCAGAGAGGCAAGCAAACAAGTGTGGGGGGTTGGGGACAGCTACCAACCACTTGCAGACAAGCCCACTAAATAATCAGTATATCAAAAAGCAGTAAAACGAAGGGGTACAAGACCCTCACTTCGAACCCTGAGGTTCTCAGATGTAACATCCCAAAATCCCTAAGCCTAATTATTAGAGAACCTAAGTGGATAAGGGATTTAATCCCTCAGTATTAGAATATAGTTCCTAGCCTTGATTTAGTAGTTTAAAACCAATTTGGAATAAAAAGGTAAAATGGTAATTTTCTTAAGGATTAAGCTAGACTAATGTTGTTTAATTTAGTATTAAAGAGGCTAATTTTAGAAGACCCAAAAGAATAGACCCAAACCCTTATACACTTATGTTGTGTGAAATAATATAGGAGGGGGTGTATTATTTAGAAAGTGGGGTGTAAGGAGTATTTAGTGTTTAAAAAAAAAAAAAAGAAAGGGGGCTCGATCGTGAATCGTAGCAGAGAAAAGAAAGGAAGGAAAGAAAGGAAGGAAAGAAAGAAGAAGAAAGAAGAAAGGGAAAGAAGAGAGAGGAAGAAAGAGAAAGCAAGAGAGAGACGAGCGATTGAGGAAGAACGAACGGGGAGGAGCCACGAGGGCTCTGGCGTGCGTGACGACGGGAGGAGGGGGCGCACCATCGCGCCACAAAGAGTAGAAGCCAGTCGCGGCTGAGAGAGAAAGAACTGAGAGAGAAGAGAAGAAGAAGAAGCTCGCGATCGATGGAGTAGAAGGAGGAAGGGGGGTGGGTGGTGGCTGCTGGGGGGGGCGGCGGTGTTTGGAGGTGGCCGCGCCACTGGTCACGACTGTGAGAGAGGGAGAGATCGGGAGAGAGAGAGAGGTGGAGGCCGAGGAGAGAAAGAAAGAGGTGGAGGCCGAGAGTGAGAAAGAGAACCAGTGGCTGAGAGAAATCAAGGGACTGGGAGATTGGAAGAAACAGAGACCGAATTGATGAAGAAGATGAAGATGGAAGCTTGAAGACTAATTTCAATGGAGGAAGACTAGGGTTTCAGATTTGGAAATTTGGGGTTTTCACCCCAAGGCTTCTCAGAGCTATAGGTAACATAGACTTGCCCCAAAACCTCCCTTATGGTGTGCTAGGATTTGTCATTTAAATTCTTTAGCTTTATAATTAGTTTCAATTAATCTGAAATGGTCTTGTATGGGTCCGATCAAATAGGGTTGGCTCGCCCCAACCCCTAAACCAATGTGTGTTGTTTGTGACCATTGCGAGTTCTCATTGAGCTCCAATCAAAATTATGCAAATTGTTGTTATGTGTGAAAATATGCGTGATTCAGATTTGGAGTGGCTCAAAGATGTGAGCTAGCCCTTTTGCATGAGTTTGGGCTCTAAGTTACTTGAATGTGAATTTGTATGCACTATGATGTATGTATGTGTTCACTTTGTGTGGTTGTGGTTCATGTATGCTAAGTTCCATGTTTGTCTTGGCTTTGGATATGTCTTGAATTCCTAGTGGCGTATGCATATAATTGCTTTGAAACCCTTGTTGAAATTATCTTGGTTTAAATTGTAATGTGAAAAGTGATTGAGTTGAGTCACATGCTTGAATGCTATTTGTTGATTCTAACCATATGAATGTTGTTATTGGTAATGAGTTATTGATGTGTTGTTGTTGAACTTAGAAGTGTTGAACTATAACCTTGTGACTAAGCAGGTTAAGAATTCTATTGTTTTGATTCTTAATGTACCTTTGATTCTTAGTATGTATATGTGTGAATTTGCCTGGATCTACTCCATTGCGATTAGGATTGGATTGGTTGAATTTGTTGTATATCATTTGGGAGTTCACTATGGTGAACTTGCCATATTGTTGAATTTGTTAGATATCACTCGGGCGTTCACTACGGTGAGCATGCCATATTGTTGAATTTGTTTGGATGTGTACTAACCATTGAGCATCGACACTCGGAGCGTTTGATTGGTCTTAAAGACTTCAAAAGATGAGTTGTCATGTCACTCGTAGCGTTTGATTGGTCGTACAGACTTCAAAAAGCGAGTTGACACTGCATTGCCTAAGTAGAGGCACGCCAAAGTAGTGGCCAGCCAAAGTAGTAGCAAGCCTAAGCAGAGGCTATTTTGTTCAGACGTTGGGAAAGTAGTCCCCATCATACTGCTGACCTATTAAGGCTGCAGGTGTATACACAACTTGCCATACTGCATTGACATGCATAGCTAACCACATTTATGATATGTGATGAATTTGATATTGTGATTGTTGTTTCTTAATGATTGAAACTTGTGTGTTTGGAATTGTTTGTGTGTGGAATGTTTGCAATTCACTCTGCAACCCCATCGTAAGTGATTAGCTACCACCTGTGCCGTTGGGGGCTCCCTTGGTTTTATCCTTTTAAATAGGATTTTACTCATTTCGTGCTTGAGCTGGACCAAGTGGGGAACATTCATGTGATTGCTGTGACATATGTCTGCATATGTAATTGATGCCTGAATTATCATGTTTGAGGAATTGCTAGGATAGTATAAATAACTATACTTATGTTATGGGGAGGATTTTCCATACGTCGCACACCACGTATGGCTGGAGACAACGGTAAAGATATTTATGATTTCAAGTCTATGTTATTGAGTTTTATAAACTCACCTTTGGGGCGTTGTTTTCAGGTACGTTTGTTGAAGAGGTTCAGAGCATTGAAGTGTTCTCGGTCTCGCTTATCTACGAGACCCGAGTCACCGGATCACCAGTCGCGTCATAAGTCTTAGGTTGTGTCCTAGTATTATGTGTGAATATGATGTATTTGTAATTGTTTTACTTTATCATTCTTTTGAAAAAGAAGTTGTAATAATTAAAGTTAACTCGCTTTCAAACTCAATTATGTCGGCTATATTATTAACGTATTTGTACGACGCCAGTATGTATCCAGGAATTTTACCAACTAAAGTATAGTATAGTATTTGAAAACAGAATCATTCTTTAGTATACGTTTATATGCGAAAATTTTTCAGCATTTATATTCCAATCCAAGTTAAAATTAGTAAGTAATCCCCTAATTAGAGTTAGGGTGTTACATTATGGTATCAGAGCAGTTCGATTCTATCGGACTGTGAGTTGTGTGTCTAGAGGTGATCCGGTCTAGGAAAGCGTCAGTTGTGTCTGTAAATCTGAAATTTTCTAAGTTTCTTTTATGAATTATTGAGGCAGACCACCTCAAGGATTCATCTCAGGAATGAGGAGGACAAGGATTTGCAGGAAGTATTAGAGGCATGTACTCTTTTGTAAGACATTCTCATATATGTAATTACTCCTAAATATAGTTTCAAATTCCGTAATGAGCGTCTAATAGTAGTTCAAGTCGTGAAGGATTTCAGCCACTCGCCTGCCTAAGTCCACTAATGCATACCTAGCCGCAGCTTGAGCTTTGTGGCCACGTTAAACTCGCTACCATTGGAAGATCATTACAAAAGTTTTGGTATGACGAGGTTGATGATCAAAGTAGTCGGGACAACGAGTATTATGGGATGCTCTTGGAGACCGCGACCTTTGTGAAAGATATGATGTTTTGATATCCGGTAAATGCTTGTGATTCAAGTATCGAAAAATCTTTTTACATGATATATGTGTAAGTTTTGACACAAAGTTTGGAAATTGGAAAGTTATAATTTAGTTATACGAACGAATTTCTTTCGCTTTGATTTTCCATTTGGTTGTTTTCAATTCCTTGCATGAATATTAATTATGTCTAAACTTGAGGTATTGATGACTAGAGTTAAAATTCGCATTTCCTTTATGTTCAATTTGGATGGTTATGCTTGGATGTGTTGGTTTTATAACCGCATGTGAGAATTTGACTTTCCTTGATGTTTCAACCTTCTTATTGCATGAGGGAAATTTGGTTGCTTGTTAAGTAATGCATTAGCCTAATTGTGCGTGCAAAATTTGGACTGGCTTACTCCCAATGTGGTGAACGCATTTACTTTCAACCTTTTGATCCTAAGTTTTTGCAAGTTTCGCGCCATTATATGTCCATAAATTTTGGAATCCTGAGTGGCTATTACATGAAAGACACTTAATCGTGATGTTGTGAACCTGACATAAATTTTGGTTGGGAACCATAAGCAGGCTGCATGTCCCTTAACTACCTTATGAGTATATTTGTTATGTTCAAAGATTTGAAGCATTTATGATAAGCAAAATATGCCTTTGGATGTAATTCACATGCAATATGCTTTGATGCTACCATTATGTGTATGATTGATCCTTGTTTAAAATCTTTGAGAGTATGATCTATTTGACGAGTTTATGAAATAGTTGAATTGCTATTTGAACAAGAAACAATATATTTTGGTGTTTTGAATTGACTAACAATGAAATTAAAGAAAGCAAGAAACAATATTTTTGGGTTTTCTTGTATTAACTAAATATCAAACACTTGGTGTGTGTCAACAATACCAAATATCAAACACTTGGTGTGCACAACTAATATGGATAAAAGTGGTTAGGATTTGAATCCCCTTTGTTTTCCTCTTCTCATGCAATCAAACTCAATCCCAATACAAGTCAAATTCATGCAATTGAAGTTCGAATTCACTTAGTTAGACTAATCTCAATTCCTTGAGCAAAAGCCCTTTTAGAATAAACCAAGAACCCTAATTCCTTAGGCCTTCCTAATTTAACTAAGCATTAAGTGCAAGAATTTAGAAGAACACACATGCATGAAGTCCTATCCCTAGGATCATCACAAATATGGCAATCAACTTCATAGTCCAACTCAATAACCAATTTTCCAATTGTGAGATTGAATTTAAAATCAATTCTAAGATGGCCAATCAAAGAAATGCATTAAGGATGGAAGAAATTGCTCAATCAACACAAATACAACAAGTATTAATCATTAAGAGTCATATTACACAAGAATCCAACAAAGGTTCATCATTCCTAACCAAAAGGAAAACTAAAAATGCATAAAAGAGAGAGGAGAAATAGAACTAGATAGATGGAGAGGTGGTGGATGATCCATTGAAGCTCCAAGGTCTCTTCCAAGGCTTGAATCTTCAAGAGAGATGGAGATGAGATGGATTTAGGGTTGCCTCTTGGCTCCCCTAGGGTTTGGGAGTGAGAACATATGAAAGGGGGATGACCAAAATGAGTTAAAAGTGTGTTTTAATAAGTGTCAGGCCGGGACGAGGCACAGGGCGCTGGGTTCTGGGGTGCAGGGCGCCCAAAATTGATCAAAATGATTCCCAGCAGGCGCAGGGCGCCCTCCTGGGCGCAGGGCGCCCTTCTGCACCCGTTCTTCCATGTTGTGCTACCTTTTTCACCTCTTTAAAGTCTGAATTAGCTCAAGGTGTCTTCACGAAAGTTGAAGATATGGATCTTAGCTTTCCAATGGCACCGGTTTCAGCTCATTTGGACAACTAAACCTCCAGATATGATTGAAACATCGAACAGTTGTCAGGTTAGGGCAGCATCATCATGTCAACGTGTAGCACAAATTACCCCAACTTATAGATTGATTTGGGTCTCGAGTTCTTCATCAAAGATGTAGATAATTCAATTATGTTTCCAACAAGACCAAGATCATCTCATTTGGATGAGTGGAGACATGTCTCCAAACAATCCCTTTCCTCCCTACAAAAAGGCAAAACCACAATAAGGACATTTTTACAACTAGATTATCCCAACAAGCAAATACTCAAACTCTTAAGATTAGAGGCCAAACAAGGAATAAAATCTAAGTTTGTAAGATAATTCCCTTCAATTAAGAGCAAGAAAATGAGCATTTTAGGGAACCGTCAAACACTCCAAACTTAAACCTTGCTTGTCCTCAAGCAAGAACTCGACAAAAAACAACTACTTGATCCAACCACCGGACTAAACCACAACTTTTCACCACTTTCAAAAGTTATCACATAACATGTACACCAATCATAGATAAATTCATTGGGCTTTATCATCATCAGAACTAACATGAGACTATCACAAATTGGAAATTGGAGTCACATAAGCATGAATTCACCATTAAAAACTCAACAAGTAATGGAATGTGCAATTGAAACTTTCAATGCGATTGAGTGCTTTCTTTTCTACTCACAAAGATTAAGAAAAATTTTCACTCCAACTCTCAAGTGTTTTGGGGTTTGTGTTTCTCTCAGTCAACACTATTTGAGCCCATCCCCCATGGATTTGATTTTCATCTCTTTCTCACATGAGTACCACTTGCACAATGCTCCAACCAAAAGGTCTTTCAAGGTTGTAACTTGGCCAAGGTTAGGGTGGATGGATTAGACATTTAGGCTATCACCCTTTAAAGATAGATGAGCATCAACCAACTATAGAAATTTTCACTACAATTCCTCTTTTCTTCAATTTTCCAAAGGTGGTGTTTTCCAAAAACTCAATCCTTAAACAACTTTGTATCACACAATTATTAGTCCCCAATAACACTTTGGTCTCAAAGGGTACCAATCCAAAAACAAGCCATTCTTTTTTTTTTTTTTCCTGGTTTTTTTCCTGGTTTTTTCTGTTTTTTTCACACCAAACCACAACCAATCATAATGTTGTTCACTTCTCAACTCCAAACTTAGTTCTTTGTCAACTTTAGTCAATTTATGCTCATTTAACCTTCTTAGGTGGGTAACAAGTTAATCACAAGGTTAAAAGCTATTGTTTTGATGGGTTAACAAGAACAAAAGGCTTTAGGCTCAACGGGGCTTTGCAAACAAAAGTCATATTATGTCGGGTTGGCTTTTTGGCTAATTGGCTTCCAACAAAATTTGCCTTTTTTATATCAAAACATTGTGCAACTAATAACATGCAACAGAGATTCAATCAAAGTTAGGGGAATGAAAACTCAAATGTGTCCTCTCACAAAGAATTATTGATGGAGGCTCTACAAACACCATAGGACAAGTGCATATCAATCACAAAAACATTTTAACAAACCAAAACAGTTGAGCAATGGTTGACTCACTCCAAAAAGTTTCTAGTCTCAAGTTGTAACTCGTCAACAGCTCATTCACATCACAAATCGATTGTGAGTACTGGTCTGAATTTGATTAGGACATAATGATTTAGGATTTGAAGATTACCTTCTTGGTTTTGTTCCCAGTTTCCTTATTAGTGTCCAAAAATATGGAAATTGTTAAAAATTAATTATGTCTTTTAATCTTGTTTATTTGAGAATCAGGGATACTGGTTGTTCGGTGTGTTTGTAATTGCTGTTAAGACTTAATATTATATTAGGTTATTATATTTGATAAAAGGTACATGACCCTTGTTTGTGCTTGATGTATGGCTCCCTTAGATCATCAATCCCTGTTGCTTAATTGTCTGTCATCTGTCATCACTATGGCTGTGAATGAGAGATTTTTATGGATTTCCCTAAGCGGGAAATAAAACATGCTCTTAAAGTCTTAATCAATTACCGGAGTAAGGCACCGTCCTGCACGCAAGGATGACATTCCCTTAACAAGAATGACCAAGATTGTCCACCTGTCAGACGTGGAGTCCTGGAGCTCGGTCATACCATCAATCATATCCATCTCAGGTACACACCTACTTCACACTACTTCGTACCATCGATCATATACATCTCAGGTACCACTACTCTCGGATACACTGATCTAGCTATCACCACTACCAACAAGGTAACGATGGTAATACTTACTATTACCATATAGGATTCACAATTCTCTATCTGTAGGGCATCACCCTTGACTTACACGTCGGACTGTGATACAGCAAATCAGATTAACAACCATCCTTAGTCAACATAAGGATCAGTCCTAGTATCGCTTAGGAGAACCACTATTGACATGTTATCAATCAACGTATCCATAGTCACATAAAGAAATCAAACATTACAACAATCAACATCCATCCATAAATATAAATAGATCATTCCTATGTTAATTCAGAGGTCTACGACAACTATCCTTAGTCACCGTGATGCACGCAACCCCTCTCCTAAGGTGTTGCCACTATCAACCCCTAGAAGGGCTAAGGAACCCTACTCATGCTAACAAACTACTCTACTACCTATTTTCCCTAGAGATTAAGGTATCTTACGCCTTACCTAGCCTAGAAGATCGCTGCCACTTTTGTTCCTCGTGTCCTATCGTTCTTCCTTCTCCCCGAGCCTCCCTTGTACTCCAAATACCCAAATGGAGTGTCTTGCCAAATAGGGAGAGTCGAGCTATATTTATAGGCAAAAATTGGCTCCATCGTGTCACAATGGGCCTAGACACGGACTCGAGGACACGTGTCAGATGTTTTGTGGCGCTGAGCACCGACTTAGCCACCGACTAAAATCACGTCGCGAGCCATTTACACTCAGGTCCCGTCGCGTCACTCGTAATCGCTTCGCGATCTCCTTCCTTTGTTTCTCCACCGCATCGCGACGGTCCTTAAGCAGTAAATTTCCATTTTTGCCCTTCTAGGGAACGGAAAAAGGAATCATAACAAACATTACAACAATCAACATCCATCCATAAATATTAATAGATCATTCCTATGTTAGTTGATAGGTCTACAGCAACTATCCTTAGTCACCGTATGCACGCAACCCCTCTCCTAAGTGTTACCACTATCAACCCCTAATAGGGCTAAGGAACCCTACTCATGCTAACAGACTACTCTACTACCTATTTTCCCTAGAGATTAAGGTATCTTCCTCCTTACCTAGCCTAGAAGATTGCTGCCACTTTTGTTCCTCGTGCCCTATCGCTCTTCCTTCTCCCCGAGCCTCCCTTGTACTCCAAATGCCCAAATGGAGTGTCTTGCCAAATAGGGAGAGGCAAGCTATATTTATAGGCAAAAATTGGCTCCATCACGTCACAATGGGCCTAGACACGGACTCGAGGACACGTGTCAGACGTTTCGTGGCGCTGAGCACCGACTTAGCCGCCGACTAAAATCACGTCGCGAGCCATTTACACTCAGGTCCCGTCGCGTCACTCGTAACCGCTTCGCGATCTCCTTCATTTGTTTGTCTGTCGTGTCGCGACGGTCCTTAAGCAGTAAATTTCTGTTTTTGCCTTTCTAGGGAACTCTAGGGTGTTCTAGACCTTTCTGAACCTCTTATGAACCATTTTTAAACCCAATTTAATTCTAACTAAAATTTTTAATACTCAATTGCTATCTAATCATTATTCTACTAATTATTTAAAACTTATTTTAAAAATCAGGATGTCATAGGAGATGCTTGCAGACCCTCTGACTAAGGGACTTAGACCCTTAGTGTTTATGAAACATATTGAGAACATGAGTGTTGTAAAGTCCTTTAATGTATTTGGTTAGTGGGAGTTGTTATCATTATTTTATGTTTTTATTATTACATTGGACTTGTGTAATTTTGATTCAATAATATGATGCGCGTATTCATCTTTTGTGTTACTGATGAAATGACGATTTATTAATTCCTTTTGAGGAATGGTGTTTCATGAGAAACATGACATAGTCTCCTTGGGAGATGATGATGATGATGATGTTTTCTTGGAAAAATATTGATCTTTCTTCAGAAAGATGTAAGTTTCCTATATGGAAATGGTGTTTCATGAAAATTGTGAAACATGTTTAAAATCTCTTTTTGGGAGATTGGTTGTGTTTTCTTGGGAAGACACAATATAGGATCCATACACAGTAGCATGAAAAGGATCGCATGATTTATGCTATGATGTGTACCTACACTTACACACTTGTGTTGTGGTCATGCTAATGAAATTATTGCTTATGTGGTCATCGGTAAACTAAACTTTGAATAGTTTATCTTTGCCATGATTCTTAGCTAATAATTTTGTTAGCGGTATTGATCATGTCTTTTATGGTGAATATATTCAGGTTATTTTGTGGCAACAGTTGTTCAACTCAAGAGTCGTTTTCAAAATGATTTTTTTTTAAAACAAAACCCAATTAATATTGCATAAGTGGGGGAATAGAATTTTTGTTTTTGGCTTCTATTAATTGGTGTAATTTTATTTTATTAAAATGAGTTGAATATAACTTGATGTATTTTTCCCTGTAAGCCCATTATATTATGTGATCTATTCGGGTTTGGGAATCACCATGTATGTATATTGGGCCAAGCCCGATTGGCAAATGTATTGAGATGATGTGTCGGGTCTATTGGGCATAATATCCATGATGGGTGGAAATTAGGTCATAGTTTCTATTATAAAGATGTAAGAATCCCCACTAGACTCTCACTCTCGGTAACTGCTCATTACTCCATCCAAGAGACAGTTTGATACAAGGGGAGTTCTGGTGAAAGACCTTGTTCCTGGCGTATACAAGTGTGTGCGTTCTTCCTATGAGACAAGTAACACCCGTACAGATGTCTTCAAGAGGTAGGCAATTTATTTGTAATTTAAAATTTGTTTTAGGTGTTCTAAATCCTAGTATTGATCCTATTGTTAACACTCCATTTTGTCTATTATTTTGGGGTATTTTGAGTATAAAATATTATGATTTTGTTCCTTATTAGATAAAATATGCTCATTGTTTCCTCATTTATGCAGAAATATCATAAAGACATCACTTAGAGCAAAAGATATAATTTTGGGAAGATTCTGGCAAGATTTGAGCATACTTTGGGGTTGATCTAGCGCAGACGACCGACAACAAGATGGTCGCACCTATATCGTAGGAGCAGCGAGGGCGCACTCTGGTCGTCAAGACAACTGGTGCCGATGAGAAAGTTCAGTACGGTCGTACCAAAGGCAGTACGGCCGTACACAATTGTGTCAGGGAGCACAGAGTGCACAAGTACGCACTGGCCGCACAATTAAAGTCCAAGACGGTCGGGTATATATTCTGCACTACTGCACTCCAAGCCCGTAACGCACCGATTTGAAGCCACTTGACCTAATCCGCACCAGAGTCTTTAATTAGGCATTCTCACCCCCTTTTGAGAACTAACTCACTCTCTGGGGAGGAACTCATTCTCCCTGAGTGAGGTCTTTGCTTTAGACTTTGCCTCTTGCCTTTTGTCTCATCTTTTCTTTTAGGATTTCTTGTTTGAATGTTTGTTATTATATTATGTTGGGAAACGATATGATAGCTAACTCTATCACTAGGGGTGATGAGGGATCTTTTACGATGTTCTTGACATTTATTTAATTGCTATTTTGAATTCTTTATTATCCTTATGAATGTGTTCTTCCTAGCATGCTTAATTCCATAGGATCTCGCCAGTCCTTAATAAATTAATTAATGGGAGGCAACTATCGCGATTAGTTAATGGAACTCTAGGATCAACATAATTTGTTTTGTATGTCGGACAAGGTTATTGCTTGTTTTCAATCGGTTATTAGATTAACAAACTCATCTGTTCTTAATGCTCTTTCCTTTAATTACCTTATTGGATCAAACGGAGTAGTTATTTAGGAAGAAGACTATTAACTAGGTAGTTCTTAATAATTTAGAGAGAGTGATTGACTTTTGATAAGGAAATATAATTCGTAATAGCAAGGTAATAGATTCAGGATCTAATATTAGTGAACCCGGTTCCCCTAGGCTTTTCCTATTTGATCTCTATTCCGATCTTGTGAAATTGCTTTGCTTTCTTTATTTATAGTTTAATTGTTTCACTCTTAAAACTATCACTTTCGTTCGTGTAAAATAATAAGGATCCCCATTAATTTAGTACTCGCGCATTCTCCGTGGGTTCGACATTTGGAGTCTTAAAAATACTCCACTTTATTACGAGTTACGATCAGGTGCTTGGCACACACAAGCACCCTTATTTCCCAAATATTTGTTTTTATTTCTTTTAAACCCATATGTGTAACTTTTACTAAAACCTGTTTTTCTAAAATAATATGATTTTCCTTTCATCAGAATTATTTCTCCTGTATGTGTTACCACCTACTACAATGGAACGCGATAAAGGATTCATCTTTTATACAACAATGCATTAAAACGCTAACCAAAATGACATTTAAATATATTAATATTTTCTGTAGCACCTTTACTTTATATTAAATTAAAATTAAAATAAAAACTACAGTTGTTATTTCTGTTCATAAAGAGTTCTGTTTATAAAGCTAATAATATAATATAATAATCTATTTACTTTACCCATACACTGTTCTTTTACACATTACTATTAATACGCTGTTATATCAATCAGATATTTCTTCTTCTCAGAAGATATTGGTGGGACCCACATGTTTCCCACTAACTCATTAACCAATAGCGCCACGATATCATCATACAACACGCTGCGCGTAACACTTATTCTCTTTTACTCCGGACCAATCCCGTTGTGTCACCTGTCCCAAACAGTGGGTACCGGGCGCGGCGGTCATCCGGTAATATTAAACGGATGACCGCATCTACCACACTATGTCAAAACCCCCCCTTCATATAAATAAGCTACCATCTACCGGATAATGTGGAAAGTCTTTTGAGCTCCCCTGCTCACGATATATCCGTACCCAAGGGCAATTTCACACAAACATCAACAATTTAAGTAATTCTTAACTATATTAACGCAGATTTACAAGCGAACAAATTAAATAACTTATTCCAATTAAACCTATTTTATTTTAATAGCGACTTTCTATATGGCTCTCAACATCAACGACAAAGATAGATGGCAATTACAAATCCAAAACAATCAAGTTTCTGATCTTCATCCGAAAAGTTAATACAAATTACCTTCCCAAATTTTGCACTACAATTGGGCTTAAAAATACGTGGCCGTTCTATTAAAATAGATCACCGTGAAATACATTACATGCCACAAATTCCAATTAACAAAGACAGTATAGTCCGTGTTTGGATCAACGACACACGTTTAGATAAAAGAGAAGACCAAAACAGGCCGAATACACATTCCCTGTGAATTGTAAATGTGTATTACATTTTTGGCACATCACATTCTTCCATCAACGAGGCACAATGTCCATGGGTCCGCAAATACCAATTGGAGAATAGCAACATCAATAGTGAGGTCAAATTCGCAAGATGAAAGCTTATCTTAAAATATCATCCTCTAAACACCCAGAGGACATACCATTTCGCCTCCAAGAATTGACATTCGCTCTAAAATTCACAACACTAGCCATGTTGATTTCTGGCACGTTGGTCACACAAAACACACTAGGGCATTATGTAGGGCATGATCAACAACTTCAATTCCAAGAAAAATTGAATACGATATGCAACCTGGACAGATAAGTTTTAAAGAACGAAGATTATCTATTTGCGACATCCCCTAACATCATCTTCAAATGAAGAGCACAACAAAAAGGAAACCCTCATTCAACCACAACAACAAACCCCCGCAATTAATTGTTCTAATGTTGTTAAATCCCCTTCCACACATACTGTACCAAATATCAATGACAAACCGTTGAATTAAATTGTTATTATTATTTAAATTCCGCTGCGCGGACAATTGTTATTAGTATCATAGCAAATACGTTTTTAACTTAATAAAGAGAATAGTCTAACGTAACTACTTTTTTTGTTATCCACACTTTCTTCCATTTGTGTCCCTAACTGAAAAATTTAAACTTAAATTTAAATCTATATACCTTTTATTGTTATTAAAAAATAATAAAATAATAATTACTTAGCTACCAAATAAGCTCTCTTCTATTTAGCAAGTTTATCGAATAACATAAATATACGAAAAAATACACGTAGCTAACAAAATAAAAATTGCAGGTAATTATAAAGAAAGTATTTAACGTAAAATAAAATGTAATTTAAAAGTTAACAGTAAATTTAACATCTATTTGGAATAAATTCCAACAGAATACACTGTGGAAGTTGGGAAATGGAATGGTCGTCAATTTTATTAGACAAATGGATCTTAGATGAACCTCCACTTATTTCAAAGGTGAGTTAGCCTAGCCTTATTATTGATACGGCATGACAACAGAACCCGAACTCGTGAGTACCCACTCGATCCCGACCCGATTTTGACAGGAAAAACCCCCTTTGATCGGGGGTGAGGCAGGGTTGGGGATGTCGATACCCAACCCCCCCCCAACCCGAACTCACAAGCTAAATATAAATTGTTAATTTTTATTTTGTTTTATGTATATATATTTATTCATTTTGTTTAATATATTTTATTTATTTTTAATTTAATCTCTTTTTAATAGAAAATTTTATTTTGATTTTGATTTTGATTTTATTTTATTTTATCATTGTATAATAATTATGATTTTATGTTATTAATTATCATAGATATAATTTTTCAATTTTTTTACATATTTAGAGCTGAGTCGGGGGCCCGTGAGAAAACCCGATCCCATCGGAATGGAAATGAAAAAGATAAAACTTGAACTCGTTAGAAATGGGGTCGGAAAAGGGGGAGGAAAAACCCGCCCCCGACCCGGCCCGACCCGTTGCCATGCTGACATTGGCGGTGAGTGATGTCTTGAATAACGAGGGACAATGGGAAATTTCTTTTCTCATGGATAGTGTGTCAGTTGATATGATCAATAAAATAATGGCAATCTCTCCGCCAGTGGTCACTGATGGCGAAGATTCAATGGGGTGGAGAAGGACAAGCCATAATGATTTCACAGTTAAAATTGCTTATGCTACTTTAATTAGTTGTATCCAAAGGGTGAAATAAAGTTCAAGTTCCTGTGAACAACATTACTAGAAAGTGATGGCCTCTTCCTATCGTATTCAAGTGGTAGGAAAACATCACATGATTAAATAGCTTCAACTTAAGGTTCAATTACTTGCAAACCATACCAAGAAAACTATGGGGGTAAGGGTTTAACCCAATTCAAATACCACTCAAAGGATGAGTTGAATATCCATAAAATCCATAAAAGTAAATTAAAATCTTGGCCCACGTCCAAGTTAACAATGAACCACTCCTTTTTCTCTCTTTTCTCACCTACTTGTTTGGTGTCAATACGGAAATGCAATAACGTGATGGTGTCAGAAAAGGAACTGAGTGAAGGCAAATTATAGAGCTGATAGTTCCAAACATTACATCGTTCTCACAGACAGGAAAAACCTTTGGTATTTGGTCCCCACCCCAACACCGTCCCTCTTCCCTTCTCACACGCACACTGCATCAGAACACGCAAGACACTATTATTTTTTCGAACATAAATTAAATTCACAATGTTCTTGATTCCCTCACATAATGGACGGAGCCTCATTCTATTTCCCAGGATACACAGCAGGGTCAGGGTCCTCCTCCTCGATGCTTGCACATCTCATAAATCTGTGCACTTTGAGCTTCGTAAATGGTCCCAAATTCTATGTTAACTTCATGGACCACATTTTACAGCTCATTAACACTCCCAATTTGAGGATCTCGAATTAATTTTAACCCCTCAACATGGCAAGACAAGAACTATGATACTGAAAAATGAACCACTTTTACACGGAGCTAGCTTTTTTTTTTACTTACATTTTATTTATATATAAGCTATGCTCGTTGATAATATCCACCACTGCCATATATTTTCCCGGGCTCTTCCAACCTATTTTTAAGCCTAAAGCAAAATTTGAACCAAGGTCACCTTACTAAGAATATTTTTATTATATTTTATCTTTGTTATAGATTTCTATTTTAAAGTGTAATTATTATGGTTCTTGTAAATTTTTATTGTGTGTGCATACGGTTCATTTAAATTATTTTTATGTCAATCTTAAATAACTAAAAAAATTGGAGGCCTAAAATAACCAAAAATAAAATAAAATTTAGGGGCCTAAAGCCCTAGCTTTAGTTGCTTGATGTTAAGGCTGACCATGTATTTTTTGTCATTTGTTCCCCTGTTTAAAGATTTTGTATGCCTTACTTGCATTTTTGGTCGCCTATTTTTACAAATCCACGCTTTTGGCCATTTTCTTTTCTTTTTCACGAATTTGGTCCCTACATTTTTTTAACTGCACTTTTTGTCCCCCAAAGTTGTATTTTTTGCACTTTCGTTCCTTAACTTTGCCAAAATCCATGATTTTTAGGGAATAAAAATGCAGAAATTGGGGAATAAAAAATGCAATTAAAAAAGTATGAGGGTCAAATTAATGAAAAATAAACGAGGGACCAAAATTGTGGATTTGGGAAAGTAGGGGGAGAAAAAAAACAATTAAGCCATTTTGTAGTTGGCAACAAAGGACACGACTCACATATCAAAAAGACAGGAATTCAAATCTCAATGTTGATGTGAGGATCTCGTTGGTAGGTAATACGTAAATACTTTTGCAAGCATTTTTTGAACTTCAAGGCTTTCATAAGGGTGGAAATAGGCTGGTAGAGCTAGGCTTTGCAAGGTCCAAGCCTGGCTTGATCAAAAAATTCAAGGCCCAAGCCTCGCGTGTTACCTGTCATAGGCTTTTTTGTCAGGTCTGACCTGGCCTTTTTGAAAGTCTGGTATAGCCTGTTAGCCTACTTAAAGGCCTATTTAATATTAACGTCTTTGAATAAGTGATCTGATCGATCTTTCAATAGACTAACGGGTTGATAGGTCAATGAGATTAAGTTCTATTTATAATAGTCTATAAAAAAAATTAAAATTAAAATCACTGCTATGAAAAGACATTAGACATAGGAGTGGAAATAGATAAGACGATCTGAATTTTATAAGACTTGATTCTGAATTACTCATAAGATATAAATCTTTCTTAAGGTCTAGCCCGACGTTTTAGAGAATCTAACCTTATATGATAGTCTATTTAAATTCTATTTTGCAATAAGGCATTTAAATATTTCAAAAATTTATGTAAGCCAATATGCCTAAATTATCAAAAAAGTCAGCAAGTATATGATTTAACACAATGTACAAAATCTAATATGATAATAATAATGGCAATATAAAATCATTATTTATATTTGAATTAGTTAAATGTTAAAATTGGAAGATAATTCAGATGGAGTCCAAAGTTTCCTTAGAAAGGACACAAAACAACAAAGATAAGGAAGAGTGTGAGGAGGTAGGTGTTCAAGGGGCAAAGTTGCATGAGCTCTTCCTCCCCCCCCCCCTCAAGAGAAGTCTTTTGATTTCATCAATTTAATCAACGTGTGGATTTTGTCAAAGTGATTGATGTAGTTTGAGAAGTTTTGCCTCCTCTCTAGAACATTGTGAGAACCATAGAAGCAAGCGTGAGTGTTTCTGATACAACCTTGTGATTTCCCTCTTCCTGAGAGGAATGACTTTTACTAAGGAGCACGAATGAGCTCAAACTATTTATGATATCTTCTGATATGCTCAACTATGTACGAAGAATGTAGTATCAGTTGAAACCTATGCACCCGTGGCTAGATTAAAAGCTATTCGCATATTTCTGATACAAGTTGTCACTATTAGATTATACACAAATGTTGTTTGGCACACACAAGAATTTTTGGGGAGTATGACTAAAAATTGCAGCTTACTCTGAAAGAATTAAACATATGGTCCCGCTCAAAATCCTTCAGTGTCCCCCAGGTGGGCCAAAACTCCTGGTAATTCTCCTCAATTGTTGCTGTGATAGCTAACGCAGCAGGCTTTGAGGGAAGAAACCTGAACAATAAAAACATGTTAAATAAAAAAAATATATATATATACATGTAAATTAATAACTCGAAAAAATTGCAAATACTTACCCTTTACCAGATGGCCTGATAAGGACTCACAGTTAGGTTATGTCCTAATCAAATTCAGACCAGTACGCAGGGCGCCCTTCTGCACCCATTCTTCCATGTTGTGCTGCCTTTTTCACATCTTTAAAGTCTGAATTAGCTCAAGGTGTCTTCACGAAAGTTGAAGATATGAATCTTAGCTTTCCAATGGCACCGGTTTCAGATCATTTGGACAACTAAAACTCCAGATATGATTGAAACATCGAACAGTTGTCAGGTTAGGGCAGCATCATCATGTCAACGTGTAGCACAAATTACCCCAACTTATAGATTGATTTGGGTCTCGAGTTCTTCATCAAAGATGTAGATAATTCAATTATGTTTCCAACAAGACCAAGATCATCTCATTTGGATGAGTGGAGACATGTCTCCAAACAATCCCTTTCCTCCCTACAAAAAGACAAGACCACAATAAGGACATTTTAACAACTAGATTATCCCAACAAGCAAATACGCAAACTCTTAAGATTAGAGCCCAAACAAGGAATAAAGTCTAAGTTTGCAAGATAATTCCCTTCAATTAAGAGCAAGAAAATGAGCATTTTAGGGAACCGTCACCACCTTCAGTAGACATGTTCACAGTATATGATCTTTTCTCTTAACACTGTTAAGTGCTCAACCAAGAGGCCGAGCTCTGATACCAACTGAACGTGAACACAAGAAGGGGGGTTGAATTGTGTTAAAAACTTTTCTCAAACTTTACGTAGAAAACACTTCGAACACAGATTTTTCAAAACTGTTTGTATATCGGATGCAGAGAAATTAACCGGATGCAGAAAATAAATCGCTAATGAAAACTTGTTTTACTGGGTAAGGTAAAGATAAATGTAAAGCAGTAAAGGAAGAGACGCAGAGATTTATACTAGTTCACCACCAACTATTAGCTACGTCTAGTCCCTTCGTTCCTGAAGGATTTTTCACTATAATCAACTGATTACAATTTTTCTCAAGAGTATTCTACTGTCACAAACTTGACAATACTCTCAACTTCTCAAAACGACTCAGTACAGTCGAGCCTTTGAGGAACAAAGCCTTAACTAGGCCAAATACAGTTTACAAAAGAGATTATACTTTTGAATTTAATCAAAATATCTCTCACAGAGAGGATGAAAAGATTAAGCTCAAAACAGAATAGCTTTCTCAAAGAAAGTATAAGACGCTGAGTTCAGTTCTTTGTAGACCAGAAACTTGGCACGAAACTTGATTGCTCACTTGAGTAATGTTGCTTTCAGAATGAAGTTTCTTCACAGTTTTTCCAACATCTCTTCAATGAATACCTTGGGGTATTTATAGGAGTCTTCAAGGGTATTATCAAGCGGTAAAAATAGCTCCTTTCCATTGAGTGAGGTAATTTGAAATGTAGTCCTTTTCTTCCTTTCCGGAGAATATCATAATAGTACACATTCTGCTTTCGTACTATCTCGCTATTTGCAATTGCCTTGTACGATTTTTTGTCTTATGCTAAAGGTGTCACCTTTGCTTCCTCTTACATCAAAATGAGCGCATAAAATCAAATTCAATTCGCCTGCACGCCGAGGCTAGGAGCAAAACGTGATCATCATGTGCTTCATTAAAGAGATCGACGCCGCTCGAGCAGAGGACGACGTTCTCAGAATTGAGTATTCCATGTGTCCAAGAGTAACACTTCGATGCTTCATTGTTAGCAAGACGCTGAAGTGAGTTCGGATGCTGACACTAGTGGATTGTATTCAATTCTTTTGTAAATTTCTTCTTCTTCCTTGAGTGTTTTGTACATATATATGAAGTTTTGATACCTGTACACTCAAAGATATGTTAGAAGATAAAATGTTCTCTTGAAAATACTTTGTTATCATCAAAATTAATGAGAGTCTAAACTTCTCAATCGTTTAGGTTCCAACAATACTCAGCATCTCCGAGCAACAAGTAGGTTGCGTAGTCCACCTTGACATTATCTGGACAATGAAGTGCCTCGAAGATCTTCTCTATCTCTTGCATCCATAAATCTGCCTTATTCGGATTCGGTTCGCCGAAAAACTTCGGTGGGTCATGCTTCCGAAAGTCCGCTAATCCTCTAGCATCCGCATTCCTCTCAGCTCTCTGCTGTTGTTGCTAGTTCAGCTGGGTCAAGGCCGCAGTCTACTGAGCCATAGCGTTAGATTGTTGAATCGCAGCAGCCGATTGTTGAGCCATAGCTGCCGCCATCTCCGTCGTTGCTTAAATTGCTAGCTCCATGTTGGGGTTATCCGAACCTGTCGTAGGGTCTCTACGAGGTGGGATAAGGGTCCTCTAAGGTCCAAAAACCTGTCAGAACCTCAAAATCAAGAATGTGTTAACACACACTGCTTCAATCAAGAAACAGTTCAAACAATTTTCAAGCAACAATTTGCTTCACTCAACAAACAATAACAATACAACACGACTAATTACCCGACAAAGATAACCCGACACGGTGACTAGCTCCAAATTTCCTATGCACAGTCCAGTTAAAACCAAACTGCTCTGATACCACCATTGTAACGACCCGTTTCCGGACCGCTTTGACTAGAAATAAACCTATATGCGACGCATTTTTAAAATGGTACTCTTGTATCCTTCAGAAAATGCGGTACATTTTTTTTAAAAAAACAACATCATCCGCAAGCACGCACAGAGTAGCTACAATGTTTCGAAACATGGTGCAATGTAGGACACAAGACACATGCACTGAGAATACATACATGCATATATATACAGATCATCATATACAGTACGTGCAAAATAAAACAGTGCAGAAATGTACAGAGAATACACCTATGGTATGAAGACCCTCGTAAGAGTAGTCATACCACTGGGTACTCGGCAGATACCCACGCAGGGGCTACTCCAAAAGTAAACCGCTACCACCCTGTAGTACAAAAAAACATCTCGAGCCCGACCGGGTCACCAAACTAATCAGACACCAAAAGTAAATACTACAGTCATCTAAAATAACATAAACAACAATGACAACACGAAGACTACAGATAACTACCGGATCCTCGGATGGATCCTCCTCTCATCCATCGAGTCCTCTCCGGTCAAGTCGATAAAAGGTGCCGTGAGCACATCCTCGGAGTACTTCACTAGGCACATACTCTCCGGCCATATTGTCCTCATCAGGTCTCGCCCCAAGACAATCAGCTTCGCCGCACACGCTACAGACGGGAGGTGGATTCGCTGGTGGAGTGGAGGTCCTAAAAACAGGAGGAGAAGCCGGCTCTACTGGAGGAATCAGGATAGCCGCAGCTCTGGAAGTAGACGCTCCTGCAGTCCCGCATCGAACTGCGCTCTTGCAAGCGGTCACTCTAATCCTCGGCCCTCGTCCTCGACCTCGGGAAGCAAAATAGGAAGTGGTATGCCTTGGGACCTCGGGAGGTCCCTTTGGTGAGGAAGACGAAGCTAGTGCAGTCCTCTCTCTCCATAGTACGCCAGGCATTCACTATCTGCAACATCCGGATCGGAATGCTCACCGTACGTCGTGAAGTCTCCGGTCTCACCACGACACCATCCTCTCTGAAACTCTTAACAACATCCTCGGTATATACAACGCGACGTGAGATGGGGTCAAACTCCATTGCCGCAGGTAGCTCCAAGTCTGGGAAATCAAAGAAGATCTCCGGTGACGTCCTAATCGCCGGTATCGGTACACTCTTCGCCATCACCTGGGTAACCATCATGGATCGAAGGTACCACGAGAAAGGGTAAACTTCTCAATAAGTCAAGAAATAACAAAACATAAACAATGGCCAAAACAAACATATGCACAGTTCTCAAGACGCGACATAAGACTCCGCTCAAGACTCTATGCTCACGACACTTTGATAATTTTTCGGAATGTAACGCCGATCCATCCACTGAACGTTAGTCGTAGCCTTGGGCTCTCCGCTCACCCTAGAACATTCAGCTCAGGTTCATTGACGCTACAACGCCTAGCTAATCTATCGAAAAACCAGGCCAGAGCCGTTTAGGGATCCTAGCAACCTAGATTAATCGGATCAAAGCTCAAAAACGCCACGACACTCGGCGACTCAACTAAACTCTCATACTCCAATGAATAAATTACCGCATACGATAATTCAGAAAAAATTGAATAATTATTAGACCGCATATTAAATAATATTCACGCCAAGCTCAAAATAGTGCGAGCAGTTCAAGAAGATAAGCAATTCTTCTTAACAATCATAACTCAAAGAAACAACGATACCAAACAACTCAATTCATCCCTCTGCAACTCAATGGAGTTAGCAAAGAGACAAGCAAACAAGTGTGGGGGGTTGGGGACAGCTACTAACCACTTGCAGACAAGCCCACTAAATAATCAGTATATCAAAAAGCAGTAAAACGAAGGGGTACAAGACCCTCACTTCGAACCCTGAGGTTCTCAGATGTAACATCCCAAAATCCCTAAGCCTAATTATTAGAGAACCTAAGTGGATAAGGGATTTAATCCCTCAGTATTAGAATATAGTTCCTAGCCTTGATTTAGTAGTTTAAAACCAATTTGGAATAAAAAGGTAAAATGGTAATTTTCTTAAGGATTAAGCTAGACTAATGTTGT
The DNA here is from genome assembly GCA_037113605.1 of Calophaca sinica. Classification (NCBI taxonomy): domain Eukaryota; kingdom Viridiplantae; phylum Streptophyta; class Magnoliopsida; order Fabales; family Fabaceae; genus Calophaca; species Calophaca sinica. The sequence goes on from CM073735.1 coordinate 85,308,583, forward strand.
TTAATTTAGTATTAAAGAGGCTAATTTTAGAAGACCCAAAAGAATAGACCCAAACCCTTATACACTTATGTTGTGTGAAATAATATAGGAGGGGGTGTATTATTTAGAAAGTGGGGTGTAAGGAGTATTTAGTGTTTAAAAAAAAAAGAAAAAAAAAGAAAAGGGGGGCTCTGATCGTGAATCAGAACAGAGAAAAGAAAGGAAGGAAAGAAAGGAAGGAAAGAAAGAAGAAGAAAGAAGAAAGGGAAAGAAGAGGAGAGGAAGAGAAAGAGAAAGAGAGAGAGACGAGCGATTGAGGAAGAACGAACGGGGAGGAGCCACGAGGGCTCTGGCGTGCGTGACGACGGGAGGAGGTGGCGCACCATCGCGCCACAAAGAGTAGAAGCCAGTCGCGGCTGAGAGAGAAAGAACCGAGAGAGAAGAGAAGAAGAAGAAGCTCGCGATCGATGGAGTAGAAGGATGAAGGGTGGTGGTTGGTGGCTGCTGGTGGTGGCGCGGCGGTGTTTGGAGGTGGCCGCGCCACTGTTCACGACTGTGAGAGAGGGAGAGATCGCGAGAGAGAGAGAGGTGGAGGCCGAGGAGAGAAAGAAAGAGGTGGAGGCCGAGAGTGAGAAAGAGAACCAGTGGCTGAGAGAAATCAAGGGACTGGGAGATTGGAAGAAACAGAGACCGAATTGATGAAGAAGATGAAGATGGAAGCTTGAAGACTAATTTCAATGGAGGAAGACTAGGGTTTCAGATTTGGAAATTTGGGGGTTTTCACCCCAAGGCTTCTCAGGAGCTATAGGTAACATAGACTTGCCCCAAAACCTCCCTTATGGTGTGCTAGGATTTGTCATTTAAATTCTTTAGCTTTATAATTAGTTTCTGAATTAATCTGAAATGGTCTTGTATGGGGTCTGACTGAAATAGGGTTGGCTACTGCCCCCAACCCCCCTAAACCAATGTGTGTTGTTTGTGACCATTGCGAGTTCTACTGAGCTCCAATCAAAATTATGCAAATTGTTGTTATGTGTGAAAATATGCGTGATTCAGATTTGGAGTGGCTCAGCATGTGAGCTAGCCCTTTTGCATGAGTTTGGGCTCTAAGTTACTTGAATGTGAATTTGTATGCACTATGATGTATGTATGTGTTCACTTTGTGTGGTTGTGGTTCATGTATGCTAAGTTCCATGTTTGTCTTGGCTTTGGATATGTCTTGAATTCCTAGTGGCGTATGCATATAATTGCTTTGAAACCCTTGTTGAAATTATCTTGGTTTAAATTGTAATGTGAAAAGTGATTGAGTTGAGTCACATGCTTGAATGCTATTTGTTGATTCTAACCATATGAATGTTGTTATTGGTAATGAGTTATTGATGTGTTGTTGTTGAACTTAGAAGTGTTGAACTATAACCTTGTGACTAAGCAGGTTAAGAATTCTATTGTTTTGATTCTTAATGTACCTTTGATTCTTAGTATGTATATGTGTGAATTTGCCTGGATCTACTCCATTACGATTAGGATTGGATTGGTTGAATTTGTTGTATATCATTTGGGAGTTCACTATGGTGAACTTGCCATATTGTTGAATTTGTTAGATATCACTCGGGCGTTCACTACGGTGAGCATGCCATATTGTTGAATTTGTTTGGATGTGTACTAACCATTGAGCATCGACACTCGGAGCGTTTGATTGGTCTTAAAGACTTCAAAAGACGAGTTGTCATGTCACTCGTAGCGTTTGATTGGTCGTACAGACTTCAAAAAGCGAGTTGACACTGCATTGCCTAAGTAGAGGCACGCCAAAGTAGTGGCCAGCCAAAGTAGTAGCAAGCCTAAGCAGAGGCTATTTTGTTCAGACGTTGGGAAAGTAGTCCCCATCATACTGCTGACCTATTAAGGCTGCAGGTGTATACACAACTTGCCATACTGCATTGACATGCATAGCTAACCACATTTATGATATGTGATGAATTTGATATTGTGATTGTTGTTTCTTAATGATTGAAACTTGTGTGTTTGGAATTGTTTGTGTGTGGAATGTTTGCAATTCACTCTGCAACCCCATCGTAAGTGATTAGCTACCACCTGTGCCGTTGGGGGCTCCCTTGGTTTTATCCTTTTAAATAGGATTTTACTCATTTCGTGCTTGAGCTGGACCAAGTGGGGAACATTCATGTGATTGCTGTGACATATGTCTGCATATGTAATTGATGCCTGAATTATCATGTTTGAGGAATTGCTAGGATAGTATAAATAACTATACTTATGTTATGGGGAGGATTTTCCATACGTCGCACACCACGTATGGCTGGAGACAACGGTAAAGATATTTATGATTTCAAGTCTATGTTATTGAGTTTTATAAACTCACCTTTGGGGCGTTGTTTTCAGGTACGTTTGTTGAAGAGGTTCAGAGCATTGGAGGGTTCTCGGTCTAAACATATCTACGAGACCCGAGTCACCGGATCACCAGTCGCGTCATAAGTCTTAGGTTGTGTCCTAGTATTATGTGTGAATATGATGTATTTGTAATTGTTTTACTTTATCATTCTTTTGAAAAAAGAAGTTGTAATAATTAAAGTTAACTCCGCTTTCGAAACTCTGAATTATGTCGGCTATATTATTAACGTATTTGTACGACGCGTATGTATCCAGGAATTTTACCAACTAAAGTATAGTATAGTATTTGAAAAACAGGAATCATTCTTTAGTATACGTTTATATGCGAAAATTTTTCAGCATTTATATTCCAATCCAAGTTAAAATTAGTAAGTAATCCCCTAATTAGAGTTAGGGTGTTACATTATGGTATCAGAGCAGTTCGATTCTATCGGACTGTGAGTTGTGTGTCTAGAGGTGATCCGGTCTAGGAAAGCGTCAGTTGTGTCTGTAAATCTGAAATTTTCTAAGTTTCTTTTATGAATTATTGAGGCAGACCACCTCAAGGATTCATCTCAGGAATGAGGAGGACAAGGATTTGCAGGAAGTATTAGAGGCATGTACTCTTTTGTAAGACATTCTCATATATGTAATTACTCCTAAATATAGTTTCAAATTCCGTAATGAGCGTCTAATAGTAGTTCAAGTCGTGAAGGATTTCAGCCACTCTGGCCTGCCTAAGTCCACGGAATGCATACCTAGCCGCAGTTGAGCTTTGTGGCCACGTTAAACTCTGCTACCATTGGAAGATCATTACAAAAGTTTTGGTATGACGAGGTTGATGATCAAAGTAGCTGCGGGACAACGAGAGTATTATGGGATGCTCTTGGAGAGACCGCGACCTTTGTGAAAGATATGATGTTTTGATATCCGGTAAATGCTTGTGATTCAAGTATCGAAAAATCTTTTTACATGATATATGTGTAAGTTTTGACACAAAGTTTGGAAATTGGAAAGTTATAATTTAGTTATACGAACGAATTTCTTTCGCTTTGATTTTCCATTTGGTTGTTTTCAATTCCTTGCATGAATATTAATTATGTCTAAACTTGAGGTATTGATGACTAGAGTTAAAATTCGCATTTCCTTTATGTTCAATTTGGATGGTTATGCTTGGATGTGTTGGTTTTATAACCGCATGTGAGAATTTGACTTTCCTTGATGTTTCAACCTTCTTATTGCATGAGGGAAATTTGGTTGCTTGTTAAGTAATGCATTAGCCTAATTGTGCGTGCAAAATTTGGACTGGCTTACTCCCAATGTGGTGAACGCATTTACTTTCAACCTTTTGATCCTAAGTTTTTGCAAGTTTCGCGCCATTATATGTCCATAAATTTTGGAATCCTGAGTGGCTATTACATGAAAGACACTTAATCGTGATGTTGTGAACCTGACATAAATTTTGGTTGGGAACCATAAGCAGGCTGCATGTCCCTTAACTACCTTATGAGTATATTTGTTATGTTCAAAGATTTGAAGCATTTATGATAAGCAAAATATGCCTTTGGATGTAATTCACATGCAATATGCTTTGATGCTACCATTATGTGTATGATTGATCCTTGTTTAAAATCTTTGAGAGTATGATCTATTTGAAGAGTTTATGAAATAGTTGAATTGCTATTTGAACAAGAAACAATATATTTTGGTGTTTTGAATTGACTAACAATGAAATTAAAGAAAGCAAGAAACAATATTTTTGGGTTTTCTTGTATTAACTAAATATCAAACACTTGGTGTGTGTCAACAATACCAAATATCAAACACTTGGTGTGCACAACTAATATGGATAAAAGTGGTTAGGATTTGAATCCCCTTTGTTTTCCTCTTCTCATGCAATCAAACTCAATCCCAATACAAGTCAAATTCATGCAATTGAAGTTCGAATTCACTTAGTTAGACTAATCTCAATTCCTTGAGCAAAAGCCCTTTTAGAATAAACCAAGAACCCTAATTCCTTAGGCCTTCCTAATTTAACTAAGCATTAAGTGCAAGAATTTAGAAGAACACACATGCATGAAGTCCTATCCCTAGGATCATCACAAATATGGCAATCAACTTCATAGTCCAACTCAATAACCAATTTTCCAATTGTGAGATTGAATTTAAAATCAATTCTAAGATGGCCAATCAAAGAAATGCATTAAGGATGGAAGAAATTGCTCAATCAACACAAATACAACAAGTATTAATCATTAAGAGTCATATTACACAAGAATCCAACAAAGGTTCATCATTCCTAACCAAAAGGAAAACTAAAAATGCATAAAAGAGAGGAGAAATAGAACTAGATAGATGGAGAGGTGGTGGATGATCCATTGAAGCTCCAAGGTCTCTTCCAAGGCTTGAATCTTCAAGAGAGATGGAGATGAGATGGATTTAGGGTTGCCTCTTGGCTCCCCTAGGGTTTGGGAGTGAGAACATATGAAAGGGGGATGACCAAAATGAGTTAAAAGTGTGTTTTAATAAGTGTCAGGCCGGGACGAGGCACAGGGCGCTGGGTTCTGGGGCGCAGGGCGCCCAAAATTGATCAAAATGATTCCCAGCAGGCGCAGGGCGCCCTCCTGGGCGCAGGGCGCCCTTCTGCACCCGTTCTTCCATGTTGTGCTACCTTTTTCACCTCTTTAAAGTCTGAATTAGCTCAAGGTGTCTTCACGAAAGTTGAAGATATGGATCTTAGCTTTCCAATGGCACCGGTTTCAGCTCATTTGGACAACTAAACCTCCAGATATGATTGAAACATCGAACAGTTGTCAGGTTAGGGCAGCATCATCATGTCAACGTGTAGCACAAATTACCCCAACTTATAGATTGATTTGGGTCTCGAGTTCTTCATCAAAGATGTAGATAATTCAATTATGTTTCCAACAAGACCAAGATCATCTCATTTGGATGAGTGGAGACATGTCTCCAAACAATCCCTTTCCTCCCTACAAAAAGGCAAAACCACAATAAGGACATTTTTACAACTAGATTATCCCAACAAGCAAATACTCAAACTCTTAAGATTAGAGGCCAAACAAGGAATAAAATCTAAGTTTGTAAGATAATTCCCTTCAATTAAGAGCAAGAAAATGAGCATTTTAGGGAACCGTCAAACACTCCAAACTTAAACCTTGCTTGTCCTCAAGCAAGAACTCGACAAAAAACAACTACTTGATCCAACCACCGGACTAAACCACAACTTTTCACCACTTTCAAAAGTTATCACATAACATGTACACCAATCATAGATAAATTCATTGGGCTTTATCATCATCAGAACTAACATGAGACTATCACAAATTGGAAATTGGAGTCACATAAGCATGAATTCACCATTAAAAACTCAACAAGTAATGGAATGTGCAATTGAAACTTTCAATGTGATTGAGTGCTTTCTTTTCTACTCACAAAGATTAAGAAAAATTTTCACTCCAACTCTCAAGTGTTTTGGGGTTTGTGTTTCTCTCAGTCAACACTATTTGAGCCCATCCCCCATGGATTTGATTTTCATCTCTTTCTCACATGAGTACCACTTGCACAATGCTCCAACCAAAAGGTCTTTCAAGGTTGTAACTTGGCCAAGGTTAGGGTGGATGGATTAGACATTTAGGCTATCACCCTTTAAAGATAGATGAGCATCAACCAACTATAGAAATTTTCACTACAATTCCTCTTTTCTTCAATTTTCCAAAGGTGGTGTTTTCCAAAAACTCAATCCTTAAACAACTTTGTATCACACAATTATTAGTCCCCCCAATAACACTTTGGTCTCAAAAGGGGTACCAATCCAAAAACAAGCCATTCTTTTTTTTTTCTGGTTTTTTTCCTGGTTTTTTCTGTTTTTTTTTCACAGCTCAAACCACAACCAATCATAATGTTGTTCACTTCCCCCCCAACTCCAAACTTAGTTCTTTGTCAACTTTAGTCAATTTATGCTCATTTAACCTTCTTAGGTGGGTAACAAGTTAATCACAAGGTTAAAAGCTATTGTTTTGATGGGTTAACAAGAACAAAAGGCTTTAGGCTCAACGGGGCTTTGCAAACAAAAGTCATATTATGTCGGGTTGGCTTTTTGGCTAATTGGCTTCCAACAAAATTTGCCTTTTTTATATCAAAACATTGTGCAACTAATAACATGCAACAGAGATTCAATCAAAGTTAGGGGAATGAAAACTCAAATGTGTCCTCTCACAAAGAATTATTGATGGAGGCTCTACAAACACCATAGGACAAGTGCATATCAATCACAAAAACATTTTAACAAACCAAAGCAGGTTGAGCAATGGTTGACTCACTCCAAAAGTTTCTAGTCTCAAGTTGTAACTCGTCAACAGCTCATTCACATCACAAATCGATTGTAGTACTGGTCTGAATTTGATTAGGACATAATGATTTAGGATTTGAAGATTACCTTCTTGGTTTTGTTCCCGATTTCCTTATTAGTGTCCAAAAATATGGAAATTGTTAAAAATTAATTATGTCTTTTAATCTTGTTTATTTGAGAATCGGGGATACGGTTGTTGATTGTGTTTGTAATTCTTTGTTAAGACTTAATATTATATTAGGTTATTATATTTGATAAAAGGTACATGACCCTTGTTTGTGCTTGATGTATGGCTCCCTTAGATCATCAATCCCTGTTGCTTAATTGTCTGTCATCTGTCATCACTATGGCTGTGAATGAGAGATTTTTATGGATTTCCCTAAGCGGGAAATAAAACATGCTCTTAAAGTCTTAATCAATTACCGGAGTAAGGCACCGTCCTGCACGCAAGGATGACATTCCCTTAACAAGAATGACCAAGATTGTCCACCTGTCAGACGTGGAGTCCTGGAGCTCGGTCATACCATCAATCATATCCATCTCAGGTACACACCTACTTCACACTACTTCGTACCATCGATCATATACATCTCAGGTACCACTACTCTCGGATACACTGATCTAGCTATCACCACTACCAACAAGGTAACGATGGTAATACTTACTATTACCATATAGGGATTCACAATTCTCTATCTAGAGGGCATCACCCTTGACTTACACGTCAGACTCGTATACAGGCAAATCAGATTAACAACCATCCTTAGTCAACATAAGGATCAGTCCTAGTATCGCTTAGGAGAACCACTATTGACATGTTATCAATCAACGTATCCATAGTCACATAAAGAAATCAAACATTACAACAATCAACATCCATCCATAAATATTAATAGATCATTCCTATGTTAATTGATAGGTCTACGACAACTATCCTTAGTCACCGTATGCACGCAACCCCTCTCCTAAGGTGTTGCCACTATCAACCCCTAGAAGGGCTAAGGAACCCTACTCATGCTAACAAACTACTCTACTACCTATTTTCCCTAGAGATTAAGGTATCTTACGCCTTACCTAGCCTAGAAGATCGCTGCCACTTTTGTTCCTCGTGTCCTATCGCTCTTCCTTCTCCCCGAGCCTCCCTTGTACTCCAAATACCCAAATGGAGTGTCTTGCCAAATAGGGAGAGTCGAGCTATATTTATAGGCAAAAATTGGCTCCATCGTGTCACAATGGGCCTAGACACGGACTCGAGGACACGTGTCAGATGTTTTGTGGCGCTGAGCACCGACTTAGCCACCGACTAAAATCACGTCGCGAGCCATTTACACTCAGGTCCCGTCGCGTCACTCGTAATCGCTTCGCGATCTCCTTCCTTTGTTTCTCCACCGCATCGCGACGGTCCTTAAGCAGTAAATTTCCATTTTTGCCCTTCTAGGGAACGGAAAAAGGAATCATAACAAACATTACAACAATCAACATCCATCCATAAATATTAATAGATCATTCCTATGTTAGTTGATAGGTCTACAGCAACTATCCTTAGTCACCGTATGCACGCAACCCCTCTCCTAAGTGTTACCACTATCAACCCCTAATAGGGCTAAGGAACCCTACTCATGCTAACAGACTACTCTACTACCTATTTTCCCTAGAGATTAAGGTATCTTCCTCCTTACCTAGCCTAGAAGATTGCTGCCACTTTTGTTCCTCGTGCCCTATCGCTCTTCCTTCTCCCCGAGCCTCCCTTGTACTCCAAATGCCCAAATGGAGTGTCTTGCCAAATAGGGAGAGGCAAGCTATATTTATAGGCAAAAATTGGCTCCATCACGTCGCAATGGGCCTAGACACGGACTCGAGGACACGTGTCAGACGTTTCGTGGCGCTGAGCACCGACTTAGCCGCCGACTAAAATCACGTCGCGAGCCATTTACACTCAGGTCCCGTCGCGTCACTCGTAACCGCTTCGCGATCTCCTTCCTTTGTTTGTCTGTCGTGTCGCGACGGTCCTTAAGCAGTAAATTTCTGTTTTTGCCCTTCTAGGGAACTCTAGGGTGTTCTAGACCTTTCTGAACCTCTTATGAACCATTTTTAAACCCAATTTAATTCTAACTAAAATTTTTAATACTCAATTGCTATCTAATCATTATTCTACTAATTATTTAAAACTTATTTTAAAAATCAGGATGTCATAGGAGATGCTTGCAGACCCTCTGACTAAGGGACTTAGACCCTTAGTGTTTATGAAACATATTGAGAACATGAGTGTTGTAAAGTCCTTTAATGTATTTGGTTAGTGGGAGTTGTTATCATTATTTTATGTTTTTATTATTACATTGGACTTGTGTAATTTTGATTCAATAATATGATGCGCGTATTCATCTTTTGTGTTACTGATGAAATGACGATTTATTAATTCCTTTTGAGGAATGGTGTTTCATGAGAAACATGACATAGTCTCCTTGGGAGATGATGATGATGATGATGTTTTCTTGGAAAAATTTTGATCTTTCTTCAGAAAGATGTAAGTTTCCTATATGGAAATGGTGTTTCATGAAAATTGTGAAACATGTTTAAAATCTCTTTTTGGGAGATTGGTTGTGTTTTCTTGGGAAGACACAATATAGGATCCATACACAGTAGCATGAAAAGGATCGCATGATTTATGCTATGATGTGTACCTACACTTACACACTTGTGTTGTGGTCATGCTAATGAAATTATTGCTTATGTGGTCATCGGTAAACTAAACTTTGAATAGTTTATCTTTGCCATGATTCTTAGCTAATAATTTTGTTAGCGGTATTGATCATGTCTTTTATGGTGAATATATTCAGGTTATTTTGTGGCAACAGTTGTTCAACTCAAGAGTCGTTTTCAAAATGATTTTTTTTTAAAACAAAACCCAATTAATATTGCATAAGTGGGGGAATAGAATTTTTGTTTTTGGCTTCTATTAATTGGTGTAATTTTATTTTATTAAAATGAGTTGAATATAACTTGATGTATTTTTCCCTGTAAGCCCATTATATTATGTGATCTATTCGGGTTTGGGAATCACCATGTATGTATATTGGGCCAAGCCCGATTGGCAAATGTATTGAGATGATGTGTCGGGTCTATTGGGCATAATATCCATGATGGGTGGAAATTAGGTCATAGTTTCTATTATAAAGATGTAAGAATCCCCACTAGACTCTCACTCTCGGTAACTGCTCATTGCTCCATCCAAGAGAGTTTGATACAAGGGGAGTTCTGGTGAAAGACCTTGTTCCTGGCGTATACAAGTGTGTGCGTTCTTCCTATGAGACAAGTAACACCCGTACAGATGTCTTCAAGAGGTAGGCAATTTATTTGTAATTTAAAATTTGTTTTAGGTGTTCTAAATCCTAGTATTGATCCTATTGTTAACACTCCATTTTGTCTATTATTTTGGGGTATTTTGAGTATAAAATATTATGATTTTGTTCCTTATTAGATAAAATATGCTCATTGTTTCCTCATTTATGCAGAAATATCATAAAGACATCACTTAGAGCAAAAGATATAATTTTGGGAAGATTCTGGCAAGATTTGAGCATACTTTGGCGTTTCTGGACGAGCGGTACGACCTGACAGTCAGTCAGTATGGTCGTACCTATATCAGAGGAGCAGTAGGGGCGTACCCTCTTGGTCAGTACAGCCTGGTGTCGATGAGAAAGTTCAGTACGGTCGTACCAAAGGCAGTACGGCCGTACACAATTGTGTCAGGGAGCACAGAGTGCACAAGTACAGACCAGCGTCGCAATTAAAGTCCAGTACGGTCGGGTATATATTCGGTACGGCCGTACCCAAGCCCAGAACGCACCGATTTGAAGCCACTTGACCTAATCCGCACCAGAGTCTTTAATTAGGCATTCTCACCCCCTTTTGAGAACTAACTCACTCTCTGGGGAGGAACTCATTCTCCCTGAGTGAGGGTCTTTTGCTTTAGACTTTGCCTCTTGCCTTTTGTCTCATCTTTTCTTTTAGGATTTCTTGTTTGAATGTTTGTTATTATATTATGTTGGGAAACGATATGATAGCTAACTCTATCACTAGGGGTGATGAGGGATCTTTTACGATGTTCTTGACATTTATTTAATTGCTATTTTGAATTCTTTATTATCCTTATGAATGTGTTCTTCCTAGCATGCTTAATTCCATAGGATCTCGCCAGTCCTTAATAAATTAATTAATGGGAGGCAACTATCGCGATTAGTTAATGGAACTCTAGGATCAACATAATTTGTTTTGTATGTCGGACAAGGTTATTGCTTGTTTTCAATCGGTTATTAGATTAACAAACTCATCTGTTCTTAATGCTCTTTCCTTTAATTACCTTATTGGATCAAACGGAGTAGTTATTTAGGAAGAAGACTATTAACTAGGTAGTTCTTAATAATTTAGAGAGAGTGATTGACTTTTGATAAGGAAATATAATTCGTAATAGCAAGGTAATAGATTCAGGATCTAATATTAGTGAACCCGGTTCCCCTAGGCTTTTCCTATTTGATCTCTATTCCGATCTTGTGAAATTGCTTTGCTTTCTTTATTTATAGTTTAATTGTTTCACTCTTAAAACTATCACTTTCGTTCGTGTAAAATAATAAGGATCCCCATTAATTTAGTACTCGCGCATTCTCCGTGGGTTCGACATTTGGAGTCTTAAAAATACTCCACTTTATTACGAGTTACGATCAGGTGCTTGGCACACACAAGCACCCTTGTTTCCCAAATATTTGTTTTTATTTCTTTTAAACCCATATGTGTAACTTTTACTAAAACCTGTTTTTCTAAAATAATATGATTTTCCTTTACTGTAATTATTTCTCCTGTATGTGTTACCACCTACTACAATGGAACGCGATAAAGGATTCATCTTTTATACAACAATGCATTAAAACGCTAACCAAAATGACATTTAAATATATTAATATTTTCTGTAGCACCTTTACTTTATATTAAATTAAAATTAAAATAAAAACTACAGTTGTTATTTCTGTTCATAAAGAGTTCTGTTTATAAAGCTAATAATATAATATAATAATCTATTTACTTTACCCGTACACTGTTCTTTTACACATTACTATTAATACGCGTTATATCAACTGTATATTTCTTCTTCTGCAAGATATTGGTGGGACCCACATGTTTCCCACTAACTCTGTTAACCAATAGCGTCACGATACTGTTACAACACGCTGCGCGTAACACTTATTCTCTTTTACTCCGGACCAATCCCGTTGTGCCACCTGTCCCAAACAGTGGGTACCGGGCGCGGCGGTCATCCGGTAATATTAAACGGATGACCGCATCTACCACACTATGTCAAAACCCCCCCTTCATATAAATAAGCTACCATCTACCAGATAATGTGGAAAGTCTTTTGAGCTCCCTGTTCACGATATCTGGTACCCAAGGGCAATTTCGTCACAAACATCAACAATTTAAGTAATTCTTAACTATATTAACGCAGGATTCGCTGCGCGAACAAATTAAATAACTTATTCCAATTAAACCTATTTTATTTTAATAGCGACTTTCTATATGGCTCTCAACATCAACGACAGCATAGATGGCAATTACAAATCCAAAACAACTGAAGTTTCTGCATCTTCATCCGAAAAGTTAATACAAATTACCTTCCCAAATTTTGCACTACAATTGGGCGAAAAAATACGTGGCCGTTCTATTAAAATAGATCACTGTGAAATACATTACATGCCACAAATTCCAATTAACAGCACAGGTATAGTCCGTGTTTGGATCAACGACACACGTTTAGATAAAAGAGAAGACCAAAAACAGGCCGAATACACATTCCCTGTGAATTGTAAATGTGTATTACATTTTTTTGGCACATCACATTCTTCCATCAACGAGGCACAATGTCCATGGGTCTGCAAATACCAATTGGAGAATAGCAACATCAATAGTGAGGTCAAATTCTGCAAGATGAAAGCTTATCTTAAAATATCATCCTCTAAACACCCAGAGGACATACCATTTCGCCCTCCAAGAATTGACATTCGCTCTAAAATTCACAACACTAGCCATGTTGATTTCTGGCACGTTGGTCACACAAAACACACTAGGGCATTATGTAGGGCATTATCAACAACTTCAATTCCAAGAAAAATTGAATACGATATGCAACCTGGACAGTCGTTTCAGCAACGAAGATTATCTATTTGCGACATCCCCGGAACATCATCTTCAAATGAAGAGCACAACAAAAAGGAAACCCTCATTCAACCACAACAACAAACCCCCGCAATTAATTGTTCTAATGTTGTTAAATCCCCTTCCACACATACTGTACCAAATATCAATGACAAACCGTTGAATTAAATTGTTATTATTATTTAAATTCCGCTGCGCGGACAATTGTTATTAGTATCATAGCAAATACGTTTTTAACTTAATAAAGAGAATAGTCTAACGTAACTACTTTTTTTGTTATCCACACTTTCTTCCATTTGTGTCCCTAACTGAAAAATTTAAACTTAAATTTAAATCTATATACCTTTTATTGTTATTAAAAAATAATAAAATAATAATTACTTAGCTACCAAATAAGCTCTCTTCTATTTAGCAAGTTTATCGAATAACATAAATATACGAAAAAATACACGTAGCAAACAAAATAAAAATTGCAGGTAATTATAAAGAAAGTATTTAACGTAAAATAAAATGTAATTTAAAAGTTAACAGTAAATTTAACATCTATTTGGAATAAATTCCAACAGAATACACTGTGGAAGTTGGGAAATGGAATGGTCGTCAATTTTTTATTAGACAAATGGATCTTAGATGAACCTCCACTTATTTCAAAGGTGAGTTAGCCTAGCCTTATTATTGATACGGCATGACAACAGAACCCGAACTCGTGAGTACCCACTCGATCCCGACCCGATTTTGACAGGAAAAACCTCCTTTGATCGGGGGTGAGGCAGGGTTGGGGATGTCGATACCCAACCCGCCCCCAACCCGAACCCGCCGGGCTAAATATAAATTGTTAATTTTTATTTTGTTTTATGTATATATACTTATTCATTTTGTTTAATATATTTTATTTATTTTTAATTTAATCTCTTTTTAATAGAAAATTTTATTTTGATTTTGATTTTGATTTTATTTTATTTTATCATTGTATAATAATTATGATTTTATGTTATTAATTATCATAGATATAATTTTTCAATTTTTCTACATATTTAGAGCTGAGTCGGGGGCCCGTGAGAAAACCCGATCCTATCGGAATGGAAATGAAAAAGATAAAACTCGAACTTGTTAGAAATGGGGTCGAAAAAGGGGGAGGAAAAACCCGCCCCCGACCCGGCCCGTTGGCATGCTGACATTGGCTGTGAGTGATGTCTTGAATAACGAGGGACAATGGGAAATTTCTTTTCTCATGGATAGTGTGTCAGTTGATATGATCAATAAAATAATGGCAATCTCTCCGCCAGTGGTCACTGATGGCGAAGATTCAATGGGGTGGAGAAGGACAAGCCATAATGATTTCACAGTTAAAATTGCTTATGCTACTTTAATTAGTTGTATCCAAAGGGTGAAATAAAGTTCAAGTTCCTGTGAACAACATTACTAGAAAGTGATGGCCTCTTCCTATCGTATTCAAGTGGTAGGAAAACATCACATGATTAAATAGCTTCAACTTAAGGTTCAATTACTTGCAAACCATACCAAGAAAACTATGGGGGTAAGGGTTTAACCCAATTCAAATACCACTCAAAGGATGAGTTGAATATCCATAAAATCCATAAAAGTAAATTAAAATCTTGGCCCACGTCCAAGTTAACAATGAACCACTCCTTTTTCTCTCTTTTTCTCACCTACTTGTTTGGTGTCAATACGGGAAATGCAATAACGTGATGGTGTCAGCAAAAGGAACGGAGTGAAGGCAAATTATAGAGCTGATAGTTCCAAACATTACACGTTCTCACAGACAGGGAAAAACCTTTGGTATTTGGTCCCCGACCCCAACACCGTCCCCTCTTCCCTTCTCACACGCACACTGTACTGTAACACGCGCACACTATTATTTTTTCGAACATAAATTAAATTCACAATGTTCTTGATTCCCTCACATAATGGACGGAGCCTCATTCTATTTCCCAGGATACACAGCAGGGTCAGGGTCCTCCTCCTCGATGCTTGCACATCTCATAAATCTGTGCACTTTGAGCTTCGTAAATGGTCCCAAATTCTATGTTAACTTCATGGACCACATTTTACAGCTCATTAACACTCCCAATTTGAGGATCTCGAATTAATTTTAACCCCTCAACATGGCAAGACAAGAACTATGATACTGAAAAATGAACCACTTTTACACGGAGCTAGCTTTTTTTTTACTTACATTTTATTTATATATAAGCTATGCTCGTTGATAATATCCACCACTTGCCATATATTTTCCTGCTCTTCCAACCTTTTTTTAACCCTAAAGCAAAATTTGAACCAAGGTCACCTTACTAAGAATATTTTTATTATATTTTATCTTTGTTATAGATTTCTATTTTAAAGTGTAATTATTATGGTTCTTGTAAATTTTTATTGTGTGTGCATACGGTTCATTTAAATTATTTTTATGTCAATCTTAAATAACTAAAAAAATTGGAGGCCTAAAATAACCAAAAATAAAATAAAATTTAGGGGCCTAAAGCCCTAGCTTTAGTTGCTTGATGTTAAGGCTGACCATGTATTTTTTGTCATTTGTTCCCCTGTTTAAAGATTTTGTATGCCTTACTTGCATTTTTGGTCGCCTATTTTTACAAATCCACGCTTTTGGCCATTTTCTTTTCTTTTTCACGAATTTGGTCCCTACATTTTTTTAACTGCACTTTTTGTCCCCCAAAGTTGTATTTTTTGCACTTTCGTTCCTCAACTTTGCCAAAATCCATGATTTTTAGGGAATAAAAATGCAGAAATTGGGGAATAAAAAATGCAATTAAAAAAGTATGAGGGTCAAATTAATGAAAAATAAACGAGGGACCAAAATTGTGGATTTGGGAAAGTAGGGGGAGAAAAAAAACAATTAAGCCATTTTGTAGTTGGCAACAAAGGACACGACTCACATATCAAAAAGACAGGAATTCAAATCTCAATGTTGATGTGAGGATCTCGTTGGTAGGTAATACGTAAATACTTTTGCAAGCATTTTTTGAACTTCAAGGCTTTCTGTTAAGGGTGGAAATAGGCTGGTAGAGCTAGGCTTTGCAAGGTCCAAGCCTGGCTTGATCAAAAAATTCAAGGCCCAAGCTTCGCGTGTTACCTGTCATAGGCTTTTTTGTCAGGTCTGACCTGGCCTTTTTGAAAGTCTGGTATAGCCTGTTAGCCTACTTAAAGGCCTATTTAATATTAACGTCTTTGAATAAGTGATCTGATCGATCTTTCAATAGACTAACGGGTTGATAGGTCAATGAGATTAAGTTCTATTTATAATAGTCTATAAAAAAAATTAAAATTAAAATCACTGCTATGAAAAGACATTAGACATAGGAGTGGAAATAGATAAGACGCTGAATTACTCATAAGATATAAATCTTTCTTAAGGTCTAGCCCGACGTTTTAGAGAATCTAACCTTATATGATAGTCTATTTAAATTCTATTTTGCAATAAGGTATTTAAATATTTCAAAAATTTATGTAAGCCAATATGCCTAAATTATCAAAAAAGTCAGCAAGTATATGATTTAACACAATGTACAAAATCTAATATGATAATAATAATAGCAATATAAAATCATTATTTATATTTGAATTAGTTAAATGTTAAAATTGGAAGATAATTCAGATGGAGTCCAAAGTTTCCTTAGAAAGGACACAAAACAACAAAGATAAGGAAGAGTCGTGAGGAGGTAGGTGTTCAAGGGGCAAAGTTGCATGAGCTCTTCCTCCCCCCCCCTCAAGAGAAGTCTTTTTGATTTCATCAATTTAATCAACGTGTGGATTTTGTCAAAGTGATTGATGTAGTTTGAGAAGTTTTGCCTCCTCTCTAGAACATTGTGAGAACCATAGAAGCAAGCGTGAGTGTTTCTGATACAACCTTGTGATTTCCCTCTTCCTGAGAGGAATGACTTTTACTAAGGAGCACGAATGAGCTCAAACTATTTATGATATCTTCTGATATGCTCAACTATGTACGAAGAATGTAGTATCAGTTGAAACCTATGCACCCGTGGCTAGATTAAAAGCTATTCGCATATTTACGATACAAGTTGTCACTCATTAGATTATACACAAATGTTGTTTGGCACACACAAGAATTTTTGGGAGTATGACTAAAAATTGCAGCTTACTCTGAAAGAATTAAACATATGGTCCGCTCAAAATCCTTGATGTCCCAGGTGGGCCAAAACTCCTGGTAATTCTCCTCGATTGTTCTTTGTGATAGCTAACGCAGCAGGCTTTGAGGAAGAAACTGAACAATAAAAACATGTTAAATAAAAAAATATATATATATACATGTAAATTAATAACTCGGAAAAATTGCAAATACTTACCCTTTACGGATGGCACGATAAGGACTCACGGTTAGGTTATGTCCTAATCAAATTGAGACCCGATGCAGCGAGCCTTACGCACCCATTCTTCCATGTTGTGCTGCCTTTTTCACATCTTTAAAGTCTGAATTAGCTCAAGGTGTCTT
Organism: Calophaca sinica; assembly: GCA_037113605.1. Taxonomy (NCBI): domain Eukaryota; kingdom Viridiplantae; phylum Streptophyta; class Magnoliopsida; order Fabales; family Fabaceae; genus Calophaca; species Calophaca sinica. The sequence continues at coordinate 85,326,009 of CM073735.1, forward strand.
CACGAAAGTTGAAGATATGAATCTTAGCTTTCCAATGGCACCGGTTTCAGATCATTTGGACAACTAAAACTCCAGATATGATTGAAACATCGAACAGTTGTCAGGTTAGGGCAGCATCATCATGTCAACGTGTAGCACAAATTACCCCAACTTATAGATTGATTTGGGTCTCGAGTTCTTCATCAAAGATGTAGATAATTCAATTATGTTTCCAACAAGACCAAGATCATCTCATTTGGATGAGTGGAGACATGTCTCCAAACAATCCCTTTCCTCCCTACAAAAAGACAAGACCACAATAAGGACATTTTAACAACTAGATTATCCCAACAAGCAAATACGCAAACTCTTAAGATTAGAGCCCAAACAAGGAATAAAGTCTAAGTTTGCAAGATAATTCCCTTCAATTAAGAGCAAGAAAATGAGCATTTTAGGGAACCGTCACCACCTTCAGTAGACATGTTCACAGTATATGATCTTTTCTCTTAACACTGTTAAGTGCTCAACCAAGAGGCCGAGCTCTGATACCAACTGAACGTGAACACAAGAAGGGGGGTTGAATTGTGTTAAAAACTTTTCTCAAACTTTACGTAGAAAACACTTCGAACACAGATTTTTCAAAACTGTTTGTATATCGGATCTGAGAGAAATTAACCGGATGCAGAAAATAAATCGCTAATGAAAACTTGTTTTACTGGGTAAGGTAAAGATAAATGTAAAGCAGTAAAGGAAGAGACGCAGAGATTTATACTAGTTCACCACCAACTATTAGCTACGTCTAGTCCCTTCGTTCCTGAAGGATTTTTCACTATAATCAACTGATTACAATTTTTCTCAAGAGTATTCTACTGTCACAAACTTGACAATAATCTCAACTTCTCAAAACGACTCAGTACAGTCGAGCCTTTGAGGAATAAAGCCTTAACTAGGCCAAATACAGTTTACAAAAGAGATTATACTTTTGAATTTAATCAAAATATCTCTCACAGAGAGGATGAAAAGATTAAGCTCAAAACAGAATAGCTTTCTCAAAGAAAGTATAAGACGCTGAGTTCAGTTCTTTGTAGACCAGAAACTTGGCACGAAACTTGATTGCTCACTTGAGTAATGTTGCTTTCAGAATGAAGTTTCTTCACAGTTTTTCCAACATCTCTTCAATGAATACCTTGGGGTATTTATAGGAGTCTTCAAGGGTATTACTGTTGCAGTAAAAATAGCTCCTTTCCATTGAGTGAGGTAATTTGAAATGTAGTCCTTTTCTTCCTTTCCAGAGAATATCATAATAGTACACATTACTGGTTTTATACTATACGCTATTTGCAATTGCCTTGTACGATTTTTGTCTTATGCTAAAGGTGTCACCTTTGCTTCCTCTTACATCAAAATGAGCGCATAAAATCAAATTCGAATTCCGTTCCAGAACAGTCTGAGGCTAGGAGCAAAAACGTGATCATCATGTGCTTCATTAAAGAGATCGACGCCTTCGCTCGAGCAGGAGACAGGCGTTCTCGGCAATTGAGTATTCCATGTGTCCAAGAGTAACACTCTTTGGATGCTTCTTTGTTAGCAAGGCTGAAGTGAGTTGAGACCGACACTAGTGGATTGTATTCAATTCTTTTGTAAATTTCTTCTTCTTCCTTGAGTGTTTTGTACATATATATGAAGTTTTGATACCTGTACACTCAAAGATATGTTAGAAGATAAAATGTTCTCTTGAAAATACTTTGTTATCATCAAAATTAATGAGAGTCTAAACTTCTCAATCGTTTAGGTTCCAACAATACTCAGCATCTCCGAGCAACAAGTAGGTTGCGTAGTCCACCTTGACATTATCCGGACAATGAAGTGCCTCGAAGATCTTCTCTATTTCTTGCATCCATAAATCTGCCTTATTCGGATTCGGTTGTAGAAAAACTTGATGGGTCATGCTTCCGAAAGTCCGCTAATCCTCTAGCATCCGCATTCCTCTCAGCTCTCTGCTGTTGTTGCTAGTTCAGCTGGGTCAAGGCCGCAGTCTACTGAGCCATAGCGTTAGATTGTTGAATCGCGGCGTAGATTGTTGAGCCATAGTGCCGCCATCTCCGTCGTTGCTTAAATTGCTAGCTCCATGTTGGGGTTATCCGAACCATCGTAGGGTCTCTACGAGGTGGGATAAGGGTCCTCTAAGGTCCAAAAACCTGTCAGAACCTCAAAATCAAGAATGTGTTAACACACACTGCTTCAATCAAGAAACAGTTCAAACAATTTTCAAGCAACAATTTGCTTCACTCAACAAACAATAACAATACAACACGACTAATTACCCGACAAAGATAACCCGACACGGTGACTAGCTCCAAATTTCCTATGCACAGTCCAGTTAAAACCAAACTGCTCTGATACCACCATTGTAACGACCCGTTTCCGGACCGCTTTGACTAGAAATAAACCTATATGCGACGCATTTTTAAAATGGTACTCTTGTATCCTTCAGAAAATGCGGTACATTTTTTTTAAAAAAACAACATCATCCACAAGCATGCATAGAGTAGCTACAGCATTTCGAAACATGGTATAATGTAGGATACAAGACACATGCACTGGGAAAACATACATGCATATATATACAGGTCATCATATACAGTACCTGTAAAATTAAACAGTGCAGAAAATGTACAGAGAATACACCTATGGTATGAAGACCCTCGTAAGAGTAGTCATACCCCGGGGGTACTCCCGGCAGACACCCACACAGGAGGCTGCTCCAAAAGTAAACGCCAGTCTACCCTGTAGTACAAAAGAAACATCCCGAGCCCAACTGATCACCGAACTAACTGTACATCAAAAGTAAATACTTCATCCAAAATAATATAAACAACAGTCAGACAACATGACGACTACAGATAACTACCCGGATCCTCAGATGGATCCTCCTCCTCATCCACTGAGTCCTCTCTAGTCAAGTCGATAAAAGGTACCGCAGTAGGCATGTCCTCGGGTACATCACTAGGCACATACTCTCCAGCCATATCGTCCTCATCAGGTCTCGCCCCAAGACAATCAGCTTCGCCGCACACGCTACAGACGGGAGGTGGATTCGCTGGTGGAGTGGAGGTCCTAAAAACAGGAGGAGAAGCCGGCTCTACTGGAGGAATCAGGATAGCCGCAGCTCTGGAAGTAGATGCTCCTGCAGTCCCGCATCGAACTGCACTCTTGCAAGCGGTCACTCTAATCCTCGGCCCTCGTCCTCGACCTCGGGAAGCAAAATAGGAAGTAGTATGCCTTGGGACCTCGGGAGGTCCCTTTGGTGAGGAAGACGAAGCTAGTGCAGTCCTCTCTCTCCATAGTACGCCAGGCATTCACTATCTGCAACATCCGGATCGGAATGCTCACCGTATGTCGTGAAGTCTCCGGTCTCACCACGACACCATCCTCTCTGAAACTCTGAACAACATCCTCGGTATATACAACGCGACGTGAGATGGGGTCAAACTCCATTGCCGCAGGTAGCTCCAAGTCTGGGAAATCAAAGAAGATCTCCGGTGACGTCCTAATCGCCGGTATCGGTACACTCTTCGCCATCACCTGGGTAACCATCATGGATCGAAGGTACCACGAGAAAGGGTAAACTTCTCAATAAGTCAAGAAATAACAAAACATAAATAATGGCCAAAACAAACATATGCACAGTTCTCAAGACGCGACATAAGACTCCGCTCAAGACTCTATGCTCACGACACTTTGATAATTTTTCGGAATGTAACGCCGATCCATCCACTGAACGTTAGTCGTAGCCTTGGGCTCTCCGCTCACCCTAGAACATTCAGCTCAGGTTCATTGACGCTACAACGCCTAGCTAATCTATCGAAAAACCAGACGGAGCCGTTTAGGGGATCCTAGCAACCTAGATTAATCAGATCAAAGCTCAAAAACGTCACGACACTCGACGACTCGACTAAACTCTCATACTCCAATGAATAATTTACCGCATACGATAATTCAGGAAAAAATTGAATAATTATTAGACCGCATATTAAATAATATTCACGCCAAGCTCAAAATAGTGCGAACAGTTCAGCAGTATAAGCAATTCATCTTAACAATCATAACTCAGCAAACAACGACAGTCAAACAACTCAATTCATCCCTCTGCAACTCAATGGAGTTAGCAGAGAGGCAAGCAAACAAGTGTGGGGGGTTGGGGACAGCTACCAACCACTTGTAGACAAGCCCACTAAATAATAAGTATATCAAAAAGCAGTAAAACGAAGGGGTACAAGACCCTCACTTCGAACCCTGAGGTTCTCAGATGTAACATCCCAAAATCCCTAAGCCTAATTATTAGAGAACCTAAGTGGATAAGGGATTTAATCCCTCAGTATTAGAATATAGTTCCTAGCCTTGATTTAGTAGTTTAAAACCAATTTGGAATAAAAAGGTAAAATGGTAATTTTCTTAAGGATTAAGCTAGACTAATGTTGTTTAATTTAGTATTAAAGAAAAGAATAGACCCAAACCCTTATACACTTATGTTGTGTGAAATAATATAGGAGGGGGTGTATTATTTAGAAAGTGGGGTGTAAGGAGTATTTAGTGTTTAAAAAAAAAAGAAAAAAAAAAGAAAAGGGGGGTTCTGATCGTGAATCAGAACAGAGAAAAGAAAGGAAGGAAAGAAAGGAAGGAAAGAAAGAAGAAGAAAGAAGAAAGGGAAAGAAGAGGAGAGGAAGAGAAAGAGAAAGAGAAAGAGAGAGAGACGAGCGATTGAGGAAGAACGAACGGGGAGGAGCTACGAGGGCTCTGGCGTGCGTGATGACGGGAGGAGGTGGTGCACCATCGCGCCACAAAGAGTAGAAGCCAGTCGCGGCTGAGAGAGAAAGAACCGAGAGAGAAGAGAAAAAGAAGAAGCTCGCGATCGATGGAGGAGAAGGATGAAGGGTGGTGGTTGGTGGCTGCTGGTGGTGGCGCGGCGGTGTGTGGAGGTGGCCGCGCCACTGTTCACGACTGTGAGAGAGGGAGAGATCGCGAGAGAGAGAGAGGTGGAGGCCGAGGAGAGAAAGAAAGAGGTGGAGGCCGAGAGTGAGAAAGAGAACCAGTGGCTGAGAGAAATCAAGGGACTGGGAGATTGGAAGAAACAGAGACCGAATTGATGAAGAAGATGAAGATGGAAGCTTGAAGACTAATTTCAATGGAGGAAGACTAGGGTTTCAGATTTGGAAATTTGGGGGTTTTCACCCCAAGGCTTCTCAGGAGCTATAGGTAACATAGACTTGCCCCAAAACCTCCCTTATGGTGTGCTAGGATTTGTCATTTAAATTCTTTAGCTTTATAATTAGTTTCTGAATTAATCTGAAATGGTCTTGTATGGGGTCTGACTGAAATAGGGTTGGCTACTGCCCCCAACCCCCCTAAACCAATGTGTGTTGTTTGTGACCATTGCGAGTTCTACTGAGCTCCAATCGAAATTATGCAAATTGTTGTTATGTGTGAAAATATGCGTGATTCAGATTTGGAGTGGCTCAGCATGTGAGCTATCCCTTTTGCATGAGTTTGGGTTCTAAGTTACTTGAATGTGAATTTGTATGCACTATGATGTATGTATGTGTTCACTTTGTGTGGTTGTGGTTCATGTATGCTAAGTTCCATGTTTGTCTTGGCTTTGGATATGTCTTGAATTCCTAGTGGCGTATGCATATAATTGCTTTGAAACCCTTGTTGAAATTATCTTGGTTTAAATTGTAATGTGAAAAGTGATTGAGTTGAGTCACATGCTTGAATGCTATTTGTTGATTCTAACCATATGAATGTTGTTATTGGTAATGAGTTATTGATGTGTTGTTGTTGAACTTAGAAGTGTTGAACTATAACCTTGTGACTAAGCAGGTTAAGAATTCTATTGTTTTGATTCTTAATGTACCTTTGATTCTTAGTATGTATATGTGTGAATTTGCCTGGATCTACTCCATTGCGATTAGGATTGGATTGGTTGAATTTGTTGTATATCATTTGGGAGTTCACTATGGTGAACTTGCCATATTGTTGAATTTGTTAGATATCACTCGGGCGTTCACTACGGTGAGCATGCCATATTGTTGAATTTGTTTGGATGTGTACTAACCATTGAGCATCGACACTCGGAGCGTTTGATTGGTCTTAAAGACTTCAAAAGACGAGTTTTCATGTCACTCGTAGCGTTTGATTGGTCGTACAGACTTCAAAAAGCGAGTTGACACTGCATTGCCTAAGTAGAGGCACGCCAAAGTAGTGGCCAGCCAAAGTAGTAGCAAGCCTAGCGGAGGCTATTTTGTTCAGACGTTGGGAAAGTAGTCCCCATCATCTTCTTTGACCTATTAAAATTTGCAGTGTATACCTGACTTGCCATCTTTGCATTGACATCCATAGCTAACCTCATTTTTGATATGTGATGAATTTGATATTGTGATTGTTGTTTCTTAATGATTGAAACTTGTGTGTTTGGAATTGTTTGTATGTGGAATGTTTGCAATTCACTCTGCAACCCCATCGTAAGTGATTAGCTACCACTGTGCCGTTGGGGGCTCCTTGGTTTTATCCTTTTAAATAGGATTTTACTCATTTAGTGCTTGAAATTTGGACCAAGTGGGGAACATTCATGTGATTCTTTGTGACATATGTCTGCATATGTAATTGATGCCTGAATTATCATGTTTGAGGAATTGCTAGGATAGTATAAATAACTATACTTATGTTATGGGGAGGATTTTCCATACGTCGCACACCACGTATGGCTGGAGACAACGGTAAAGATATTTATGATTTCAAGTCTATGTTATTGAGTTTTATAAACTCACCTTTGGGGCGTTGTTTTCAGGTACGTTTGTTGAAGAGGTTCAGAGCATTGAAGTGTTCTCGGTCTCGCTTATCTACGAGACCCGAGTCACCGGATCACCAGTCGCGTCATAAGTCTTAGGTTGTGTCCTAGTATTATGTGTGAATATGATGTATTTGTAATTGTTTTACTTTATCATTCTTTTGAAAAAAGAAGTTGTAATAATTAAAGTTAACTCCGCTTTCGAAACTCTGAATTATGTCGGCTATATTATTAACGTATTTGTACGACGCGTATGTATCCAGGAATTTTACCAACTAAAGTATAGTATAGTATTTGAAAAACAGGAATCATTCTTTAGTATACGTTTATATGCGAAAATTTTTCAGCATTTATATTCCAATCCAAGTTAAAATTAGTAAGTAATCCCCTAATTAGAGTTAGGGTGTTACATTATGGTATCAAAGCAGTTCGATTCTATCGGACTGTGAGTTGTGTGTCTAGAGGTGATCCGGTCTAGGAAAGCGTCAGTTGTGTCTGTAAATCTGAAATTTTCTAAGTTTCTTTTATGAATTATTGAGGCAGACCACCTCAAGGATTCATCTCAGGAATGAGGAGGACAATGATTTGCAGGAAGTATTAGAGGCATGTACTCTTTTGTAAGACATTCTCATATATGTAATTACTCCTAAATATAGTTTCAAATTCCGTAATGAGCGTCTAATAGTAGTTCAAGTCGTGAAGGATTTCAGCCACTCTGGCCTGCCTAAGTCCACGGAATGCATACCTAGCCTTGATTGAGCTTTGTGGCCACGTTAAACTCTGCTACCATTGGAAGATCATTACAAAAGTTTTGGTATGACGAGGTTGATGATCAAAGTAGCTGCGGGACAACGAGAGTATTATGGGATGCTCTTGGAGAGACCGCGACCTTTGTGATAGATATGATGTTTTGATATCCGGTAAATGCTTGTGATTCAAGTATCGAAAAATCTTTTTACATGATATATGTGTAAGTTTTGACACAAAGTTTGGAAATTGGAAAGTTATAATTTAGTTATACGAACGAATTTCTTTCGCTTTGATTTTCCATTTGGTTGTTTTCAATTCCTTGCATGAATATTAATTATGTCTAAACTTGAGGTATTGATGACTAGAGTTAAAATTCGCATTTCCTTTATGTTCAATTTGGATGGTTATGCTTGGATGTGTTGGTTTTATAACCGCATGTGAGAATTTGACTTTCCTTGATGTTTCAACCTTCTTATTGCATGAGGGAAATTTGGTTGCTTGTTAAGTAATGCATTAGCCTAATTGTGCGTGCAAAATTTGGACTGGCTTACTCCCAATGTGGTGAACGATTTACTTTCAACCTTTTGATCCTAAGTTTTTGCAAGTTTCGCGCCATTATATGTCCATAAATTTTGGAATCCTGAGTGGCTATTACATGAAAGACACTTAATCGTGATGTTGTGAACCTGACATAAATTTTGGTTGGGAACCATAAGCAGGCTGCATGTCCCTTAACTACCTTATGAGTATATTTGTTATGTTCAAAGATTTGAAGCATTTATGATAAGCAAAATATGCCTTTGGATGTAATTCACATGCAATATGCTTTGATGCTACCATTATGTGTATGATTGATCCTTGTTTAAAATCTTTGAGAGTATGATCTATTTGACGAGTTTATGAAATAGTTGAATTGCTTAATGCATGAATATTGTCATGTGTTCCGTGAACTTTGAATGAGATTTGTGGATTTTTAACCACATTATTGTTTGAAACCCATGTGTTAAGTATGTTGTTTCTTCATTTGATATATATTACATTAATTGAAACATGAGATTTTTGAGAGGTTTCAATTATGTCTTGATTCATGATGTATTGTTTGATGTGCTCATGTTTTGATGCAATGATGTTCGTGGCCATTGTGAATTCTTCTCACATTAGGTGTGGGCAACCAATAAGTCCCACCATAGGGTTATCTTGCCTTCCTTGCATGTTCATATAGTTGAGGTGTTGGGTGGATTCTGGTTATCTAAGCTTAAAGGAATGAGTTTAGAAGCCTTGAGCATGGCTAAGTGAAGTTTGAGTAGAATTTCGGAATTTGAGATATGGTTTGGCTTTGCATGTAGTTATAAGTGTGTGCAAAGTGTTTGATTCATCATTTGAACTTGTTTGATCACTGATATTGATTTCTATTTTGTTGGATTTGATCTTGAATGGCTTGAATCAAGTTTTGGGAAGTTAGGTACTCTAAAAAAAAAACCCATTTTTCTGCTAAATTCTGCAGGAGTGCTCTTGAGCTGCGCCCCAGGTGCTCTTGAGCGCACTCCCTGTCTCTTTTATTTATTTATTTTTCTGTTTCAAGGGCTTAGAGGCTGAGAGGGCATGACTTTTGAGATCTTTTTAACTCTCATTATATTGATGATTGAATAGGCATGTGATATTGAGAATTTGTTTGCATTAACTATGATTGAGGATTATGCTATGTGTTTATTTTGTGATCAATGATTCCATAGTTGTTCCTCAATAGGTAGTGCTCCTAATAGTGACCTTACTGTTAACAGTGTTAGTAAACATGACAAATTTTCAACTATTAACTTTGAGAATGTCACTTTGGATATATTGTACCTAGAATGGTTCAACACTGGGTTAATCCTTTTGTCGTGACCACTTGGTTCTACGACAATTAGAATTGGTAAGTAAGGATTCTTAGCGGGTGGTTTGGATCAGTTTAGGATGGGCATTCATAATCGCTTAGATTTCCAACGTTTGTTAATAAATCAGGTTTGTGGGTCTAACCAATACAAATGGATCTTAAATCGATTGGTAACCTCAAAACCTTCTAAAGAACCTATAGTACTTCTGATTTGAAATACCTTAGTGTTTTCTAAGACAAAAAGGGGTAGTGATGAGCTAGACTTCCTAATGCCTCAGTTGTGATTAGGGAACCTTGTATGCACTATAATGTATGTATGTGTTCACTTGGTGTGGTTGTGGTTCATGTATGCTAAGTTCCATGTTTGTCTTGGCTTTGCATATGTCTTGAATTCCTAGTGGCGTATGCATATAATTGCCTTGAAACCCTTGTTGAAATTATCTTGGTTTGAAGTGGAATGTGAAAATTGATTGAGTTGAGTCATATGCTTGAATGCTATTTGTTGATTCTAACCATATGAATGTTGTTATTGGTAATGAGTTATTGATGTGTTGTTGTTGAACTTAAAAGTGTTGAACTATAACCTTGTGACTAAGCAGGTTAAGAATTCTATTGTTTTGATTCTTAATGTGCCTTTGATTCTTAGTATGTATATGTGTGAATTTTCCTGGATCTACTCCATTGTGATTAGGATTGGATTGGAATATCAAAAATATTATTGTTGAATTTGTTGGATATCATTTGGGCGTTCACTACGGTGAACTTGCCATATTGTTGAATTTGTTAGATATCACTCGGGCGTTCACTACGGTGAGCATGCCATATTGTTGAATTTGTTTGGGTGTGAACTAACCATTGAGCATCGACACTCGGAGCGTTTGATTGGTCTTAAAGACTTCAAAAGATGAGTTGTCATGTCACTCGTAGCGTTTGATTGGTCGTACAGACTTCAAAAGGCGAGTTGACACTGCATTGCCTAAGTAGAGGCATGCCAAAGTAGTGGCCAGCCAAAGTAGTGGCAAGCCTAAGCAGAGGCTATTTTGTTCGGACGTTGGGAAAGTAGTCCCCGTCATACTGCTGACCTATTAAGGTTGCAGGTGTATACACAACTTGCCATACTCCATTGACATGCATAGCTAACCACATTTATGATATGTGATGAATTTGATATTGTGATTGTTGTTTCTTAATGATTGAAACTTGTGTGTTTGGAATTGTTTGTGTGTAGAATGTTTGCAATTCGCTCTGCAACCCCATCGTAAGTGATTAGCTACCACCTGTGCCGTTGGGGGCTCCCTTGGTTTTATCCTTTTAAATAGGATTTTACTCATTCCGTGCCTGAGCTGGACCAAGTGGGGAACATTCACGTGATTGCTGTGACATATGTCTGCATATGTAATTCATGCTTGAATTATCATGTTTGAGGAATTGCTAGGATAGTATAAATAACTATACTTATGTTATGGGGAGGATTTTCCATACGGCGCACACCACGTATGGCTGGAGACAATGGTAAAGATATTTATGATTTCAAGTCTATGTTATTGAGTTTTATAAACTCACCTTTGGGGCGTTGTTTTCAGGTACGTCTGTTGAAGAGGTTCAGAGCATTGGAGTGTGCTCGGTCTCGCTTATCTACGAGACCCGAGTCACCGGATCACTAGTCGCGTCATAAGTCCTAGGTTTTGTCCTAGTATTATGTGTGAATAAGATGTATTTGTAATTGTTTTAGTTTATCATTCTTTTGAAAAAAGAAGTTGTAATAATTAAAGTTAACTCTGCTTTCGAAACTCTGAATTATGTCGGCTATATTATTAACGTATTTGTACGACGCGTATGTATCCAGGAATTTTACCAACTAAAGTATAGTATAGTATTTGAAAAACAGGAATCATTCTTTAGTATACGTTTGTATGCGAAAATTTTTAAGCATTTATATTCCAATCCAAGTTAAAATTAGTAAGTAATCCCCTAATTAGAGTTAGGGTGTTACATCAGACTTCTTCGATAAATACTTGAAATTAAATTCCTATCAATATCTAAAGTTGCCCTTACCACAAATGCTAGCTAGCATAGCACCGCAAGCTTTGCGTCCACGCTACACGATCTCCGGGCTCGGAACTCCTATCACCACAAGTGAACTTAGCACAATTCTACAATTCCAACTTAGGAACCTAGGCTCTCAAACATAACCCTTTCTAACCAAACATTCACACCAAACATTTAGTCACCAACTAGTTGAAAGGAATAAGGTTTTGTAATCAAAATCATTTCTTAAGAAAAGCAAACATAATACATTTTCTAATGTTCTTGAAAATTTTTAAAGTAAACACAACTCATTAAACACTTTTCATAAATCTTACAAGTTTTAAAAGCATACTCATTCAAGCATTTTAACCAAGTTTACAAACAAAATCCTCCCTTTTTACATCTCTTAGGCCTCTCGGCCACACCCCCCTTTTTCATAAAAAAAATTGCCAAAACCTCTTTTACATAATTAACTATTACCTTGCATGTTCAAAAAACTGAACAACCACATATATCCACTAGTACACATAGCCAAATTCAAATCATTCATCAAGAAATTTTTTACAATACTTCTAACCAAAAGATTTTTCAAACAACTTCCTTACTACACTAAAATTCAAATCCTTCCACCAAACTAATTTTCAATGCAAAACCAAATGCCAATAGCAATTAAAATAAAGATGCAAAGCAACAATTTTTCTTCTCTCCCACACTCCTAGGGCTCACGGCCCTAACCTCCTTTTCTTCAAAAATTTGTAAACTTCACCCAAAATTGATAACACCATCTTCATCCATTCTTTTACTTCACCAAACCACATTTAAAACACTCAAACAAATCATCATCAAATCTAATCATGTTCTTCAACATTCAAGAGTCTCAAATAAGAATCAAACTCAATCCAAGAATAGGTTTTTCATTAAAATTTACCCAAACAAAGTTTTAGTTCCAAAACTTTAACTAGCACAACAACAACTACGTTAATTATGCTAGAATCATCAATTTACTACATGCTTCACCAATTAAATCCCACAAATCCTCTTTGTCAAGAATAGGTTCCATCTCAAAAACAACTCAACAACATGCTAGTTCTAAAACTACCACTCCAATCAACAACAACAACACAAATTTAACTCAATTAAACAACTAATTGGAAGATTGAACCTCAAGATCACTTTGCCCCTCTTTTTGCCCTTGACTCACGCCGAGGGTTTCCAAGAATGGGGACTTACTGAACGTGAACACAAGAAGGGGGGGTTGAATTGTGTTGAAAACTTTTCGCAAACTTTAAGTTTAAAACACTTAGAACACAGGTTTTTCAAAACAGTTTGTTAAACGGATGCTGAAAATAAACCTGACATGAGCAGTTTGTGAAAACTTGTTTTTATCAGAGCAAGATAAAGATAAATAGAAAGCAGTAATGCAAGAGACACAAAGATTTATACTAGTTCACTACCAAACTGGTAGCTACGTCTAGTCCCTTCGTTCCTGAAGGATTTTCCACTATAATCAATCTGATTACAATTTCCTCAAGAGTATTCTACTGTCACAACCTTGACAATAATCTCAACTTCTCAAAACGACTCAGTACAGTCAAGCCTTTGAGGGAACAGCCTTAACTAGGCCAAAACAACTTTACAAGTTAAATTGAATACAAGTATAAATAACTCTCACAGAGAGGATAAAAATTAAGCTCAATATAGAAATGCTTTCTAAAAGAAAGTGTCGGACGCTGAGTTCAGTTCTTGTAGTCCAGAGACTTGGCTCGAAACTTGATTGCTCACAGAAGCAGTGCTTTCAGAGTATTGACTCTTTTTAGTGTATAGTAACAGAGCTTGTTCTCAGTAAATGAAGCAATATTCTCTTGTAGAGTTTTCAGCAGTTTCTTCAGTTTCGGCAGTTTCAAAATTCGGCAGTTTCTTCAATGGATACCTTGGGGTATTTATAGGAGTTCTAAAGGATATTACCGTTACAGTAAAAATGGCTCCTTTCCATTGAGTGAGGTGATTTGAAAAAGCTGTCTCTATCTTCCTTTCCAGAGAATTATCTCAGTAGTACATATTACCGTTTTCGTACTACCTTGCTTTTCACAATTGCTTGTACGATTTTTGTCTTGTAGCTAAAGGTGTCACCTTTGATACCTTGTACAACAATTTTGGCGCATGAGATCAAATTCAAAATCCGTTCCAGAACCTTTTGAGAGTAAGAGCAATTACGTGACCAACACGTGATATAAAATGAAGTTTAGACGCTCGCTTAGAATGGAAGATCGGACGCTCAAAGCAAATGGATAAGACTAGTGTCACAAAAGGATAATTTCAGACGCTCACGAAGACAGTTTACTAGGATGAGCCGGATGCTGACACATGAAGTGTATCCTTCTCTTGAAAGCTTCTTCCTTCTTGTTTAAGTGGCTTAGAAATATATGTAATATTAGTATCTGCACACTTCAAGAATTGTTAGAACATATAAATTGTTCTCTTGTGAATATTTTGTTATCATCAAAATTAATGAGGGTCTAAACTTCTCAATCGTTTAGGTTCCAACAATCTCCCCCTTTTTGATGATGACAAATATCTAAGGTTGATGAACAATTTAGTTTCAAAATGACATCAAGGGTCTCCCCCTGAATTTAACAATTTTGATATATAAGATAATTCTAGTATTTAGGCGATAGTTGATAAACAAATTCAATTAAGTGATCGCAAAGCAAAATACGTAGATGTATCAGAGTAAGATCGGATGCTGATCAAAAAGATTGATTTAATCAAATTGTACCAAATGCTATTGATCATTATAAAAGCACTAGTCCCAAATTTATTTATCATTATAAGAGCACTAGAACAATGAATATTAGCGCATTAATGAATACCCACACAAATGCTATGTATGAAATGCTATGCATGATACTTCAGTTCCAGTGTATTCATCGGAGTGTGAACATCGGACGGTGAGTTAGTCAGATTTTCACGTGTTCATCATACCTTTCTTTTACTCCCCCTTTTGTCATCAGAAGAGTGTAAAAACACATCATAGTCAAAATAAGACTTAGAAAAATTTGAATATAAGGCAGATAATTTGAGCAAAAATATTTATATATATAAGTGTATCAACCAAAAACAAGAAATAACACTTAGTACCCAAAAAAAATATAAAGCAAAACAAGCTTTAAGGGTTTGGAAGAGGTGGAGGAGGGATGTTGAGACGTTCATAGAGTAACTTTAGTGCAGTCTCAAGCTGAGTGACCTTCATGTTTGTAGCCTTCATTTCTTCAAATTCTGCTTTGGGAATGGTGACCATCTCAACTGCAGAAGTAGAAGTAGAAGGTCGGCTTAGTCTTGGTGCAGTCTCAACTTCTGATGCTCTGCTAGCACCCAATTAGATAGCTGAAGTCTCAATTCCTTCTTCCTTTGAGCTTTTAGAAAAAATGCATCATTTGGTATAAACCATTTGATGAAATTTCCAAGTCTTCTAAGCTCAGATGCTGATTGAGTTTCCCATTGATGCTTCACATCTTACGGATACAAAGAAATTCATGAAGATGGTTTCTCTGTGTAGAACAACATCAGCAGTGTAAGAGTCAAACCTATTCCCAGCGTCTTCTCCCCATAAACTTCTGATAAAGACACTCAATGCTTCACAGGTGAAGGAGAGTGCTTCATTTTCTGCCAGATAAATTCTTCTCAGATTTTCCTTGTCATCTTCTTCTAGCACTAGGGGGTCGAGGCATGGTAATATGGCTTTGTCTTTCCAAGACCCAGACCATTGACTCCAAGTAAATCCAATGTCGAAGTGCTTGGTCACAGCAGCCCATTGGTCATATATCTTCATGCAGTCAAAAGGTCTGATTACTGAGCATTTGAACATATCATCGAAGTACACTGTTCTAAGATTGATGTCAGTAACTCTGCTGATTGCCCCAACAGTTGGAATAGTAGCCTTCTCAGCATTGCAGTAGTTTGAGGAGCCAGTTCTCCATTCATCTTTCTTTAGAAAAGTCAGGTAAAACCTTCTGGCATGATCCTCAGAGATCTTGGCAATCGAAAGCTGGGAGAATTCCTTAAGATTGTACTTTGTAGGTGGCTTCTCATACTCTTTTAGCCCGATCTTGCTGAATGGCTGCTTGCCCGGAGCAGGTTCCTTCCTTTTCCCAGGGATAGACCAAGGTAGCCACCTTTGTCTATCTGGTACTATCTTAACAGAAACAGATGATGGGTCTCGATATTGTCCTATGACTTCAAGCCTTTTCTGCTCAAGACAGTGTGCTATGAAGGCAGCTTCTTCATCTGTGTTCCACCTTCCACATTCTTCCAACGTGAGCGGTTCTGATTGTGGTAGGGATCTAGGAAGATCAACAGAGAAGGGAATTGCTCTGATTCCGGATGCTGGTCTCAACCTTCCTTTAAATGACATTTGGAAGTGGTCTTCTCCATCCTTGAATGTTGCACTTATTGGAGAGGCAATCTCCAATCTGGCAACTCTAGAGGTGAAGGTCTTCAAATGCCATGTGGAGGACGATTGTAGATGCTATTATATATCTCATACTTGACAAACTGTGGTTTGTATGAGATATTTTTTCTTCCACCAGCATCTGTAGGTTTAATGGTAATGGTGAGTAAGGTGGGAGTGGTTTTGGTGATTTTGTAGGTTTTAGGTGTATAGGGTTTGAAGGAATTAATGGGAGGAATTTTGAATAACAGATTGAAGGGATGAGAGTGAAGTTTGGAAATATATAAGGTTAGTGATGTATTTGAGGAAATTTGTGGTAGGTTAAGGTTGAGTGTAGTGGATGATGGTTGGGTAGGTTGATTAGGAGCTATGGAGGTGGTAGTGTTTACGGTTTTTACGTACACGGGTTTGAATGTTTGGTGGTTGTGCAACAGATATTGGTGAAGCAGAAATGGTATCATCGATTCAAAAATAGATACGTAATCATCGGAAGAATTCGATACCTTTGGTTCAGATCGATCGCTGACCAATCTCTTGACCATGCAGGCGATGGTGGAGGAGGAC
This sequence comes from Calophaca sinica, assembly GCA_037113605.1. Lineage (NCBI taxonomy): Eukaryota > Viridiplantae > Streptophyta > Magnoliopsida > Fabales > Fabaceae > Calophaca > Calophaca sinica. Next base: position 85,342,497 of record CM073735.1, read on the forward strand.
GTTGAATTTCCTTCTTACATTGGCCGGATCTTTGAAACTTATTTCTCGCCTTCGGCTTGCTCCTTTCTCGAACCTGGTCGATGAGAACTTCGGTCCTCATCTTCTGGTTCTTCAACGAGGGTCAGGAGCCAACTTCGCCTTGTTCTTCTGGTTTCCTTTGAAGGAGACTCAACAGGTCTTTTCACACCAGACATTGAGCTTCTGGTGGTTTTCTTTTCAGCTTCCCCTTCCTGTTGCTCAATTTTCACCTTCTTGATCATGGACCCAGTGATCAATTTCATTCTAACCAGGCTGTTGACTCCAAAGGTGTCAGGAATCACAATACTATCAGCACCAAAATACTTCACCTTTTCTTGATCTGGTAAAGCAGTCAGCTTGTTTATAACCAGACCCTTGACCATCATTCTAGTGAGCAGAACACCATAAGGAATGCACTTGTAGGTGTTTTTCTTATCAGCAACACCTTTCCTCGAATTTACTAGTGCATTAATCAGGTTGTTGTAGATCAACCTTGGCAGTTTTACCTTGTTACCAGCCATGTAGTGTCTCATGATGAACTTCTGTTCATAGTTGACTATGTCACTAGAGCCAGCCTTCAACAAGACGCTCTTGGTGATTATCTTGTGAAGTACTCTGTAATGACTCTTCAGATTCTTTGCAGTAGGAGTTTCACCAGAGTCTTTCAACTGCTTATAGTTCTCAAACAGATCATCATTGACCTTCTCAATGCCATGAAATGCGTCAGCCCAATCTGTGTAGAAGACGAGACCTTCACAGGGACAACCAGTGACTTCAGAGATATTGTTGATGGTAAAAACAAACTTGTAGCCTCTCACGGTTCCTTCAAATATACCACCTTTGTGTAGACGAGCATTACCCCAAAATTCTTTGATAGCCGTCACTAGAACCTCAACCTGGTTCCAGAAGAAATAGTATTCCCAGCCCATTGCCTTGAAACCACTGTAGAAGTCGAAGCCATAGAGTTTGAAGTTCTCTAAATCAACACGATTTTCCAACAAAACTTTTCCTTTAGCCATGGTGTCGTAGATAGCCGTATACTCAGAGGTTGTTACTCTAGACATGATTGCAGTTGAGATGAAGGTGATGGAGGTTTTAGGGTTCAAACACACACACAGAGAGATAGAGAGAAAGAGAGAACGAGTACGGTTTTGCAGAAAACGCAGAGTGGAGCGAAAAATATGGAGTAGTGGGAAAGTTAATAGAGAATGGTACAGTTCTTTTTCAAAATATCGCTTCGTAGTTTCACATAAAAATTAAATCAAACAGAAAAGAAAATAAAGATTCGCCTTTTTATTAAATGCAGACGCCAAAATAAAAGTAAAAGATTTTATCGAAAACGTAAATAATCATGACTCAGTAGATATGATGAGATGCTTGAATCCTTAACACGTGTGACACGTGTGGAAGTGCTCGGACGCACGCAACCGATTCACCTAAGTTATGATGCGTATCACAAATAAGATGCTTATGCACAAGTATGCTTATGTCATATCAGATGCTGAGATTTTGTTTATCTTCAGACGCTGAGATTAATCATTCTTCTATAAGATGAAAGTTTAAATTTCTTCTTATAAAATTGAATCTATCTTCAGCAAGGGGTTTTGTAAATATGTCAGCCCACTGATGATCAGTGTCTACAAATTTTATTTCTAGAATACCCTTCTGAACATAGTCTCTTATAAAATGATGTTTAATCTCAATGTGCTTTACTCTAGAATGCGATATGGGATTTTTAGTAAGACATATGGCAGATGTATTATCACAGAAGATAGGAATGTTACTCTCTTTTATCAGGTAGTCTTCAAGTTGATACTTCATCCACAGAAGTTGAGAACTGCAACTTGCTGCTGAGATGTATTCAACTTCTGCTGTTGAGAGTGCAATTGTGCTTTGCCTTTTGCTTGACCAAGACACAAGATTAGCTCCAAGGAATTGGTAGCCTCCACTTGTGCTCTTGCTTTCAATTCGATCTCCAGCAAAGTCAGCATCACAGAAACCTACTAATTTGTAATCTTTTGATTTCTTATAAAGCAAACCAAGATTAGTAGTTCCTTGCAAATATCTGAATATTCTTTTGTGACAAAGATTTAGGTGTGATTCACTAGGATCAGATTGAAATCCAGCACCCAGGCAGCCCCTGAATATAATATCAGGTCTTGAAGCCGTAAGATAAAGTAGAGATCCAATCATACCTCTGTACAGTTTCTGATCTACCTTCTTACCAATTTCATCTTTACTAAGAGTGCAGGTAGGATGCATAGGTGTACACATAGGCTTGCAATCCAACATCTTGAACTTCTTCAATAATTCTTTGATATATTTGCTTTGATGAATATAAATACCATCACTGCATTGCTTGATTTGTATTCCAAGGAAAAACTTTAATTCTCCCATCATGCTCATTTCAAATTCAGCCTGCATAAGCTTAGAAAATTCTTTGCAAAGGCTTTCGTTAGTGGCTCCAAAAATGATATCATCAACATAGATTTGAACAAATATGAAATGCTTGTTAGAGGATTTTCTAAAAAGAGTAGTGTCAACTAAACCTCTTGTAAATCCATTTTTCATTAAAAAAGAACTTAGTCTATCATACCATGCTCTGGGAGCTTGCTTAAGACCATATAGAGCCTTTTTAAGTTTAAAAACATGTTCTGGAAACTCAATATCTTCAAAACCAGGAGGTTGTTTAACATAAACTTCCTCAGTTATAAAACTATTTAGAAAAGCACTTTTCACATCCATTTGATATAGTGTTATCCCATGATGTGCTGCAAATGAAAGTAAAATGCGAATAGCTTCTAGTCTTGCAACAGGTGCAAAAGTTTCAGTGAAATCAATACCTTCTTCTTGTGAGTAACCTTGAGCAACTAACCTTGCTTTATTTCTCACAACTTTACCATCTTCATCAAGCTTATTTCTAAATACCCATTTAGTACCAATAGCTTGCTTATCTTCTGGTAGAGTGACTAGCTTCCATACATCATTCCTTTGGAATTGATTTAGCTCTTCTTGCATTGCTAGAATCCACCCTTCATCTTCCAAAGCTTGATCAATCGTCTTAGGTTCCATCTCAGAGAGAAGTGCAAAATCAGCATGCTCCTTGAAAGAGGATCTGGTTCGTACTTTATCACCAGGTTCTCCTATGATTTGATCTTTTGGATGATTGGTTTTGTACTTCCAGCTTTTTCTTGCTTCAGCTTCCGCTTGAGTAGAATTCTTCCTCTTGTCACCACCAGATGATGAAGATATATGTTCACCATCTGACTTGTCACCGAGGTTTAATTCTGAAAATAACTCATCTAGCTCTGACATAGCGATTGTCGGGCTTCTTATCATCAAACTTGACATGAATGGACTCTTCAATCGCCAAAGTTTCTTTGTTGTATATTCTAAAAGCTTTAGATCTTTCAATATCCCAAAAGATTCCTTTGTCAGCCTTGGAATCAAACTTACCAAGCCGATCTTTAGTATTCAAGATATAACAAATACAACCAAAAGGATGAAAGTAAGAAATGTTTGGTTTTCTACCTTTCCACAATTCATAAGGAGTCTTATTCAAAATAGGTCTTATATAAATTCTATTTTGAACATAACAAGTCGTGTTTCTTTACGCCCAAAAATGTTTCGCAATATCGCCTTCATTGATCATGGTCCTGGCCATTTCTGGAGGGACCTATTTTTCCTTTCTACACCACCTTTTTGTTGAGGTGTTCTAGGAGAGGAGAAATTGTGGGAGATGCCATTTTCTTCACAAATTTTTTGAAAGTTCTCATTTTCAAATTCTCCCCCATGATCACTTCTAATAGAAGAAATACAGATGCCTTTTTCATTTTGAACTGATTTGCGAAAACAAGAAATACCTTAAAAGACTCATCCTTGTGGGCAAGGAATTTAACCCATGTCCATCTAGTAAAATCATCAACAATGACTAATCCATATTTCTTTCCAGTTAAAGAGGCTGTCCTTGTGGGACCAAAAGATCAAGATGTAAAAGTTCAAGTGGTCTCGAGGTTGAAACAACATTTTTAAATGAAAGGAAGTTTTAACTTGTTTTCCTCTTTGTGACAAGCATCACAGGGCATCAGTTGGAACTTAAGATTTGGTAAGCCTCTAACAAGATTGTGCTTGTTTAACTTTGAGATTAACCTCAAATTGGCATGACCCAATCTTTTGTGCCAAATCCATTGCTCATCTTCAACGCATAAGACACTTGACATCTTGTTTTGCAAGTTCAGAAAGATCAACTTTATAAATGTTTTGTTTCCTCTTAGTTGTAAAGAATATAGATCCATCATTTTTACTTTTTACTTGAACATCCATTTTCTGTAAAGACAACACTATAACCACTGTCACATAATTGACTTATGCTCGAGATTATGTTTTGATCCTTCAACATATAAAACATTATCAATAGAAGGAAGAGAGCCTTTACCTATGTGACCAATTCCAACTATTTTACCTTTCTGGTTTCCTCAAAACCAACGAATCCAACTTCTCTAGGTCTTAGTTCTTGGAACATATGCTTTTCTCCGTCATGTGTGCGAGCATCCACCGCCTAAGTACCAAGATTGGTGTGTTGACTTTGTTGCTAAGCAAGTCCGCAACATAGACTATTTTATCTTTAGGTACCCATATCTTTTTGGGTCCTTTCTTGTTAGTTCGTGAAGGATACTTGTCCTTCTTAGTTGTAAACACATTACATGCACTTTTCGGATGACGGTTATTGCGGTAAGTACAATGCAAGCATTTACTATGATTGTTGGATTTATCAGATGCTGAATTATTTTCTAAAAGAGGCTCATCTGATATGTAACCAAGACCATGAGTCGTCGTTTTACTGACTCCCCAGATCATAGAAGCTTGCTTGCTTCCAGTTACACTCTCTGTAGAAACTTTTGAAATGCATGTTCATAGTCATTTGATTTGCGATTAGGATTGCCTGTAACCCGCAGGCTTTTGACTTGAGAGCTCTCGACCACGGTTGCTTGTTGGCTTCCAGACGCTGGTTATCCACCAGACGCTGATTTTCGCTTTCAGCTGGTTCTCTTCATTGAGTAGTCTGAGTTTTCATTGTGTAAAGAATGAAAATCTTGTGATAGTTTTGAAAATTTCTTTTTCAAATTCTTATACTCAATAGAAAGAGTGGCGTAATCCTTTAACAAATCATCAAAATCAAGTTGAAGTTGAATAAGAGTCATATATTATTACCTCTTCAACTTCTTCTTCAATCAAGATCGATTATGCCATGAGGGCAATGTGAGCTTCTTCTTCTTTATCTTCCTCAGAGGAGAATAAGTCAAGATCTTCCCATGTTGCCATGAGACCTTTCTTCTTTTTCTTGAAGGAGCTTCTTGTGGGATTTTCCTTAAGATTAGGACACTCGGACTTGAAATGTCCAGGCTTCTTACATTCATAGCAAATGACTTGGGCTTTGTCCTTGTCTTTGCTTTCCTTCTCGTCCTTTGTATCTTTCTTCTGAAACCTCCTTCTGAAGTTTCTTTTCTTCCACATTCTCTGGATCTTCTTAGATATGAAAGCTAGCTCATCATCTGATCCATCATAATCTCCTTCTGAAGCTTCATCATCTGATTCTTCTTCTTCAGCCTGAAAAGCTTTAGAAGTACTAGGTTTATGTTGATTAACTCTTAAAGCAATAGACTTACTCTTCTTGGTAGGTTCTTCTTCATTTAGCTCAAGTTCATGAGCTTTCAAAGAACTCATAAGATCTTCAAGCCGAAGGACATTTAGATCTTTTGCTTCTTAAATAGCAGTGACTTTGGGTCTCTACTGCTTAGTCAAACTTCTCAAGATCTTTCTCACATGATCAGGTGTTGTATAACTTTTTCCAAGGGCCTGCAACCCATGAACAAGTGTTTGGAACCTTCCAAACATAGTTTCAATGTTTTCTCCATCTTCCATTTTGAATAGCTCATACTGGCGAACCATCATGCTGGCCTTTGTTTCTCTTACTTGGGCAGAACCCTCATAAGACAAAACAAGAGAATCCCAGATTTCTTTGGCAGTATCAAACTTGCCACATTTATCATATTCTCTTTCTGTCATAGCACAAATGAGAATAAATCTAGCCTTCTGATTGGTTTGATATCTCTTTTTCTGATCGTCACCCGATTTTCCCTAGGTATTGCAACACCAAGGGCATTAGCGGGAGAAATGTATCCACTTTCAACTATATCCCATAAATCAAGATTTTGTGCCTCAAGGAATGCTTTCATCTTATCTTTCCGAGAATCAAATTTTTCTCCATTGAATAGAGGAGGGCGGTTCATATGACCACCTTTGAGACATGTTCACAGTAGGATCTTTACTCTTAACTGCTGTTAAGTGCTCAACCAAGAGGCCGAGCTCTGGTACCAACCGAACGTGAACACAAGAAGGGGTTGAATTGTGTTGAAAACTTTTCGCAAACTTAAGTTTAAAACACTTAGAACCACAGGTTTTTCAAAGCAGTTTGTTAAACGGATCTTTGAAAATAAACCTGACGCTAAAAGCGATTTGTGAAAACTTGTTTTTATCGAGCAAGATAAAGATAAATAGAAAGCAAGAATGCAAGAGACACAAAGATTTATACTAGTTCACTACCAAACTGGTAGCTACGTCTAGTCCGCCGTTCTGAAGGATTTTCCACTATAATCAATCGATTACAATTTCCTCAAGAGTATTCTCTGATCCTGACCTTGACAATACTCTCAACTTCTCAAAGCGACTCAAGACTGATCGAGCCTTTGAGGGAACGACCTTAACTAGGCCAAAACAACTTTTACAAGTTAAATTGAATACAAGTATAAATAACTCTCACAGAGAGGATAAAAATTAAGCTCAATATAGAAATGCTTTCTAAAAGAAAGTGTCGGACCGAAGTTCGATTCTTGTAGTCCAGAGACTTGGCTCGAAACTTGATTGCTCACGAAGCGGTGCTTTGAGTATTGACTCTTTTTAGTGTATAATGCAGAGCTTGTTCTCGATAAATGAAGCAATATTCTCTTGTAGAGTTTTCAGCGATTTCTTGATTTGGCGATTTCAAAATTAGCGATTTCTTCAATGGATACCTTGGGGTATTTATAGGAGTTCTAAAGGATATTACCGTTACAGTAAAAATGGCTCCTTTCCATTGAGTGAGGTGATTTCAAAAAGCTGTCTCTATCTTCCTTTCCAGAGAATTATCTCAGTAGTACATATTACCATTTTCGTACTACCTTGCTTTTCACAATTGCTTGTACGATTTTTGTCTTGTAGCTAAAGGTGTCACCTTTGATACCTCGTACAACAATTTTGGCGCATAAGATCAAATTCGAAATCCGTTCCAGAACCTTCTGAGAGTAAGAGCAATTACGTGACCAACACGTGATATAAAATGAAGTTCAGACGCTTGCTTTGAATGGAAGATCGGACGCTCAAAGCAAATGGATAAGACTAGTGTCACAAAAGGATAATTTCAGACGCTCACAAAGACAGTTTACTAGGATGAGCCGGATGCTGACACGTGAAGTGTATCCTTCTCTTGAGAGCTTCTTCCTTCTTGTTTAAGTGGCTTAGAAATATATGTAATATTAGTATCTGCACACTTCAAGAATTGTTAGAACATATAAATTGTTCTCTTGTGAATATTTTGTTATCATCAAAATTAATGAGGGTCTAAACTTCTCAATCGTTTAGGTTCCAACACTTACATGCTCATATCTTTCATTCAATCATCAACAACACAAAACAACACTTAAAAAAGCATTAGAACAAGGAAAGGAAATGAAATGAGCCACTACCTCTTCCTCCTCAAGCTCGCGGCCAAGGGGCTGTTTTGGGGGAGGAAAATGCTTCTCCAAAAGCTTGATGATGAGCTAGGTAGAGATGAGGTAGTAGGAGAAGAACTAGCAAGAAAATGAGGTAGGAAGTGAAGTAACTGGTGGAGGTTGCTTCTATGGAGTTCTCTTTGAGAGCTTCTCTTTCTAAAAGATGAAGCAGAAGATGAAATGGTGTTTTTAGAGAGAGGGGCGCGGCTTGGGCTGCATATAGGGGAGGGCTTTTTAATTTTTTCTCACTTAAAAACACTTGGTTAAGAGTAAATTAAGGAAAAGGTAAAAACAACCAATCACACAAATAATGACACCTATCAATAAGGTAAAGACGCTAATCCCATCAACTAATTCATCCCATCTAATCTCACACCTCTCATAATTACCCACTAATTCTAGAGTCTAGGGGTTATTAAAACACGGCGTCGAATAATCGCGTTACCGATAAATTACTCGCCGATAAAATCGCGAAAATTAATTTAGCGAGAAATTAATTCACCACGTGATATTATTTTATTATAAGTAATAAAAACCATATCAAACATTCAAAAATAACCATGACCATTTACGAATCGATTTTCATCGAAATCGGTATTCATTTAGAATTTTATCTGCTGCGAAACTGCCCGGCGATCCGAAACGCGACGAAACTTCGTTAGAATTTTTTGATGATATTCGAACCGTGAATTAATATAAAATATTAACTCTCAAATATACTTTGATCTTGATTTAATTAATTCACTTACTTAGGGCACAAGAAATTGCTTATTATGGCGTAATTACGTCAAAACATACTATAATAACGCTAAATAACGCATCGCGAAAATACAGGTGTTACAAGCATCATGAGGTGAATGATCATATCATATGCCTCCATGATTGCAAGCATGAAGTATCATATGCAACACCCGTACTTTTACGATACATTATTTAGCGTTATTATAGTGTAATTTTTGTCGTAATTATACTATAATAAGCAATTCCTTGTTCTCTAAATAAGTGATTTAAATAAATCAAGATCAAATTGAATTTGAGAATTAATATTTCATATTAATTCATGGTTCGAATATCATCAAAAAATTCTAACGAAGTTTCATCGCGTTTCGAATCGCCGGGCAGTTTTACCGCAGATAAAATTTTAAATGAATCCCGATTTCGATGAAAATTGAATCGTGACTTGTTGTGATTATTTGTTAGTGTCTTAGATTGTTTTTATCATTTATGATAATTTATTTTCACGCGGTGAATTAATTTCTCGTCAAATTAATTTTCGCGAATTTATCGGCAGGAGATTTACCGGTAACGCGATTACTCTACGCCGTGTTTTAGCAACCCTTAGACTCTAGAATTAGAGGGTAATCATGAGAGATGAGAGATTAGATGGGATAGATTAGTTGATGTGTTTAGCATCTTTGCTTTATGGTTAGGTGTCACTTAGTGTGTGACTAGTTTTTTTAACACTTTATTAGATTCATTTCCAACCAAGCATTTTTTTTAAGTGAAAAAAAAAATAATCCTCCCCTCCTTCTAATCAGCCCAAACCGCACCCCCACCATCTCTCTACCCTCTTTTGTTCATCATCTTCATCCTTTAGAGAAAGAAGCTCCAAAACCTCCATGGAAGCTACCTTCATCAAGTCTTGAGTTACTTCATCTCTTGCTTCATTTTCTTGCTAGTTCCTTCTTCTACCTTCCATCATTACCTAGCTCATTACCAAGCAAGTGAAGAGCACCATTTTCTACCCCACAAACAGCCCCTATGCCGCGACCACATAGGAGGAGGAGGTGGTGGTTCTTTTCTCATTTCTTTCTTGTTTTCATGCTTTGTGTTGTGTTGATTTTTGCATGATTGTGATCACAAGAGGAGATGAACACTTCAACCTCTATTCCTTGGAACCCTAGGCGTGACCTAAGGGAGAAGAAGAGGGCTTTGGGTGATCCTTGGTGAATCAAGTGATTAATGGGTTAAATAAGCTTCTTTGATGTTGTTATTGTTGTATTTGTTCATAGTTTAGGATTATCTTGTTGATTAAGTTATTTTTATGGCTTGAACCTATTCTGGAAAAGAGGGAAATGGTAGAAATTGATTGATGAAGCATGAAATTGGTTGATGAATAACATGTTTTGGTTGATAAGATTGTTATTGGATACGTTGGATATGTTTAAGAGGAAGAGTTAGTAAGCTAATTGTGAAAATTTGTTCTTGAGGACTGAAACAGCATGTTGGAACTTGATTGAGTTTGTTCTCTAGTTAATAACTTTGTGATTGCCATAGTTAAAATGTTTTGGGATCAAAAGAATTGGAAGGATTCTTTGAAATTCTTACTCTTGAAATGTTTTGAAAATAGTTTTGGCACTTAGTTGAATATTGGTCTTGAATTATGACTTGTTGTCTTGAAAAGGAAATGCTATGTGAAATGGTACTAATTTATTATTAGAAAATTTGCAAATTGGTCACTCATTTTAGGCCCTTAGCCGTGAGCCCTATAGGCATAGGAAAAAGGAAAATTTCTCGCAAAGACTTATATTAATGTATGCATGCTTAATTGAAGCCTTGAATAAGATAGATTTTGTGAAAAACACACACTTGAAAGCATTATTTTGGAAAATGGTATATGACTTGCAATATGTTTTGAAATTTGTTCCTATTTCCTTAGTGTTGGCCGCGAGTTCCTTAGGAGTTTTGGGAGAGAAATTGTTTTGCATTCTAGTTTATAATTGTTGTGTTGATGTATGATTAAGTTCTGTGTGATGGTGTTTGGCTAGGAAAAGGTTTAGGTGTTGAGAGCCTAAGGTTTTTAAGTTGAGTCTTAGAATTGTGCTAAGCTTACCTTGTAATGATAGGACTTATAGATTCCGAATTCGTGCAACGCGAGATCGAGGCGAGCGGTACCACGCTAGCGGATGACTTTGGTAAGGGCAACTTGTAGATATGGATAGATTTTAAATTTTTGTTATAAAGCGAAGAAGTCTGAGAACCTTAGGGTTCGAAGTGAGGGTCTCGTACCCCTTCAATTTTTAGTTCTTAAAACTTTCATTATGATTATTTAGTGGGCTTGTCTGCAAGTGGTTCCCAACCCCCCACACTTGTTTGATTTCCTCTCTGTCAACTCCATTGAGCTGCAGAAGGATGAATTGTATTCCGACTATTGTGATATGACTTGATTGCTTGATACTGTTGAGTTGGGTTGTCTTGTATTGAGCTTTGTGTGAATATTTATTTAATATGCGATTGAATAATTATTCGGGTTCCTTTCTTGAATTATCATATGTGTTGATTTATTCAGCATGATTCCTTGAATCATCGTATGCATCGACTTATTCATTGGGGTGGAGAAAGTGTCGTCGTGGCGTTTTTGAACTATATCCCGAATAAACATAGGGCGCTAGGATCCCCTTGTTTTTCGGCAGCTTAGTTAGACATCTTAACGTCAACGAACTCGTCCTAAATATTCTAGGGTGGTCATGGAGCCCAAAGCCTATGGTTGGATTTCAGCAGCTTATTCGGCGTTACTTCCAGAAATTTGTCGAAAATGTCTTGAGAGAGTGTGTCGAGAGTTGCATTATGGGCATTTGTGCATCTTATTATCTCTTGCTTTATGTTTGTTGTTTCTATGTTTATTCGAGAAGTTGACCCTTTCTCGTGGTTCCTTCAACCCATGATGGTAACCCAGGCGATGACGAAGACCCTGGTGATACCGGCGACGACGACATCGCCAGAGGTCGTGTTTGATTTTCCAGATATCGAGATGCCCGCGGCGATGGAGTTCGACCCTATCTCCCGCCGTGTTGTATATACAAGGGACGTCGTATAGACTTTCCGAGTTGATGGACTTGTGCTGAGACAGGAGACATCAAGGCGTACAGTTAGTTTTCCGATCAGGACCATGCAGGTGGTGGATGCTTGGCGTAGCATTCAGAGAGAGCAGGCGATGCCAGTATCATCTTCTTCGCCTGGGGGGGATCCTTGGAGATTCCGAGGCGTATTACTACTCGTTATGCACCTCTGCCTAGGGGAGCGAGATTTCGGATGACCGCTCGAAAAAGCGTGATCTGGCGTGGGACTGCTGGAGCTTTTACATCTCAAGCGGCAGCTACCCCGAGTTCTTTCGCAGAGCCTGAGCCTAAGACAGAGCCGACTTCCCCCATGATTGTCAAGACACCTACTCCACTGGGACATCTTTCACCGGTATGTCGAGAGTGCAGTGAGGCAGGATGTAGCGACACAGGATTCATTGGCGATGTACTGGTAGAGGAGGACGTGTCAGAGGGTATACCTGCTACGGTTCCTTTCATAGACTTGACTGGAAAGGATGCAGCGGACATAATGGAGGATGATGACGAGGAGGATCTGTCTGAGGATTCAGATAGCTATCTGTAGTTGCTGTGATTGTCTGACTGCTTGTTTTGTATTTTGGATGACTGTAGTATTTCGTTTATAGTGTACAGTTTGTTTTGGTGACCAGACGGGCTTGTTGGATGTCTTTTGTGTACTACAGGGTAGACTGGTGGTATACTTTTGAAGCAGCCCCCTGTGTGGTTGTCTGCCGGTAGTACCCCCGGTGTATGGTTGCTCTCATGAGGGTCTTCATACCATAGGTGTATTCCCTTGTACATGTTTATGCACTTTCTATTTGGTACGCACTGCCTATGGCTACTTGCTTATATATATGTATGTATTTCCAGAGCATGCGTCTTGTGTCTTAGATTGCACCATGTTTCTAAAAGTTGTGACAACTCTGTGTATGCTTGTGGATGTAATTGTTTAAAATAAAAAAAAGACCGCATTTTCCAAAAGACACAAGAGTACTATTTTAAAAAGTGCATTGCATATAGGGTTGGTTTTAGTTTTAGTAGCAGTCCGAAAACGGGTCGTTACATCATACATCCAAGACGTCGATTTGATGCTTCTCATAAGTATTCCTTTCGATCCTAGTAGGAACAAGTTGCTCAGAAATTGCTTGCTTGAGAACATACAACACTTTCTCGTACTTGAGGACACTACTCAAATTTCTGTACCAATCCAGAAACTAAATTCTAGAATCTTTGTCCTTCTCAAGGACAAATTGTTGTGTTTAATCCATGGTGATATCAATTAAAGAAATATACAGAATTTAAGTGTCATGAACAAAACAAATTTAATAGGACTTTATTAAATATGCTCCCACTATTTTACTCAAATCAATGACCCTCAGCATTGACTTGGAAAATCCTGTTAGAAGATTTTCTAGTGAGACTAAGATCTATATTTCACCTCGTCCTGAGTCAGTTTTGGCTGATCGCCCAGAACATAGTTATTTAGGTAGGAAACTCATTTCCAATTGCATCCCCATGCAACTCTTGGATCAGTTGGGTGGTTAACTCTTTATCCCAATTTATCATATAAATTGATGTCCAACTCTTGTCTCTAAGTCATCTCAATCCTATTGAATCCACTCAGTTAAGTCAAACCCAATGGTTGGCAAACGGCTATTTCACCTGTCGCGCCTCACCAAGATAAAATGAGGTGTAAGCTTTGGCATGACCCACACTTATTCGATCAAGGCCTTGACGAATGCCACGCATCTGAAGACATTTACTACTTAATATTTAAATTGAGGGATTTTTAATTAGGTTATATCACCGGCATTGTATCATATATAAGGTGTCTCTCAGCATATATGGCATACATGCTTACATATATTCAACTAATATATTAAATATATAAGGCATACATGCTAGCACAAAGTTAAATAGATTATTTAAATCATACATTACACGTCATATATTTGATGCATCTCATACATAAACATACAACGAGATAAACAAACATCTCATACATTTCATGCATCACATACACAAACATATGAGAGTTGGTTTTATGATTATGGCCTCCTAATATGTGAGAATTTAAATAGCTGAACTATTGCAATTCTTCGACCCACGAGCAAGCTTCCCAAGCTCCCACTAGCGTCCGCATATAGTGTTTCCGTTCTCCAACTCTTGAAGAAATATTTATTTAAATAAAATAAATAAATAGATAAGTAAATGGCACGACACGCAGACCGTATTTAAATTTACATTTAAATAAATCATGACATGCAGGTCGTATTTATCAAAATAAATTAACACCATAATCTAAGGTTATAACCATAAACCACATGTTTAAAATATTTAATAACAAACAATAATAATAATAATAAACACTTTATTATTATAATTTTATTAAAAATATTTTAAACATTAATGTATCAAAATGCTACCAACACTGTCCTTTATTGTTGGTTAGTTTGGCAATTTCAGGGACATGGGGACGCTGGGACCGGGGTTCGAACCCGGGTGTTGCCATTTGGATGTGTGTGTGTTTGTTTTTTACCATTTCTACTAGCTGACCAAAACAAAAAATGCTACGAACACTCACATTTTATCAAACACCCGAAGTGCACAATTAATGGACCGCGTATATGACCAATTCACGCTTCCAGTAAATGCAAAGGGTCCCGTTATTTGGACACATTTTGTGGACACAAATACGGGACATCAAGTCCGTACTGTACGGACATATGGTCCATACATGTACAGACAATTTTTATTTTTATTTTTTCAAAAGAAATTTTTTTTAAAAAATATTATAGATTTTTTTATTTGGTTAATCACGTTCACATATCTGGTTAATGCTATTCATTATCTGGTTAATGCAAAATCTTGAAACTTTGGACATCCCATTTTTTTATCTGGTTAATCAAGTTCAAATATCTGGTTAATACTATTTATTATTTAGTTAATGATCTCATTTTCTTATCTGATTAATCACGTGCAAATATCTAGTTAATGCTATTCATTATCAGGTTAATATCAAATCTTAAAAAAAAAAAATTTGAAAAAAAAATATTTAAAAAAAAATGTTTGAAAAAAAAAATTGTCCGTACATGTACGGACATACGGTTCGTAAACGTACGGATATACGGTGTCCCGTATTTGTGTCCAATTTGTGTATACAAATAAATTTTTCAAATGGAAATTCACATATTTCCAAAAGTTCCAAATAGCAACGGACCAATGAACGTGCCATTTTTTTTATTTATAGTGCAGATAAAAAATCCATCTCATGGTTTTCTTTGCAATAAATCAGTGCATTGTCCATGAGGCCTAGCACAACTGGCATAAGCCGGCGTTGTTAGGCCGGACATTTTTCGTGATTGTTCGAGTTCGAGCCCAGGATCCCCACTTTGCGTGTGTGAGTTTACGGGTGATGTAACAGCCCAAATTTTCATCCTTCTAGGTTAGGATATGTCTTAGGGTATTAGAACATGCTTATAGTTGCTTGGGATGGGTTTCATATGTTTTACAATCCCTTCAGATGACTGAGTATCTAGATGTACCTTTATTCCTATGCTTAGTTATTTCAGTTACCGTATTTCCCATTTTCGAACCCCTTAACAACTCAATTGAGGAACACCCTCACTTTGTGCTAGAACCTTATAATTCCTTGTGTGCTTGATTAAGCATTTCATGTATGTAGATGTGTTAAATATGCTATTGATTAGTTAGAAGTCCAATAAGATTGGCACGGTGCCCGTTTAGGCGAGTCAGGACATAAAATTGGCAGCAGACACGGTCCCAGGGGGCGCCGGGCGCCCAGACTGAAACTCGGGCGCCCAGGCCTCACAGAGAGCAGGCGCAGGGCGCCCAGGGGGTGCTGGCGCAGGGCGCCCACAGCTGATAAGTGGTTGTGCATTTTTTCGCGTTTTAACTCGTTTTGGGTCGGTTCTGTGACCCCGTGTGACCCATTCTGGACCTGAAGAAGCAACCACGACCCCTATACTTAACCTAGCCACTAAGCATCAGTTCTAAAACCCTAAACATGATTAGGAGCTGCTCATAAGACCAATTAAAATAGAGAAAAGTTCTTCTCCCCCTGTAACACACACATTTTTGCGATACGTTAATTAGCGGTAATATTATACTTCTGTCGTAATTATGCTTTAATAAAGCAATTGCTTGTTCCCTAAGTTAGTGACTTAATTAAACCAAGAGCTAATATAATTAAGAATTAATATTTTTATATTGATTCACGGTTCGAAGATCGTCGAAAAATTCTAACGAAGTTTCGGCGCGTTTCAAATCGCCGGGCAGTTTCTGCCGTAAATAAAATTTAAAACGAGCCCCGATTTCGATGAAAATCGAATCGTAACTTGTTGTGACTATTTTTGTATGTTTGATATTATTTTTATTATTTATGAAATAATATTATCATGCGAAGAATTAATTCCTCGCGAATTAATTTTTCGAGATTTTTCCGGCGAGAAATTAATCGGTTTTGCGGTTTCTCGCCGCCGTGTTTTTAAACCTTAAGATTCTAGATTAGAGGGGAATCATGAGTGAAGTGAGATTAGATGGGTTAGAGTAAGTGATGTGATTAGCATCTAATAAAGGTGATTAGGTGTCACTTAACTTGTGGGTTATTTCAAAATTTTACCTTTTATTTAAACCCTTTTATTATTAAGTCTTAATTTAGTGAGTAATGAGAAAAAAAAAATTATAAAACCCCTCCCCCCCTAGCTGCCAACTCGTGGACAGCACCCCCTCAAACCATCACACCCACTTCTTCTTCTTCTTCAAGAAAAGCAAGAAACTCCATAGCCATTTCTCCAAGATTTCTTGAGTTTTCAAGTTGGTTCTTCATCAAAGCTTGGTCTAGTTCTTCATACCTTCTCCTATCTTCATCTCCATCATCATCTAAGGTGAAGAAAACAAATTTTCTCCCCCCTTTTTCCTTCAACAGCCACGGCCTCCCCCTCCCCTTTTGAGTTAGTTTTGTTTTTCCAAATCTTGTATAAATGCTAGGTTTTCTTCTCTATACCATTAGCTATCATTCCAACCATTTATTTGAGTATGAAATTAGAATTTTTCCTCCCTCTTCTAAGCCCTAAAACAGCGCTCAACAGCCCCCCCATTGTGTTGTTTAATTGTTGTTCTAGTTGTGATTAATTGATGGTTGTTGTTGCTTGTTGGTTGATGATGAACCAAAATAGGCCATCGGTATACCCGTAATTTCTTGTAGTGATGTATCTGATCTAACTTTTCAACATTCGTTAAAAAATATATGTATCTGGTGGTCCAATTTGGACCAGATACATACATTTTTTAATGAATGTTGAAAGGATTTTTTTCTTATAATTTATTCCGGAAGGAGTACTCTACTAGTCAATGCAAACCCAAAGTATGCACAAAAGCTTAGACAAAAAAAAGGATTGGCCAATCAAAAGATGCGTCAGAACCATTTCACGATTTGAGAAATCACGTTTCCATTATGTGCAGACCATGAAAAACATGAAATCCCATTCTCTGCCTCATTTCCAGGCATAAACCTGAACGGAAATCGAAAAGCAATTGTTTGAGATTCAGATATTCACGGTTGCATTTTCATTTTTACAAAAGGTGTTGAACATCGCAAAAACAACTTGGTCCCCAAATTTTTCAGAAAAAAATGCGCAGAACCGAAACGGGCCAAATGATTTGCAAACCCATAACACAAACATATATACATCGCTATATACATAAATAATACTCCCTCCGTTTTCGTTTATAAGCAAAACTCACTTTTTACATTCATTGAAAAATGTATGTATCTGGTCAAAAAATATATGTATCTGGTCCAAATTAGGACCAGATACATACATTTTTCAATGAATATAAAAAGTGACTTTTGCTTATAAACGAAAACGGAGGGAGTAAGTAAACTGCACAATCAAACATGGCAAACAACAAAGATTCAAGCAATCAAACATCCAAAGCTATGATACAATTGTTGGGTTTTCAAGAGGAACAATTTTAATTTTCATGATTGAAAAATCCTTTTCAGTGAAAAAACCTCTTCCCATGGATCATGTCATTGCCAAGAATCAGAAAGAAAGTTATTGTGTTTACCTCTTGAAGCGTGCTTTGATCACTAGCGCTGCGAAAGGGCAACACCTCTACTCAGTCCATGCGAGCAAAATCGGAGCGGAGCGTCAGTGCTAGCTGACGGCTACAGGGAGTGGCTAATGTCACAAGTCTTTTTAAGGAGTGAGGCAAGCATGTTTATTTATAGACATCGTAACCTCACCATAAATTTGACCTACTCCCTTATTGGGCTTGTACATTACGAGCTCAATCCCCGTTCATTTAATTAAGTCATATTTAATTAAATAAACTATTAATTAATTAAATCATATTTAATTAATTAATTCTAAGATTAAATTAAATCATATCTAATTTAATCTAAAGCTCTGTATGTTGCTTTATACGTGTGACCCTGTAGGTTTCCACTGGACTGGCAATAATAGTAAATATTACATTAATATTAAATATTCAATATAATATCAAATATTATAAACAGTAATTGGCATCTAGCAATGCATCACTGCCACCCAATTCATGAGAATATGGGTGATTCGATATTAACCTTATTGCAACCAAAATCACTGTGAAGCCAATGTCCTTTCATCCATATGTCTTGATTGAACACGAGACATAAATGTGTCATCCTAGTTAAGTCCAATCATATGTTCCTCGATCTCCAAGTAGACGTGTAATCACGAAATGAGCCCAATATCCCATATTGGCGCATCTCGGCATGGCCACGCATATTTTCACGTCCTACTCTATCGAGTAGCCCGAGACATTACTCCTGTTATGTAGGAGGGACGAATCATGTCTAGATCACTCACACTCCACAACAAGATTAATTATAGGCCCAAGTACCACCTTTATGATCACCCTGTTACGGATGACGTTTGATAGAATTAAAACCTACAACTCCTCATGTAGGAATCATAGTGACTTCAAGTCGAATGACTACTTTACTATGGTCGCCATGAGGAGCGCCTATGACATTTACATAACTGTTATGAAGCGTCCTCATAGTGGGGTCAATCCGGTATAAATATTACTCCTAATATTTATACCTGTCTACCGACTTGATATCACATATTCATGACCCGTGAAATGTTGTAACACCTCATTTCTGAAGCGCTACTAACTAGAACTTAACTCTAATTGCAACAATCTTTTCAAAAAGACACTCTTTTGTCCGTTAGAAAATGCAGTAATTTTTTTTTATAAACAGTTGTCTTTCGCAAAACACAATCAGAGTACCCACAACGTTTTAGAAACATGATGTAGTTCTACCATACACAAGACAGATGCCACTGAAATATAAACATATATACATTTCCGAAAGATATACATAACCAGCTTGTACAATATACAAAAGTAAATAAATATTCACATGAGGAATACACCTAAAGTATGAAGACCCTAACAAGAGTGATCATACTTCTGGGGTACTCTCGGTAGTTACCCACGCAGGGGGCTGCTCCAAAAGTAAACCTCCAGACCTACCCAACCACTACCATAACAGACTAACAAACTGACTGGTCACTAACAAAAACTATGTACAACCAAACAGACGTCACCAATTAACCGAAACAACCCAACACTATCCATATCCTCCGACGGATCCTCTTCCTCATCCTCCATCGGGTCGTCCTCATCATCCCTAGTCAAGTCCACAAAAGGTATAGAAGCGGGTACTCCATCCGGCCTCACCTCCTCCACCAGCACATCGTTAATCCATCCTGCGCCACTGCTTCCAACCTCACCACACTCTCGACAAACAGAAGAAGGATCCACAGGGAAGGTGGGTATCCTAATCCGTATGGGAGGAGTCGGCACAGCCTCCGACTTTGGCTCTGGATCCGCTACTTGTAACGACCTGTTTCTGGACTGCTACTAAAACTAAAACTAACCCTATATGCGACGCACTTTTTAAAATAGTACTCTTGTGTCCTCTGGAAAATGTGGTCTATTTTTTTTAAAAACAATTACATCCGCAAGCATACACAGAGTTGTCACAGCTTTTAGAAACATGGTGCAATCTAAGACACAAGACGCATGTTTATAGTGCATAAACATGTACAAGAAAATATACTTATGGTATGAAGACCTTAATGAGAGCAATCATACCCTGGGGGTACTCCCGGCAGACACCAACGCAGGGGGCTGCTCCAAAAGTATGCCACCAGTTTACCATGCAGCACACAAAAGACATCCACCAAGCCCGACTGATCACCAAAACAAATGGTACACTATAAACAAAATACTACTGTCATTCAAAATACAAAACAAGCAGTCAAACAATCACAGCAGCTACAGATAGCTATCTGAGTCCTCAGACGGATCCTCCTCGTCATCATCCTCCATCGAGTCCGCCGCATCCTCTCCAGTCAAGTCTATGAAAAGAACCATAGCAGGTATACCTTCTAACACGTCCTCCTCTACCAGCACCTCCTCAATGAATCCGTTGCCGCTACATCCTGCCTCAGCGTACTCTCGACATACCGGTGAAAGATGTCCCGGTGGAGTAGGTGTCCTGACAATCATGGGAAAAGCCGGCTCTGTATCAGGCTCAGGCTATGCCAAAGAACTCGGGGTAAGTGCCGCTTGAGATGTAGAAGCTCCAGTAGTCCCATGCCTGATCACGCTCTTTCGAGCGGTCATCCAAATTCTCGCTCCCCTAGGCAGAGGTGCATAACGAGTAGTAATACGCCTCGAAATCTCCAAAGATCCCTCCAGCAAAGAAGATGATACTGGCATCGCCTGCTCTCTCTGAAAGCTGCGCCAAGCATCCACCACCTGCATGGTCCTTATCGAAAAACTAACTGTACGCCTAGATGTCTCCTGTCTCAGCACTAGTCCATGAACTCGAAAAGTCTGTACTACGTCCCCTGTATATACAACATGGCGGGAGGTGGGGTCGAACTCCATCGCCGCGGGCATCTCGATATCCGAAAAATCAAACATGATCTCCGGCGATGTCATCATCGCCGGTATCACCAGGGTCTTCGTCATCGCCTGGGTTACCATCATGGGTTGAAAGAACCACGGGAAAAGGGTCAACTTCTCAAATAAACATAGAAACAACAAACATAAAGCAAGAGACGATAAGATGCACAAATGCCAATAATGCAACTCTGACACACTCTCTCAAGACACTTTCGACAAATTTCTAGAAGTAACACCGAACAAGCTGCTGAAATCCAGCCATAGGCTTTGGGTTCCAAGACCACCCTAGGATATTCAGGACGAGTTCCTTGACGTTAAGACGTCTAACTAAGCTGCCAAAAATCAAGGGGGTCCTAGCACCCTAAGTTTATTCGGGATATAGTTCAAAAATGCCACGACGACACTTTCTCCACCCCATGAATAAATCGACGCATACAATGATTCAAGGAAGCATGATGAATAAATTAACTCATATGATAATTCAAGAAAGCAACTCGAATAATTATTCAACCGCATATTAAATAAATATTCACATAAAGCTCAAATACAAGACAACCCAATTCAACAGTATCAAGCAATCAAGTCATATCACAACAGTCGAAATACAATTCATCCCTCTGCAGCTTGTAACACCCCGTTTCCGGAGCGCTATAGTGCAACCCAATCTAATGCTGAAAACATTTAATGCTTATATGTTTTCAGTTAAAGAGTACTCTTATGTATTTCGCAATGGAAAAATAGGCGTAAATTTTATTTTTTCCCTTTGAAACCCTTTTCAAAATGAGACATTGAGTACTACAGTTTTCTAAATGATGCCAATTCAGACTTTTGCAAATATCAAAGTATAATGCATCACAAAGTAATACTTCACATAACATAATCATTTCGCACTAAGGCGAGGTTTTCTGAAAAGAGTAAATACAACACAACAAATACAAAACCCTAAACTAAGCTGGCCAACAACTATAACTTTTACTGAGAAACAGCTCAGCAAGACCAAACACAAAGTACTCAGAGAAATCTTCCTCCACTGGCTCAATCTTCAATGCTCCTGGAAGGACGAAACTGAGGCAGCTACCGAGCTCCATCTGGAAGTGACATCCATAAGGATATCCAATCCAACAACAGTGCAAGGGTAAATCCTTTGTCCACGAGTTTATCATAGGCTATGTCGCATGCAAACAATATATACATATATAATACAACAACATGCTTTTATATACATATACATACTTAATAGACCGCACGCATCATCATGGTATATCAAGCATTGCATGTGAGCAAACAAAACAACCAACAGATCAACAATCAAGTCACCACAATATCAAACTATTGCATGTGAGCAGGCAAATCTATCAACAGATAGTGATCAAGTCATCACAATATCAAATTCATCAAACCCTTCATCACATATTATAAATGTGGTTAGCTATGCATGTCAATGCAGTATGACAAGTTGTGTATACACCTGCAGCCTTAATAGGTCACAGTATGACGAGGACTACTTTCCCAACGTCCGAACAAAATAGCGTCTGCTTAGGCTTGCCACTACTTTGGCGTGCCTCTACTTAGGCAATGCAGTGTCAACTCGCCTTTTGAAGTCTGTATGACCAATCAAACGCTGCGAGTGACATGACAACTCGTCTTTTGAAGTCTTTAAGACCAATCAAACGCTTCGAGTGTCGATGCTCAATGGTTAGTACGCATCCAAACAAATTCAACAATATAGCATGCTCACCATAGTGAACGCCTGAGTGATATCCAACAAATTCAACAATATGGCATGCTCACCGTAGTGAACGCCCGAGTGATATCCAACAAATTCAACAATATGGCGTGCTCACCGTAGTGAACGCCTGAGTGATATCCAACAAATTCTACAATATGGCGTGCTCACTGTAGTGAGTGCCCGAGTAATATTTTAATTAATCAATGCGGATCGACGAACCCTCACTCACTCAACTTAGGGGGTTTCCAAAGTCCGGGTGTTCAATTACGGAACGCTAGTCCCAATCTTAGATCAGAACTCTAGGCACGTAATGCGGAATACTAGGCTCAATTTTTAGGTTGAGATACTAGGCACGCCATACGGAACACTAGGTCCAATCCTTAATCAAGAAAAAGCACACGCAAGCAGGACATTAAGTCCCAGCACAGGACACATGGCCCATATGCCCAATAAGAACACTAGGTTCCCTATGTTTTATTCTTTCGAAATCCCAAATCATGAAATCTCTTTCTCAGTTCTTGTATCACTCCTATGTATCTGAAAATACTTTTTAGTTCTAGGTCGTTGAAACCCTAGTTGTGCTAAATAACACACTGGAAGAATTCCCAAGAAAGAGAGGTGGTGCGAACACTCTTAATTACCAAGTCTTTCATAGCCAGAATTTTCTCAGGCGCATCATTTAACCCAACCGTTTTCACAAATTGTACTATTTATTTCAAGTTCTTTTCTCTACTATTATTCCATTGAAATTTCCTTGCAAGCTTTGGCTAGTTGTACTAAAACCCTCACACTTACTTTTAAATCAAAATGCCCTTAACAATTTGTTTACGAAATCAGAATCCGGCTTGTGGAATCGCATCAGATTTACCGATGTAAATCGTCAACCAATAGCAGTCGATCAACGCATTGTTAATTAATCCATTATCAACAATAATGTTTTTCATATTCCAATTCAATACCTAGTTCTAATGAAATCCAAGGTGATTCAAGGAGAACAATACAACTCATAATGCCATGTAGGGCCAAGAACAAGCTACATATTATCATCAATTTCAAGTCCAATTAAATCAATCAAGTATGATTTAAGTCACACAATACAATTCAGTCTTGCCACACAGGGCCAAATCAATACACAGCATTTCATGCTACAACATCTCAACGGCACATAGTTATACTACAAGTACTACCACACAATCAATCAACAATCAAGCAAACAACACACAAGGCAAAAAGCCCAAACTCATTATGTAAGAGTTTTCCTTACCTTGGGCGCTTTAACAATCCAAGCAAGGTAAATTCGAACTATCATCAAGTCGTACCTCGCGCGTAACCTAACAACACAAGTTTCAATCAATTAAAACCAAAACTCAAGCCCTAATACCTATAGGGCAGCCTCAGCTCTAAGGTTCCTAAAGCCTAAGAATTACTCACTTAATCCCATTTGGTTCACACCTAGTCACATATCATGAAACAAGTTCAAACTATGCAAGTTTTCAAGCTTTTACAAAAGCTACACACTTAGGAAAATAGCTACACCAAAATTTACCAATTAGAATAGTGTTTTACCAAATGAATAGTGTTTTCCAAACTTTGAACAACTTTTCAAAACACTAAAACATGTCACAAAATTCTAGAAGTAAATTCATTACAAGTTTAAAACAATTTTTGCGACATAACCCAAAACTTCTTCCAAAATCCTGCTTCTTTGAATTGTTTTGCTAAATCAAATCATCAACCACTTTTACAACTTTTTTTAAGCATAAATGCAAGTCAAGAACAAGTTAGAAATCTCCCTTGAAGGTCACGATTTTTGGAAGTTCAAAAACAACTTCAAGGTTCTAAACCTTTAACTCCTAAATCATGCAAACTTTATTTAATCAAACCTCTTACCAAAACCAAACTTCTTTACCACTTTAATACAATTAAAAACAAGTTGAAACTCACCCAAATCATGCTATTAAGCTACTGTTTTGAAAGCTCCAAAACAGCCCCAAATTTGATTTATTTCAAACAATTTTTCAAAGCTTTAAACCTAGCAATCTTTATAGTTCCAAAACCTTAACCAAAAGCTAACTTCTTAAACACTTAAAACACTTTGAAATCAATTTAAAACATCCCCCTAAATCATATTATAAGCCGCGGTTTCAGCCCCCCTTTTCAACAAATTGGTTTTTTCCAAAATTTTGTAAACATGATTATAAGACTAGTTTCCAAACTTAGCAAGTATAACCCATCAAGAATCAACCCTAAAACAACAAAACTCAAACATACCAAGGCTTAGAACAGCCCCTAGGTTTCGGGCAGAATAGATTTAGGGTTTTCCAAGTTTTATAAAATCAAGAACAAGCTAATACATGGAAGGGAATAAGGAGTTATGAAATTAGTCATGCAATACTAGCCAAGACAAGCACTATAACTCAAAAATAGCTCCTAAAACCTTCAAAACCCATAACATGGAACTCAAGAGAGATGAAAGAAGGTTCATGGAGATTACCAAGAGATTAGGTGATGGTTTAACAGGGATTGAGTAGTAAGGAAGTAAAGATGCAACTTTGGTCAACAAAACTTCAAAAATCAAAGCTTTCCTCTTCAAGTTTTTTCTTAAGTTCTTCAACAATGGAGGAGTGAATGGGGCTGATTGTGTTTAGGGGAAGAAAGCCACGAAATTTTTAGGGACATGGAAGGAAGAAATTTCTTCATTTAGTTGAAATTTAACTAATTACTTACAAACTAACCAACAAAACTAACTACCCATTACCTCCTAAGCCAATCAAAAGCCTCCATTCAAAATGGTGTGCTACCATCATGTGGCTTGCATCCTATTGGTCCACCTACAGCCCACAATCTTGCTCACCAAGTAAGGGTTTCGCTACGACGCGTTTTCGCTCAACCGGGTGCACGACGTTACGCGTATATTAGGTTTTTATACTAAAAACTCCCAAAAATAATTCTAATTATAAACCCACACCCAAAAATTACAAATGTTCCTCGCAGCATAAGAAAAGTACCCATGTTTCTCGTTTTCTCGAAATGTGAACCGAAACGTTGCGATTAGACAGTTTCTGGCCATAGAAAATACACTAAATATTTTCTGATGCCCAAAAATTCTAGAAAAATTACAATAAATCCTAAATATTGGAAAATGCTAAGATCTCAAATTTTATAAAATGGATCACGTTAGGGTATGTTTCAGTTAGAAACACACACAATAGCCTAGTTATGGCAGAATTCAATAGAATTCTCGCAGCATAATAAAAACTGTAAATTAGTGAGGATCACTAATTTCAATTTCTCTTATTAACTAGATATTATACAAACAATAAAATCATCAAGGCAAAATCTTTAAAATCATAGTCATATTAAATATGACATAAAACAGACAATTAATACAATAACTAGACAATAAAAATCCAAACTATGACTTAAAAATATTTATTAAATCCTAAAAATTATTTCTCTTTCAATAAAATAATTTTATTTAATCAAACAACAATCTTTCACATTTTTTGATATTAATTCATATTAAAAACAGTATACATCTAAACTGTCTCTTAATATGAATTAATTGTTAAAACAGTAAATTGTTTAAATAAATCTTGGTAGTTCTTCGTACTTTTAACAAACCATTGAGGTGATCAATCTCTATGATTTATTTTCAAGTAGTCGGAAAATATAAAATAATTTTCATAAAAATTGGGATGTTACATAGCTCAATGGAGTTGACAGAGAGGAAATCAAACAAGTGTGGGGGGTTGGGGACAACTGCCAACCACTTGCAGACAAGCCCACTAAATAATCATAATGAAAGTTTTAAGAATTAAAAATCAAAGGGGTACGAGACCCTCACTTCGAACCTTGAGGTTCTCAGACTTCTTTGCTTTATAACAGAAATTTAAAATCTATCCATATCTACAAGTTACCCTTACCAAAGTCGTCCGCTAGCGTGGTACCGCTCACCTCGATCCCGCATCGCATGAATTCGGAATCTACAAGTCCTATCATCACAACGTAAGCTTAGCACAATTCTAAGACTCAACTTAAAACCTTAGGCTCTCATCCTAACCCTTTATCCTAGCCAAACACCATCACATAAAACTTAATTTAAAATGCTAGTTTTTGAAGAATCATTTTTCTATATTTCTAAAGCCTCGAAACATATACAACTAATCATTATAATCAAGTTCACAAAAATAATTTTCCTTCCAAAACCTCCCTTGAGCTCTCGGTCACCACCCCTTTTCTTAAAAAAAATTGCAAGTCTTCCTTTTAAAAATTAGCAAGCCATTCCTAATCATCTAATTATTCACTAAGACATCAAGCAACTTCAAAACATAACCAAGACTCATGCCAAATTCCAAATTCATGCTTTCAAGAATAAGTTTTCACAAGGATCTAATAACTCAAAGTTCCAAAATAATTATCAATGCCATCTAGCACACAACCATGGTCATGAAACCATAAACTATTGCACAAGACTAAGCCTAATCAAGTTCCAAAAATTATTTTCAAAATATTTCAAGAGTAAGGTTTTCAAGGGAATCTTTCCAATTCCTTTGATTCAAATCATTTTCAACCATCACAATACCCAAAGTACTAAACAAGAACAAGAACCAACAACTAATACATGATTCACAACTAAATACCACTAATCCCTCATTTTCAAGAATAGTTTTCCATTAAAACAATGTCCAAGAATACCTTAGTTGCAAACTATTACCCAATACAACAACACCAATATTAAATAGGCTAAGAACAACAATTCATTACATGCTTCATCAATTAATCCCACTACTGCCCTTTTTCAAGAATATGTTTCCATCACAATGGTACCCAAACAACATCTAATTCCAAAACTTTAAGCACATACAACAACAACAACATCAATTAGACTCAATTAACCATCTAATTTCTTGATTCACCAAGGATCACATATTTTCCCTTTTTTTCTCCTCTTGATCACAATCAAGCACAAAACCAACACCAAAACAAGCATGAAAATGAAGAAGAAAAAGAAAAGAATCACCACCTCTCCTGCCCTAGTTGCTCGCGGCCAAGGGGCTGTTTGTGGGGGGAGAAAATGATTCTCTTAACCTTGCTTGGTGATGAAATAGATGAGGGTGAGGAGAAGAAGAAATAGGTAACAAAAGGTGTGAAGAACTAGAGATGAAATAGTTCAAAGATGGTGAAGGAAATGGCTTCCATATGGTTTCCCTAGAGCTTCTCTCTCAAGGTTGAAGAAGATGAACATATGAGGGGAGAGAGAGGGTGGGGGCGCAGTTTAGGCTGGTTAAGGGGAGGGGAAAATTAATTTTTCACTTAAAAAAAATAATACTAGGATAAAAATGTTTTAAGGAAAAGGTAAATAAAACTAATCACACATTAAGTGACACCTAACCATAAAGGAAAGATGCTAAACACATCAACTAATCTATCCCATCTAATCTCATATCTCTCATGATTACCCTCTAATTCTAGAGTCTAAGGGTTGCTAAAACACGACGTAGAGTAATCGCGTTAACGGTAAATCTCCCGCCGATAAATTCGCGAAAATTAATTTGACGAGAAATTAATTCACCGCGTGAAAATAAATTATCATAAATAATAAAAATAATCTAAGACACTCATAAATAATCACAGCAAGTCACGATTCGATTTTCATCGAAATCGGGATTCATTTGAAATTTTATCTGTTGCAAAACTTCCCGGCGATTCGAAACGCGACGAAACTTCGTTAGAATTTTCTGACGATATTCGAACCATGAATGAATATGAAATATTAATTCTCAAATTCAATTTGATATTGATTTATTCAAATCACTTATTTAGTGAATAGGGAATTGCTTATTATAGCATAATTACGACAAAAATTACACTACAATAATGCTAAATAACGTATCGTAAAAGTACGGGTGTTACAATACTCCCCCTCTAAAATAGTTTCGTCCTCGAAACTATGGGTAAGATACGTACCGAGGAAAAGTTTTGGGTACTGATCATTCATCTTCTCTTCCAGCTCCCACGTTGCATCACCGGTCTTCTGATTCCACACAACCTTGACAAGTTGAATCTCTTTATTCCTTAATTGCTTAGTCCTCCGATCGATAATCTTTGCAGGTGATACTTCAAATGATAAGTTGTCCTTCAGTTGAATCGCATCAGGTTCGATAATGTGAGAAGGGTCGGAAACATACTTTCGTAACTGAGAAACGTGGAAGACGTCGTGAATATTTGACAGAAAGGGTGGCAAGGCAATCTGATATGCTACTGGACCAATACGACGAAGAATCTGGTAGGGTCCAATGAACTTAGGAGTAAGCTTTTTGGATTTGATCGCTCGACCAACTCCAGTAGTAGGTGTAACACGGAGGAATACATGCTCTCCCTCTTTAAACTCTAATGGTCGGCAACCCTGGTCCGCATAACTCTTCTATCGACTCTCCAACGTTCTCGTCCTATCTCTGATCAATCGAATCTTCTCGGTAGTCTACTGAATCATGTCCGGTCCCACAAAAGAGCTATCACCATCCTGGACAAACAAAGAGGCGTCTGACACTTACGTCCATACAGCACTTCGTAAGGTGCCATACCAATGCTCGCGTGATAACTGTTGTTGTAGGTGAACTCTACTAGCGGTAAAACATCGTCCCAACTTCCTCTGTGATCCAACGTGCACGCTCGCAGCAAATCTTCTAGTGATTGAATCGTCCTCTCGGTCTGACCGTCGGTCTGAGGGTGATATGCTGAGCTAAGCTGGAGCTTAGTTCCCATTGCTTCTTATAATGCCCTCCAGAAATGAGATGTAAACTTCGGATCTCAATCAGAAACAATGAAAGAAGGCACGCCATGCAGTCGTACAATCTCCACGACATAGACCTCCGCTAGCTTCTCTACGTTGTACGACGATCTCATCGGCAAGAAATGGGCAGGTTTAGTCAATCGGTCGATGATTAACCAAATCGAATCTTGCTTCTTCGGCGTTCTTGGCAAACCCACAATGAAATCCATAGAAATGCCATCCCACTTCCACACAGGTACGTCAAGTGATTGTAACATCTCTGCTGGTCACTGATGTTCTACCTTCGCTTTCTGGCAAGTCAGACAGGAAGCTACATAATCTGCCACTTGTTTCTTCATTCCGGGCCACCAAAAGTGCTCCTTCAGGTCCTGGTACATCTTCGTAACTCCCAGACGAATACTCAGTCCACTCTTATGCGCCTCATCGAGAATTAACTTCCTTAGCTCAGCCACGTTGGGTACACAAATACGTCCATTGCATCTCAAAATGTTGTCTATTCTAACCTTGAATTTCGTCGCTTTTCCTCATGCTACCAGCTCAACCTTCTCTCGTAGTAGCTCGTCATGAGCCTGCTGTTCCCTAATCTCGTCCAACAGTCCTTTAGAAATGGTGAGCATGCCAAACTTCGGCTTTCCTGGTGACACTTCCACGTTCAGCTTCAAGTCTCGGAACTTCTCTAGCATCTCAAACTCCTTGATCATCATTGCTGAAACAAAAACGCTATTCCTGCTCAGTGCATCAGCTGCCATATTCACCTTCCCTGGATGATATTCCAAAGTGAAGCCGTAGTCTTTCTGAAATTTCGTCCATCTTCGATGTCGCATGTTGAGCTCCTTTTGATCAAACAAGTACTTCAGGCTCTTGTGGTCGCTGTAAATAGTGAACGTGCTCCCATACAGGTAGTGCCTCCAAATCTTCAATGCAAAGACCACTACAGTAAGCTCCAAATCATATGTAGGATAGTTCTTTCTGTGAATCTTAAGTTGTCTCGAACCATAAGCCACAACTTTCCTATGTTGCATCAGCACGCATCCCAAACCCTGGTGTGAAGCATCATAGTAAACCTCGTAAGGTTCTTCTGGTTGAGGCAAAATCAACACCGGCGCTATCGACAAAAGTTCTTTCAACCTCTAAAAACTGGATTCGCACTCTTTGGTCCAAGTAAAAGGTTGATCCTTCCTCGCGAGTCGTGTAAGCGGTGCTACAATCTTCGAGAAACCTTCAATAAATCTCCGGTAGTAGCCTGCTAAACCGACAAAGCTTCTGATATCTGTTACAGTTTTCGGTTGTTCCCATGCTAACACAGCTTCAATCTTGGCTAGATCCACAACTATCCCGTCCTTAGTTATCACATGTCCGAGAAAATTCACCTCTTCAAGCCAGAACTCACACTTGGAAAGGTTAGCGTAGAGTTGCTTTTCCCTCAGAATCTGCAACACTTGGCGTAAGTGCTCTTATGCTCTTCTTTGCTCCTCGAATAAATCAGGATGTCGTCTATAAACACCACCATGAACTGGTCCAAGAATGGGTGAAAGATCCTGTTCATGTAGTCCATAAATACTATCGGCGTATTTGTCACTCCGAACGGCATCACCAAGTACTCATAGTGACCATATCTTGTCCTGAAGGCTGTCTTGGGAATATCCTCTTCCTTCACTCGAATCTAGTGGTAGCCTGACTTCAAGTCAATCTTAGAAAATATCGCGGCTCCTCGTAGTTGATCCATCAAATCATCATCGATACGCAGTAACGGATACCGATTCTTGACTGTAATCTTGTTGAGCTGACGATAATCCACACAATCTTGATCGTCGATCCTTCTTCTTCACCAGTAACACTGGAGCTCCCCAAGGTGACACACTCGGTCGTATGAACTGCTTCGACTCCAAGTGCTCAATCTGAGACTTCAACTCTTTCATCTCGGCTGGTGACATCCAATAGGGCGCTATCGAAATCGGTCCTGTTCCCGGAAGCAAGTCGATGGAGAACTCGATCTCTCTCACTGGTGGTAACCATGGTACGTCTTTGGGAAAAACATCCAAGAAGTCACACACCACTGAGACATCCTTCAACTCGATCTCCTGAGAAACTCCTGAACTAGCCAGATACTTGTATTCCCTAGTTCCCTCTTTCAAGGAAACTCCGATATGTTCGGGAGAAAGATAATTGGAGACTCCATGATCTGGAAAAATCACTACTTTTTGGGCACAGTCCAAAAGGACATGGTGGTGAGACAACCAATCCATCCCGAGAATAATATCTAGACCCTTTAATGGCAAACAGACCAAATTAGTAACCAAGGTTTTAGCAGCTGGGATAGTAACTACTAGTTTGAAAGGTAAGGTAGTCACACACAATTTCAAACGGTCTACGCAATCCAAAGAAATAAAAAAATGGGTTGCACCAGAATAAAATAGAACGATTAGGGATTTACCCTTAATCTCACAGTCTCCCTGAATCAAATCATCAGCCTGCTCCGCCTCTTCACCGTTCATGCAGAAGACTCTGCCTTTGGCCATCTGATGCTTCCCTTTAGCTTTTGCTGCATTCATCACTGGTTCAACCTTACGTTCTGGGCAGTCCCTAGTAATGTGCCCCGATTTCTTACAGTTGAAGCACAAGTTATCCTTCTCAGTGCAGTTGCTCGCATAGTGCCCTGGCTTACCACAACGATAACAAATGACTCGTTGCTGATCCGACTCCGCTCGCGATTTCGAGCCATCGGACGGCATCGTCCCTTCTTGTTGTTCCCGAGGTCGATCAGACGGCTTCTTCTGCTGCTTTCCCTTCTGGGCAACCCTCTGTCCTGTGCTCTGGGGTCTCACTGGTCCCCCTGTGTCACTCCTCTTCTTAGCGTTTCTCATAACTTCCACCTCAACACACCTGTCAATCAGTTCTTAAAGATTCCTGATCCTTAGAGACGTCACAGATTTCTGGATGTCGAACCTCAATCCTCGCTGAAATCTCTCGCTCAACCATCCCTGGTCAGCTCGGCCATGAAATGGACTAAAGTACCTTGCAAGTGATTCAAACCTATTGGCATATTCTGACACCATCATGCTACCTTGCTGTAGTCGGAGGAACTCTTGCTCTTTCTCAGCTCGTGCAGTATCAGGAAAATACTTGTCCATGAATCTCCTGTGGAAAACTTCCCAAGTGATTTCACGATGCTCTGTCATCAAAATCTTCTTCACTCCCTTCCACCAGTACTCGACATCTCCTAGCAGCAAGTAGGTTGCATAGTCCACCTTAACATTCCCTGGGCAGTGGAGTGCCTCAAAGATCTTCTCTATCTCCTGCATCCAAAGGTCTGCCTTGTCTGGATTCGGCTCACCGTAGAACTTCGGTGGGTCATGCTTACGAAAATCAGCAATCCTCACGCCACTACATTCCATTCCGCTCTCTGCTGTTGTTGCAGATTTTGCTGGGCCAATGCCGCAGTCTGCTGAGCCATAGCATTAAACTGTTGAGTCGCAGCAGCCGATTGTTGAGCCATAGCTGCCGCCATCTCTGTCATTGCTTGAATCGCCCTTTCCATATTGGGACTATCAGATCCGGTCATAGGATCCCTGCGAGGTGGCATGAGATTCCTCCAAGGTCCAAAAACCTGTCAGAACCTCAAAATTAAAGAATGTGTTAACACACACTGCTTCAGTCAAGAAACAATTCAAATAATTAGCAAGCAAAACTGCTTCATTCAGCAGACAATTGCGATACAACACAACTAGGTACCCGATAAACATAACCCGACATGGTGACCAGCTCTAAATTTCCTATGCACAGTCCGATTAGAACCGAACTACTCTGATACCACTTTTGTAACGACCCGTTTTCGGACCGCTACTAAAACAAAAACCAACACTATATGCGACGCGCTTTTTAAAATAGTACTCTTGTGTCCTTTAGAAAATGCGGTCTATTTTTTTAAACAATTACATCCGCAAGCATACACAGTTATCACAGCTTTTAGAAACATGGTGCAATCTAAGACACAAGACGAATGCTCTGGAAATACATACATATATATATAAGCAAGTAGCCATAGGCAGTGCGTACCAAATAGAAAGTGCATAAACACGTACAAGAGAATACACTTATGGTATAAAGACCCTCGAGAGAGCAATCATACCCTGGGGGTACTCTCGACAGACACCCACGCAGGGGGCTGCTCCAAAAGTATGCCACCAGTTTACCCTGCAGTACACAAAAGACATCCACCAAGCCCGACTGGTCACCAAAACAAACTGTACACTATAAACGAAATACTACAGTCATCCAAAATATAAAACAAGCAGTCAGACAATCACAGCAACTACAGATAGCTATCTGAGTCCTCAGACCGATCCTCCTCATCATCATCCTCCATCAGGTTTGCCGTATCCTTTCCAGTCAAGTCTATGAAAGGAACCGTAGCAGGTATACCCTATGACACGTCCTCTTCTACCAGCACCTCCTCAATGAATGCTATGCCGCTACATCCTGCCTCACCGCACTCTCGCCATATCGGTGAAAGATGTCCCAGTGGGGTAGGTATCCTGACAATCATGGGAAAAGTCGGCTCTGTCTCAGGCTCAGGCTCAGCCAAAGAATTCGGGGTAGCTGCCGCTCGAGATGTAGAAGCTCCAGTAGTCCCACGCCTGATCACGCTCTTTCGAGTGGTCATCCAAAATATCGTTCCCCTAGGCAGAGGTGCATAATGAGTGGTAATACGCCTCGGAATCTCCAAAGATCTTTCTGACGAAGAAGATGATACTGGCATCGCCTGCTCTCTCTTAATGCTGTGCCAAGCATCCATCACCTGCATGGTCCTGATTGAAAAACTAACTGTACGCCTAGATGTCTCCTGTCTCAGCACTAGTCCATCAATTCGGAAAATCTGTACAACGTCCCCAGTATATACAACACAGCGGGAGGTGGGGTCGAACTCCATCGATGCAGGCATCTCGATATCCGAAAAATCAAACACGATCTCTGGCGATGTCGTCATCACCGGTATCACCAGGGTCTTCGTCATCGCCTGGGTTACTATCATGGGTTGAAGGAACCACGAGAAACGGTCAACTTCTCGAATAAACATAGAAACAACAAACATAAAGCACGAGACGATAAGATGCACAAATGCCCATAATGCAACTCTCAACACACTCTCTCAAGACACTTTCGACAAATTTCCGGAAGTAACGCCGAACAAGCTGCTAAAATCCAGCCATAGGCTTTGGGCTCCACGACCACCCTAGGATATTCAGGACGAGTTCCTTGACGTTAAGACATCTAACTAAGCTGCCGAAAAACAAGGGGGTCCTAGCACCCTAAGTTTATTCGGGATATAGTTCAAAATGCCACGACGACACTTTATCCACCCCAATGAATAAATCGACGCATACGATCATTCAAGGAAGCATGATGAATAAATCAACTCATATGATAATTCAAGAAAGCAACTCGAATAATTATTCAATCGTATATTAAATAAATATTCACACAAAGTTCAATACAAGACAACCCAATTCAACAGTATCAAGCAATCAAGTGATATCACAACAGTCGGAACACAATTCATCCCTCTGCAGCTCAATGGAGTTAACAGAGAGGAAATCAAACAAGTGTGGGGGGTTGGGGATAGCTGCCAACCACTTGCAGACAAACCCACTAAATAATCATAATGAAAGTTTTAAGAACTAAAAATCGAAGGGGTACGAGACCTTCACTTCGAACCCTGAGGTTCTCAGACTTCTTCACTTTATAACAGAAATTTAAAATCTATCCATATCTACAAGTTGCCCTTACCAAAGTCGTCCGCTAGTGTGGTACCGCTCGCCTCGATCCCACGTCGCATGAATTCGGAATCTACAAGTCCTATCATCACAAGGTAAGCTTAGCACGATTCTAAGATTCAACTTATAACCTTAGGCTCTCATCCTAGCCCTTTAACCTAGCCAAACACCATCACATAAAACTTAATTTAAAATGCTAGTTTTTGAAGAATCACTTTTCTATATTTCTAAAGCCTCGAAACATGTACAACCAATCATTCTAATCAGGTTCACAAAAATCATTTTCCTTCCAAAACCTCCTTTGAGCTCTCGGCCACCACCCCTTTTCTTAAAAAAAATTGCAAGTCTTCCTTTTAAAAATTAGCAAGCCATTCCTAATCATCTAATATTCACCAAGACATCAAGCAACTTCAAAACATAACCAAGACTCATGCCAAATTCCAAATTGATGCTTTCAAGAATAAGTTTTCACAATGATCTATCAAAGTTCCAAAATAATTACCAATACCATCTAGCACACAACCATGTTCTTGAAACCACAAACTATTGCACAAGACTAAGCCTAATCAAGTTCCAAAAATCATTTTCAAAATATTTCAAGAGTAAGGTTTTCAAGGGAATCTTTCCAATTCCTTTGATTCAAATCATTTTCAACAATCACAATACCCAAAGTACTAAACAAGATCAAGAACCAACAACTAATAAATCATTCACAACTAAATACCACTAATCCCTCATTTTCAAGAATAGTTTTCCATTAAAACAATGTCCAAGAATGCCTTAGTTGCAAACTATTACCCAATACAACAACACCAACATTAAATAGGCTAAGAACAATAATTCATTACATGCTTCATCAATTAATCCCACTACTCCCCTTTTCCAAGAATAGGTTTCCATCACAATGGTACCCAAACAGCACCTAATTCCAAAACTATAAGCACATACAACTACAACAACATCAATTAGACTCAATTAACCATCTAATTTCTTGATTCACCAAGGATCACATATTTTTCCTCTTTTTATCCCTTAGGTCACGCCTTAGGTCACATATTTTCCCTCTTTTTCTCCTCTTGATCACAATCAAGCACAAAACCAACACCAAAACAAGCATGAAAATGAAGAAGAAAAAGAAAAGAATCACCACCTCTCCTGCCCTAGTTGCTCGCGGCCAAGGGGCTATTTGTGGGGGGAGAAAATGCTTCTCTTAACCTTGCTTGGTGATGAAATAGATGAGGGTGAGGAGAAGAAGAAATAGGCAACAAAAGGTGTGAAGAACTAGCGATGAAATAGTTCAAAGATGGTGAAGGAAATGGCTTCCATATGGTTTCCCTAGAGCTTCTCTCTCAAGGTTGAAGAAGATGAACATATGAGGGGAGAGAGAGGGTGGGGGCGCAGTTTAGGCTGGTTAAGGGGAGGGGAAAATTAATGTTTCACTTGAAAAAATAATACTAGGATAAAAATGTTTTAAGGAAAAGGTAAATAAAACTAATCACACATTAAGTGACACCTAACCGTAAAGCAAAGATGCTAAACACATCAACTAATCTATCCCATCTAATCTCACATCTCTCTTGATTACCCTCTAACTCTAGAGTCTAAGGGTTGCTAAAACACAACGTAGAGTAATCGCGTTACCGGTAAATCTCCCGCCGATAAATTCGCGAAAATTAATTTGACGAGAAATTAATTCACCGTGTGAAAATAAATTATCATAAATAATAAAAACAATCTAAGACACTCACAAATAATCACAGCAAGTCATGATTCGATTTTTATCGAAATCGGGATTCATTTAAAATTTTATCTGCGGCAAAACTGCCTGGCGATTCGAAACGCGACGAAACTTCGTTAGAATTTTCCGACGATATTTGAACCATGAATGAATATGAAATATTAATTCTCAAATTCAATTTTATGTTGATTTATTTAAATCACTTATTTAGAGAATAAGGAATTGCTTATTATAGCATAATTACGACAAAAATTACACTATAATAACGCTAAATAACGTGTCGTAAAAGTACGGGTGTTACACTACTAGACTAGGTGTGTCTACCGCTGCTCGTGAAGTGGAGGCTCCCAACGCCCAACGCTTCATGCCCACGCTCTTACGAGCGATCCGCCTAACCTTAGCACCACCAGGAATGGGTGCGTAACGAAAATTTGTCTCCCTAGGTATCTCGAAGGACTCATCAGCCGAAGTAGAAAAAGTAGTCGGTGGCACTTGATCCTGCTGTGTGCGACGCCAGCTATCCATAATCTGATCCACCATGACAGGAAAGCTCATGGTAGGCCAAAAGATCTTCTGCTGAACTGCCAGTCCATCCACACGAAAAGTCTCAACCACATCCCATGTATATACAACTCGGCCTGAAGTGGGGTCGAACTCCATAGCCGAGGGAATCTTCATATTTGGGAAGTCAAAGACCACATCCGACGACGTCGTCATCGCCGGGATCTCTATCGCATTCGCCATCCCCTGGGTTACCATCATCAATTGAAGGAACCACGGGCAAGGGTCAACTTCTTAGATAAACAAGAATAACACAGTACAACATAACATGCAATCCAATAAATATGCACAATGCATACAAATGCGACTACATGCCACTGTTTATGATTCCGGAATTCCATACACTATGGTCAGTCGATCTGTACGTACTAGAACAGGCATTGCCCCATGCAATGGTTCGACTAACGACGCCCCTAAATTCTTTTGGCCATGAGGCAATCCATCACCCTAGGATATTCAGGTCGAAGTTATACCACAATGCTTGACAATGCATTCCACTAACTCCAATGAACATATCATGCATATGATATTTCAACTAGGCATAATCAAATAAATATTTAACTATCCAACATTAAATAACTATTTAATTATCCAGTACCACCAACAATATATATATCTCCACATGAATTAGCCACATATCCAGCATATCATATAATTATTTCAGAACACAACCAATCAGCAATCCAATCAGCTTACATTCACAACTTCATATTCAACAAACATAAGCATATGAACATCAACCACATTTCAGCATCTAATAACATAACACTAATTATATCTGAAAGTAGCCCTTACCAACGATACACTACTCACGTGTCCAAGCACATCACAACTTACTCAGCACGAACAACGCTCAAGGATCCTATCAACACATCAAGGCTTAGTACAAATCTAGTCTACTCAAAATAATTCCCTAGGCATAGATTCAATTCTAACTCCTAGGTTTTCAAACCCAAAAATCTTTTTAACAAGGTACACACACTTGAAATGATAAACACTTTGAATCTAAATGCTTTTAAAGACTAAGACTTACTTGAAAGAATACACAAAGTTGAAAAACAAGGTTTTAAATACTAAACTCATTTCTTTTTAAAACTTAAGACATGAAACAATACTAAAATTAAATACTTTTCAGCAAAATCCTTGAATTAAGAATCCATTAGGCTTTAGGATCACAAAATCCTAATTTGTCTTAAGTGTTTCATTGCCTTAACAATCGAAACAACTTCCAATCAAATCAAGCTATTTCCAAAAAAAATTCCAAAACTTTTCCAAAAAAAAATTGCAAAACTTTTCACTTAATCAAAACAACACCACTCAGCATTTAATTTCTTTCACAAAACAACAAATGTTTCTAAAACAAAAGCATTATCCAAGTCAAATACCCAATCATGGCTTTTTCAAGAACAAGGGTTTCACAAAATTCACCATTCCTTTGATCCAAATCAAAAATTAACAACTACAACAACAATAACAAGGAACAAGGAACAAGAACCACAAATCAATTTAGGGATTTAAATGGAGGATCACTTAACCCCTTCTCCTAGACCATTGATCTTGGGTTTGAGAAATTTGGGGAAAAACATGTTCATCTCTCCCATGATCCCATTCACGCCATATTTAAAGCATTTAAATAAGAAAAAAGCAAGAAAAATAACTCCTACACCTAAAAATGGTGCTCATAATTTTGGGGCTGAAAATGGGGGAAGAAGAAGTTGATTTTCTTCTTACTTACAAGGCATGGAAGGAGTAATCAAGTAGAAGAAGAAACTAGGAGCAAGTATGGTTGAAGAATGGAAGTAAAATCAAGCCAAAAAGATGAAGGATGGTGGATGCCATGGAAAGACCTTAAGCTTTTTCTCAAGAGCAAGTAAAAGAAATGAAATGAAGTGAGAATGGGGTGGGGGGTCGCGGCCAGCTGAAGGAAAAAAGGGAGGGATTAAAAAGAAATTTTAATTAAAAGATAAACACTTGGTTAAAAAAGATTTAAAATAAGAATAAAGCAATTAGTCACTAAAAGCATGACACCTACACTTAAAAAGCTAGATTCTAATCTAATCACAAGTCTAAACATCTAATCCCTCTCTTCTTATGATTACCCCCAAATCCTAGAGTCTTAAGTGTACTAAAAATACGGCGTCGAGTAACCACTTTCCCGATTAATTCTTCGCCAATAAAATCGCGAAAATTAATTTATGTAGAAATTAATTCACCGCGTGATAATAATTTATCATAAATAATAAAAACAATTGAAAACACTCAATCATAATCACAACAAGTTACGATTCGATTTTCATCGAAATCGAAAATCGGAGTTCGTTTAAAATTTTATTGCGTATAAAAACTATCCGGTGATTCAAAACACGGCAAAACTTCGTTTGAATTTTTTGACGATTTTTGAACCATAATTAATATATAATATTAATTCTCAAATTTAATTTTATCTTGATTTTATTCAATCACTTACATAGCCAACATGAAACTGCTTATTATAGCATAAATATGACAATTTATACTAAAATAACGTTAAATAACGCATCGTAAAAATACGGGTGTTACAATACTCCCCCTCTAAATATAGTTTCGTCCTCAAAACTACAAGTCAGATACGTACCGAGAAATAATTATGGATATTGTTTTCTCATCTTCTCTTCCAGCTCCCAAGTCGCATCACCTGTCTTCTGGTCCTAAACCATTTTGACTAGCTGGATCTACTTGTTCCTCAGTTGCTTGGTCTTTCTTTCGACAACCTTTGCAGGGGATACTTCGAAAGACAAGTCATCACTTAATTGAATCACATCAGGTTCAATAACGTGAGATGGGTCAGAAACATACTTTCACAACTGTGAGACGTGAAAGACGTCATGAACATTAGACAGGAAAGGTGGTAACGCTGTCTGGTATGCAACTGGACCTATACGACAAAGAATTTGATAGGGTCCAATGAATTTAGGAGTAAGCTTTTTGGATTTGTCGCTCGACTAACTCCAGTTGTGGGTGCGACTCGAAGGAATACATGCTCTCATTCTGTAAATTCTAACGGTCGGCGACCCTGGTCTACATAACTCTTCTGCTGACTCTGAGACGCTTTCATCCTTTCTCTGATCTGCCGTACTTTCTCAGTAGTCTGTTGAATCAAATCTGGTCCCACAATAGAGCTCTCACCGTCTTGGTACCAACAAAGGGGTGTCTGGCACTTGCATTCATACTATGCTTCGTAAGGTGCCATGCCAATGCTCGCATGATGACTATTGTTGTAAGTGAATGCAACTGGCGGTAGAACGTCATCCCAACTTACTCTGTTGTCCAACATGTAAGCCCTTAGCAAATCTTCAAGTGACTGGATTGTCCTATCGGTCTGTCCATCTGTTTGAGGATGATACACTGAACTAAGCTTGAGCTTGGTCCTCAATGCTTCCTGTAGTGCCCTCCAGAAATGAGAAGTGAACTTCGGATCTCTATCAGAAACGCTATTGGAAGGCATGCCATGGAATCGTACAAACTCTGCTATGTAGATCTTTGTCAGCTTCTCCACGTTGAAAGTCGATCTAACAGGTAGAAAATGAGCAGATTTGGTCAATCGGTCGACGATTACCCAAATCGAGTCATGCTTCTTCTACGTCCTTGGTAATCCTACTACAGAATCCATGGAAATACTGTCTCATTTCCACTCTGGCACGTCAAGTGACTGTAGCATCTCGACTGGTCGCTGATGTTCCACCTTCGCTTTCTGGCATATCAAACATGAAGCCACATAGTAAGCGACTTGTTTCTTCATTTCAGGCCACCAAAAATGCTTCTTCAGATCATGATACATCTTAGTAGCTCTCGGATGAATACTCAGTTTGCTCTTGTGCGCTTTGTCGAGAATCAGTCTCCTCAGCTCTGCTACGTCAGGTACACAAACATATCCATTGCATCTCAAAATGTTGTCCGATCCAACCTTGAATTCTGACGCCTTTCCCCGCTCTATCAGCTCTTTTTTCTCCTGTAGTAGCTTATCACTCGCTTGCTGTTCTCTGATCTCATCCAACAGTCCACTACAAATAGTGAGCATGCCAAACTTCAACTTCCCCGGTGAAAATTCCACGT
This sequence comes from Calophaca sinica, assembly GCA_037113605.1. Taxonomy (NCBI): domain Eukaryota; kingdom Viridiplantae; phylum Streptophyta; class Magnoliopsida; order Fabales; family Fabaceae; genus Calophaca; species Calophaca sinica. Next base: position 85,383,822 of record CM073735.1, read on the forward strand.
TCAGCTTCAAATCTCGGAACTTCTCCAGTAGTTCCAATTCCTTAATCATCATCGTCGAGACTAGAATGCTCTTCCTGCTCAAAGCATATGCTACTACGTTTTCCTTCTCCAGATTATATTCCAATGTAAAGTCGTAGTCCTTCAGAAATTCTGTCCATCTTCGTTGTCGCATGTTGGGTTCCTTCTGATCGAACAAGTATTTTGAGCTCTTGTGATTGCTAAAAACAGTGAATGTGCTCTCGTACAAGTAGTGCCTCCAAATCTTCAGTGCGAACACCACTGCGGCAAGTTCCAAATCATGCGTAGGATAGTTCCTTTCATGGATCTTGAGCTGTCTTGAAGCATAAGCCACTATCTTCCTATGCTGCATCAGCACGCATCCGAGTCATTGGTGAGAAGCATCACAATAAACCTCGTAAGGTTCTTCTGGTTGAGGTAAAACTAAAACAGGCGCTGCCGTCAAAAGCTCCTTCAATCGCTGGAAACAGGTTTCATATTCCTCAGTCCAAGCAAAAGGTTGATCCATCCTCGTGAGTCGTGTAAGCGGTGCTACGACCTTTAAGAATCCTTCTATAAATCTCTGGTAGTAACCTGCCAATCCAACAAAGCTTCGAATATCTGACACCATCTTCGGTTGCTCCCAGGCTAACATAACTTTAATCTTAGCTGGATCCACAACTATCCCGTCCTTAATTATCACATGTCCAAGGAAATTCACCTCTTCTAGCCAGAACTCGCACTTGGAAAGATTAGCATAGAATTGCTTCTCCCGTAAAATTTACAACACTTGCCATAGAGGCTCTTCATGCTATTCTCTGCTTCAAGAGTAGATCAGAATAACGTCTATGAACACCACCACGAACTGATCCAAAAACGGATGGAAAACCCTGTTCATGTAGTCCTTGAATACCGTCGGCGTGTTCGTCACTCCAAAAGGCATGACTAGATAATCATAGTGACCATATCTAGTTCTGAATATAGTCTTGGGAATATCTTCTTCCTTCACACGGATCTGATGGTAGTCGGACATCAAGTCGATCTTGAAAAATATCACAGCTTCTCGCAGTTGATCTATCAAGTCATCGATAGCGGTAACAGATACCGATTCTTAACAGTAACCTTGTTGAGTTACCGATTATCAACGCACAATCTTGATCGTCCGTCTTTCTTCTTCACTAACAACACTGGAGCTCCCCACGGTAAAACACTAGGTCGTATGAACTGCTTCGACTCCAAGTGTTTGATCTGTGACTTCAGCTCCTTCATTTCTGATGGAGACATCCGATAAGGTGCTGTCGAAATCGGGCCTGTTCCTGGGACTAAATCAATGCAGAATTTGGTTTCCTCACTGGTGGTAAACCTGGTACATCTTCAGGAAAAACATCTGGAAATTCGCACACCACTAGTACATTCTTCAGCTCGATTTCTTGAGAAGCTTCTAAACTAGCAAGGTACATGTACTCCTGAGTTCCCTCTCTCAAGGAAACCCCGATGTGATTAGCAGAAAGATATCTAGAGATTCTAAGCTTAGGAAAAACTACTGCTTTTCAGGCACAGTCCAAAAGGACATGGTGGTAAGACAACCAATCCATCCCGAGGATAATATCAAGACCTTTTAGTGGCAACCAAATCAAATTAACAAAGAACTTTCTACCCTGAATAACCACCACACAATTAAGGCATGCAGTGTTGGCAACCAAAGTTTTAGCAGCTGGGGTAGTAACTACTAATTTGAAAGGTAAAGCAGTCACAGACAACTTCAAACGATCCACGCAATCCAAGGAAATAAATGAATGGGTTGCACCGAAATCGAAGAGTACGGATAAGAATTTATCCTCAATTTCACAGTCCCCTTAAATAAGGTCATCAGATTGCTCCGTCTTCACCACTCATGCAGAAAACTCTGCCTTTTGCCACTGGATGCTTTCACTTTGCCTTCGCCGCATTCACACTCGGTTTAGCCTTCGGAGCCTTGCAATCCCTCGCATAGTGCCCTGGTTGCTTGTAGTTGTAACACAAATCGCTCTCTTCCTCGTAATTGTTCGCATAATGCCCCGGTTTGCCACAACGAAAGCAAACCTGTCCATCTCTAGTCTGACTCCCACTACATGAATTCTGAGTCATAGGGCGATATTGTCCTATATTGTTTCCCTGAGGTCTGCTATAAGGTTTCTTCTGTTGCTTTCCCTTCTGATTATGTCCCTGACCTTGATTCTGGGATCTCATAGGTCCACCTGCACCAGTCTTTCTCTTATCGTTCCTCACAACCTCCACCTCGTTGCACCTGTCATCCAACTCCTGAAAGTTCCGAATTCTCAAAGACACCACAGACTTCTTGATATTGAACCTTAATCCACACTGGAATCTTTCACTCAGCCAATTCTCATCCGCCTGGTCACTAAAAGGACTAAAGTACCTTGACAATGATTCAAATTTGGCTGCATACTCAGACATTGTCATGCTACCTTGATGCAAATGGAGAAATTCCTGTTCTTTCTCTATTCGTGCAGTCTCCGAAAAGTACTTCTCCAAGAAATGTCTGCAGAAAGTCTCCCAATCATTTTGCTAATGTTCAGCAGTCAGCATCTGCTTGACTCCCATCCACCAATATTCCGCATCTCCCAACAACAGGTAAGAAGCATAGTTCACCTTAACATTCTCAGGACAATGGAGTGCTTCAAAAATCTTTTCCACCTCTTATAGCCACGATCTGCCTTGTTCGGGTTTGGTTCTCCATAAAACTTCGGGGGATCATGCTTGTGAAACTCTGATAATCCTCTAGCCTCAGTGTTCCTTTCTGCCCTCTGTTGTTGCTGTAAGTCTCGCTGGTTTATGGCTGCCATCTGTTGAGCCACCACCGCTGCCATCTTAGTCATAGCTTGAAATGCCCTTTCCATATTTGAGTTCTTTGTTCCAATATTGAGGCCTCTTCGCGGGCGCATTAGATTCCTACAAGGTTCAACAAAAGCTATCACACTTAATTGATGTGTTAACACACATTGCTTCAACCAAGAAACAATTCAAATAATTCTAAGCAAAACTGCTTCACTCATCAAACAACAACAATACTAGCACAACTAACTACTCGACACAACAAAACCCGACACAGTGACCAGCTTAGGGTTCCCAACACACACAGTCCGGTTAGAACCGAACTGCTCTGATACCACTGTTGTAACACCCCATTTCTGAAACGCTACTAACTAGAACTTAACTCTAAATGCAACGATCTTTTCAAAAAGATACTCTTTTGTCCTTTGGAAAATGCAGTAATTTTTTTTTATTTTTATAAACAGTTGTCTTTTGCAAAACACAATCAGAGTACCCACAGCATTTTAGAAACATGTTGTAATTCTACCATACACAAGACAGATGCCACTGAAATATAAACATATATACATTTCCAAAAGATATACATAACCAGCTTGTACAATATACAAAAGTAAATAAATATTCACATGAGGAATACATAAAGTATGAAGACCCTAACAAGAGTGATCATACTTCTGGGGTACTCCCGACAGTTATCCACGTAGGGGGCTGTTCCAAAAGTAAACCTCCAGACCTACCCAACCACTACCATAACAGATTAACAAACTGACCGGTCACCAACCAAAACTATGTACAACCAAACAGACGTCACCAACTAACCGAAACTACCCAACACTATCCATATTCTCTGATGGGTCCTCCTCCCCGCCCTCCATCGGGTCGTCCTCATCATCCCTAGTCAAGTCCACAAAAGGTACAGAAGCAGGTACTCCATCCGGCCTCACCTCCTCTACCAGCACATCGTCAATCCATCCTGTGCCATTGTATCTTACCTCGCCACACTCCCGACAAACAGAAGAAGGATCCACAGGCGGGTGGGTATCCTGATACGTACGGGAGGAGTCGGCACATCCTCCAGCTCTGGCTCTGGATCCGCTACTGGACTAGGTGTGTCTACCGCTGCTCGTGAAGTAGAGGCTCCCAACGCCCAACGCCTCATGCCCACGCTCTTATGAGCGGTCTGCCTAAACTTAGCACCACCAGGAATCGGTGTGTAACGAAAAGTCGTCTCCCTAGGTATCTCGAAGGACTCATCAGCCAAAGTAGAAGAAGCAGTCAGTGGCAGTCGATCCTACTGAGTGCGACGCCAGCTATCCACAATCTGAACAACCATGATAGGAAAGCTAACGGTACGCCGAGAGATCTTCTGCCGAACTGCCAATCCATCCACACGGAAAGTCTCAACCACGTCCCCTGTATATACAACTCGGCCTGAAGTGGGGTCGAACTCCATAGCCGAGGGAATCTCCATATCTGGGAAGTCAAAGACCACCTCTGGCAACATCGTCATCGCCGGGATCTCTATCGCATTTGCCATCCTCTGGGTTACCATCATCAATTGAAGGAACCACGGGCAAGGGTCAACTTCTTAAATAAACAAGTATAACATAGTACAACATAACATGCAATCCAATAAATATGCACAATGCCTGCAAATGCGACTATATGCCATTGTTTATGATTTCAGAATTCCATACGCTTGGTCAGTCGTTCTGTACGTACCAAAACAGGCATTGCCCCATGCAATGGTTCGACTAACGACGCCCCTAAATTCCTTTGGCCATGAGGCAATCCATCACCCTAGGATATTCAGGTCGAATTTATACCACAATGCGTGATAATGAATTCCACCAACTCTAATGAATATATCATGCATATGATATTTCAACCAGGCATAATCAAATAAATATTTAACTATCCAACATTAAATAACTATTTAATTATCCAGTACCACCAACAATATATATATATATATATATATCCACATGAATTAACCACATATCCAGCATATCATATAATTTATTCAGAACACAACCAATCAGCAATCCAATCAACTTAAATTCACAACTCCATATTCAACAAACATAAGCATACGAACATCAACCATATTTTAGCATTTAATAACAGAACTCTAATTATATCTAGAAGTAGCCCTTACCAAGGATACACCGCTCACGTGTCCAAGCACGTCACAACTTACTCAGCACGAACAACGCTCAAGGATCCTATCAACACATCAAGGCTTAGTACAAATCTAGTCTACTCAAAATAATTCCCTAGGCATAGATTCAATTCTAACTCCTAGGTTTTCAAACCCAAAAATCTTTTTAACAAGGTACACACACTTGAAATGATAAGCACTTTGAATCTAAATGCTTTTAAAGATTAAGACTTACTTGAAAGAATACACAAAGTTGAAAAACAAGGTTTTAAATACTAAACTCACTACTTTTTAAAACTTAAGACATGAAACAATACTAAAATTAAATACTTTTCATCAAAATCCTTGAATTAAGACTCCACTTGGCTTTAGGATCACAAAATCCTAATTTGCCTTAAGTGTTTCATTACCTTAACAATCAAAACAACTTCCAATGAAATCAAGCTATTTCCAAAAAAATTTCCAAAACTTAAACACAATTCAATACAACTAGTATAAGTCAAGAGCATCAAAATTTTCTCCTCTAAGATCTCTAGGAGCTCGCGGTTGTACCCTTCTTTTCCAAAAAAAAATTGCAAAACTTTTCACTTAATCAAAACAACACCACTCAGCATTTAATTTCTTTCACAAAACAACAAATGTTTCTAAAACAAAAGCATTATCCAAGTCAAATACCCAATCATGGCTTTTTCAAGAACAAGGGTTTCACAAAATTCACCATTCCTTTGATCCAAATCAAAAATTAACAACTACAACAACAATAACAAGGAACAAGGAACAAGAACCACAAATCAATTTAGGGATTTAAATGGAGGATCACTTAACCCCTTCTCCTAGACCATCGATCTTGGGTTTGAGAAATTTGGGGAAAAACATGTTCATCTCTCCCATGATCCCATTCACGCCATATTTAAAGCATTTAAACAAGAAAAAAGCAAGAAAAATAACTCCTACACCTAAAAATGGGTTTCACGGTTTTGGGGCTGAAAATGGGGGAAGAAGGAGTTGATTTTCTTCTTACTTACAAGGCTTGGAAGGAGCAATCAAGTAGAAGAAGAAACTAGGAGCAAGTATGGTTGAAGAATGGAAGTAAAATCAAGCCAAAAAGATGAAGGATGGTGGATGCCATGGAAGGACCTTAAGCTTCTTCTCAAGAGCAAGTGAAAGAAATGAAATGAAGTGAGAATGGGGTAGGGGGTCGCGGCCAGCTGAAGGAAAAAGGTGAGGGATTAAAAAAAAATTAATTAAAAGATAAACACTTGGTTAAGAAAGGTTTAAAATAAGAATAAAGTAATTAGTCACTAAAAGTGTGACACCTACACTTAAAACGCTAGATTATAATCTAATCATAAGTCTAAACATCTAATCCCTCTCTTCTCATGATTACCCCCAAATCTTAGAGTCTTAAGTGTACTAAAAATACGGCGTCGAGTAATCGTGCTACCGATTAATTCTTCGCCGATAAAATTGCGAAAATTAATTTACTTAGAAATTAATTCACTCCGTGATAATAATTTATCATAAATAATAAAAACAACTGAAAACACTCAATCATAATCACAACGAGTTACGATTCGATTTTCATCAAAATCGAGTTCGTTTAAAATTTTAATGTGGATAAAAACTATCCGGTGATTCAAAACACGGCAAATCTTCGTTAGAATTTTTCGACGATTTTTGAACCCTGAATTAATATATAATATTAATTCTCAAATTTAATTTTATCTTGATTTAGTTCAATCACTTACGTAGCCAACAAGAAAGTGCTTATTATAGCATAAATACGACAATTTATACTAAAATAACGTTAAATAACGCATCGTAAAAATACCAGTGTTACAAATGTGGTCATCAGTCTACTCACACAATAGTCTCTATGTATTATTGTCGCCCGATTTAACAATAATACTTCGACTATATATACTTTAAGAATAGTGTTCTATAGTTCAATGGGGTCTCACGATCAAATCATATTTGATGTTCCATTGAACGAACTGTCTATTCTAAGGACTTTATCATGCTATACACTAATAACATAATAAATGACGCCTTTACATATATTAAATACATGATTAAAGTCGTGATACAAATAATAATCTATATAAAATAGATTGGCCACTAGGGCTTACACCAATAGTACCCTCAAGCATCGTTTCGGATCATGACCCGAAGTTTTACATCACACTTTTGGCAAGGAATACATAAGCCTTAGGAATGAGGTTAAGATTAAGTTCTGCTTATCACCCGCAGACAGATGGGCAGACAGTACGAACGATTCGGAGTTTAGAAGATTTACTGAGAGCTTGTGTGCTGGATAATCGTGGAAACTGGGATGATCTTCTACAATTGATCGAGTTTACATACAACAACAGCTTTCATGCGAGCATTAGAATAGCACCTTACGAAGCCTTGTATGGACACGAATGTTAGACACCTTTGTGTTGGTACTAAGATGGCGAGAGTTTGATCGTTGTCCCAGAAATGGTACAACAAACAATCGAGAAGATCAAGCAAATTTGAGAAAAGATGAGCATTGCTCAGAGCCGGCAAAAGAGTTATGCTAACAAGCACAGGTGAGACTTAGAGTTTCAAAAGGTTAAGCACATTTTTCTCTGAATCACGCCAACAACTGGTGTAGGTAGGGCTATCAAGTCCAGGAAACTCACACCTAAATTCATTGGACCCTATTAGATCATTTGTCATATAGGTTCAGTTGCTTACCAGATCGCTTTACCACCGTTTCTTTCCAATATTCACAACGTGTTTCATGTCTCGCAATTGCGAAAGTACATCTTCGATCCATCTCACGTCTTCGAACCTAATGTGATTCAGCTTAAAGAAAATCTTTCTTTTGAGGTTCCTCCTATGAGAATCAAAGACGTAGAGGTAATCTAGAATCAAGCTATTGGAAATGCGACTTGAGAATTAGAGGATACGATGAGAGAGCAGTATCTTGGGTTATTTCCTAGTGTAACACCCTGACTTCCGGAGCGTCACTTGTCTAAACTCGACTCTAAATGTGGATGTGTCTTTGATCAAAAGTACCCCTCTTGCATGGTGTTCGAAAATAAACTAATAAAAAATTTCTTTCCTCTATTTAAAATAAAACTCTTTTCAAAACAGCAAGTCATAATACGACAGCTTTTGCAAAACATGATGTACAATAAGAATTAATGACCATGCAACTGAAATATATTTATAAAAATATTTGCACGAAGGCGATCAAGTTTCGAATATACGAATACAACTCAAATACAACTCCAATAAAAGTACAACGGGAATAATAAACTCTTCTACAGCTGGTCAGCACACTACGACACTTACTAAAATCTCTAGTAAGTTTAACACAAATACAACACCACCAAAAATACAACCGGGTAGCAACCTCCTCAGTAACACTCGTTAGTAGTCTTGACCTCTCTGCAGTCTTCATCATCTGGGTTACATCCATTGAAATTGGAGAACCACAGGCAAGGGTCATCATTCCAGATAAAACATATAGAATAATAACAGCATATACAGGCGCAAAACATATCATATTCACATAATCTCATATGAACATATCATATTCACATAATCTCATATGAACACAACTCCATTAACACATAGTAATATCATGGCATTAAGCATTCAAAACTAATCACAATAAAAATGCACACAATTCCCTATTGATTAAATCTACATACCAATGCACATGATTTTGGAATATCACCATAATACCCATACCAATAGGCTCATCGACTGGTCCACACATAGGATACAACAGACCGGTATCCCATTTTCCCCGTAGGGATTATCGACACTGAACTCCACATATATGATTTATCCACACATAGGATTTTATTCTGGTCGACATCACTATGTATGCATGTCAATGCAACATCACAATTTTATTGAACATAACAATGCATATGATATTTCAATATCACAATAAATAAATCATCATTGAATCATACAACACAAAACTTATCAGCATATATCTCAAACATATTTAAGCATATATGATCACCAAATCACAACACCACTTGAATAACTCAATAATCACTAAGTACAAATATTTCACAACAAAATCACACTTAATTAAATTAAATATTGGAAGATATCCTTACCACAGAGCTTTTCTTCCTCGTCTACGTCAAAATATAGTTACAAACTCGCCCACGCATGCACCCTCGACCTCTACACCCTAAGCAACAACACTAGGGTTTTAGAAACAGTTTCTAAGCCACTAAAATAACACCTAGGCCAAGGTTTTCCAACTAAACACTAGGGTACACAACTCTAAAATTCTTCTAACTTAAAACTGACACTTAAAATACTAAAACAAAGTTAAAAACATTGTTTTAAAAACTTTATAACTTACTCAACAAATTTCACAACTTTCTCAAAACTTTTTCAACAAAACTTTTAACTTTAAAATCAACTAAAATCATTTTCTTTTCAGCCAACTCTTAAATCTAACTCCCAAAACACTTAATTCTCAAACTATAACCATTTTAACCAAATAAAATTTCAAAAATCAACACTAAACCTAGGTTTAGCCCACGGTTTCACCAATAACATTAACCCCAAAATTTTACATTCTTTTAAACCTTTTTAACAACAAAATCAACATCAAAACTAAAAGATTTTGTCATGCAATTTCTAAGACTCCATCTTTTTTAGGAAATACAAAGATTTCTTTAAAACTTAGGTATTCATAGTCTTAATTTATAAGAACAACACTTAAATCAAACTTAAACTAAATCAAACTTTTCCAAAAGTTTTGAAACAACAACAACAACTAAATCATGAAAGAAACAAGCTTTTAAAAACTCAAAATCTTCTTCCTTTTCCTCCTATAGATCAGGGCCACTGGGCTTAAAAAAGGAGAAAGTTTTCAATTGTTTTCTCTATTTCAAAACATCAACAGTAACAACAAAAACAACAACAAAATAACAAGTTAACCAAGTGATTCAAGCTAAATTTTTCCCAAAATTCTCCTCTAGGTCGTGGCAAAATAAAGGCTCAAAGAAGAGGAAAATTTTCACCATTTTATCACCCCGAAACCATCATTAACACTACACCAAAAATTAGAAACAAAATCAAAGAATTTCTTACCTAAAAACTACCAAAGGCTCACGGTTTAGGGTTCTAAACAAACAAGGGGAAAATTTTTTGATCCAACCCTCACACATAAGATCAAGGTTCTAGCATTAATTTGGAGTAGAAAATCAAAGAAAAGAGGGGGTGTTTCTTGGTTAGAAACTCATGGCTATGGAGGAGAAAATGGAAGGATAAATGTTTGGTTTTCTTTCTTTTTTTCCAACTCTTCAACACTTAGGCGTACAGGGGTTCGTGTAACACCCCGTTATCGGAGCGCTACTGTGCAACCCAATCTAATGCTGAAAACATTTAATGCTTGTATGCTTTCAGTTAAAGAGTACTCTTATGTATTTCGCAGTGGAAAAATAGGAGTAATTTTTTTTTCATTTTCTTTCCTTTGAAACCCTTTTCAAAATGAGACATAGAGTACTACAGTTTTCTAAATGATGCCAATTCAGACTTTTGCAATTATCAGAGTATAAGGCATCACAAAATATACTTCACATAACATAATCATTTCGCACTAAGGCGAGGTTTTCTGAAAAAAGTAATTACACAAATAACAACGGCATTACCCTAAGCTAAGCTGGCCAACAACTATAACTCTTACTGAGAAACAAATTTCAAAGAAGACCATAACACGAAGCACTCAGAGGAATCTTCCTCCATTGGCTTAATCTTCAATGCTCCTGAAAGGCGAAGCTGCAACAGCTACCGAACTCCATCTGGAAGTGACATCCATAAGGACATTCAATCCAATAACAGTGCAAGGGTAAATCCTTTGTCCACGAGTTTATCATAGGCTATGTCACATGCAAACAATATATATACATAAATAATACAACACGATGCTTTTATATACATATACATACTTAATAGACCGTACACATCATCATGGTATATCAAGCATTGCATGTGAGCAACCAAAACAACCAACAGATCAACAATCAAGTCACTACAATATCAAACTATTGCATGTGAGCAGGAAAATCTATCAACAGATCAGTGATCAAGTCATCACAATATCAAATTCATCAAACAATTCATCACATATCATAAATGTGGTTAGCTATGCATGTCAATGCAGTATGACAAGTTGTGTATACACCTGCAGCCTTAATAGGTCAGTAGTACGACGGGGACTACTTTCCCAACGTCCGAACAAGATAGCCTATGCTTAGGCTTGCCACTACTTTGGCTGGCCACTACTTTGGCTTGCCTCGACTTAGGCAATGCAGTGTCAACTCGTCTTTTGAAGTCTATAAGACCAATCAAATGCTCCAATCAAACCTCCGAGTGTCGATGCTCAATCGTTAGTACGCATCCAAACAAATTCAACAATATGGCATGCTCACCGTAGTGAACGCCCGAGTGATATCGAAAAAATTCTACAATATGGCATGCTCACCGTAGTGAACGCCCAAGTGATATCCAACAAATTCTACAATATGGCATGCTCACCGTAGTGAAAGCCTAAGTGAACGCCCGAGCGATATCCAAACAAATTCTATAATGTGGCGTGCTCACCGTAGTGAACGCCCGAGCGATATCCAGACAAATTCTACAATGTGGCGTGCTCACCGTAGTGAGGGCCCGAGTAATGTTCTAATTAATCAATGCGGATCGACGAACCCTTACTCACTCAACTTTGTGGGTTTTCAAATCTCAATTAACTAAGAGTTCAATACAGGACACAAGTTCCGGGTGTTCAATTGCGGAACGCTAGTCCCAATCTTGGATCAGAACTCTAGGCACGTAATGCGGAACGCTAGGCTTAACTTCTAGGCACGCAAGCAGGACATTAAGTCTCAGCACAGGACACAAGGCCCATATGTTCAATAGGAACACTAAGTTCCCTATGTTTTATTCTTTCAAAAACTCGATCATTGAAATCTTTTTCTCAGTTTTTGTATCACTCCTATGTATCTGAAAATGCTTTTTAGTTCTAGGTCGTTGAAACCCTAGTTGTGCTAAATAACACACTGGAAGAATTCCCAGGAAAGAGAGGTGGTGCGAACACTCTTAATTACCAAGTCTTTCCTAGCCAGAATTTTCCCAGGCGCATCATTTAACTCAACCGTTTTCGCAAATTGTACTATTTATTTCAAGTTCTTTTCTCCACTATTATTCCATTGAAATTTCCTTGCAAGCTTTGGCTAGTTGTACTAAAACCCTCACGCTTACTTTTAAATCAAAACACCCTTAACAATTTGTTTACGAAATCGAGTCGGCGTGGAATCGCATCAGATTTACCGATGTAAATCGTCAACCAATAGCAGTCGATCAACGCATTGTTAATTAATCCATTATCAACAATAATATTCTTCATATTCTAATTCAATACCAAGTTCCAATGAAATCCAAGGTGATTCAAGGAAAAAAAATACAACTCATAATGCCACGCAGGGCCAAGAACATGCTACATATTATCATCAATTTCAAGTCCAATTAAATCAATCAAGTATGATTTAAGTCACACAATACAATACAGTCTTGTCACACAGGGCCAAATCAATACACAGCAGTTCATGCTACAACATCTCAACAGCACATAGTAATACTACAAGTACTACCACACAATCAATCAACAATCAAGCAATCAACACACAAGGCGAAAAGCCCAAACTCATTATGTAAGAATTTCCCTTACCTTGGGCACTTTAACAATCCAAGTAAGGTAAATATGAACTATCGTTAAGTCGTTCCCCGCATGAGCCTTATGCACGAACCTTAACAACGCAAACTTAATCCAATTACAACCAAAAACCCAAGTCCTAAGACTCTAGGGCAGCCACGGTTTTAAGTCCTAAAAGGCCTAAAAATTACTCACTTACTCCCATTTGGTTCACACCTAGTCATATGTGATGGAACAATTTCAAACCATGCAAGTTTTTAAACTTTTTCAAAAGCTACACACTTAGAAAATACCAAAACACAAAACTTACCAATTGGAATAGTGTTTTACCAAATGAATAGTGTTTTCCAAACTTTGCACATATTTTTAAGGTATCAAAACAAAGCAACAATTTGAGAAACAAAAGCCTTTTGGTTTTAATTATAAACCTTTAACTATACTCCAAAATTTATCCCAAAATCAAACCTCCTTGTATAGTTTTACCAAATCCATTTTCTATACCCTTTTATAACACACTTAAGGCTTGAAATCAACTAAAATTTTACCTTAAAAATCTTTATCAATTTTGGCCACATAAAGATCAAAACATAACCAAGTTTTTCAATCCTATTTAAAACACTTAACATACTAAACTTTATGGATTCAAGCCATAACCAAAAACCAATTTCTTTACCACTTTAATACAACTAAAGACAAGTTAAAACTCACCTAAATCTTGTTCATAAATCACTATTTTTACTACTCCAAAACAGCCCCAAAATTTATTTTATTTCAACCTATTTTTCAAAGCTTTAAACCTACAAATCTTTATAGATTTAAAGTCCTAATCAAAAACTAACTTCCAAATCACATTGATACACTTAAGAACAAATGAAAACATCATCAAAACTATATTAATGGGCCACGGTTCCAGCCCCCATTTACAAGCAAATTCATTTTTCCAAAACCTTGTAAATATGCTTATATGATTAGTATCCAACATACAACTTATAAACCTTCAAGAACTAACTCCAAGACCACAAAATCAAGCCAAGAATGAACCCCCTAACAACCCCTAGCGTTCGGCCAGACCTCAAGGTTAGGGTTCCCAAATTTTTAAATACTCAAATCATGCTTAATCATGGAGGAAAACAAAGGGTTATAAGACTAATTATGCTAATCTAGCAAAGTCTAACACATTAACTCAAAAACTACTCTTAAATCAATGAGATCTCATCCATGGAAGCCATGGAGAAAAGGAAAATAAGCTTACCACAATGATGGAGATGATTGAACAAGAAGGAAGGAGAAAGGATTAGGATTTAGATTCCAAAATCACAAGATTAAGCACCTAAATCAACTTTCTCTTTCTAGGATTTTTTTTTCAAGCTTTCCAAAATGAAAGGAAACTGAAATGGACCAGCCAAATGGAGAAGGAGCCGCGAAATTTTAGGGACAAGGATGGAAGAAATTTGGTCATTTCGTTGGAAACTAATCAAACTAGTTACAAACTAACTAAACTAACTTAACAGACTAACTACCCATTACTTCCTAAACCAATCAAAATGCTTCCTTCAAAATTGTAGGCTACAAGCACATGGCTGGCCTCCCATTGGTCCATGTGTGGCAGCCATTTGCTCAAAATATCTCAGGGTTTCGCTGCGACGCGTTTTCGCTCAACCGGGTGCACGACGTTACGCGTATATTAGGTTTTAATACTAAAAATTCCAAAAATAATTCTAATTATAACCCCACACCCAAAAATTACAAATGTTCCTCGCGGCATGAGAAATGTACCCATGTTTCTCGTTTACTCGAAATGCGAACCAAAACGTCGCAATTAGGCTGTCTTTGGGCGTAGAAAACACCCTAAATATTTTCTGATGCCCAAAAATCCTAGAAAAATTCAAAGAAATCATAAATATTGGAAAATGTTAAGATCTCAAATTTTATAAAATTTGGATCACGTTTGGGCATGTTTCAGGTAGAAACACACACAATAGCCCAGTTACGGCAGAATTCAATAGAATTCTCGCAGCGTAATAAAAACTGTAAATTAGTGAGGATCACTAATTTCAATTTCTCTTATTAACTAGGAATTATTCAAAAAAATAAAATTATCAAGAAAAAATCTTTAAAATCATAGTCAATGACATAAAACAGACAATTAATACAATAACTAGACAATAAAAATCCAAACTATGACTTAAAAATATTTATTAAATCCTGAAAATTATTTCTCTTTCAATAAAATAGTTTTCTTTAATCAAACAACAATCTTTCACATTTTTCGATATTAATTCATATTAAAAATAGTATACGTCTACACTGTCTCTTAATCTGAATTAATTGTTAAAACAATAAATTGTTTACAATAAATCTTTGTTGTTCTTCGTACTTTTAACAAACCATTGAGGTGATCAATCTCTATGATTTATTTTCAAGTAGTCGGAAACTATAAAATAATTTTCATAAAAATTGGGATGTTACATTACTACCCTCCTTAAAAAAAATTTGTCCCCGAAAATTAACTTAGAAATCAAAATTCGAAAAATTATAAGTTAATACTAAAAACATATCATAAGTTTGAACTTTGAAATTCAATACAACATAATAATTATTACACTCAAACAATCAAACACAAAGCATATATTTTATTCATATATCCTTACTAAAGTAAGGCACTACATTATCAACTTAAATGTCTACAAAACACAGTACTACGCATCCATGTAGAAGAAGTCCTCGCGAATGACGCTTTATTCCAAACTACGATCTCTACTCCATCACGATCACGAACACAGCCATGACGACACTGGGTTACAGCTACATACTAACACCAACAAACTCTACTAACACAAAAGCCAACATCAAATCTCTTTAATTTTAAAAACATCTAATTTCTAAAAATAACACAAAGCAAGAGTTAATTTGCATAAACCACAAATTGATCTCTTCAAGACTCGACCTTCTGAAGAACATTATGGTTCTTTTGAGATTAGGTTTTTCATTGCCTTAAAATCATCAAGACACACTTAATTCAAAGTCTAAAATTTAAATCAAACACCAACAACAACAAAATTACTACGAACCTTTTATCAAACTTGAAATCTAGCCTCACACATATAAAACTTGGTTTTCCAAAAGAAAACAAGTTCAAAAGCATTTCCCAACAAGACAAGATGGACTAAAAATTTTGAATTATCTTTTACAACAAAAGAAAACAAAATCTTTCCAAACTTCTACTACTAAATCATAGTTTTAACAAATACCATTTAAAAACTTAAAACCATCTTCAACGAGATCATTAACAAAGACACAATAGTGGAAAACAAAAGAACTATGACACTCACCTAAAACCTTCCAGGAACCCGCGGTTTGGAAACATGAAGAGAGAGGAGGATTGCCACGATTAACAACCACAAAATCACCAACAACATTATTACATTCAGAAATGTGAGAGGATCCATCACAAAAATCATCCTAAGGCTCGCGGTTTGCAGGAGAAAGAAGAAGGTGAAGGTTTGGTTTTTTCACACCTCTCACCACCACACGATTGGGCACGAGTTAGGAGAAGGATGAAGGAAGAATGAAGGTCCTGAAGCAAAATACCTCACGGTTCACAAGGGAAGAAAAAGAAGGAAATTGAAGTTCTCCACCAACACCAACACGCTAGAGAATTTATTCTCCCCTCTATTATTAAAAGGAATCGGCTAAGGAGAATGTGAAAGGAAAAGTGACCCCCACCCCAAAATTCTACTAAGCCATCTATGTGTCTAAAGACAAGATAAGGTGGAATAGGATTTTAAAAAATTGTCTAACCCATGATCATGACACCAAAAGGAAAAGAAAATTCAAAAAAAAAAAATATTAACCACAAGGTCTACAACATCACTTACAAATAATTGTACACAATCACAATAACGTCTATCGTAATACCAAAAATATAATAAAAGTTTGGATTTTGGAATCTAGTATAATAATAAAATACGTCACAGAGTTAAAACACTTATGTGGTCTATATTTAGAACCACGCGCACACCATAATACATATAATATGATAATTATAGCGTCACCTACGGATAATCTCTCTCGTAAATCTCGGCCTGCTCAGCTCCATTGTGTCGCATTTCCTGCGATGAAGTCTTCAGATGATGAGTTCTCTGCTCTACTTAGGGTGTAGACACGTCCCTTAGTGGTTGGCCTTGTAGTTTCAACATTGTTGACAATAGACTCAGCTCGTGGTACTTCGCAGTCTCTGGACAAATGTCTCGGTTCCTTGCAGTTAAGACACACTCTTTCCTTGGTTGGTTACTATTAATGTTGTGCTCCTCATCTTCACCGTTGAAGTAGTGCATCTTCGGATATCGATGCTTGTGATTCCCTCTTCTGTCTATCATGTAGACATTTCCTCCAGCAGCTGGGCACGCAATCTTTGCAGCATCTGCAGTTGATCCACATTTGGCAATTAATAGTCCTTAGAAAAACATCCTGGCTTCTTGCAGTTACAGCATATTTGGTCCTTCAATGAGCATTCATCAGCTAACTGTTCCTTGCTTCCATATTGGTGACAGTTCCACTTCAACTCCTGGCCATTCCCAATAGCCAATGCCATAGGATGATCCTGATTGCGGTCATTTCCCTGAGGATGGAAATAAGATGTTCCTTATTGTTGTCTTCATCTTTGTCCTTTGCCTTGATAATCTGGCTTAACTGAACCTCTAATAGCTTGCTCCTTCGTTTGTTGTCTCGGCCAATCGTGTTGATTCTCCACGGCGATCTGTTGTACAATAGTAGTTGCTATCCCGAATATTACTCGAATTCCGTGATTCACGTCTAACTTACTAGCTCTAGCAAAAAGACTCGTCCGCCCTGAAGGCATCGAATTTCTACAAAGTAAACTAACCAAATCCCCACAACAAATTCAATCATCTGAGATGATCGCACATAATTTCACACAATGTCACGCCTGTTTCAACTAGGAAACATTACAGACAATCACGAATAAAGTTCACATAACCTAGGCATAACAAACTTATACCCGACAATTCCCAACAATCTAGGCCAGCTTAGACAAAGTGATCCGGTTAGAACCGAACTGCTCTGATACCACCTTTGTAACACCCCATTATCGGAGTGCTACTGTGCAACCCAATCTAATGCTGAAAACATTTAATGCTTGTATGCTTTCAGTTAAATAGTACTCTTATGTATTTTGAGGTGGAAAAATAGGAGTAATTTTTTTTTCATTTTCTTTCCTTTGAATCCCTTTTCAAAATGAGACATAGAGTACTACAGTTTTCTAAATGATGCCAATTCAGACTTTTGCAATTATCAAAGTATAATGCATCACAAAATAATACTTCGCATAACATAATCATTTCGCACTAAGGCGAGGTTTTCTGAAAAAAGTAATTACACAAATAACAACGGCATTACCCTAAGCTAAGCTGGCAAACAACTATAACTCTTACTGAGAAACAGCTCAGCAAGACCATAACATGAAGCACTCAGAGGAATCTTCCTCCATTGGCTCAATCTTCAATGCTATTGAAAGACGAAGTTGCAACAGCTACCGAACTCCATCTGGAAGTGATATCCATAAGGACATCCAATCCAACAATAGTGCACGGGTAAATCCTTTGTCCACGAGTTTATCATAGGCTATGTCGCATGCAAACAATATATATACATATATAATACAACACCATGCTTTTATATACATATACATACTTATTAGACCACACGCATCATCGTGGTATATCAAGCATTGCATGTGAGCAACCAAAACAACCAACAGATCAACAATCAAGTCACTACAATATCAAACTATTGCATGTGAGCAGGCAAATCTATCAACAGATCAGTGATCAAGTCATCACAATATCAAATTCATCAAATAATTCATCACATATCATAAATGTGGTTAGCTATGCATGTCAATGCAGTATGACAAGTTGTGTATACACCTGCAGCCTTAATAGGTCAGCAGTATGACGGGGACTACTTTCCCAACGTCCGAACAAGATAGCCTTTGCTTAGGCTTGCCACTACTTTGGCTGGCCACTACTTTGGCTTGCCTCGACTTAGGCAATGCAGTGTCAACTCGTCTTTTGAAATCTATAAGACCTATCAAACGCTCCGAGTGACATGACTACTTGTCTTTTGAAGTCTTTAAGACCAGTCAAACGCTCCGAGTGTCGATGCTCAATGGTTAGTACGCATCCAAACAAATTCAACAATATGGCATGCTCACCGCAGTGAACGCCCGAGCGATATCCAACAAATTCTACAATATGGCATGCTCACCGTAGTGAACACCCAAGTGATATCCAACAAATTCAACAATATGGCATGCTCACCGTAGTGAACGCCCGAGTGATATCCAACAAATTCTACAATATGGCGTGCTCACCGTAGTGAACGCCCGAGCGATATCCAAACAAATTCTACAATGTGGCGTGCTCACCGTAGTGAACGCCCGAGCGATATCCAAACAAATTCTACAATGTGGCGTGCTCACCGTAGTGAGTGCCCGAGTAATGTTTTAATTAATCAATGAGGATCGACGAACCCTCACTCACTCAAATTAGTGGGTTCCAAATCTCAATTAACTAAGAGTTCAACACAGGACACAAGGTCTGGGTGTTCAATTGCGGAACGCTAGTCCCAATCTTAGATCAGAACTCTACGCATGTAATGCGGAACGCTAAGCTCAACTTTTTGGTTAAGATACTAGGCACGCCATACGGAACACTAGGTCCAATCCTTAATCAAGAAAATGAGCACGCAAGCAGGACATTAAGTCCCAGCACAGGACACATGACCCATATGCTCAATAGGAACACTAGGTTCACTATGTTTTATTCTTTCAAAAACTCGATCATTGAAATCTCTTTCTCAGTTCTTGTATCACTCCTATGTATCTAAAAATGCTTTTTAGTTCTAGGTCGTTGAAACCCTAGTTGTGCTAAATAACACACTAGAAGAATTCCCAGGAAAGAGAGGTAGTGCGAACACTCTTAATTACCAAGTCTTTCCTAGCCAGAATTTTCCCAGGCGCATCATTTAACTCAACCGTTTTCGCAAATTGTACTATTTATTTCAAGTTCTTTTCTCCACTATTATTCCATTGAAATTTCCTTGCAAGCTTTGGCTAGTTGTACTAAAACCCTCACGCTGACTCTTAAATCAAAACGCCCTTAACAATTTGTTTACGAAATCGAATTAAACGTGGAATCGCATCAGATTTACCGATGTAAATCGTCAACCAATAGCAGTCGATCAACGCATTGTTAATTAATCCATTATCAACAATAATATTCTTCATATTCCAATTCAATACCAAGTTCCAATGAAATCCAAGGTGATTCAAGGAAAACAATACAACTCATAATGCCACGCAGGGCCAAGAACATGCTACATATTATCATCAATTTCAAGTCCAATTAAATCAATCAACTATGATTTAAGTCACACAATACAATTCAGTCTAGCCACACAGGGCCAAATCAATACACAGCATTTCATGCTACAACATCTCAACAGCACACATAGTAATACTACAAGTACTACCACACAATCAATCAACAATCAAGCAATCAACACACAAGGCGAAAAGCCTAAACTCATTATGTAAGAATTTCCCTTTCCTTGGGAAGTTTAACAATCCAAGCAAGGTAAATTCGAACTATCGTCAAGTCGTTCCCCGCACGAGCCTTATGAACGAACCTTAACAACGCAAACTTAATCCAATTAGAACCAAAAACCCAAGTCCTAAGACTCTAGGGCAGCCACGGTTTTAAGTCCTAAAAGGCCTAAAAATTACTCACTTACTCCCATTTGGTTCACACCTAGTCATATGTGATGGAACAATTTCAAACCATGCAAGTTTTCAAACTTTTTCAAAAGCTACACACATAGAAAATACCAAAACACAAAACTTACCAATTGGAATAGTATTTTACCAAATGAATAGTGTTTTCCAAACTTTGCACATATTTTTAAGGTATCAAAACAAAGCAACAATTTGAGAAACAAAAGCCTGTTGGTTTTAATTATAAACCTTTAACTATACTCCAAAATTTATCCCAAAATCAAACCTCCTTGTATAGTTTTACCAAATCCATTTTCTATACCCTTTTATAACACACTTAAGGCTTGAAATCAACTAAAATTTTACCTTAAAAATCTTTATCAATTTTGGCCAAATAAAGATCAAAACATAACCAAGTTTTTCAATCCTATTTAAAACACTTAACATACTAAACTTTATGGATTCAAGCCATAACCAAAAACCAATTTCTTTACCACTTTAATACAACTAAAGACAAGTTAAAACTCACCCAAATCTTGTTCATAAATCACTATTTTTACTACTCCAAAACAGCCCCATAATTTATTTTATTTCAACCTATTTTTCAAAGCTTTAAACCTACAAATCTTTATAGATTTAAAGTCCTAATCAAAAACCAACTTCCAAATCACTTTGATACACTTAAGAACAAATAAAAACATCATCAAAACTATATTAATGGGCCATGGTTCCAGCCCCCATTTACAAGCAAATTCATTTTTCCAAAACCTTGTAAACATGCTTATATGATTAGTATCCAACATACAACTTATAAACCTTCAAGAACTAACTCCAAGACCACAAAATCAAGCCAAGAATGAACCCCTAACAAACCCTAGCATTCGGCCAGACCTCAAGGTTAGGGTTCCCAAATTTTTAAATACTCTAACCATGCTTAATCATGGAGGAAAACAAAGGGTTATAAGACTAATCATGCTAATCTATCAAAGTCTAACACTTTAACTCAAAAACAACTCTTAAATCAATGAGATCTCATCCATGGCAGCCATGGAGGAAAGAAAAATAAGCTTACCACAATGATGGAGATGATTGAACAAGAAGGAAGGAGAAAGGATTAAGATTTAGCTTCCAAAATCACAGGATTAAGCTCCTAAATCAACTTTCTCTTTTTAGGATTTTTTTTTTCAAGCTTTCCAAAATGAAATGAAACTGAAATGGACCAGCCAAATGGAGAAGGAGCCACAAAATTTTAGGGACAAGGGTGGAAGAAATTTGGTCATTTAGTTGGAAACTAATCAAACTAGTTACAAACTAACTAAACAAACTTAACAAACTAACTACCCATTACTTCTTAAACCAATCAAAATGCTTCCTTCAAAATTGTAGGCTACAAGCACATGGCTGGCCTCCCATTGGTCCATGTGTGGCAGCCATTTGCTCAAAATATCTCAGGGTTTCGCTACGACGCGTTTTCGCTCAGCCGGGTGCACGACGTTACGCGTATGTTAGGTTTTAATACTAAAAATTCCAAAAATAATTCTAATTATAACCCCACACACCAAAAATTACAAATGTTTCCCGCGGCATGAGAAAGGTACCCATGTTTCTCGTTTACTTGAAATGCGAACCGAAACGTCGCAATTAGGTAGTCTTTGGGCGTAGAAAACACCCTAAATATTTTCTGATGCCCAAAAATCCTAGAAAAATTCCAATAAATCATAAATATTGGAAAATACTATGATCTCAAATTTTATAAAATTTGGATCATTTTTGGGCATGTTTCAGGTAGAAACACACACACTAGCCTAGTTACGGCAGAATTCAATAGAATTCTCGCAGCGTAATAAAAACTGTAAATTAGTGAGGATCACTAATTTCAATTTCTCTTACTAACTAGGTATTATTCAGACAATAAAATTATCAAGACAAAATCTTTAAAATCATAGTCATATTAAATATGACATAAAACAAACAATTAATACAATAACTAGACAATAAAAATCCAAACTATGACTTAAAAATATTTATTAAATCCTGAAAATTATTTTTCTTTCAATAAAATAATTTTCTTTAATCAAACAGCAATCTTTCACATTTTTTGATATTAATTCATATTAAAAACAGTATACATCTACACTGTCTCTTAATCTGAATTAATTGTTAAAACAGTAAATTGTTTACAATAAATCTTTGTTGTTCTTCGTACTTTTAACAAACCATTGAGGTGATCAATCTCTATGATTTATTTTCAAGTAGTCAGAAACTATAAAATAATTTTCATAAAAATTGGGATGTTACAGTTCGAACCCCTCCCCCCACCCCTCTAACAACTAACACCCTAATTATTAACCACCTAGCCTATCAAAAAAAAAAATGAGCTTATTTCCTCCCCTTTTTCCTTTAGATGAACCGGCCAAGAAAAAGAGAAAAAGGGGGGGGGGGAAATCTTTTAGTCAATGCTTATCTTAGACCATGACTCCCAATTCTAACTTTTGTTTTTAACCACTAATTTTACGACTTATCACCCTAATCAACTTTTAGGCATAACACCTTACCACTAATCGACTTTTTAGGTCTAGCACCTCATCATGCTAGGTGTTCCTCCTAGAAAATTCCATGTCTCGCATTACCGTTTCGTCGCGTAAATTAATTTACCGAGAAATTAATTCACCGCGTGCTAAGAAATTATTCATGAATAATTTCTTCACCAATAAATCATATTTCTAATTTAAAACAGTGATATAATCTCACAAGAAGTCATGATTCGATTTTCATCGAAATCGAAATTCATTACAGATTTTACTGCGGATAAAAACTACCCGACAATTCAAAATACGGGAAAACTTTGTTTAGAATTTTTTGACGAGTTTTGAATCATGAATTAATATTAGATATTAATTCTCAAATTTAATTTTTATCTTGATTTAATTCAATCACTTTATTAATCAGCAAAAATATGCGGCACCGCGTCAAACCGAAGACTTACAAAAAACTCTGTTGATGAATTCACATTAAAAGCAGCATACGTCTAAGCTGTCTATTAATCTGAATTGACATCGTAAATAATAATTATTGAAAATACATCAACACCATTCCTTATACTCTCAGCAAGTTATTGAGGTGATCAGTCTCTACGACTTATCTTCAAGTATTCGGGATTTTATTGTTAAAACAATTTTTCTCAAAAATTGGGATGTTATATTACCATCCTCTTAAAATAGTTTCGTCCTCGAAACTACGCTCATATACTAAATCAAAATAAAATTTTATCTTAATCAAATCCATAAAATAGTTTGTGACTCATCATCTATTCTCCAACAATAATTCTCTTAACACCCACCATCCCCCAACATACCAAAACATTAAGACAGTCACAATATATATCAACGTAAGTAATACTACAATAATTCATCAAAACCTACTCAACATCACAACCACATCACAACACCGAACAATAATAATCTAACTTAACAACACCAAACACATATTTCACACAATAATACACACATAATTTGATAAACAAAGAGGCCCTTACAATCCACTGACGCTTTACTCCAAAGCCACGATCTCTGCTCAACCACGATCACGGTTAAATGATATCACCAAGAAAATATTACCAACACAACCACTCACACATACCCACGGTTACAAAAACCAACACCAAATCTCTTTTCTTTCTAAAACATCTATTATTCTTAAAATAACACAAAGCAAGAACTAATTTATGTAAAAAACAACTTCTTTTTCTCAAGACTTAACCTTCTCAAGAACACTATGATTTCTTTTAGATTAGTTTCTCATTATCTTAAAATTATTAAAACACATTTTTAAACAACGATTAAAACTAGATCTAACACTAAAACCATAATATCACTGAGAACCAAGTATTAAAAGTTGAAATCATTTTTTTTCTTTTCCCCAAAGAACCTCACAGCTTACACAGACACACACACACTAAGATCCACTTCTCAAAACCATTCTAATAGCTCACACA
Source organism: Calophaca sinica (assembly GCA_037113605.1). Lineage (NCBI taxonomy): Eukaryota > Viridiplantae > Streptophyta > Magnoliopsida > Fabales > Fabaceae > Calophaca > Calophaca sinica. The sequence goes on from CM073735.1 coordinate 85,408,324, forward strand.
CAAAAGCTTTTTGACAAAAGATCAACACTAAAACTCTTCTCTATAACTCCTAAACCACAACAACAACAAAACCAACAAAAGATCTTCAAAGAAAACCTTGAAATCATTTTTTTCCTTTAAAAACAACATCACAGTTTTCTTAAAAACAACAACATCAACAACAATCACAACAAAACATCAACAAAATCATAAGTAATAAAAGTTGAAATACTCACCCAAAATAACCCCAAAAGCTCGCGGTTTTAAGACATCAAAAGAAAAGTATAACTCTCAAAATTATTAACAACAACAACAGCCACAACATCAACAACAAATAACAGGAAAATAAAAGAGAATCCTCCCCCAAAATCATCCCAAAGCTCATGGCTATCAAAAGGAAACAGAAGAGGAAAACAACTCCAAATCTCTCCCTCAAACTCACAGCTACAACCAAGAAAATGGAAGGAAATACAACTCCCAAAAACTCTCAAATCTTTCTAGATCCCTTACTAGAACACACACATGTCACCACAAGATTTAAGCTAAAAGAATTTAAAAGATGGAAGCCACAAAAGGGGTGTTGGCTGTGGCTAGAATCAACAATGAAGGAGAAGAAATTTTCTCTTGGATTCAAGCTTTACCATCACATGGTTTTGGAAGCAAGAAAGCAAAATGTAGATGAAGCAAAAATAAGGGGAAGGTCGCGGCTTGCAAAGGGAAAGAAGGAGAAGAAGGCTTAGGTTTGCTTCCACCAACACTAACACCAAAATACAAAACAAATCTCCTCCCCCTTTTTACTTAAGGTGGCAGGCCAAAGAACAAAAGAAAGGAAGGAAAATAACTCACAAAAAAAATTCACTTGGCTATCCTTACTTCAAGGAATTAAAAGATAAGGTTTGGTAAGATTTTTAGGTATTAACCAATAGTAACTTGACACCTCATCACACCACCTTACCAACACCATACTCTTCCAACCACTCCCACTAATCCTCTAGATTCCATTTGACTTAGTCAAATGGGTCTCGGCGCATTTTTGTGACGCCGGGTAATCGCATTATCGATTGCTCGATTAGCGATCAATTGCGTAAATTAAATTATCGCGAGAAATTTAGTTAATGCATGCCATAAAATAATTGCGTATAATATTTTTCGTTGAAAAATATAAATACGCTCACAAAATAATCATGCAACTAATCACAAGAAAAAACAAAGCAGCACAAAATGTACTACAATGAAAACACGTGTTAGTGGAAAACATATCACATTCTCCTAATCATAAAATTCTTTTGATTTTCAAATCTAGTACAACATCAAAATACGGCAAAGTTCAACATACTAATGTGGTCTATACTTAGAACCACTAATACACCAAAATAAATACTAAACGATATAATAGCGTCTCCTACAGATAATCTCTCTTCAAATCTCTATCCACTCATAACTTCTTCGTGTCGCATTCCCTGGGAGGATGTCTTCAGATGATAAGCTCTCTTCTCTGCTTAGTGTATAGACACGTCCCCCAGCAATTGGGTGTGCGGCTCTAACAGCGTTGGCAGTTGGCTCCACTCTCATTGTCGGACAGTCTTTGGCAAAATGTGCAGGCTTCTTGTACTTGAAGCAAAGTGTCTCCCTAGAAGAACACTAGTCCACCTTGTGTCTTTCATCCCCACAACGGAAACAATGGTTTTCTTGACTTCGTGGTCGTTTGCCCCCACCTCCACTTCCTAAAACAAGAGCCACAAGGGGGTACTGGCCTCAGTGGTCCTCCTAAGGATGGTGATAGAGATTCTTCTATTGCTTCCCACCCTGTTCTGGATCCTGATGGCTTGACCGGAAAGGTCCCCCAGCAATTTTGTGTGCAACCTTCACATCCTTCGTAGTTGATTCCGCCTTTGGTAACCGACAGTTTCTAGTGAGATGACCCGACTTCTTACAATTGAAACACAAATTTTCCTTAGTGGTGCACTTGTCAGCATAGTGTCCCGGGTCTCCACAGCGAAAGCATTGTAGTCCGTTTCTAGCCCTCTTTCCTTTACTCCCACTTCCATCATTATGAGCCATAGAACGGTAGTAGCCTCGATTGTTCTCCTGCGGACGATGGTATGGCTTTTCCTGATATTGTTTTCCATGTTCTTGATTTGGACTGTTCTGTTTGATTAGCCCTCTAGTGTTGTTGTTGCCACGATTGAGTCTCCGATTTTCCATTATCTCAACCTCTCTACACTTCTCCATTGGAGGTTGGAATTCCTGAGTCTCCAAAAACAACACAGATTTCTAAATCTTCTCTCTTATTTTCCCCAAGAACTTAAGAGGTTCATGGTGACGAAAGTCAACCAATCCTTTGGTCTCTGCAGCTTGCTCCTCTCCTTCCAATCCTAGCCGGTCACGTTGATTCTCCGCAGCAGTCTGTCGAGCAATAGCAGCTGCCATCCCGGCCATATCTTGGGTCACTTAATTCATCTTTGGATTTCCAGCTCCAGCAGAAATAATCTCTCGTTTCGGAGGTATTGGGTTCCTACAAGGTCTACAACCCATTCAGAACCCCACACAATTAATGTGTCAACACACATTGCTTCAATTAAAAGCAATTCAGACACTTATAAGCAGAGTTGCTTCACTTAAGAAATAAATCAAACTCACAACACCAAGTTCACACAATTTAGCACACATTGCTTCAATCAAGAAAAAATTCAAACATTCGTAAGGAAAGTTGCTTCACTCGACAAACAATTCAATACCAGCACAACTTGCTACCCAACAAACTAAAACCCAACACATTGACCAGCTTAGTGTTACGCAACTCACAGTCCGATGTGGGCCGAACTGCTCTGATATCACAAATGTAACACCCTGTCTCCTGAAGCGTCATTTCTCTAAACTCGACTCTAAATGCGTATGTGTCTTGGATCAGAAGTACTCCTCTTGCATGGTTTTTGAAAATATACGAATAAAAATTTCTTTTCTCTATTTAAAATAAAACTCTTTTCAAAACAGTAAGTCAGAGTAAGGCAGCTTTTGCAAAACATGATGTACAATAAAACACATTATCACAAAACAATAAATAAATGACCAGGCAACTGAAATATATTTATAAAATATTAACACAAAGGCGATCAAGTTTTGAAAATACAAATACAACTGAAATACAACTCTAATAAAAATACAACAGGAACAATAAACTCTTTTACAGCTGGTCAGCACACGACGACACTTACTGAAATCTCTAGTAAGTTTAACACAAATACAACACGACCAAAAATACAACCGGTTAGCAACCTCCTCAGTAACGCTCGTCAATAGTCTCGACCTCTCTGCAATCTTCATCATCTGGGTTACATCCATTCAAATTGGAGAACCACGGGCAAGGGTCATCATTCTAGATAAAACATATAGAATAATAACACCATATACAGATGCAAAACAAATCATATTCACATAATATCACATGAACACAACTCCATTAACACATAGTAATATCACGGCATTAAGAATTCAAAACCAATCACAATAAAAATTTACACAATTCCCTATTGATTAATCTACATATATATGCACATGATTTCGGAATATCACCATAATACCCATACCAATGGGCTCATTAGCTGGTCCACACATAGGATACAACAGACCGGTATCTCATTTTCCCCATAGGGATTATCGACACTGAACTCCACACATAGGATTTTATTCAGGTCGACATCACTATATATGCATATCAATGCATCATCACATTCTTAATGAACATACCACCACATATGATATTTCAATATTCACAATAAATAAATCACCATTGAATCATACAACACAAAACTTATCAACATATATCTCAAACATATTTAAGCATATATGTTCACCAAATACAAACACCACTTCAATAACTCAATAATCATCAAGTACAAACACTTCACTATAAAATCACACTTAATTAAATTAAATATTGGAAGATGCCCTTACCACAGAGCTTTTCTTCCTAGTCTACGTCAAAATACAGTTACGAACTCGTCCACGTATGCACCCTCGACCTCTACAACCCTAAGACAACTACACTAAGGTTTTAGAAACAATTTCTAAGCCACTAAAATTACATCTAGGCCACAGTTTTCCAACCAAACCGTAGGGTACACAACTCTGAAATTCTTCTAACTTAAAACTCACACTTAAAATACTAAAACAAAGTTAAAAACATTATTTTAAAAACTTTAAATCTTACTCAAAAATTTTCACAACTTTCGCAAAATTTTTTCAACAAAACTTTTAACTTTAAAATCAACTAAAATTATTTTCTTTTCAACCAACTCTTAAATCTAACTCCCAAAACACTTAATTATCAAACTATAACCATTTTAACCAAATAAAAGTTTGAAAAACAACACTAACCCTAGGTTTAGTCCACGGTTTCACCAATAACATTAACCCCAAAATTTTTCATTCTTTTCAAACCTTTTTAACAACAAAAACAACATCAAAACTAAAGGATTTTGTCATGAAATTTCTAAGATTCTACCTTTTTTAACAAATACAAAGATTCCTTTAAAATTTAGGTATTCATAGTCTTAATTTATAAGAACAACACTTAAATCAAACTTAAACTAAATCAAACTTTTCCAAAAGTTTTTAAACAACAACAACAACTAAATCATGAAAGAAACAAGCTTTTAAAACCTCAAAATCTTCTTATTTTCCCTTCTATACTAGGGCTCAAAGAAGGAGAACGTTTTCAATTTTTTTCTCTAATTCAAAACATCAACAACAACAAAATAACAAGTTAACCAAGTGATTCAAGCTAAATTTTTCCCAAAATTCTCCTCTAGGTCATGGCAAAACAAAGGCTCAAAGAAGAGGAAAATTTTCACCATTTTATCACCCAAAACCATCATTAACACTACACCAAAAATTAGAAACAAAATCAAAGAATTTCTTACCTAAAAACTAACAAAGGCTCACGGTTTTAGGGTTCTAAACAAGATGAACTAGACTTAGGGTATTCCGACCAAGAATAACCAAAATACCCTTATTTAGAGTTTTAGAGTGAGAAAGGGAGGAGAGAGAAGCTCAAGAAGAGCTTTCGACCATGAAAAATGAAAAGGGAAATATACTTGTTGGTCTAGGTTTCACTAGTGCAGAAAAATGTTTTAACACCGGTTAAAATCAACATTTTACACTGATTTTAGTACCGGTGTAGTATGTTAGGTTTTTTACACCTGTTTTTTACCCGGCGTAGATAATAGGCCTTTTACACCAGTTATATGCTAAAACCGGTGTAAATTACTAAATTTTAATACCAGTTTGTTTTGATAACCGGTGTAAAACATCTGTATTTTACACCTGTTTTCAAAATAACCGGTGTAAAAACTACCTTTTTTTTAATATCGCTTTGTTTGTCCATAACAGCACAGATGCACTATAAATGACAATTAATAGGCACCAAATTTGAAAGAATTGGCTGCATGATATACAATTGGCACCAAATTTACCGAAAATTCAAACAATAATTTAATTTAGCAGTCAGTTTTACACACAAATAAAAGAGCAATGACATATCTAAATTATTACTAAACTTTTCAAAACAAGGAAATATCGATGTACAAATGGGTTAACAATGTCGTTTGCATCACTTCCCTCTACTGATTCTTCAACTTTAACATATTGCCGTTTAGGAGACGGAACCTTCCCAAGGCTTCATGATTCTTCTTCGTATATTAATGCAGGAATTCTAGGGTTGATGCATTAGTTGAAAAGATACAATGAAAAGCAACCTGATGCATTTTGTCCACCAGATGATAGAAGAAACAATGAGTTCTTCTCTGGATTCTATAATGGTGTCAAGAGAACAACTCCTTGGTTTTCCCATCTCTTGGGGACAAATTTCTTCAACGAGGAGGAAACCAAGGAGTTATTTTCTTGACACCATCATAGAATCCAGAGAAAAATTTATTGGTTTCACCACTATCTGGTGGACAAAATGCATCAGCTTGCTCTTCATTGTATCTTTTCAACTAATGCATCAACCCTAGAATTCCTGCATTATGTGAAGAAAAATCATGAAGCCTAGGAAGGTTTCGTCTCCTAAACGGCAACATGTTGAAGTTGAAGAATCAGTAGAGGGAAGTGACGCAAACGACAACAGCGATGACGAGTGTCCATCTTAAGGTTAGTTTTGGCCAGTACTAGAGGAGCAACTACGACAAAATCAAGCAGTAGATTCCTCTGAAGGAGTTGATGGAGTGTACTCGGGTGCGGTGGGAGAATACTCCGATGCGGATGGAATATACTCTTCGATCTCATCTTCATCCCTGGGGATCTGAACAATGTCCGACCCCTGAAGAACCTTCCTGGTAGCTACGGGCCTCTTGGGAGAGGGTGGTCTCCCCTGAACCATGCACACACAATGACCTGGGCCCCAACCATCAAATTGCAATCCCCATCACGATGAGGATCGCGAAGATGATAATCGCGGTCCTCAATCCTCACAAGCTAGCTCGATACTCCCTCGCAGTCATCAACGGCCTGCTAATAGATGGACGTGACCTCCTCAAAGCCATCCGAGTACGACGGCCCCCACGACCTTGGTTTTCCTCTGAAAACATTGTCTGTTATCAAAATAGGAAAAAAGGGAGCAATTTCATACTTAGGAGAATCATCAAAACAGAAAAGGAAAAAAAAGGAGCAATTTCATCACTAGGAGTATCATCAAAACAAGAAAATAACTTAGTAAATAAAACCTAAAATCCAAGGACATGGAAACAAATATGCATGCATAGTACTTTTTTTTTTAAGGACATGGAATCAACTACAAAAGCATCTATCATCAAGTTCTTCACAAAACCAAGAAACATTGATAACTAAAATCCAAAAAATAAAAAATAAAAATAAAACAAAAAGCGAGTTCTTTAACTTCATCAACAATAACAACAAACCAGAAATAAGAGTTTTCTAGAAATAACATACCTGTCAAATGAGAACGGCGGTGACAATAAAGGAGACAAAAATGGTGGCAATGGTAATAGCTGCGTAAATGAGAACGAAAATGGTGACAGAAATGAGAACACGAATGAAAATGAGAGAAAGAGGAAGGAGAACGAAAATGAGAAATGGTGCTTTACCAGGGAAAGAGAACGGAAGAATGACTGTCGGAGGAAGGTGGTGATGGTGGTTCTTCGTGAGAATGAGAGAATGGAGGAGATGCTTCGTCATGAGAGCGACAGTGTAAGGATTTTTGGAAGAAGAGGAAGAATGAAATGTTTTCTCTGTCCCACGAATAAAAAGGTGGAAACAAAATTTTCACACCGGTTTTTAACAACAACCGGTGTAAAAAGTTATAAATTTTAAATTTTAAAAATTTTACACAGGTTTTATAAAAAACCGGTGTAAAATGTTTAGAAAATATCACTAGTTAATTGCAAATTACCACCACATTTACATTTTACATCGGTTTTTTAAATAATCGGTGTAAAATGTTACGCGTAATTTATCTAACTCACGTATTAATTACAAAATTGCAACTGTGTTCACATTTTACACCTGTTATATAAGAAACCGATGTAATATGGTTAATTCTTATGCGTTTTGTGTACTAGTGTTTCGTCGCGTCGTTAGGACCTCCTATTTGCGTTGCGAGATGATCATTCTTGACACGTGCAGGATACATGTCGTTGTGCACATTCCAAATTTGGCCACATCTTTGCACACTATCGCATCGCCAGTCCCCTTTTCTACATTGCAACGGAACTGGCACCGCTTGACTTACTCGTGCCACGTGGATTAGTCTTTCACATTGCAAGATGTCTCCGTCGCATCGCAAGGCAACTTATGCCCAAAGTTGAAATTTTGCTTCCTTATCACTCCTAGACTTTCCCAAATCCTACTGAGGTCGCATAAACCTATATAAGGTTTATAACACTCAATTTCTTGAGGTTTACATGTTAGGATCTCAGTTAGGGTTTCTAGAGCAGGAAATTTGGTATATCACAAAACATAAAAGCTTAACGATAAAGGAAGAAGCATCTAGATAAAAGCCTAAAAGTTAAATAAGTTAAAGCATCAAAGATGAATGCTCAATGCTAAATCATCAAAAGATTCTCAACATTGGATCATATGAAGCATAATAAGACAAAAATGATGTGAAGATCTAGTTGTTGCTTTTGTTCAAGATATATAAGCTTAAGGAGAAGCAAAAAAGAGAGTGATAAAACACTAAATGAAGATTATACTCTCCAACGTCTAACAGAGAATACACAAAGCACTTAACTGCAAAAATCCAGACTGAATGGTAGAGATGAAGATCATATAGAAGTTTAAGCTATAAATCTCCAAGACGAATGAAAAATGCTTATGTATTAAGCATCATCAGAATGAGCTGCAAGTAGATTGAAAATGCTCAAGGATTATATCAGGCAGCATGTGCTCAACAACAAATAAAGTATTGCATCTAATATAAAGAAATATTGTGTCTAACTAGGATAAGTCATGACACATACTTATGCGCCTTATGACGTATTGATGGATACTCCAAAAATGTCAAAGAGAAAAATCTATCCACAAAGGGATTATGCAAGACTGAAAGAATTGTTATCAATGGTATACTCTCATAAGCACATGAGAAGAACTACTGTGTGCATTCAGAAGGAGTACATCTGTAATATCCCAATTTTTATGAAAATTATTTTATAGTTCCAGCTACTTGAAAATAAATCATGGAGATTGATCACCTCAATGGTTTGTTAAAAGTACGAAGAACAGTAAAGATTTATTGTAAACAACTTACTGTTTTAGAAATAAATTCAGATTAAGAGACAGTGTAGACGTATATTGTTTTTAATATGAATTAATATCGAAAAATGTGAAAGATTGTTGTTTAATTAAAGAAAATTATTTTATTGAAAGAGAAATAATTTTCAGGATTTAATAAATATTTTTAAGTCATGGTTTGGATTTTTATTGTCTAGTTGTTGTATTAATTGTTTGTTTTATGTCATATTTAATATGACTATGATTTTAAAGATTTTGTCTTGATAATTTTATTATTTGAATAATACCTAGTTAATAAGAGAAATTGAAATTAGTGATCCTCACTAATTTACAGTTTTCATTACGCTGCGAGAATTCTATCGAATTCTGCCGTAACTATGCTATTGTGTGTGTTCCTAATTGAAACATGCCCAAACGTGATCCAAATTTAATAAAATTTGAGATCTTAGTAATTTCCAATATTTATGATTTATTGGAAATTTTTCTGAAATTTTTAGGCATCAGAATAATATAGGGTGTTTTCTACGCCTAAAACTGCATTACGGTAGCGTTTTAGCACGCAAATCGAGAAAGCGACATTCATAGAAATACTTCTATTATTTTTAGGGAAATTTTGTTTGATTAATAATTTTTGATTATAGAATAATTTATTAGATTTATATTTGGAGTTTTTGATAGAAAAACCCTAATATACGCGTAACGCCGCACACCCGGTTGAGCGAGAACGCGACGAAACGAAATATCTAGATATTTTGGGGCAAGTGGCTGATTGGATAAGGGCTAGGGGGAGCTAAACATCATCCTTAGAAGCTTCTTGGACAAGTGTTGGCTTAAGAGTGGTGTTTGTGTAATTGTAGTTAGTGTAGTTAGGTTGCAACTAGTTTAGTTAGTTTAAAACTAAATAAACAAAAATTCTTCTGTCCATGTCCCTACCTGATTTCGTGGCTCTCCCACACAGCCAAGACCAGATTCATTCATCCACCATTGTTAGTAAGAACCAAGAAAAAAATCTTGAGATAGAAAGTGGTGAACTTGAATAAAAACTTTGTGATTTAGCAAGTTACTTGATCCTTTATTCTTCCTTCTTGATTCGATCAATCCTTGTGGGTAAGATTCCTAATTCCTTTTCCTTTCTCCATGGCTGCCATGGTTGAGTTTTCATGGTATTTGTGTTGTTTCTCATGATTTTAGTTTTGATTCTTGAAGGAAAGTGATGTTTAAGCTTCAATCTTCCATCCTTTCTTCTTAATCCTTGATCAACCATCACCAATCTTGTTAGAAAGTGTTCTAACTCATTTTCCTCTTCTCATGGCTGCCATGGATGAGATCTCATTGATTTAAGAGTTGTTTTTGAGTTAAAGTGTTGGACTTTGCTAGGTTAGCATGATTAGTCTTATAACCCTTTGTTTTCCTCCATTATTAAGCATGATTAGAGTATTTAAAAATTTGGAAACCCTAACCTTGAGGTCTGGCCGAATGCTAGGGGTTGTTAGGGAGTTCATTCTTGGCTTGATTTTGTGGTTTTGTAGTTAGTTCTTGAAGGTTTATAAGTTGTATGTTGGATACTAATCATATAAGCATGTTTACAAGGTTTTGGAAAAATGAATTTGCTTGTAAATGGGGGGCAGAAACTGTGACTCCTAATATGATTTTGGGGGATGTTTTAAATTGATTTTAAAGTGTTTTCATGTGTTGTAAGTGTTGAAGAAGTTGGTTTATTGTTAAAGGAATTGAATGTAGTGAACTTGTATGTGTGAAGCTTTGAAAAATTGTTTGAAAACAAAATAATTTGGGGCTGTTTTGGGGCTTCCAAAACAGTGGCTTATGATCAAATTTTGGGTGAGTTTCAACTTGTTTTTAATTGTATTAAAGTGGTAAAGAAGTTTGGTTTTGGTAAGAGGTTTGATTAAGTAAAGTTTGCATGATTTAGGAGTTAAAGGTTTAAAACCTCGAAGTTGTTTTTGAACTTCCAAAATCGTGGCCTTCAAGGGTGTTTTGTAACTTGTTCTTGACTTGCATTTATGCTTAAAAATAGTTGTAAAAGTGGTTGATGATTTGATTTAGCAAAACAATTCAAAGAAGCATGATTTTGGAAAAAGTTTTGGGTTATGTCTTAAGAATTGTTTTAAACTTTTAATGAATTTAATTCTAGAATTTTGTGACATGTTCTAGTGTTTTGAAAAGTGATTCAAAGTTGGCAAAACACTATTCATTTGGTAAAACACTATTCCAATTGGTAAATTTTGGTTTAGCTATTTTTCTAAGTGTGTAGCTTTTGTAAAAACTTGAAAACTTGCAAGGTTTGAATTTGTTTCATGGCATATGATTAGGTGTGATCCAAATAGGTTAAATTAGAAAGATTTTAGGCCCTTTTTAGGACTAAAACCACGGCTGCCCTAGAGTCTTAGGACTTGGGTTTTTGGTTCTAATTGGATTAAGTTTGCGTTGTTAAGGTTCGTGCATAAGGCTTGTGCGGGGAACGACTTGACGACAGTTCGAATTTACCTTGCTTGGATTGTTAAAGCGCCCAAGGTAAGGGAAATTCTTATATAATGAGTTTGTGCTTTTCGCCTTGTGTGTTGTTTGCTTGATTGTTGATTGATTGTGTGGTAGTACTTGTAGTATTACTATGTGTTATTGAGATGTTGTAGCATGAACTGTTGTGTATTGATTTGGCCCTGTGTGGCAAGACTGAATTGTATTGTGTGATTAAATCATACTTGATTGATTTAATTGGACTTGAAATTGATGATAATATGTAGCATGTTCTTGGCCCTGCGTGGCATTATGAGTCGTGTTGTTTTCCTTGAATCACCTTGGATTTCATTGGAACTTGGCATTGAATTGGAATGTGAAAAATGTTATTGTTGATAATGGATTAATTAACAATGCGTTGATCGACTGCTATTGGTTGACAATTTACATCGGTAAATCTGATGCGATTCCACAAGCCGAATTCTGATTTCATAAACAAATTGTTAAGGGTATTTTGATTTAAAAGTAAGCATGAGGGTTCTAGTACAACTAGCCAAAGCTTGCAAGGAAATTTCAATGGAATAATAGTAGAGAAAAGAACTTGAAACAAATAGTACAATTTGCAAAAACGGTTGAGTTAAATGATGCGCCTGGGAAAATTCTGGCTAGGAAAGACTTGGTAATTAAGAGTGTTCGCACCACCTCTCTTTCCTGGGAATTCTTCCAGTGTGTTATTTAGCACAACTAGGGTTTCAACGACCTAGAACTAAAAAGTATTTTCAGATACATAGGAGTGATACAAGAACTGATAAAGAGATTTCATTATTCGGGATTTCGAAAGAATAAAACATAGGGAACCTAGTGTTCCTATTGAGCATATCGGCCATGTGTCCTGTGCTGGGACTTAATGTCCTACTTGCGTGCGCTTTTCTTGATTAAGGATTGGACCTTGTGTTCCGTATGGCGTGCCTAGTATCTTAACCTAAAAGTTGAGCCTAGCGTTCCGCATTATATGCCTAGAGCTCTGATCTAAGATTGGGACTAGCGTTCCGCAATTGAACACCCGGACTTTGTGTCCTGTGTTGAACTCTTAGTTAATTGAGATTTGGAAATCCACTAAGTTGAGTGAGTGAGGGTTCGTCGATCCGCATTGATTAATTAAAACATTACTCAGGCGTTCACTACGTTGAGCATGCCATATTGTAGAATTTGTTGGATATCACTCGAGCGTTCACTACGGTGAGCATGCCATATTGTAGAAATTGTTTGGATGCGTACTAACCATTGAGCATCGACACTCGGAGCGTTTGATCGGTCTTAAAGACTTCAAAAGACGAGTTGTCATGTCACTCGTAGCGTTTGATTGGTCGTACAGACTTCAAAAGGCGAGTTGACACTGCATCGCCTAGGTAGAGGCAAGCCAAAGTAGTGGCAAGCCTAAGCAGAGGCTATCTTGTTCGGACGTTGGGAAAGTAGTCCCCGTCATACTGCTGACCTATTAAGGCTGCAGGTGTATACACAACTGGTCATACTGCATTGACATGCATAGCTAACCACATTTATGATATGTGATGAATTTGATATTGCGATGACTTGATCACTGGTCTGTTGATAGACTTGCCTGCTCACATGCAATAGTTGATATTGTCGTGACTTGATTGTGGATCCGTTGGTTGTTTTGTTTGTTAACATGCAATAGTTTGATATTGTGGTGACTTGATTGTTGATCTGTTGGTTGTTTTGGTTGCTCACATGCAATGCTTGATATACCATGATGATAAGTGCGGTCTATTAAGTATGTATATGTATATAAAAGCATGTTGTTGTATTATATATGTATATGTTGTTTGCATGCGACATAGCCTATGATAAACTCGTGGACAAAGGATTTACCCTTGCACTGTTGTTGGATTGGATGTCCTTATGGATGTCACTTCTAGATGCAGTTCGGTAGCTGTTGCAGCATCATCTTTCAGGAGCATTGAAGATTGAGCCAATGGAGGAAGATTCCTCTTAGTACCTCATGTTTGATCTTGTTGAACTGTTTCTCAGTAAGAGTTGTAGTTGTTGGCCAGCTTAGCTTAGGGTTTTGGATTTGTTGTTTTGTAATTACTCTTTTCAGAAAACCTCGCCTTAGTGCGAAATGATTATGTTATGTGAAGTATTATTTTGTGATGCATTATACTCTGATATTTACAAAAGTCTGAATTGGCATTATTTAGAAAACTGTAGTACTCTATGTCTCAGTTTGAAAAGGGTTTCAAAGGAAAGAAAATGAAAAAAAAAATTTACTCCTATTTTTCCATTGCGAAATACATAAGAGTACTCTTTAACTGAAAGCATACAAGCATTAAATGTTTTCAGCATTAGATTGGGTTGTATAGTAGCGCTCCGGAAATGGGGTGTTACAATGGTGGTATCAGAGCAGTTCGGTTCTAACCGGGCCGCTTTGTCTAAGCTGGCCTAGATTATTGGGGATTATCGGGTATAAGTTTGTTATGCCTAGGTTATGTACCTTGTTTGTGATTGTCTGTGATGTTTCCTAGTTGAAACATATTTGACATTGTGTGAAATTGTGTGCGATCATCTCAGATGATTGAATTGTTGTGGGGATTTGGTTAGTTTACTTTGTAGAAATTTGATACCTTCTGGGCGAACGAGTCCTTCTGCTAATGCTAGTAACTTAGACGTGAATCACGTAATTCGGGTGATAGTCTGGATAGCAACTACTGTCACACAACAGATTGCCGCAGAGAATCAACACGATTGGCTAAGACAACGAACGGAGGAGCGAGCTATTGGAGGGTCAGTTAATCCAGATTATCAAGGCAAAGGACAAAGAAGAAGACAACAACAAGGAACATCTCATTTCCATCCTCAGGGAAATGACCGCAGTCAGGATCGTCTTGTGGCGTAGGCTATTGGGAATGACCCGGAGTTGAAGTGGCACTGTCATCTATGTGGAAGCAAGGAACAGTTAGCTGAAGAATGCTCATCGAAGAACCGACTATGCTGTAACTGCAAGAAGCCAGGATGTTTTTCTAAGGACTATCAATTGCCAGATGTGGATCAACTACAGATGCTGCGAAGGTTGCGTGCCCAGCTACTGGAGGATATGTCTACATGATAGACAGAAGAGGGAATCACAAGCATCGATAGCCGAAGACGCACTACTTCAACGGTGAAGATGAGGAGCACAACGTTAACAGTAACCAACCAAGGAAAGATTATGCTTTAACTGCAAGGAATTGGGATATCTGTCCAGAGACTGCAAAGTACCACGAGCTGAGTCTATTGTCAACAATGTTGAAACTACAAGACCAACCACTAAGGGACGTGTCTACACCCCAAGTAGAGCAGAGAACTCATCATCTGAAGACTTCATCGCAGGAAATGCGACACAATGGAGCCGAGCGGGCCGAGATTTACGAGAGATTATCCGTAGGTGACGCTATAATTATCGTATTATATGTATTATGGTGTGTGCGTGGTTCTAAATATAGACCACATAAGTGTTTTAACTCTGTGACGTATTTTATTATTATACTAGATTCCAAAATCCAAATTTTTATTATACTTTTGGTATTACAATAGATGTTATTGTGATTGTGTACAATTATTTGTAAGTGATGTTGTAGATCTTGTGGTTAATATTTTTTTTAATTTTCTTTTCCTTTTGGTGTCATGATCATTGGTTAGACAATTTTGCAAAATTCTATTCCACCTTATCTTGTCTTTAGACACATAGATGGCTTAGTAGAATTTTTGGGGTGGGGGTCACTTTTCCTTTCACATTCTCCTTAGCCGATTCCTTTTAATAATAGAGGGGAGAATACATTCTCTAGCGTGTTGGTGTTGGTGGAGAACTTAAATTTCCTTCTTTTTCTTCCCTTGTGAACCGTGAGGTATTTTGCTTCAGGACCTTCATTCTTCCTTCATCCTTCTCCTAACTCGTGCCCAATCGTGTGGTGGTGAGAGGTGTAAAAAAACCAAACCTTCACCTTCTTCTTTCTCCTGCAAACCGCGAGCCTTAGGATGATTTTTGTGATGGATCCTCTCACATTTCTGAATGTAATAATGTTGTTGGTGATTACATTGTGGTTGTTAATCGTAGCAATCCTCCTCTCTCTTCATGTTTCCAAACAGCGGGTTCCTGGAAGGTTTTAGGTGAGTGTCATAGTTCTTTTGTTTTTCACTCTTGTGTCTTTGTTAATGATCTCGTTGAAGATGGTTTTAAGTTTTTAAATGGTATTTGTTAAAACTATGATTTTGTAGTAGAAGTTTGGAAAGATTTTGTTTTCTTTTGTTGTAAAAGATAATTCAAAATTTTTAGTCTATCTTGTCTTGTTGGGAAATGCTTTTGAACTTGTTTTCTTTTGGAAAAACAAGTTTTATATGTGTGAGGCTAGATTTCAAGTTTAATAAAAGGTTCATAGTAATTTTGTTGTTGTTGGTGTTTGATTTAAATTTTAGACTTTGAATTAAGTGTGTCTTGATGATTTTAAGGCAATGAAAAACCTAATCTCAAAAGAACCATAATGTTCTTGAGAAGGTCGAGTCTTGAAGAGATCAATTTGTGGTTTATGCAAATTAACTCTTGCCTTGTGTTATTTTTAGAAATTAGATGTTTTTAAAATTAAAGAGATTTGATGTTGGCTTTTGTGTTAGTAGAGTTTCGTTGGTGTTAGTATGTAGCCGTAACCCAGTGTCATCGTGGCTGTGTTCGTGATCGTGATGGAGTAGAGATCGTAGTTTGGAATAAAGTGTCATTCGCGAGGACTTCTTCAACTTGGACGCGTAGTATTGTGTTTTGTAGACATTTAAGTTAATAATGTAGTGCCTTACTTTAGTAAGGATATATGAATAAAATGTATGCTTTGTGTTTGATTGTTTGAGTGTAATAATTATTATGTTATATTGAATTTCGAAGTTCAAATTTATGATATTTTTTAGTATTAACTTATAATTTTCCGAATTTTGATTTTTATGTTAATTTTCGGGGACGAAACTTTTTTAAGGAGGGTGGTAATGTAACATCCCAATTTTTATGAAAATTATTTTATAGTTCCAGCTACTTGAAAATAAATCATGGAGATTGATCATTTCAATGGTTTGTTAAAAGTACGAAGAACAACAAAGATTTATTGTAAACAATTTACTGTTTTAGAAATTAATTCAGATTAAGAGACAGTGTAGACGTATATTGTTTTTAATATGAATTAATATCAAAAATGTGAAAGATTGTTGTTTGATTAAAGAAAATTATTTTATTGAAAGAGAAATAATTTTCAGGATTTAATAAATATTTTTAAGTCATGGTTTGGATTTTTATTGTCTAGTTATTGTATTAATTGTCAGTTTTATGTCATATTTAATATGACTATGATTTTAAAGATTTTGTCTTGATAATTTTATTATTTGAATAATACCTAGTTAATAAGATAAATTGAAATTAGTGATCCTCACTAATTTACAGTTTTTATTACGCTGCGAGAATTCTATCGAATTCTGCCGTAACTAGGCTATTGTGTGTGTTCCTAACTGAAACATGCCCAAACGTGATCCAAATTTTTTAAAATTTGAGATCTTAGCATTTTCCAATATTTATGATTTATTGGAAATTTTTCTGAAATTTTTAGGCATCAGAATAATATAGGGTGTTTTCTACGCCTAAAACTGTATCATGGTAGCGTTTTAGCACGCAAATCGAGAAAGCGACATTCATAGAAATACTTCTATTATTTTTAGGGAAATTTTGGTTGATTAATAATTTTTGATTATAGAATAATTTATTAGATTTATATTTGGAGTTTTTGATACAAAAACCGTAATATACGCGTAATGCCGCGCACCTGGTTGAGCGAGAACGCGACGAAACGAAATATCTAGATATTTTGGGGCAAGTGGCTGATTGGATAAGGGCTAGGGGAGCTGAACATCATCCTTAGAAGCTTCTTGGACAAGTGTTGGCTTGTGTTTGTGTAATTGTAGTTAGTTAGTGTAGTTAGGTTGCAACTAGTTTAGTTAGTTTAGAACTAAATAAACAAAAATTCTTCCATCCATGTCCCTACCTGATTTCGTGGCTCTCCCACACAGCCAAGACCAGATTCATTCATCCACCATTGTTAGTAAGAACCAAGAAAAAAATCTTGAGAGAGAAAGTGGTGAACTTGAAGAAAAACTTTGTGATTTAGCAAGTAACTTGATCCTTTCTTCTTCCTTCTTGATTCGATCAATCCTTGTGGGTAAGACTCCTAATTCCTTTTCCTTTCTCCATGGCTGCCATGGATGAGTTTTCATGGTATTTGTGTTGTTTCTCACGATTTTAGTTTTGATTCTTGAAGGAAAGCGATGTTTAAGCTTCAATCTTCCATCCTTTCTTCTTAATCCTTGATCAACCATCACCAATCTTGTTAGTAAGTGTTCTAACTCATTTTCCTCTTCTCATGGCTTCCATGGATGAGATCTCATTGATTTAAGAGTTGTTTTTGAGTTAAAGTGTTGGACTTTGCTAGGTTAGCATGATTAGTCTTATAACCCTTTGTTTTCCTCCATTATTAAGCATGATTAGAGTATTTAAAAATTTGGAAACCCTAACCTTGAGGTCTGGCCGAATGCTAGGGGTTGTTAGGGAGTTCATTCTTGGCTTGATTTTGTGGTTTTGGAGTTAGTTCTTGAAGGTTTATAAGTTGTATGTTGGATACTAATCATATAAGCATGTTTACAAGGTTTTGGAAAAATGAATTTGCTTGTAAATGGGGGGCGAAAACCGTGACTCCTAATATGATTTTGGGGGATGTTTTAAATTAATTTCAAAGTGTTTTCAAGTGTTGTAAGTGTTGAAGAAGTTGGTTTATTATTAAAGGAATTGAATGTAGTGAACTTGTATGTGTGAAGCTTTGAAAAATTGTTTGAAAAGAAAATAATTTGGGGCTGTTTTGGGGCTTCCAAAACAGTGGCTTATGATCAAATTTTGGGTGAGTTTCAACTTGTTTTTAATTGTATTAAAGTGGTAAAGAAGTTTGGTTTTGGTAAAAGGTTTGATTAAATAAAGTTTGCATGATTTAGGAGTTAAAGGTTTAAAACCTCGAAGTTGTTTTTGAACTTCCAAAATCGTGGCCTTCAAGGGTGTTTTGTAACTTGTTCTTGACTTGCATTTATGCTCAAAAATAGTTGTAAAAGTGGTTAATGATTTGATTTAGCAAAACAATTCAAAGAAGCATGATTTTGGAAAAAGTTTTGGGTTATGTCTTAAGAATTGTTTTAAACTTGTAATGAATTTAATTCTAGAATTTTGTGACATGTTCTAGTGTTTTGAAAAGTGATTCAAAGTTGGAAAAACACTATTCATTTGGTAAAACACTATTCCAATTGGTAAATTTTGGTTTAGCTATTTTTCTAAGTGTGTAGCTTTTGTAAAAGCTTGAAAACTTGCAAGGTTTGAATTTGTTTCATGGCATATGATTAGGTGTGATCCAAATAGGTTAAGTTAGAAAGATTTTAGGCCCTTTTTAGGACTAAAACCGCGGCTGCCCTAGAGTCTTAGGTCTTGGGTTTTTGGTTCTAATTGGATTAAGTTTGCGTTGTTAAGGTTCGTGCATAAGGCTTGTGCGGGGAACGACTTGACGATAGTTCGAATTTACTTTGCTTGGATTGTTAAAGCGCCCAAGGTAAGGGAAATTCTTATATAATGAGTTTGGGCTTTTCGCCTTGTGTGTTGTTTGCTTGATTGTTGATTGATTGTGTGGTAGTACTTGTAGTATTACTATGTGCTGTTGAGATGTTGTAGCATGAACTGCTGTGTATTGATTTGGCCCTATGTGGCAAGACTGAATTATATTGTGTGATTAAATCATACTTGATTAATTTAATTGGACTTGAAATTGATGACAATATGTAGCATGTTCTTGGCCCTGCGTGGCATTATGAGTCGTATTGTTTTCCTTGAATCACCTTGGATTTCATTGGAACTTGGCATTGAATTGGAATGTGAAAAATGTTATTGTTGATAATGGATTAATTAACAATGCGTTGATCGACTGCTATTGGTTGACAATTTACATCGGTAAAGCTGATGCGATTTCACAAGCCGAATTCTGATTTCGTAAACAAATTGTTAAGGGCATTTTGATTTAAAAGTAAGCGTGAGGGTTTTAGTACAACTAGCCAAAGCTTGCAAGGAAATTTCAATGGAATAATAGTAGA
Source organism: Calophaca sinica (assembly GCA_037113605.1). Lineage (NCBI taxonomy): Eukaryota > Viridiplantae > Streptophyta > Magnoliopsida > Fabales > Fabaceae > Calophaca > Calophaca sinica. The sequence goes on from CM073735.1 coordinate 85,427,731, forward strand.
GAAAAGAACATGAAACAAATAGTACAATTTGCGAAAACGGTTGAGTTAAATGATGCGCCTGGGAAAATTCTGGCTAGGAAAGACTTGGTAATTAAGAGTGTTCGCACACCTCTCTTTCTTGGGAATTCTTCCAGTGTGTTATTTACCACAACTAGGGTTTCAACGACCTAGAACAAAAAAGTATTTTCAGATACATTGGAGTGATACAAGAACTGAGAAAGAGATTTCATCATTCGGGATTTCGAAAGAATAAAACATAGGGAACCTAGTGTTCCTATTGAGCATATGGGCCATGTGTCGTGTGCTGGGACTTAATGTCCTACTTGCGTGTGCTTTTCTTGATTAAGGATTGGACCTAGTGTTCCGTATGGCGTGCCTAGTATCTTAACCTAAAAGTTGAGCCTAGCGTTCCGCATTTCGTGCCTAGAGCTCTGATCTAAGATTGGGACTAGCGTTCCGCAATTGAACAACCAGACTTTGTGTCATGTGTTGAACTCTTAGTTAATTGAGATTTGGAAACCCACTAAGTTGAGTGAGTGGGGGTTCATCGATCCACATTGATTAATTAAAATATTACTCGGGTGTTCACTACGATGAGCATGCCATATTGTTGAATTTGTTGGATATCACTCGGGCGTTCGCTACGGTGAGCATGCCATATTGTTGAATTTGTTGGATATCACTCGGGCGTTCGCTACGGTGAGCATGCCATATTGTTGAATTTGTTTGGATGCGTACTAACCATTGAGCATCGACACTCGGAGCGTTTGATTGGTCTTAAAGACTTCAAAAGACGAGTTGTCATGTCACTCGTAGCGTTTGATTGGTCGTACAGACTTCAAAAGGCGAGTTGACACTACATCGCCTAAGTAGAGGCAAGCCAAAGTAGTGGCAAGCATAAGCAGAGGCTATCTTGTTCGGACGTTGGGAAAGTAGTCCCCGTCATACTGCTGACCTACCAAGGCTGCAAGTGTATACACAACTGGTCATACTGCATTGACATGCATAGCTAACCACATTTATGTTATGCGATGAATTTGATATTGTGATGACTTGATCACTAGTCTGTTGATAGACTTGCCTGCTCACATGCAATAGTTGATATTGTAGTGACTTGACTGTGGATCCGTAGGTTGTTTTGTTTGTTAACATGCAATAGTTTGATATTGTAGTGACTTGATTGTTGATCTTTTGGTTGTTTTGGTTGCTCACATGCAATGCTTGATATACCATGATGATATGTGCGGTCTATTAAGTATGTATATGTATATAAAAGTATGTTGTTGTATTATATATGTATATGTTGTTTGCATGCGATATAGCCTATGATAAACTCGTGGACAAAGGATTTACCCTTGCACTATTGTTGGATTGGATGTCCTTATGGATGTCACTTCCAGATGCAGTTCGGTAGCTATTGCAGCTTCGTCTTTCAGGAGCATTGAAGATTGAGCCAATGGAGGAAGATTTCTCTGAGTACCTCATGTTTGATCTTGCTGAACTGTTTCTCAGTAAGAGTTGTAGTTGTTGGCCAGCTTAGCTTAGGGTTTTGTATTTGTTGTTTTGTAATTACTTTTTTCAGAAAACCTCGCCTTAGTGCGAAATGATTATGTTATGTGAAGTATTATTTTGTGATGCATTATACTCTAATATTTGCAAAAGTCTGAATTGGCATCATTTAGAAAACTGTAGTACTCTATGTCTCAGTTTGAAAAGGGTTTCAAAGGAAAGAAAATGAAAAAAAAAATGTACTCCTATTTTTCCATTGCGAAATACATAAGAGTACTCTTTAACTGAAAGCATACAAGCATTAAATGTTTTTAGCATTAGAGTGGGTTGCACAGTAGCGCTCTGGAAACGGGGTGTTACAACATCCAAGAAGAAATCTTATATACCACAAAAGATTAAAGCTATGAAGAAACTTTTGTTGGTTGGTAATCTTGAACTTCATTTATATCACAATGAAGCAAGGCGGAATCAACATAACATATTGCCGCAAACAAGACTTTATGAGCTTTTGGTCACTTTAGATCAAGCTATGTCTGATGGATCATCTCATACATCTCAGGAGTGACATTTCCAAGTGAATAAATGCATCTAAGCCGTATAAATATTTATCTACACTGGAATCAAGAAATACAAAAGAGGGTCAAATGAAGAAAACATCAACAACCTCTTTTTGAAGCGAGTATTTCCAAATAAATTTTCCTTGCTTTTGACAACGTACAAAACAATTTTGTATTCACCTATCTTGTCTTGAGTGAAAAAAGGAAAACATTAAAAGCAAGTGGTTTAGAGTACAGTACACCCAATCAGAAAACAGTACACCTACTCTGCAAAGGCCGCCACTGCTAAGAAAAGTCTATGGATATATTACCGTTCACTCCCAAGCTATACAACGACCATTTTCAAGGGAAGAAGACAAGGACAATGGATAAATCATCTTCATATTTGAAGATTTGAACATGTTTTCCCAACAGATAGAAGCCAAGCTCTAACTGTCATATCTTTAGCTTTCTATATATATATATATATATATATGAAGAATGTGTGCGTGAATGCTCACTTCAAAGGAGTAGAAACTTTGATCAAATCTTATCTCATCACCTGTTAACACATCATTTTGTCTATTATTTTGGGTTATTTTGAGTATAAAATATTATGATTTTGTACCTTATTAGATAAAATATGCTCACTATTTCCTTATTTATGCAAAAAAGTAATAAAGGCAACAAGGAAAGCAAAAGAAATAATTTTGGGAAGATTCTAGCGAGTTTTGGAGATTTTTAGCGTTTCTGGACAAGCGGTACAGCCTAACATCTCTTCAGTACGGCCGTACCTATTCAAGAACATCAGTAGTGGCGTACCACATGGTCAGTACGGCCTGACACAGAAGAAAAAGTCCAGTACGACGGTACCAAAGGAAGTACGACTGTACACAATTGCAGTAGGTCGCATCCAGTGCAGAAGTATGGCCCAGCGTCGTAACTCAAGCCCGGTACGATCGTGTATAAACGCAGTACAGTCGTACCCAAGCCTAGAACACACAGATTTGAGGTCAGTTGACCTAGTGCACACAGATTTGAGGCCAGTTGACCTAGTGCGCCTCAAAGTCTATAAATAGACATTATCACCCCTCTTGAGAAGTAACTCACTCTCTGGGAAGGAACCCATTCTTCCTGAACGAGGGTGTTTTGCTTTAGACTTTGCCTCTTGTCCTTTGCCTCTCTTCTTTTCTTTTCTTTTTTTAGGAATTCTTGCTTGGGTTTATGTTATTCTATATTATGTTGAGAAACCATATAAGTAGCTAACTCCATCACTAGGGGTGAAGGGGGATCTTTTACAATGTTCTTAATATCTATTTAATTGCTTTTTTGAATTCCTTATTATCCTTATGAACGTGTTGATTTTAGCATGCTTAACCTCATAAGAAGTAGCTAATCCTTAATAAATTAGTTACTTGTGGTAACAGGATCACGATTAGTTAACGGAACTCTAGGATCAACAAAACTCGCCTTATACGCCGGATAGGTTATTGCTTGTTTCCAATCGATTATTAAATTAACAAACTCACATGTCCTTAAGGCTCTTTCCTTTAATTACCTTCCTGAATCAAAACGGAGTAGTTATTTAGGAAGAAGGCTATTATAAGCTGGGTAGTTATTAGTAATTTAGAGCAAGTGATTGGCTTTCAATAAGGAAATATAGTTCGTAATAGCAAGGTAATAGATTCAGGATCTAGTATTAGTGAACCCGGTTCCCCTAGGCTTTTCCTAATTGACATCTATTCTGTTCTTGTGACATTGCTTTGTTTCTTTATTTATAGTTTAATCATTTTGTTCTTAAAACCATCACTTTCATTCGTCTAAATAATAAGGATCGCTATTAATTTAGTACTCGCGCATTCTCTGTGGGTTCGACATTCGGAGTCTTAAAAATACTCCACTTTATTACGAGTTACGATCAGATACACTTATCTGAGCCACAACAAGTTTTTGGCGTCGTTGCCTGGGGTGACACTCTCGTTTTTACCGTTAGTTAATTCATCTGTTTTCTGTGTTATGCGTATTACGCTGCTAATACATATTTTGTGCTGTTAATCAAGTGAGTGAATTTTATAAAAGAAAATTACAATTGGGACTTAATATATTTTATTAAGTCATGGTAAAAATTTCAGTTCAAAATTTCACCATTTTCTGGTCGAGTTTTGGACAGCCCGGGTAAGATTTTACCCGACATAAGACTTTAATTCGACCCGAATATTTTTAGTATTTGGAATTTGAGTGTTTTATATTATTTTAGATTTATTAAAATTGGTTTGGTGACTTTTGGATGAATTTTTATTATAATGTATTTTCTACGTGATTTAACCGCGAGACGCATAAAACCGAACGCGCGACGAAATGGGGACGAATACCCTCCTTAATTTCGTGAGGAGCTACTGATGTGGTCAGGGGGTACTTTATTTCCATTGGACAAAAATAAGGTGGGAAGGTTTTACTTCCATAATGATTGGATTTTTGGGGGAAGTTGTGGCTAAAATGGGTAGCCTTTTCTAGGCTAGAGTCTTAATTACCCAAGTGAGATTTTCTCTCCCACCACCTGATTCTTGGCCGCCCCAAACACCCAATGGCAGGGCTAGCTTAGTTCAGAAAATGGTGTGCTGAAGGGGGGCTAAGTGATAGCAAATGATTAAGGGGCTAAGTCTAGGTTTTGGGGCTTATGATGACCAATGGTTGTGCAATCTTTTCTTCCTTCCCTTTTGCATGAGTTGGGTCGAATTCTTAGGGCCGGTGAGGGCCTCATTTAGTTCACTTTTGCACTGTGTGGTGAGGAGAAGTGGAGAGAAAACAAGGGAGAACTAGAGAGAGAACTAGAGGTGAAGACTAGCACTTTTACAAGCCAAAACAACAACTTTTGCAACTCCTCCTTCTCTTTTGCAAGTCGCCACTGTTCAGCCTCTATTTGTGGGTGGTTAGATACTAGTGGACTTAGAGTAAGAGCTTTAGCTTTGGAAGAAACGCACCTAAGGTAAGGGAAATCTACTCCAATGAGTTTTAGCATCATTGAGTTTGTGTGTTGATTGGATTGGTTGTTTGTTTGGTGATGTGTAGAAATTGTAGTAATATTTTAGTAGTAAATGTTTGGTAATTATTTTATTGGATGAAATCACATGATGTATTGTGTGCTTAAGTTGTATGTATGCATGCGGTGAGGTTGTACAATTTTTGACGATGTAATTGATGTATGGACAACACAATGCTTCGACACGCTTTCTCTAAAACAACACATTTTGCGAAACTAGGACATTACGGTTTCACCAAAAAAAATGTAAGGTAGGAAGGACTACTTTAGTAAAGGTTCTCCAACAGAGCCTACTAGCAAGGATGGAATTTTGGATTAAATGGGATCATGTTTCTACTCCAAGAATTTTCAAGATGAAGCACGTATTTTCTTAAAGAAGAAAAAGGATTTTCCAGAGGGACATTTATATGAAAACAATTAATTAAATAAAGCCAAAGTGGCACTCGACTCTTTAGCAAGTATAGTTCTCCTTGAAAAAAAAAGAGAAATAAATATAATAAATAAAGAAGGGGGTTTCTACAAATAATTACGTGGTGAGTCAAAGAGAATTTAGAAAGGGAAAGTTGTCAATACATCAAGTACGATCGTGTCAAAATTGTAAGTCACGAACACTTCTTGTAAGTGCATCCGAAGAAAATTGAACGTTGTGAAGCATGCAATCATAAGATATCGTTTACTCTGAACTAGACGGATGGATCCTAGTGTCAAGGTATTCGCGCGTTGACCCTGGCCTAAAGGACGATTACGAACTTAAGGTCTGATGTAGAGGGCAGTGTTCATCGGGAGGGCGAGGAGTCGACCCGGTGTCACATATCCCATTGATATGGGTATACAAACTTGATATGGCGGGTTGCCTACTATTCTATTGGTATAGGAATTAAGCCGTAAAATTCACGCTGACTACATTTGCATACTGACTAGTAGCATTTATGTTGTTGTGGATTTTGGATGCTTGTTCTGCATGCCTTATGTGTTATACTCGTATTCATGTGAATAATTATAGTATGACTCTATTGCATGTTCCTTTATTATGTAGTATTTTGTTTTACTCATGTGAAGCTTATGATGAACTCGTGTACAAGAGATTTACCCTTGCACTTTCTTTCCTATGGTTGTGCTGGATGACGTTGTATTAGATGGCTCACCCCGAGCTTCGGCACATGGGTCTCACGACCTTTGAGTTCCCTGAGGGGGACCACGAGGACGCCTGGGAGATTGACCACATCTCCGGGCGAGTGGCGCATACATGACTAGTGGTCAAGACTACCAATGACGACGAAGGGATGGCAACCAAGGCTCAACTCAGCAGGAGGACATTACACTTCTTTGTACCACCGTCGATGATTTCTCTGACTCACCCGCATAGTGCGCCGTTAGTAGCTGACATTCCCTACGTGCCACAGCTGGTCACGATCGATCCAGTTCCCGAGGAGCCCATGCAGACGAGTGGAGTTATCCCTGACGGTGTAGCCGGCGCGCACGTGGAACAGGGAGGTTCCTCTCCCTGCTCTTCCCTCTTTCCCTGCACCCTCTACCTCAGCAGGACCATAGTCCGGTCTCCTCGCCGAGGACTGGCGGGTATGGTGCGTATGTTGATGTAGTGGATCTCGGGAGTAGCGAGGAGGAGGAGGAGGATCGCCGGAGTGCTCCACAGTCGCGACTACTGGGTCGTTGGGGGGCGTTGAGGCTTCCAGCCTATAACAAGCGGTTTAGAGAGATTGACCGACTTAGGAGGTTTTTCGAGGTTGGGTTATGTCTTGTTATCTTTGATGTGGGTCTTTGGTTGGGCGTCTTTTGGTGATGTGTGGGTCCTTGTTTTTCGTTGGTATTTTCTTATTGTTGTAGTATTTTGGTTACACGGACTACGATTCTTTGTGGCGTATCAGGTGTATTTACTTTATCTATGTGACTTATGCCTTGTGTTTCGAATTATTTTGTTTCGCATCCATCATTTGAAAAGTCTTTTGGAAAAAAAACTCTCTTTTCAACTTACAAATGATTTGGCCTTGAAAAGAAAACCAGCGTTCAAATATTTGCATCGTTTTGGGTAGGACATGTGGCACTCATAGTTGAGGTGTTACATTAGTGGTATCGGAGTGAGTCAGTCTTTCGGGAATAGTTGGGTTTAGGTTCCTTTGTGTGTTTGTTGTGTGAACTCACGTGTGGTGTTTGAAAATGTTTACGATGGAAACAATGTGTAAACATCTAAGGGTGATTATCTTTTCTGTGGGTTACATTGGTTGGGCCTTGTAGGAACCCATGTCTCTAAACCAGCGCCTCCCGATTCAATATTTGGAAATCCGAGATGGGCGAGTCATCAGTCATGGGACGTAGCGTGATCGTTACCGACAGGACATGGCGAAGACTCTCAGCGACCTGCAAAAGCAACAGAAAGCGAGAATCTTTGACAAGAGGCTTGGTGGAATTCATAACCTGATCCCCAGAAGTTTCATGGTGATCCGAGCACTAGAAAGCGCGTCGTGGCTCCGAGATCGAGAATATTTTTTTTTTTTTTTTGAAGTGGCGTTTCCGGACCATGCAAGGGTCACCTACTCAACTTATATCTTTGCTCGGTGGCCTTGAATATTAATGGAATGGAACTAAGCGAGATGCTTGAAGCTGACCATAATGAGATCAGCGGGGAGGTGTTCGCGCCGAGTTCTTGAACCAAGTACTTTCAGGAAGCGCCAAGGCTTGAGAAGGAGAAGGAGTTCTGCGCACTGTGCTCGGAGGAACATGGTGTGGCGATCATGACTAAGTTTGAGTCACTCGCTAAGTACTTTCGATTCTTTCGCAATAATGTGGATGGGGAATGGATAGTAGAAAAGTTTGAAGGGAGCTTTGCGATATGAGATCAAGGAATACATCTTTGCGCTTTGGGCCTCAAGTCGTTTTCGGACCTGGTGGAGAAGTGCATCTGGATAGAGACCATGAAGAGTGGGAGAATCAATAAGAGAGTGCAGGGGACCGACTAGGCCACAAAATCATAACCAGGACACGGTCAAAAGGGAGCTTAGCAAGCGAGAAGAGGCGCTGCTCCCGGAAGCCCGAGGAGCAATCGAAGCAACGTATCGTTCATCGTCGAGCACTTTTGGTGGTGAAAGCGGAAGTGGGGATGCTCGACTAAGGAGATGTTTGGTGTGGGTCATCGGAGCATATGAGGGACATGAGTGCCCACCGAGGAGCGATATGTTTCATTTGCAGAGGCGGACATGTGTCCGAGGTATACCAACTCCCAGCGAAGGTATTCAACGATGTGAAGGCGGGTAGGCCCGGCTGCAAGGAAGGGCGTGTATTTGCAATGGGTGGGCCCGAGATCACCCCATGCAGAAGAAGGGCTCATACAAGGAGAGTGCGACATCGTAGATAACCTTACTTAGTACTTTTTCGATTGAGCGCAACACATTCTTTCATTTCCTTAGATTGTGTGAAAGCGTTTAGGCGCTTCCCGTTTCTTCTTTCTGGATTTGATCTGGTTGTCACCACCCCTGCGGCAGAACCCTTGATTGCCAATACTGCATGCTTACATTGCCCTATGACTATTCTGAATATGAATTTCTTTGCCAACTTGATTTGTCTGCCTTTGAAATATCTGGATGTGATTTTAGGAATGGATTGGTTATCTGCCACCGTATCCTCTTAGGCTGTGCCCAAAGATCTTGATCTTTCGACCCGAAGATCTTAAAATTCTTATCGCGATCAAGCGAGGTTTCCTTGAGAGAGGGCTCGGGAATACATTCACTCATGTGACTTGGAAGCCAAGCGGAGAAACGATGTGAGTAGTGTACACATGTGAAAGAATTTTGAAGTATTTCCGATGATGTTAGGGACTCTTTGCTGTGAGAGATTGAGTTTTTCGATCGATCTAATTTTAGAGCAGGCCGATCTCCATCGCCGTCTGGGATATCGCCGATAGAGCTAAGCCGAATTGAAGACTCAGCTGGAGGATTTGTCTTGAGCAATTCATTAGACAGCGTATCTCCATGGGGAGCACATGTCTTTGTTAGTCAAGAAGAAGAGCGGTAGCTCGAGACTTTGCGTGGACTCACCTTGACTTAACAAGGTGGCGATCAAGAATAGGTATCATCACGCCTCGCATTGGCGACTTGATGGATCGCTTTGAGGAGATGTCGTCTTCTCAAGAATCGACTTGAAGAGTGGTTATCACCGATCAGTGGAGAATGAGGACATACCGAAAACAGCTTTCACAACTCGCTATGGACATTACGAGTATCTTGTGATGCCTTTCGGAGTAACTAATGCACCTGCCATCTTCATGGACTACATGAATCGGATTTTTAGCCCATTTCTGAATAAGTTCGTTATCGTATTCATTGACGATATCCTCATTTATTCTAGAAGTCGTAAAGATCATGAAGAGCACCTACGACAAGTTCTGGAGATTTTGCGTGAGAAGCAACTTTACGCCAACCTGTCCAAGTCTGAGTTTTGGCTGGAAGAAGTGAAATTCTTGGGGCATGTAATTTCAAGGGACGGCATTGCTGTAGACCCTGCAAAGGTAGAGACGGTATTAGCTTGGGAACAACCAAAGACGGCAACGGAGATTCATAGTTTCGTTGGTTTGGCTGGGTATTATCGGAGATTCATCGAGGGCTTTGCGAAGATTGTGGCACCACTGACTCAACTGACAAGGAAGGATCAACCTTTTACGTGGACCGAGAAGTGCGAGGAAAGCTTTCAACTGTTGAATATGAAGTTTACTGCGATGCTTCACATCAAGGGTTAGGCTGCATGCTTATGCAACACAAGAAAGTGGTGGCTTACGCTTCACGACAACTAAAGACTCATGAAAGGAACTACCCTACTCACGATTTGGAGCTGGCAGTCGTGGTTTTTGTATTGAAGATCTGGAGGCACTACCTGTATGGATCCAAGTTCGATGTTTTCAGTGATCACAAGAGTCTGAAGTACCTGTTTGACCAGAAGGAGCTTAATATGAGACAAAGACGATGGATGGAATTCCTTAAGGACTATGAATTTGATCTACAGTATCACCCCGGGAAGGCGAACGTTGTAGCTGACGCGTTAAGTAGGAAGAATATTCACTTGTCCGAGATGATGATGAAGAGCTAGAGTTGATAGAGAAGTTTCGCGACTTGAACCTAGCCATGGAATTGACTCCGGAGAAGATGAGCTTCGGGATGCTCGTGATATCCAACGAGCTGATGAGGGGGATTCGAGAGCAACAAGCAACCGATGGACACCTACAGGAGAAGAAGGAATTGATTGGGCAAGGTAAGGCACCAGAATTCAGTTTAGGATCGGATAGTATACTGAGATGCAATAGACGAGTCTGTGTACCCGACAATGAAGAGATGAGAAGAATGATCCTAGATGAAGCGCACAAGAGCAACCTAAGTATTCACCCAGGAGCAACGAAGATGTATCAAGATCTGAAACAGAAGTTCTGGTGGCCCGGAATGAAGAAGCAAGTAGTCGAGTACGTGGCTCATGTTTAACGTGCCAGAAGGCCAAGATAGAGCATCAGCGACCAGCCAGAATGCTTCAATCGTTGGATGTACCTGAGTGGAAGTGGGACAGCATCTCGATGGATTTTGTGGTGGGTGTGCCGAGGACTCAGAAGAAGTTCGACTCGATCTGGGTAATTGTGGATAGACTGACTAAGTCAACCCATTTCTTGCCTGTACGAGCCAACTTTAAGGTAGCGCAGCTGACAGAACTCTATAGCTCTGAGATCGTTCGTTTGCACAGAGTACCGTCGAGTATCGTGTCAGATCGAGATCCAAAGTTTACGTCACACTTCTGGCAAAGCCTACAAGAAGATTTGGGAACGAAACTAAGATTGAGTTCTGCGTATAGGTATGGCACTTTACGAAGCTCTTTATGGACGCAAGTGCCAGACGCCGTTGTGTTGGTACCAGGATGGCGAGAGCATGATCGTTGGGCCGGAGCTTGTTCAATAGACGACAGAAAAGGTCAAGGAGATTCGGAAAAAGATGAGGACTTCTCAGAGCCAACAAAAGAGTTACGCCGACAGGAGGAGGCGACCGCTTGAATTCCAGGAAGGTGAACATGTATTCCTTCGAGTCACACCTACTGCTGGGGTAGGTAGGGCTATCAAATCCAAAAAGCACACTCCAAAGTTCATTGGACCTTACCAAATCATCCGTCGGATAGGTCCTATGGCGTATCAAATTGCTTTACCGCCGTTTCTCTCTAACATCCATGATGTATTTCATGTCTCACAATTGCGAAAGTATATTCCAGATCCATCTCACGTCATCGAGCCGGACGTAATACAACTAAAGGAGAACCTATCTTTTGAAGTCTCTCCAGTGAGAATTGAAGATCGAAAGGTCAAATAGCTAAGGGGCAAGCAAATTCCCTTGGTCAAGGTAATCTGGAATCAGACGACGGGCGATGCGACGTGGGAGTTATAAGAGAAGATGAGGGGGCAGTATCCGGAATTATTTCTAGGTGCGTAATTTCGAGGACGAAATTATTTTTAGGAGGGTGGTAATGTGACACTCTCGTTACGATGTAGTTGATGTATGGACAACACGATGCTCCGACGCGCTTTCTCTAAAACAACACGTTTTGTGAAACTAGGACATTGCGGTTTCACAAAAAAAATGTAAGGTAGTTGAAGTATGCAATCAAAAGATATCGTTTACTCTGAACTAGACGGATGGATCCTAGTGTCAAGGTATTCGCGCGTTAGCCCTGGCCTAAAGGACGATTACGAACTTAAGGTCTGATGTAGAGGGCAGTGTTCATCGGGGGGCGAGGAGTCGACCCGGTGTCACATATCCCATTGATATGGGTATATAAACTTGATATGGCGGGTTGCCTGCTATCCTATTGGCATAGGAATTAAGCCGTAAAATTCATGCTGACCACATTTGCATACTGACTAGTTGCGTTTATGTTGTTGTGGATTTTGGATGCTTGTTTTGCATGCCTTATGTGTTATACTCGTATTCGTGTGAATAATTATAGTATGACTCTATTGCATGTTGCTTTATTATGTAGTATTTTGTTTTACTCATGTGAAGCTTATGATGACTCGTGTACGAGAGATTTACCCTTGCATTTTCTTTCCTATGGTTGTGTTGGATGACGTTGTATTAGATGGCTCACCCCGAGCTTCGGCACATGGGTCTCACGACCTTTGAGTTCCCTGAGGGGGACCACGAGGACGCCTAGGAGATTGACCACGTCTCCGGGCAAGTGGCGCATACAGGACTAGTGGTCAAGACTACCATTGACGACGAAGGGATGGCAACCAAGGCTCAACTCAGCAGGAGGACAGTACACTTCTTTGTACCACCGTCGATGATTTCTCTGACTCACCCGCATAGTTCGCCGTTAGTAGCTGACATTCCCTACGTGCCACAGCCGGTCACGATCGATCCAGTTCCCGAGGAGCTCGTGCAGACGAGTGGAGTTATCCCCGACGTTGTAGCCCCGACCGCACCAGTGGAGACGAGGGAGGTTCCTCACCTTGCTCGTCCCTCTTTCCCTGCACCCTCTACCTCAGCAGGACCACAATCCGGTCTCCCTCGCAGGACTAGGCGGCTATGGTCGTATGTTGATGTAGTGGATCTCGGGAGTGACGAGGAGAAGGAGGAGAATCCTTCGGAGTACTCCACGAGTACTGACTCTGGGTCCGTTGGGGGACTCGTTAGGCTTCCGCCTAACAAACGGTTTAAAGGAGATTGACCAGCTTATGAGGTTTTCGAGTTGGGTTGTACTGTTATCTTTGATGTGGGTCTTTGGTTGGACGTCTTTTGGTGATGTGTGGGTCCTTGTTTTTCGTTGGTATTTTCTTATTGTTGTAGTATTTTGGTTACACCATACTCTGATTGCGCCTGTGAGCGTATCCGGTGTATTTACTTTATCTATGTGACTTATGCACTGTGTTTTCGAATTATTTTGTTTCCGCATCCATCATTTCGAAAAGTCTTTTGAAAAAAAAAACTCTCTTTTCCACTTACAAATGATTTGGCCTCGAAAGAAAACCAGCATTCAAATATTTTCGCATCGTTTTGGGTAGGACATGTGGCACTCATAGTTGGGGTGTTACACCTGGGAATGTTTAAGCGATATTAAACCAACGAGATTCTTATTAATTTAGATATTTTTTTATTGTTATTATTAATATTATTATTATTATTATTCATTATTATTATTTTTGTTATTAGTTATTATTATTATTATTTTAGTTCAAAAAAAAAAAGAAATTGTTTGTTAACTACTCGTTGCTAGTGTTATTATTATTATTATTATCTTAAGTTATTTTCAAAAAAAAAAGAAAAAAATATTATAGTAGATAGAGTTATTTGTTTTATTTTAATTTTTGTTTGATTGTTTAGATTTAGATCTAGATTTACATTCAAAAAGCAAAAAAGATTTTCTTTTTATCTCTTTATCTAGAATTTAAATCTTTAGTTGTTTTATTTTATCTCTTTATCCATTTGTTTAGATCTTATCTTATTTTATTTTATCTTATTCTATTTTTTTGTTTAAATTAGATATCAAAAATCCAAAAAGATTTTTCTCTTTCTTATATATATATATATATATATATATATATATATATATATATATCTTGATCTTCCTTTTTCTTATCTTATTTTGAATCTAAGATTAGATATAGATAGAATTTGAATTTGAATTTAAGAAAAGATTTGATAAGGATTGGATTAGGATAATATTATCTTATTTTATTTTGTTTTGATTTTATTTGACTTTACTTCTATTCTATCCCAACATTTTTTATTCTGTTTGATTTTGATTCTGTTTTATTTTAGTTTGATTCCTTCTATGTTATCTTATTTTGTTTTGATTCTATTTGACTTTATCTTAATTCTATTTGATTTTACTCTGATTCTGTTTTATTTCATTCTATTTTACTTAGCCTTTTTGTTTTTACTTTCTTAAAAAAAATGATAATTATTATTATTATTTTATTAATAATAATAATAATAATCTCATGGGTTCTTTCCCTTTTTGTGAGTATTGTGATTATTTTGTAGGACATGCAGATAACTGCTGGGTTCTTGCCTTTTTTTATGAATATTGTGGCGTTGTAAGACACAAATGACAAGACTGTTCAGCATATAACTCTTGGGTTGAATACAAGGCAGAGAACAACTCTTGGAGAAGTTCGAATCAAAGAGAAGATTTTTATTGGTCACATCATCTGCAAAATCAAGCTCAAGGCGAGAGAAGGCCTAATTTGGAAGAGACTGAGCACACTTTCTGGGGCCAATGGGATGAAAGTTTCATATCTGCATAGAAGATAGAAAACACCATCGTAGAGAAACAGGCCGTGTAGAAAGAAATTTATACCATGATAAATTACATGATTCACAAACTTGAGGAGCAAGAACTAGAACTTGATGAGGTAAAAAGAAATTTTATGTAGCAGACTGATGAAAGATTTAAGTCTTTAGAAAGAACAATGAATCAAAATAGAGAAGAACAAAAATGTTTGGGAAGTCAGCTTTCTACTTTGGTAGCATTAATGACTCAACAAGCTTTAGAATCACTACCCACTCAAGTTGAACCCAATCCCAAGATGGAATACGAAGTCATCGCCCATAAGAGTGATGAAGAGCTAAATGAAGAACAAACCATGGAGGAGATTTTGGCTAAATTTGGGAAAAAACCTGGTGACCCATTTGATGTTGTCAAAACTCCTATTGAATCTGTGGAGAGTCAGGACTGTGCTCCAGCAACATTGATGACTCAGAGTGAACAAGACATCTTGCCTAGTCAAACTGAGCATAATCTGAAGGAGGAAGATGAAGTCATCATTCTTGAGAATATTGAAGAATTAATTGAAGAGCCCAAGTCTGAGCCTAAATGTGGAGAACAATCAATCTCAAAAACAGTTGAAACTCCTACTGAAGGGAGTCAAGCTAAAATAAGAGCTCCTACTGAAGGGAGCACTCATGAAGAGAATAAGGAAGACCCCACAGTTCTTGATTTTGAGCAAAAAGAGGAAGTCCTAATTAATTTGAGACAAACTCTTTTAACCATGTGGTTTAGGTTTTTTTTTCTTTTTCCAAGTGGTGGATGGGCTTCAAAATATTTTGGAATTTTTATTTCTTCACCACCCACCAATATGCTAGGATCCTGTAAGTTAGTAATTTCTTCTAAAGGTTCCTACACTCTTAAATCATTAAAGCTGTTAAAAGCAATCACATTATTGGTAAAGTAAGAATGACTAAAAGAACATGAATTTTTAGTACAATTTAAAACCTGTAAAACATCATCTTCCTTACCACTTCTTATAGTTACTTTTCCCTTTTGAACTTCAATGACTGCTGAATGCAAAATTCACTCTTAGAGAGCCGTCGGTTAACCACTTTTAAGCAAATCGTCAGACTCACGACCTTAAACAAGTGCTTTGTAGGAGGCAACCCATGTTATTAAATTTTATGTTATTTAATTTAATTCTATTTATTTTTATATTATTAATAGTTTATTATGATTTACAGTTTCTACAGGGGTAAGGGCAAGTCAACAACAATAGTTGAATCACTCTCCCGCAATTTGCTCGTGAAATTTTCAGAAGGTAGTACATTTCTACCTTAATTTATTTTTAGCACATATTAAATTGCTATACTTTTTTATTGCTTATTTTATAACTGTTAGCAGTGAAAACACTGCTAAAAATAAGTGTGGGGAGGAAACTATACATATAATTACTTGGCTATGCTTTAACTACTAAATTATGGAAAATTTGAGATTTTTCTGATTTAGGGGCTATTTTAAAATAATTTTTCTGATAACTTGTAATTGAAATGAGATAGTTGTTAATTTTAATTAGCTGATAATTAGCATTAAGGTTTTATGAGCTTCAACTTGTCTGTGTAAACCACTAAATGTGAGATTTGAGTCTAAATAAGAGGTCACTTCATAATTTTTACCTCTTTTCATTGATTGAGTGATATTTTCCCATGTTGTGCATTCTAAAACTTGTGCTGAGATCATTGCAAAGCGAATATAAATTTACTTTGATGTGAATTTGGTTGGGGCAATTTTAGGAATTTTTCAAGCCCACTTCAATTTTGTTACAAATATTTTACCACTAGTTGCCTATCTTTGTGCTTATATTATATTTCTTTGGTACCCTTTCATTGTTATTGATTATTAAGTTGTTAAATTGCGGCATAAAAAGCATAAAAGGAGGAAAGGAAAGAAAAAGAAAAAAAAAGAAGAAAAAGAAAAAGAATAGAAAAAATGTGCTATTGCCTTCAAGGAATAAAAAAAAAGATGAATATTAGAGGGATTATTGACTGCTCTTTATAGTTAAAAAAAAAAAATTTACTTGTTTGGTTGATTTGTTTCTGACCCTTTATATGACATTTTCTTTCTTTTTATCCCACCTAACGTTATTACCTTGACCCCATTACAACCAATGAAAGACCATTTTTCCTCTTTTGCATGATAAGTGGATTTTAATAGTAGAGTTTTGGTCAATATACAAGCCTATGGTAATGTCACTTCTTTGGAAAAATTTGAGCGTTAATGACTACACCTTTAAACACTTTGAGAGTGGTGAGAAAAGTGACTAATAAATCACAGACTTGGTGAACTTGCATCTCTAATTGGCTATTCTATTACGTAGCACTTCTTATGATATTGCTCTGTTGTCATGTATCTCGTTTATGCCCCTAGTCAGTAAATTCAATTTTTCTTATAATTATCCAAGTAGTTTGCTTGAGGACAAGCAAAAGCTTAAGAGTGGGGATGTGTTAACACACCATTTTGTCTATTATTTTGGGTTATTTTGAGTATAAAATACTATGATTTTGTTCTTTATTAGATAAAATATATTCACTATTTCCTTATTTATGCAGAAAAGTAATAAAGGCAACATGGAAAGCAAAAGAAGTAATTTTGGGAAGATTCTGGTGAGTTTTGGAGATTTTTAGCTTTTCTGAACAAGCAATACGGCCTGACATCTCTTCAATACGGCCATACCTATTCAAGCACATCAGTAAGGGCGTACCACATAGTCAGTACGGCCTAATGCCGAAGAAAAAGTCTAATACGGCCGTACCAAAGGAAGTACGGCCGTACACAATTGCAATCAGGCCGCATCCAGTGCAGAAGTACAGCTCAGGGTCGCAACTCAAGCCCGGTACGGTCGTGTATAAATGCAGTATGACCGTACCCAAGCCCAGAACGCACAGATTTGAAGCCAGTTGACCTAGTGCACCTCAAAGTCTATAAATAGACATTCTCACCCCTCTTGAGAAGTAACTCACTCTCTGAGAAGGAACTCATTCTTCCTGAGTGAGGGTGTTTTGCTTTAGACTTTGCCTCATGTCTTTTGCCTCTCTTCTTTTCTTTTCTTTTAGGAATTCTTGCTTGGATTTATGTTATTCTATATTATGTTGAGAAACCACATGAGTAGCTAACTCCATTACTAGGGGTGGTGAGGGATCTTTTACAATATTCTTGATATCTATTTAATTGCTTTTATGAATTCCTTATTATCCTTATGAATCTGTTGATTTTAGCATGCTTAACCTCATAGGAAGTAGCTAATCCTTAATAAATTAGTTAATTGTGGTAACAGGATCACGGTTAATTAATGGAACTCTAGGATCAACAGAACTCGCCTTATACACCGGATAGGTTATTGCTTCTTTTCAATCGGTTATTAGATTAAGAAACTCACCTGTCCTTAAGGCTCTTTCCTTTAGTTATATTCCTGGATCAAAACTGAGTAGTTATTTAGGAATAAGGCTATTATAAGCTGGGTAGTTATTAGTAATTTAGAGTGAGTGATTGGCTTTCAATAAGGAAATATAGTTCGTAATAGCAAAGTAATAGATTCAGGATCTAGTATTAGTGAACCCTGGTTCTCCTAGGCTTTTCCTAATTGATCTCTATTCCGTTCTTGTGACATTGCTTTGTTTCTTTATTTATAGTTTAATCGTTTTGTTCTTAAAACTATCACTTTCGTTCGTCTAAATAATAATGATCTCTATTAATTTAGTACTCGCGCATTCTCTGTGGGTTCGACATTTGGAGTCTTAAACATACTCCACTTTATTACGAGTTACGATCAGGTACACTTGCCTAAGCCGCAACACCACCCCACCTTGAACTCATCATATACATCCTCTCACTGAGAGTTAGCTTAAGTACACAAGCTTAACTGTAATACCCTCTTTTTGAAGAGCTTAGTGTAAACACCAGAACTTAATGTAATATCCTCTCTAGTGAGAGCTTAGGGTGTTTGGTTAAGACGCTCTTTCAATTTTGAAAGTAGCGATGTCAAACACCTTTTTTTACAAAAGGATGTTGCCTTAGCAGAATGAGAGTTTGTTGTGTGCTTAGTAAGGTACTTGTGTGTATAGCTAGGTTGGAGGACGATACACATGAGGATGACCAGGAAGGACCTTTCTGATAAAGCGTAAGGATCTTGTGGCTGTCTAAGAAGTTGTGCAGTACAACCTGGACTGGTTAGTAAGTACTCACAAAGATTGGTCTTGAAAAGACTTTCTATCTTAGGGGCGCATATGTTTGTGTCGTTCTAAGATGGTTTCTTAGAGGCACATAGGTTTGTGTCGTTTTAAGATGTTTCCTTAGAGGCCCATGGATTTGTGTTGTTTAAAGAAGTTGTGATGTATAACCATGTTGGCAGAAGATGCATACAATGTTGTAATCAAGGTCGGTTATAGTGAAACCTTCAAGATTGAAGGGACTAGATGTAGCTATCTGTAACACCCGTACTTTTGCAGTACGTTATTTAGCGTTATTATAGTATATGTTGATCGTATTTATGCTATAATAAGCAGTTTCGTGTTCTCTAAGCAAATGATTTAAATAAATCAATATCAAATTAAAATTGAGAATTAATATTTTATATTAATTCATGGTTCGAATATCGTCGAAAAATTCTAACGAAATTTCATCGCGTTTCGAATCATCGGGTAGTTTTTATCTGCGAATAAAATTTTAAACGAACCCCGATTTCGATGAAAATTGAATCGTAACTTGTTGTGATTATTTTTGAGTGTTTTAGAATTGTTTGAATATTGGATAATTGTTTAGAAAAGAATTGTGAAAATTTTGAGAAGACCCTTGAGTTCTTGGAGAGCTATGATTGGGTATTTAACTTGTGTAATGGTTTTTGTTTTCGAAAAATTGAATGTTTTGGAAAGGACTTAGGTGATTAAATGATATGGTTTTGATTAATTGAAAATTTTGTAATTGTTCTCTAATTTTGAGTGTGTAGGCCTAGAGCCCTAAAGGCTTGAGGAAGGGAAAAATATTTTTGTGTTCTTAGCATTTTATTAGTTGTAAGTAGTGTATTTAAGAATTGTCTAAGTACTTGGAAATGGTTGGAAATGATTTTTGATTGAAATTATTTTGGTTAGGAAAGTGTTATGTTTTGGTTGGTTTGAAACAATGAGATTGTAAAACCCTTGAGTTCTTGAAAAAGCCTTGACTTAGTATTTGAGAAAAGAATTGGTTAATTGATGTTGTTTCATGCTTTAAGTTTTCAAAAAAATAAATGAGGATGTTTTATGTTTTAGTTTTCCAAGAAATGATTTCTTAGTCTTTAGAATTTGATTCTTTAATTAGTTATTAATTTTTCAATGTGTATGTAACTTCTTAAAATAAGTATTTTAAAGTGTGTATTTTTAGTATAAGTGATTGGTTAGTAAGGGGTTTTGGGCTTTGAGAGCCTAGGGGTTAGGATTGAAACCTTGCCTAGGAGATTAGAAATTAGATTTATGTTTAGATTGTGACTGTGGCGTTAGGGCTCGTAGATTCCGAGTTCGTGCGACGTGGGATCGAGGATCGAGGAGTACGTGGACACGCGTGGCTTGGAGTTTCGGTAAGGGCAAATTTTAGACATGGATAAGTTTTATTATTTAATTTCAAGTCTTAAAACGAAGAAGTCTGAGAACCTCCGGATTCGATGTGAGGGTCTCATACCCCTTCGTTTTAGCATTTAAGCTTATGTTATTATCTAGTGGGCTTGTCTGCAAGTGGTTGGTAGCTGTCCCCAACCCCCCACACTTGTATGTTGCCTCTTTGTTAGTTGCACCGAGCTACAAAGGGATGAAATGTGTTTATTGTCCTTGTAATGATGATTATTATTCTGTGTGGTTTGGACTGTTGAATTTGTAATGTAGATGTATGCTTGATTACGTGAAAGTACATTGTTAGTGTTGTTGGATAGTTCAATATCTATTTAATGATGGATAGTTAAATATTTATTGTTTATGTCTTGTTGAAATATCATGCACCTGGTATGTTCATTGGGATTGGTGGAAGTATTGTCGTGTCGTATGGTAACTCCGATTTGAATAGTGCCGAAACGGGGATTCAGTATCGTTGTTAGCCTGTAGTGGGACGATCCCAGACCTGGATAGCGCCGGAATGGGGATTCAGTGTCGTCAGGGTATTCTTAGACCTGGATTGCGCCGGAATGGGGATTCAGTGTCGTCAGGGTGTTCCTAGACCTGAATAGTGTCGGAATGGAGATTTAAGTCGTCAAGACGGTCCTAGATCTAAATAGTGCCGGAATGGAAATTCAGCATCGTTGGTATTCCGGAATCAGAGGACAGGGGCATGTAGTTGCATTTGTAGGCATTTATGCGCATTGTTCTTCTGTATTTTATGTTGTGTTATATTGTATATGCTTATTTGAGAAGTTGACTCTTGCCCGTGGTTCCTTCAATTGATGATGGTAACCCAGACGACGATAGACGTGATGGAGATTCTGGCGATGATGACATCGTTGGAGGTGGCCTTTGACTTTCGAGCATGGAGATTCCCTCGGCTTAGAGTTAAGCCCCACTCTCGGTCCAGATGTATATATAGGAGGCGTGTTAGAGACCTTCGCGTCAGTGGACTGACGAGGATGCAGACGACTTGATTCAGAAAACTTGAGTAGCAATGTGCTGTGGTTGATTGATGACGTCTGTTTGTCTTTGTTTATAGTTTTGACTTGATAACCAGTTTGTCTGTTTTGCTAGACCTTTGTGGCAGCTGTTGTTTAGGTATTGAGGGTTTTTACTTTTGGAGCAGCCCCCTGCGTGGGTAATTGTCGGGAGTACCTCAGAAGTAGGATTACTCGTGTCAGGGTCTTCATACTTTATGTGTATTCCTATTTGTGCATATTTATTTACTGTTTCTGTATGTAAAAGTCTTTAATTGGCTATCTTTTGGAATTTTTGTACATGTTGTGTTCAGTTGTAATGGTCTTTTTACATTTAGTATTCCGTCATGTTTCGAAAATGCTGTTGATACTCTGACTGTGTTTTGCAAAAGGCTTTTGTTATAAAAGAAAAAAAAATTCACCGCAATTTCCAAAAGACACGAAGAGTACTATTTCGAAAACTTCCTTGCATTCAGAGTTGTTCTAGTCTAGTAGCGGTCCGGAAACAGGTCGTTGCACTATCAGGTCAATAGTGAACTAGTGTAGAAATACTCTGTGTCATTCTCTCTTCCCTACTCTCTTTATATTGTCTCTACTTTACGTCTGTTTTCCTGGGGAAGAATCCTTAACAAAAGCCGTTTTAACTTAACTTAAGAAAAGTATTTAAAACCTCCTAACGACAAGTCACCTTGCATCTGGTTGTAGCCAGTAAGTCACACATACACATAATGATCTTTGAAACATACTAGTCCTTAAGTATGGTTCAAATTGAATTATGTGTTAAGGTTTTTATAACTTCTTTTTTGTTAGAAACATTTCTTTGTGTCTAATGTAAAGTTCTATAAAACCTTTAGACCCAAAGATTGTGTCTGCGTCTGATTGCCTTAGTGCATCTGCATTATTAAAACACAGATCGAGCATCAGAAACAATATATGTCTCGATCAGCGTGTTTGAAATAGGCTTTAAGAAATTTTTTTTAAAAACACAATTCAACCCTCTTCTTGTGTTTTTCTAGTACTTGAATACTAACATCACACCAATCATTTTTAACTTTGAAAAAGGAAACATTTTTCCATGAAGAAGACAAAGGACAATAAATTCTACAATGAAAAATGTTTGGGTCAAGTTCACGACCCAAAAAGTAAAGTGAAATTAAATATCTTTCCATGGCTTTTTTGGGCTACCAATTTTAGGTCAACTCCAAGACCCATTTTTAGGAACTTTCGTGTTTCTATGTTACTGACTAAAACCTCCGAGACCCATCTCCTTCCTTGCTTCACCATCTCCTCTCGCAACCCCACAACCCCAGGCAGCACAAAGTCACACATCCTTCGCCCTCGTGATTTTCAGTTTGTCGCCGATGAAAGAGGGTTGAATCAAAACCGATTGCTCATAGTAGACAAGGGAGGTGGATGGGTTGATTCCTGGAGAAGGAGAGAGAGCTCGTTGATTGGGGGTTTTGCGGTGGCCGAATATTCACCAACCTTGAAGGAAAGTTAGGGTTTGGTTGAGGGAGGGGTGATCAGGTGTGGAAGGTACAAGATATTATTATGGAGAAGCGATTAATCAAAGAGAAATGATTGGTTGACACCAAAATTTGACAACAAATCGACAACTGGTTAATGACGTGCAAAAGTTTGGTTAATTCAGTTCAGTAGTTGGTTAATGGTGAATCGTATACATTAACCAAACTTTTGCCCATCATTAACCATTAACCATTAACTAACTACTCAACTGAATTAACCAATTTTTTGCACGTTATTAACCAAACTTTTGCACGTCATTAACAATTAACTATTAACCAACTACTCAACTGAATTAACCAAACTTTTACACGTCATTAACCAGGTGTCGATTTGTTGTCGATTTTTGGTGTCCAGTAACACAGCTGTTAATCAAAAGACCATCAATAGTCACGCACCGTACGTGATATGTGCGGTGCGGGTCTCACACACTATAGCCTAGCTTTTTTTGGGTAAGCTGAGACGTCACCTAGTTATATAAGGAGTAACTTATCGTTTTTATATTTTGATAATTATTCACAGAAACTTGGAATGTATTTATTAAAAGCTGTGGACATTAATTGCAACATTAAACCACATATATACGTTAGGATTACTCCTCACCAAAGAAAAGCAAACAAAACTTCTGGATCAAGATACACACCAAATAAAAAGAAGGAAAATAAAAGGGAAAGAAGCAAATGTTTTTTTTTTTTGGGAACAAGAAGTAAATGTTTTTACAATTAAAAAACTGCATAGTCCTCCTCACCCAGATCATGTCGATTTATTTATTTTTATTATTTTAATCAATAAACTGCATAATTTTCTTTCCTTTTCTTCCACGTTCATTCCTTCTGGGAAAAAACACACACAGGTAAAATCAGTTCAATAATTAAAAAAAAAAAATAGAACCAAAATTTGATTTGCTTTTTCAATTAGAAGGGGTAAAATACAGAATGTCAAGTTGATGATTGGAGTAAGAAACAAATGAATGCTGATACCAAAAAAAACAAATGAATGAACAGAGAGAGGAATTGTTCTTCTTTCTCCATTGGCTTTCAGCTTTCACCAGAAGTCCCTTTCTCTCCTTTTGTTTTTTACCCTCTCTTTCTCGAAGCTGAATTAGGGGTCAAATTGAGACCCACATGTTAAGTTTGCATTCTTATTAGGTTTCGCTCAAATGGGTCTCATTTTTCTAAAACGCCAGTGAAAAAGCTTCCACCTTTTTCCCTAAAACTTGCATAAAAGAAGGAAATTCTCCAGAATTCCTCAAACCCATGACGGAAGGTAATGTGTTAACAGAGATTTGGGTTTTTTCATGTGATGGTTTTTTTTTTGTCCCCCCCTCTCTTTCACGATTGCTTCCAATTCATGCATTGTTTACATTCTGGGGGAGGTTGTTGTAATGGTGATTAGGGCACAAAAAATTAGGGGGCTTTGGGATTTGGTTGAATTTTGGTCATAAATTATAATTTAATATTTAATGTGTTCAGATATTTAACTCTACACTTTTTTTATGACCCTAGTTTGGAACGGTTTTTGTTTGCTTTGTCAATGTCATAAGATGATGCCTAACGCTTGGATCTACTTTCTGTGTGTTGCATACCATATGTTTCTGCAATGTTCTTGTAATTTTGTGACTTTTTTTGGGGGGAGGGGGTTAAAGTTGTTGTCTTTTAATTTTCTTCAAATCTCAAGTTTTGGTTGTATAATATAAATTATATAATATATAAATTTAAATATGAAGCGTGTTGTATATTAACTTATAAAAGATAAACCAACATTAACTTGATTCCAATAGTTCATGCATACATCCTTTTTGGTATTCTCAATGTTATTATCATTGTTAAGCACGTAACTGAATGTCTAATTTCATGACATTTTTAATCATTTGGAGTGGATGATATGTCATTAATTTTTTTTTTTTTTTTTGTTGTTGATCTTTCTAATTGCATACTATAGTTAATTTTCCATTGTAATACATGTACTTAACTTCTGCTTTTCTGTTTGTGTTCAGAATCAATTGAGTTGCAATCAGAAGAAAATAAAACCTCTATGGAGAAAAATAACAAAAGAAAGCTCAAAACACCTGCCCAGCTTTTGGCCTTGGAAAATTTTTACAATGGTAAGAGTACTTCTTTTGTCATATGGGTGTTGTGTTAATGTATTTTGCCAAGTGCTAATTCTTGAGGAATTTCTTTTTCGTCTTTGTTTCCAGATCACAAATATCCCACAGAGGAAATGAAATTAGAACTCGCTAATGAATTAGCGTTGACAGAAAAACAAATATCTGGATGGTTTTGCCACAGAAGGTTAAAAGACAAGAGATTGCTAAAAGATGAAGTATGTGCTAATGGACGACAAGATCGTGCAAGTGGTGCTGTCCAGGATCGTGGCAGTGGGCTAGGGCAGGATTCATGTGGAAGCACGAAGCATGGTGACTATAGGTATCTGGATCCCAAAGAGGTTGAGAGCCATGGCGTCTATAACCATGAATTTGCAGTTGCATTTGCAGATATGAACTATGGACATAGAAACCATTATACAGAAAATGACAGTGCAACGGATAATACTTCATCTGAGAGTAGCTCATCTTTGCAAGAGCAATTGTTTCTTCAAGGACAGGATCCATATGATACAGAGCCTTTTAGATACGTAACAGCCAACGGAGCTTTTCCACCCCTAAATGCCAAGGGATATAAACCATCAGGATATTTAAAAGTGAAGGGAGAGATAGAACATGCTGCTATAACTGCTGTTAAGAAGCGATTAGGAAGGCATTATCAGGAAGATGGTCCACTACTTAGTGTAGATTTTGATACAATCCCGCCAGGAGCATTTGAATGTCAAACTGCAAATCCAGCTAATGGTAGGTTGTACTATATGCATTCAGTTATTCCATTTTTTTTATGTCTTATTCATTCAGTTTTGCAAGACTAAAATATTATTTTAGTTGAGAGGATGCATTTGCTTTATTTTGTTAAAGGAATATTGTTGTATACATTACATAGTGAATATTGTTGCACATATCATTTTATTTTTCTGTCTTAGGCAATGGTAGATTTAAGGGTACAACTGGGTGTTTGTTAGGTCCCAGAAATGGCAAAACACTAGAATAGCAAGAGAGAAAGGAAATGGAAAAGGTGAATGATGTTTTTTTTCAGATTAAGAGGATTTACAGAGGTGATATTTCCTTCTGCCACAGGGCAAAGCTCCTATAGAGAGCTACTGCTCCCTATCCATGACTATTACAATGAATGCCCAAAAAGATACCTCTCATCCCTCTTCTTTCTATTTGTAACAGCACCCGTAACAAACTTTTCACACTGCCCGCAAATCATTCACGCACTACATCACCTCATCCTTCTCTAATTCTCTCTCTTCTTCCTTTTAGAATAAACCTGCCACACCTTGGGCCCATGTAACACTGGGCCAATCACAGTTTGGGCTCTATCAGTGTGAGAGGGGACGAGTTCCTTCTATGGATAGCAAATAAAATGTTTTCCAAAAAGCCCATGGTTATTTGCAAACATTGGGATGATTTAGATGATTTTGAGGAATTTTAAGGGATGCCTTCTTATCATGAATACCAAGTAGTAAGTACTAACCAGGTCAATGACGATAAATCTGATCAGATTGGTTCTGTGGTCTACAATAATTATCAATATTTGTTAGAAAATTGTTGTTCAAAACTTCACGTTAGGTCTTCCTTGAAATCAGATTAGCTAGTTACATGGATCTAATTAGTAAGCTTTATGTCAATTTTCATTAGCCAGTGTTTTTATAATTTTAGGTCCTAAATGAATTCTTAACATGTTGTCACCTTGTTTGAAATTTCATTATAAATGGTTTATAAAATTACATATATTTTGAAAGGATTGTTAGAGCTGAGGACAAGATAAAAACCAAGACCTGAACTTTTGAAAATTTTAAGCTTCACCAATAGCTCAAATCACTTTTCTATTAAATCATGCATTGGGATTTTTCTTTTGAAGGAAATGGCCAAAAGAAATGTTGTTTTGTTTCGGCATATCTTGCTCATATTGAAGGAGTTGTGACTTTAGTTTTCCTTAAAAGTTGGAAACTTGTTTGTGAAGATGGATGCTTTCTGTTAAGAACCACACATGGCTAATGCATGCTCATCTTTGTGACTGTGCTTTCTTCCTTCTTTAGGGGATAAGAGAGTTCATGATGATCTTGAATGTTTTTTTTACTATAATGATTTCATCTTAGCTTAGCTGTGAGGCTTTCTTTCCCTTATTCTGTTGATTTGCTTAACCCTGGATTTAAATTCTGATTGCATCTACGCATTTTGAGAATATTGAGGTTGTTTTATTTATTTATTTATTTATTTATTTATTTATTTATTTATTTATTTATTTATTTCCCTGTCTGATCTTATGAATGGTTTGTCAGAACCACACTATGTTGCAAACAATGCTCTTTCAAATTCTCCAGAAGTCTCTGCTGCAAAAAGGCAATCCAGTCTTAGCTCTGTAAGTTGAACTTCCTAATGCATTCTTCTTTTGTTTTTATTATCTTAGTAGAACAAGGATCTTTGTAAATTATACGATACATGTTTCATAAATATGGCAATTACCTGATCTTTAACGCGACAAGCTTATAATGAGTATTGGTTTCTTTAAAATCAGTGCTTGATTGTTGAATACTGACGTGTCAAATTTTGTTTTTCCTTATGTATTTGTAGAGATATGATTCATATTTTGCCAAATTAAGTTCCCAAGATTCACCTATGGAAGGAGGTGACTTTGGCTCCTTGCATGATTCTGATTTCCAGGATAGGCAGAATAAGAAATCCCGCCAGCATATAAAACAAAGAACAAATTTTCACGGTCAAGCCAATCCTTTGCCTGGCAGGAAATTTTCTCTGGATTTGAATGTAGACTCTACTGGGGAAGCACCTGCTTATAATAGCACTAGAAATCATAGAATGGGCACTAAGCATGGTGTTGAGGGGTTGAGATCTGATTCTGCTTCTAATCCTAGTAATCACTGTGAAGAGAATAACCTTGCGATTAAGCCGACAGATCCACTACTACATGACTACAATAACAGCAATGTGAAGAATGTACAAAGGAGTGAATATGTAAAATCTAAGCCTTCAATTTCAATACATAATTCTCGAATTTTTTCTGATGCTGAGGAAGCAGGGCTTTCTAAACGGATGGCAAAGGTTCACTAATATATTTGCACTTGTGTTTGGGTTTAATCATCAACTTTTTTCGTTTACAGATAAATTAAAATGCCTGTTTGGTTGCATTTTTGCAGGAAGAAAAGTTTAATGGGGATAGAAAGGTTAAAAAACAATGTCAGGAGTCAGATGGAGTAAGGATGCCTTCAAAAGAAATAATGGTGAGTCTTAGATGCATAACTTACCTGCATCTGTGGTATTTGGTAATTTGATTTTCTAATGAGCTCACATACTCATTCCATGGTTGTGTATACGATGTTTTGCGATGTTATTTATCCTTATCCTTTTTTAACATTATCACCATAGGTTGCAAAGCGAGCTAAAGTTGATCTACTTCATCAATATGATGTTAAACAAGAACCTGTTGCTGAGATTGAACCAAGAAAAACTCACAGGTGACCACTTATATCAGTTTGATTTTGTCTTCCATTACTACACTCTTACCCAAATCCTCTCGAAATTCTGTGATCTTATATTCACACTAGTGTAGAAAGAGGATTTTACACTGGTTAAAATCGATATTTTACATCGGTTTTGTTACCGGTGTAGATGCTCCTGGTGTAGTATATTGGGGTTTTTACTCCGATTATTTAACCGGCATAAAATGTTGCGTTTTACACCGGTTATATATCCGGTGTAAAATTTCAATTTCCGTTTATTTTTTATTTTTTTGAAGGATTTTTCACCAGTTATTAAAGATAACCGGTGTAAGAAACCAACATTCTACACCGGTTTTTTTTCAATAACTGGTGTTAAATATCTGTATTTTACACCGGTTTCTTGTATAACCGGCGTAAAAGGTGCACTTTTTTTTTCTTTCCATTTTCTATTTATTTTTATCCTTTCCTGCCCAGAGACAATCTAAAATGATAATAAATAGGCAACAAATTTGATAACAATCAGCAGCAGAATTGACACCAAATGTGCCCAAAATTCAAACCATCAAAAGCTATCAAATGTAATCCATAAACATATCAAATCAAATATACACATAAACAAAGTTAAGCTATATATATATATATATATATATATATATATATATGTATGTATGTATGTATGTATGTATGTATGTATGTATGTATGTATGTATGTATGTATGTAAACAATATATAAACAATGTACAAAGAAGGTAGTGCTATAAATATCTACATATGCATCTAGTCTTAGATCTCGTAGGAGAGTAGGCTGAATAATCATCCATGATGCCTGCAGTATAGACAAAAAAATAATATGTCAGTCAGACTATAAATAATGAACAAATAACAAACATGCATGTATTAACAAAAATATTATAATGTTACAATGGGAGGATACTCCAATTGTAATCCTTCGAAGGAGAATACATGTAGATTCCTCCGAAGGAGTCGATGGAGTGTAATCCTCTACGATGGGAGAATACTCCGGTGTGGATGGAGTATACTCCGAGATTTCATCGTCATCACTGGAGATCCGAACGATGTCCGTCCCTTGATGAACATCCCTGGCAGCTACGGGGATCACCATACTGGTTCATCAAATCACGATCCTTATCAAGATCGCGATCCTCAATCCTCTCAAAGCTATCTCGATACTTCGGTGCAGTCATCATCGGCCTGCTAATAGAGGGACGTGACCTCCTGGAAGCCATGCGAGTACGACGCCTCCCACGACCACGATTTTCATCTAAAGACATTGTCTGTTGGCAACAGTGGTCAGTCATGAGCAATAAAACTGAAATTTAATTGAATGACAACAAAAAACATAATGTATCTCAACAGTTTAATTATTATTCGTATGTAAGTGCAGAGAAATACCTTTTTGTAAAGGATATAAACTTGAATGAAAATCAAAAACCCAGTATACCTTATAAATTTCAAACAATTGGCCATAAATTGAAAACAACAATCCATATTATCTTTGTAGGTAAACTTATATACACATTGTAGACAATATTACTTGACATTCTTTGTCATGGGTTAAATGTCAAAAATCATGTACCAAATGTTTCCATAAAACTTAACAGTAACACAAGTGGCAGGGAACTGAGGACTTTAACCTGAAACAGTGGCACAACCCGAGTGGCACAAAGTACATAGAAACTAAACATAGTACATAGCTTGCCAATGATGAATACCCATGAAGCTAGCTAATGCTCAGCATTGGACCAAAGCTAGATTAGACGCTAAGGTGAATAGATTATCAAATAGATCAAAGCCAAAATGGGAAAAAAGCTATAAGGTAAAGGAAAAAACCTATAAGCACGGAGAAGGAACAAGTGGGTGTGGTCGCTTCTGGTTTGCCTCTGAGACAGGGCTTCGAAGGTGAAAGGCGACGAGAACCACCAGAAGGAGAACGGTGGCAAGAACCATGTGAAGTAGAGATTCGAACGGCGGCAAGAGAGGATGAGAACGATGACAGTGTCGCGACGAGATAAAGGGCTCGAATGGTGGAGAGAATAAGGAGAGTGCAAGGGCGAGAGAGAAAGAGTAGGGTTATCTCAGAGAAATGCTTCTCGCGTATTTGAGAATGAGAGGGAGAAAGTAATTTTAATCAAAGAAAAAGACTTTTAACACCATTTATTTAAATAACCGGTGTAATAAGTTCTCTTTTAACACCGGTTATATAAAACTCTGGTGTAAATTGTTTTCAGTTTTTAAATCCGAAACCTTTGACACCGGTTGGACAGATAACTGGTGTAAAACGTTACGCGATAATTTCAAAATTGCCACCGCGTCACTTTTTACACTTTCGTGCACTAGTGTCATGTCTTTTATTTTGGTCTAGTACAAATGGTAAGGGGGAAGAGGGAAAGTGGAGCGTTACGGGTTTGAACCCGTGCTCCAAGTGTCCACATAACACTTATATATGTTTTACCACTAGGCTTTCCTCTGGGGACAATCTTATATTCGTGTCTATGCCAACATTTCCTTTTTATTGCAGTGACAAAAGCATTTATATTTGCAATATATTTTTAATCTTTTTGGATGATCGTTGCTTACCTCATGAAAGTAGAGTAAGGTGGTTCATTTGTTGCACATCTTCGAAACAGTAATAATGACAAAGTCACTGAAGAAAAATGGTTGAAGGAAAACTATTGAAAATTTAAATTGTTTTATTTTATTTATTTATTTACTTTTTTTTGGTCCAGAGGTCTTTGACCCGCTCCGGTGTCTAGGGAAAAGGGGTCTTGACTAATCTGGAGTTCGGCCGGGAGGTAAGTAAAGCCTAGCCTCAAGTTGTTCTGTCGCCAAGGATTGAACTTGGGTACTAGCCGAGTTCGTCCCTTTAAATAGAGTGCGTTAACCACTCGCACCCAACCATTGTTTATTAATGTTGAAAGTTAAACATACAGAATTATCTTAGTTGATATTATAATACCCTTAGCCCCATTTTCTAGAAAATTTTCATCCAAATTGTTATTGGATATATATAACTCTTTTCTAACAGTATCATTTATGATCATGTAGATCTGCCGTGGAGATGCCATCTAGCTATAGTGAGGATGAAACTGCTGAAACCAGTTCCTCACTAGATTGAGTGCTGCCGACTCTTGGTAAAAATGTGGGAGGTTTCTCCAAGCCATTGGTTGTGTACAGTTACAGTATTAAAAATGCACATTCATTTTGCCCAGCACTATGACAGGCATTGTTTTCAGGATTTTGGCAGCAAGATAGTCACATCACTAACTACATATTTGCCTTTGCAACTGAAAGTAAAACACCCCCACCTCCTCCCTCTTTCTAATTTTTGGATTGTAGTAGGAGGGTCCCAAATGCAGTATATACATGTCATTTTTTATTGATGGTTTTCTTATTATGGAAGTGCGTTGGCATCTTAGTTTGGTCCATTTGGTTCCTTGCTTGGAAGAGTTATCCACTTCTGTTTTATGCTTTTGGTATTTGAGAAGAATATTTATTTATTTATTTTGTATGAGTAGAAAGAGCAGTAGAAGATCGTTCGTAAACCCTTTGTCCCCTTCCCCTACCAATAAGGTTGATGTGGATCTTGTTTGTGCAGTTTTCGTGGGCAATTGTCATTGCCACCTCCCCATTTCATTTTGGCATCAACTCCTGCGCCAAACTCCAACCGCGGGTGTCGAGATGTACATGGTGTTCGCCCGTCAACTCCTGTGCGATGTCATAAATCCTCGTCCGGAATGCCTCATGCAAACAACAAATAATATATTAGTGTCTATAATCAAATTCTAAAAACAATGAAACATTGACCCAATTAATTCAAACATACATGTGAGTCTCGTGCAGCGTCAATCGACCCTGCTGCTGGAGGAAGGGCTGGGGTTGCTGGTAGAGGTGGAGCTGGTGCTACTGCCTGTACGTTCTCTGTGTATACGTATGGGTGGGAGATCTGGCGGTACCACATCATGTACTCGGGCTCCGTGTCTGCCTGATTGCCACCTCAGGACCAATCTTGATCAGGTGCCGGTCAAAAGCAAACCACATCTCGTCCATCTCCTGTGGACTGATCGACCGCACTCTTATGTCACGCGGGTGCCCGGGTATGCACCAAACGTATCCAAACTGCCGCAACACCCTGTCTGGCAAGTAGGGATGAATCAGGCCACCAATGCGGATGAACCCTCGATACAAGGATATGGCCTCAAATGCCTTTTACGCCTTGTGCTCTGCGTACGACATCCAAGTGACGTCGCCCTCTGCCATCCTGTCCAACACGTGCTAGAATGGCTCCACAAGTTCTGTCCTCGTAATTAACCTCCACCTGCAGGCTCGGGGTCGCTCCTCGTCATAATCGGGCTCCAGCTTTCTGGAGCCGTACGCCACACCTTAGAATTGCTCGTAGATCCATGCCTTTATGGAAAACACCAAGTCAATTAACTTAAATAAACCAAGTTAGAATAAACCAAGTTAGATAACTGAAAAAACACCAAGTAAATTGAAACATACGTGTAGTAGCGTCATGTATCCAGCCAGTTGCTTAGTCTTGTATCTGCTGGCATCCTGCAGCTAGTCACACAAAAACGCAAGGGCCATGGCACACCATGCGTAGGTGTGGACCCTACTCAAGTCCCTGAACATGTCCAGGAACGCGATCCACGTATGAGACTGGCCCCTGTCGCTGAAGATGGTACCACAGACAAGATGCAGCAAAAATGCCCTAGCAGCCTACTCTTACTGCCCCTTTATGTGGCACCTGACATTCACCTTCGTCCACAGCCATTATAAGCGAGCAAATGGCCCCTGTTCCGATCGCACTACGGACGCCTAGAAACTTGTGCAACCAATCGACACACCATCCTTGTCCAACGTTGCAGCGATGAAAAAGGTACCCATGACTGGAATGTGCAGTAGCTGGGAGACGTCGTCCAATTTCACCTTCATCTTCCTGACGGGTAGGTTGTAACACCCCAAATTTCTTAAGCCTAACCGCTAGAAATTACAGGGCCATTGGGTGTTATTTGGATGTTTAATAAGTGCTTTAGTACTCATTTATATAAGGACGTGTCTAGACTCAGCTCTATCATTATGTTTAGTCAATTCAGTAATCGAATTCTTCATTTTCTAACCCTTCAAGGACTGAATGAGAATTATGAGCTCTATCTCTTATCTTTCATTTGGCTTTGGTTTGACTCGATTCGATACCTACAACTCTAGATGCGCCCTCCCGAGTCAATGCAGCGCAAGTGTAGAATTGGGAACACCTGAGTCAACTTTAAATAGATTTTACACCATGTTTGAGTTCGTTTTAGGAAAGGACCGTGAAATAGGACTTTGTAAGAAATTCTTTTATCTTTCCAACGCCAACATGAATACCTCAATTGGACACCTATAACTCAAGTTATGTCCAAAAACAGATGCTGTGAATCAATTCGCACATGCATGAATCGATTTGCACCTGCTGACAGCGTTTTTTAATTAGCGGGTCGCCCCATTTCGGCCCCTTTTGTCTCCAAACGTGATAAGGCTCCTAAATCACGACCCAGACCTAATCCTAGACCTATTAGGACTTTAAAACCTAATGTTAAACACTGGTTAAGAGCTCCAAAAGAACCCTAGAACTCCTTAGAGCTCTATTGTTGCTGTTTTCACTGTTTTTCTCTCGTTTCTCAACCAAATTGAGTCTCGTCTTCGAGGGTGTAATCATAAGAACATTCTCTTCATTTCTCTTGATTTCTTTTATGTTTTTTTTTAACCCTCATTGTTCTATGGTTTTTGCTCTCTTAGAGTTCTTTTCTCTCTATTCTAATTATTGAATTTGGAGTTGTTGGACACCACAAGGCTTGGACTAGCAAAGAACTCAATCCCGGACCCTTTAGGACACTTTTGGGAGGCTACAACGTCTGTCTAAGGTATGGGGGGTTGGTTGATCATGTGGGAAGAGGCATAGTGCTTCAAATTTTCATGTTAGGGGTGTCCCATGATCCCTATGTCTTGTGGGGCAAGTTTTTGCTGTGTAATCCTTGCAAGAGCATGAATTTGGTTGCATATAGTTTATGTTTTAAATTAATTTAAGGTCTTGTATGAGCAAGGAGCCATACAAGTTGTTAATTAATATGTTTATGTAGATTAAAGTATGTTTATTATCAAAGGGTTGATGCTTGATGTTTGTTAGAAAGAGCATGATCTAGGATTATTAGTGTTGTTTGAATTGTTTAATGGCATAAATTGTAACATAAAGTTTCTGTTTTTATTATTGGCTAAGTGTCTTTACACTTAGAATTAAATTAGAATTGGTAATTAACATGTTTTAGTAAATTGATGTATGTTTAATATTGAAATACATGTTTTGGTATGACATTGGGTCATTAATGTTAATTGGATAGTTTAAGAATATGAATAGTGGTATGAAGTCATTGTTTTGATAGTTGATTTAGTGTTATTATGTTTAAGACTAATTTGAAGTTGTTAAATAACATGATTTAGTATATGGAAGCATGATTGATGTTGTATTATTGATGGTGGAATTGTTGTTGTTACTATACTCATGATTAGGACCAATTGGTGTAAATCAAATTGTATGTTAGTAAGGTTAATGTGATGTAGTATTTTTTTGGGAATAGTAGTATGTTCCAAATTGAATATAAGAGTGTTATGATATTGGTAGTTATGTCTTGAACTCTAGAGATGCTTAGAGAATGTGATAGATGTCAAATCTTGGTAGATTGTAAAATGGTTGAAACTTGAATAAGGGATCTATAATAAATTAAAGGAATGGTGTAGACACTAAGGTTAGCATGTGATAAGTAATTTGAAAGGATTTAAAAAGAGTAGTCATGAATTAAGGAAGCCTAAAAATAGGGAAGGGATGGTCTTGGTTGTTTGAATAAAAATTGAATGCAAAGGTTTAAAATCAAGATTTGAAAATAAGATCAAAGTTTAGAGAACTTAGGGACAATTTAGTAATTATCCCGGACCTTGGATTGGACGTGGGACCACTTAGGAGGAGTCCCCAATGTGCAAAGTAAAGAAAAACAGTGTTATTGCACTTCTGCAGGTCCTGTGAGTCGATTCACAACTGCTTGAATCGATTCAGATTCTGTGAATTGAAGCTGTGAATCGATTCACAGCTGTATAATTCGATTCACATAATGTTGTTTTGACCTTGAATCGATTCATGGGGCTCATGAATCAATTCATACCCCTGTTTAATGATAAAATAATGTTTAAAACCACTGGTAAGGGTTGGTTAAGGGTAGTAACCACCTAGACTTGATGTATGTTGATTATTTAACTTGTTTGTAGGGGTTACCGGTTAGTAACCCCGTGATTGAAGTTGGTCACGCTGCGACCAACGTTCGAATGTGATCGTGTTGTGTTGTATTGGTTGTACATTGGTAACAAGTTTGTGACCAATTGTTGGATCGGTATTCAACGGGTTTGTTGAGTGGGATACCATGTGTTTGGAAGTTGTGTTACCGACTGTAGAACGTAGAAGACTCCGTTGCACTGATGGGGAAATCACATGGCGTGATGGTATTAGTTGAAATATGACAAGTTATGATGATGGCACTCAGCGAAGTTGCACTGCTTGGGGGAACCACACGGCTCGTTAAGATGTCATTGTAAATGAGTTTCGATGGAGATACTCGTCGAATGTGCACTGATGGGAGAATCTCATGGCTCGATGACGTTAGTACGGATGTTGAGGATGCTCGCATTTGCTCACCCGGACAAGGAAAAGGATCCTGAAGTTGCGTTGAAGTAGTTGTATGTTCACGTTAGCTAGTTGCCAACATAGGACCGTGGTTTGACTAGTGTATTATTTGATTGATGTTGTATATGTACTGTTGTATTTGCAGCATGTTATATTTGAGATTTGAGCCTTGTCATTATCTTTCTGCCTGAGTATAATTCCTCACCCCGTATGTTTTGTGGCTACTTGTGTACCCTGTGTAACGGCAGATGGAGATCTTGCAGGTGACAAAGTGGACGTGAATGCTGAAGAGTAATCGGCATGTCGCCATTTTTTACTTAGCACTATTAACGTAGTTTATTACTATTGTTTTCATATCAATGTAAACTAAAGGTTAAGTTCTGAGACATGTGACACCAGGGTTTGGTTTATTTCTGCATTTTGCTTTATGTTTTATTTGGCAGTTGAATTATGATGATGTGAAACTTTTATTCTGTGAAAGATTTTTATAAAACTGCATTTTTATCTTTATTTGCATGTGTTCTATGCATTTCTTATACGACGGGCTAGAGGGTGTCACACAAGTGAAAGCTGAATGTGTTTGGCTGCCACCTCTCCGCAAATGCACAAAGAGCCCCTTGTCCACGATCGTGAAGCTGTAGCTGGCGAGTGGACTAAGCAGAGACTCGCAAGCAATAAGTACAATCTCCTGACAAGGCTCCAGTTGGGAGACACTCTTCCCATGGTTGATGACCTTCAGCTCATCGTTGTCATCCTGAAACCATAAAAAATCGTCAACCAGTTGCATTGAAATATTAAATGTGTGCAACGAAGTCAAATATTAAATACTTATAGTGCAGTCTCATAGCCGTGTGGCAACATGGTCACAGAATGTGACAAGCATTGAGGCGTCCTCAGGAACGCCCAGGAATGACTCTGGCACAGTAGCAACAACCTCGACCTCTACCTGCTGCTGCTATTGAGGGTCGGCCTCATGTGCAGGCTTCTGTGGCACCTGTGGAGGCTTCTCATATGCCTTCTGATCAGGTTGCTCCTCTTGTGCCTGCTCAAGCTCCTCCTTCTGTATACAACATTACCTCTTAGCCTGCTCTTTCCTATAACATCCTCGATTTTCTAACCTTGCTTAATACGTGAGTATGTGGGATTAAGTGTATTTGTGTGTGCCTAGGTGTGTCTCCTTGTGTTTGACAGTGTACTTGAGTCTTAGGTTGGATATTCGTTTTCTATAGGATCACGTGCTTGCGCGAGTGTAAGTTCTGAGGCTTTGTAAGTTGGTTGAGGGTAGATAAGTGCTTAATAGGGTTTTGATATGAGTCTTAGAAGCCACGTGAAATTTGAGAGCAATCGGAGTCGAAATTAGGGTTTTCGAGTACCCATAACTTAAAGCAAGTGTGAGCGTTCGAACGAGCAATTGGGATTCTAAATCCTTAATTCTTAGGTCAACTAGATGTCCTATGTGTTTAGAATTATATTTAAGTGTTAGGGTATCAAGTTTTCGATAGTACAAGTGTCGGAATTGAAGAAATAGTGACACGCGCGTGGCGGGCGTATGGCTGCTCTTGGACACGCATGACGTGCATTGACTAGGGTTAGGAGTCAGATCCTTATCCGAACATGACACATGGCACTATGTAATTGGACCAACATTTGGTCCAATGAGATGTTGACACGTGGCACGTTTGTATTGGACCTCCTGGAAAGAGAAAACTTCACCGCGAAGTTGAACATGAACACAAGAAAGGGGGTTGAATTGTGTTAAAAAACTTTTCGCAAACTTTACGTAATAAACACTTCAACACAGATTTTTCAAAACTGTTTGTATATCAGATGCAGAGAAATTAACCGGATGCAGAAAATAAACCGCTTATGAAAACTTGTTTTACTGAGCAAGGTA
The DNA here is from genome assembly GCA_037113605.1 of Calophaca sinica. Classification (NCBI taxonomy): domain Eukaryota; kingdom Viridiplantae; phylum Streptophyta; class Magnoliopsida; order Fabales; family Fabaceae; genus Calophaca; species Calophaca sinica. The sequence goes on from CM073735.1 coordinate 85,465,438, forward strand.
AAGATAAATGTAAAGCAGTAAAGGAAGAGATGCAGAGATTTATACTAGTTCACCACCAACTGGTAGCTACGTCTAGTCCCTTCATTCCTGAAGGATTTTTCACTATAATCAACTAATTACAATTTTCCTCAAGAGTATTCTACTGTCACAAACTTGACAATACTCTCAACTTCTCAAAACGTATCAGTGCAGTCGAGCCTTTGAGGAACAAAGCCTTCACTAGGCTAAATACAGTTTACAAAAGAGATTATACTTTTGAATACAATCAAAATATCTCTCACAGAGAGGATGAAAAGATTAAGCTTAAAACAGAATAGCTTTCTTAAAGAAAGTATAAGACGCTGAGTTCAGTTCTATGTAGACCAGAAACTTGACACGAAACTTGATTGCTCACTTGAGTAATGTTGCTTTCAGAATGAAGTTTCTTCACAGTTTTTCCAACTTCTTCAATGAATACCTTGGGGTATTTATAGGAGTCTTCAAGGGTATTACCGTTGCAGTAAAAATATCTCCTTTCCATTGAGTGAGGTAATTTGAAATGTAGTCCTTTTCTTCCTTTCCAGAGAATAACAGAATAGTACACATTACCGTTTTCGTACTATCTGCTATTTGCAATTGCCTTGTACGATTTGTGTCTTATGCTAAAGGTGTCACCTTTGCTTCCTCGTACATCAAAATGAGCACATAAAATCAAATTCGAATTCCATTCCAGAACAGTCTGAGGCTAAGAGCAGAAATGTGATCATCACGTGCTTCATTAAAGAGATTAGACGCTCGCTCAGAACAGAGGACGGACGCTCACAGCAATTTGAGTATTCCACGTGTTAAAGAGTAACACTACTGGACGCTTGTTGTTAGCAAGACGCTGAAGTGAGTTCGGACGCTGACACTAGTGGATTGTATTCAATTCTTTTGTAAATTTCTTCTTCTTCCTTGAGTGTTTCGTACATATATATGAAGTTTTGATACCTGTACACTCAAAGATATGTTAGAAGATAAATTGTTCTTCTTGAAAATACTTTGTTATCATCAAAATTAATGAGGGTCTAAACTTCTCAATCGTTTAGGTTCTAACAATCTCCCCCTTTTTGATGATGACAAATATCCAAGGTTGATGAACAATTTAATTTTAAAATAATATCAAGGGTCTCCCCCTGAATTTAACAATTTAGATATATATGAACAATTAAGGTATTAAGGCGATTGTTGATAAACAAATTCATTTAATTGATCGCAAAAATACGTAGATGTATCAGAGCATATATTTAACATAGTGAGATCGGATGTAGATTTTCATTTTATCAAAAAAATTTTCATTGTACCAAAATTATTGATCATTATTAGAGCAATGAATAAACAACACAAATGCTATGTATGAAATGATATGCATGATAGTTCTGTTTTAGTGTATCCATCGGAGTTTGAAACATCGGACGGTGAATTTTGTCAATCAGACAATTAGACTTTTACGTGTTTATCAAACCTTATTTTACTCCCCCTTTTGTCATCAGGCAAAAAGAGTGTAAAGCACATCATAGTCAAAATATGGCGTAGAAAAATTTGAATATATATAAACAGATAATCAGATGTAGGTATATATATATATATATATATATATATATAAACAGATAATCAGAGCAAAAACAATGAATATATATAAGAGTATAAAAAAATATTTTATATCACACAAAAAAAAAATTAAGGGTTTGGTGGGGGTGGTGGAGGGATGTTGAGACGTTCATATAGTAGCTTTAGTGCATTCTCCAACTGAGTGACTTTCAGGTTAGTGGCCTTCATTTCTTTCAGGTTAGACAGTTCCCAGATTGGTGTCAGTAACTTTGCTGATAGTGCCAACTGTTGGAATTGTGGCTTTCTCGGCATTGCAGCAGTTTGAGGAGCCAATTCTCCATTCATCTTCCTTCAGAGAACTAAGGTAAAACCTTCTGGCATGATCCTCAGTGATCTTGGCAATCGGAAGCTTAGAGAATTCTTTAATGTTATACTTCTTGGGAGCCTTCTCATACTCTATGAGCCCGATCTTGCTGAATGGAAGCTTGCCAGGAGCAGTTTCTTTCCTTTTCCCAGGGATAGACCAAGGTAGCCACCTTTGTCTATCTGGCACAATCTTTACGGATACAGAAGAAGGATCCCTAAACTGTCTGATAACTTCAATTTTCTTCATCTCAAGACAGTGTGCCATGAAGGCAGCTTCTTCATCCGTGATCCACCTTCCACACTCCTCCAGTGTGAGAGGTTCAGTTTGAGGTAGGGATTTAGGAAGGTCAATAGAGAAAGGAATTGCTCTGCTACCAGGTTCTGGTCTCAATCTTCCTTTGAATGACATCTGAAAATGGTCTTCTCCATCCTTGAAGGTAGCATTCATTGGAGAGGCAATCTCCATCTGGCAACTCCAGAGGTGAAGGTTTTCAAATGCCATGTAGAGGGACGATTGTAGATGCTGTGATATGACTCATACTTAACAAACCGAGTTTTGTTAATGCACGAGACATTCTTCCTTCCACCGAAGTCTGTAGGTTTATGGGTAATGGTGAGTGAAGTGGGAGTGATTTTGGTGATTGTATAGGTTTTAGGTGTGTAGGGTTTGAAGGGATTAATGGGAGGTACTTTGAATAATAGGTTAAAGGGATGAGAGTGAAGTTTGGAAATGTATGTGGTAAGTGAGGTATTTGAGGAAATTTGTGGTAGGTCAAGGTTGAGTGTATTGGATGGTGGTTGGGTAGGTTTTGAGGGGATGAGGGTAGAGGTTTGTCGGAGGCTCATTTTGGTTTTCTTGGTTTGTGGTTGTGAAACAGACAATAGGGGTGCAGGAATAACATCATGAGAATCGAAGATAGATACTGACTCATCAGCAGTAAAGTCAAGTACCTTTGGGTTAAGCTCTAAAGATTTAACTAACCTTCTTTTTGTTCCTCTAGGGGCAACAACGGCAGAAGGAGGAGGAGGGACTTGCTTCCCTTGACCGGACGCTGAAGCATCCTTTTCAGCTGTTGGTTTATTCTTTTTCTCAAAGACCTTTCTGATAGGAATTCTATCCTCATCTTCTGGTTCCTCAACAGTAGGTGCAGGAGCCACCTTCTGTTTTATTCTTCTTGTCTCCCTTAAAGGAGATTCAGTAGGTCTCTTCACACCAGCCATTGAGCTTCTGGTGGTTTTCTTTTCAGCTTCTCCTTTCTGTTGCTCTAATTTCACCTTCTTGATTATAGAGCCAGTTATCAACTGCATTCTGACTAGACTGTTGACTCCAAAAACTTCAGGACGAACAACAGCGCCAACACCAAAGTATTTTTCTTTTTCTTCTGTGTTGGTAGAGTCAGCCAGCTTTCTCACAACACCATCTTTAATCATCATTATGGAGAGAAGAACTCCATAAGGGATAACCTTGACGATATTCTTTTTATTGACGCTCTTCCTTGAGAAGACAAGAGCATTTATAAGGTTATTGACAATCAACCTTGGCAGGTTGATTTTCTTCCCATCCATGTAGTTTCTCATAATGAACTTTTGCTCGTAGTTCACTATGTCGTTTGAGCCAGCCTTCAGAATCACGCTCTTAGCGATGATTTTGTGCAGTACTCTATAGTGGCTTTTCAAGTCTTTGGCAGTGGGAGTTATGTTCTTCTTCTTCAACTCACGATAGTTTTCAAATAGGGCTTCGTTGACATTTTCCAGTCCTTTGTAAGCGTCAACCCAGTTAGCATGGTAACTGATTCCTTCACAAGGGCACTTGATTGTCTGAGCAATAGAGTTGATGGTGAAGCGTAACTTGAAGCCTCTGATGTGTCCTTCTATAATTTCTTCCGGAAGTTGGTAAGTGTTCCCCCAAAACTCCTTTATAGCATAGCTCAGTACATTGACTGGTTCCCAGATAAAGTAATTTTTCCAGCCTAGTTTCTCCAAACCTTCTTCAAAATCAAAACCATATAGCTTGAAGTTCTCAAAATCAATCCTGTTCTCATTCATGAGTTTTGCTTCTGAGAAGACATCTAAGGCAGCAGTGTACTGTCCAACCTTTCTATCAGCCATGGAAGCAGTTGCAGAGAGGGTAATGGAGGTTTTAGGGTTTGAAATCACACAGAGAGAGAGAGAGAGAACAGTTTTGCAAGAAAATGCAGAGTGAAGTGATGTAACGAAAAATGTGGAGTAGTGGGAAAGTTGATAGAAAATGGTACAGTCCTTTTTCAAAAACCGCTTCGTATTTCCACATAAAAATTAAATCAAAAAAGAAAAGAAAATGGAGATTCGCCTTTTCATTAAATGAAGACGCCAAAAGAAAAGTAAGATCAAGTAAAAAGATTTTATCGAAAGACATAAATAATTATGACTCAGTAGATGTGATGAGACGCTCAAGTCCTTTACACGTGTGACACGTGTGTGCACGTTCGGACGCACGCAACCGATTCACCAGACGTTGAGTTATGATGCACATGACAAATAAAATGCTTATACGTATACATGCTTATGTCATACCAGATGCTGAGATGATGCATATCATCTGACGCTGAGATTAATCATTTTTCTATAAGATGAAAATTTAAATTTCTTCTTATAAAATTGAATCTATCTTCAACAAGGGGTTTTGTAAATATGTCAGCCCACTGATGATCAGTGTCTACAAATTTTATTTCGAAAATACCCTTCTGAACATAGTCTCTTATAAAATGATGCTTAATCTCAATGTGCTTGGCTCGTGAATGCAATATGGGATTTTTAGTAAGACAAATTGCAGATGTGTTATCACAAAAGATATGAATATTACTCTCTTTTATCAGATAGTCTTCAAGTTGATATTTCATCCACAGAAGTTGAGAGCTGCAACTTGTTGCTGAAATATATTCAGCTTCTGCTGTTGAGAGTGCAATCGTGCTTTGCCTTTTGCTTGACTAAGACACAAGATTTGCTCTAAGGAATTGGCAGCCTCCACTTGTGCTTTTTCTTTCAATTCGGTCTCCAGCAAAGTCAGCATCACAGAAACCTACTAACTTGTAATCTTTTGATTTCTTATAAAGCAAACCAAGATTAGTAGATCCTTGCAAATATCTAAAAATTCTTTTAACAGCACTCAAGTGTCATTCTCTAGGATCTGATTGAAATCTAGCACACAGACAGACGCTGAACATAATATCAGGTCTTGAAGCTGTAAGATAAAGTAGAGATCCAATCATACCTCTATACATCTTCTGATCTACCTTTTTACCAGTTTCATCTTTACCAAGAATGCATGTGGGATGCATAGGAGCACACATAGGTTTGCAGTCCACCATTTTGAATTTCTTTAGTAATTCCTTGATATATTTGCTTTGATGTATATAGATACCATCATTGCATTGTTTGATTTGAATTCCAAGGAAGAATTTCAGTTCACCCATCATGCTCATCTCGAATTCAGTCTGCATTAGCTTAGAAAATTCTTTGCAAAGACTTTCATTAGTAGCTCCAAAAATAATGTCATCAACATATATTTGAACAATTATAAAGTGCTTGTTTGATGTTTTTCTAAAAAGAGTAGTGTCTACTAGACCTCTGGTAAAGCCATTTTTCATCAAAAATGTACTCAGTCTTTCATACCAAGCTCTGTGAGCTTGCTTAAGACCATATAGGGCCTTTTTAAGCTTGAAGACATGTTTCGGAAATTCAATGTCTTCGAATCCAGGAGGTTGTTTTACAAAGACTTCCTCAGTTATAAAACCATTCAAGAAAGCATTTTTCACATCCATTTGATAAAGAATTATATCATGATGTGCAGCAAAAGAAAGCAAAATGCGTATAGCTTCTAACCTTGCAACAGGTGCAAATGTTTCAGTAAAATCAATACCTTCTTCTTGTGAGTAACCTTGAGCAACCAATCTTGCTTTGTTTCTCACAACCTTTCCATCTTCATCAAGCTTGTTTCTAAATACCCATTTAGTACCAATAGCTTGCTTATCTTCTGGTAGAGTAACTAGCTTCCATACATCATTTCTTTGGAACGATTCAATTCTTCTTGCATGGCCAGAATCCAACCTTCATCTTCCAATGTTTGATCAATCGTTTTAGGTTCCATTTCTGAGAGTAGTGCCATATCTGCATGCTCTTTAAAAGAGGATCTGGTTCTTACTCTATCTCCAGGTTTTCCTATGATTTGATCTTTAGGATGATTGGCTTTGTACTTCCAGCTCTTTCTGAATTCAGCTTCTGAAGATTCTTGTGTCTGGTTACCACCGGACGATGAAGATGTAGGTTCACTATTTGTAGTATTACCTATATTTAATTCTGAAAATAATTCATCTAGCTCTGACATGGCTGTGTCAGGCTTCTTGTCATCAAATTTGACATGAATGGATTCTTCCACTGTCATAGTTTCTTTATTGTATATTCTAAAAGCTTTAGATCTTTCAAAATATCCCAAAAAGATTCCTTTGTCAGCTTTTGAATCAAACTTACTAAGCTGATCCTTAGTATTTAAAATATAACACGTACAACCAAATAAATGAAAATATGATATGTTTGGTTTCCTTCCTTTTCACAGTTCATATGGAGTCTTCTTCAAAATATGTCTAATAAAAATTCTATTTTGAATGTAACAAGCTGTGTTTACTGCTTCTGCCCAAAAATGTTTTGCAATGTTAGCCTCATTGATCATGGTCTTGGCCATTTCTTGGAGGGATCTATTCTTCCTTTCTACAACACCATTTTTTTGAGGTGTTCTAGGAGAGGAGAAATTGTGGGAGATGCCGTTATCATCACAAAATTTTTGAAAGCTTACATTTTCAAATTCTCCCCCATGATCACTTCTAATAGAAGAAATACAAATTCTTTTTTCATTTTGAACTGTTTTGCAGAATACAGTAAATACCTTGTATGACTCATCTTTGTGAGCAAGGAATCTAACCCATGTCCATCTAGTAAAATCATCAACCCAAATTTTTTTCCAGTTAAAGAGGCTGTCCTTGTCGGACGAAAAAGATCAAGATGCAAAAGCTCAAGTGGTCTAGAGGTTGAAACAACATTTTTTGAATGAAAAGAAGTTTTAACTTGTTTTCCTCTTTGACATGCCTCACAGAGAGCATCAGATTGATACTTAAGATTTGGTAAGCCTCTGACAAGACTGTACTTGTTTAATTTTGAGATTAATCTCAAATTGGCATGACCCAATCTCTTGTGCCAAATCCATTGTTCTTCGTCAACAGACATGAGACACTTGACATCTTGTTTTGCAAGTTCAGAGAGATCAATTTTGTAAATATTTTGTTTCCTCTTAGCAGTAAAGAAAATAGAGCCGTCTTTCTTGCTTTTTACTAGACATCCAGTTTCTGTAAAGATGACTTCATAACCATTGTCACATAATAGACTTATGCTCAATAAGTTATGTTTAAGACCTTCAACATATAGTAAATTATCAATAGAGGGAAGAGAGCCTTTACCAATGCGACCAATTCCAACTATTTTACCTTTCTGGTTTCCTCCGAAACCAACGAATCCAGCTTCTTTAGGCCTTAGTTCTTGGAACATATGCTTTTCTCCCGTCATGTGACGCGAGCATCCACTGTCTAAGTACCAAGATAGGTGTGTTGACTTTGTTGCTAAGCATGTCTGCAACATAGACTATTTTATCTTTAGGTACCCATATCTTTTTGGGTCCTTTCTTGTTAGTTCTTGAAGGAAGCTTATCCTTCACAGTTTTAAAAACAGTACATGCACTTTTCAAATGACCAGGTTTATTGCAGTAAGTACAATGCAAGCATTTACTATGATTATTGGATTTATCGAATCTTTGAATCATTTTCTAAAAGAGGTTCATTTGATATATAACCAAGACCATGAGTTGTCGTTTTACTGACGCCCCAAATCATTGAAGCTTGCTTGCTTCGAGTTACACTCTCTGCAAGAAACTTTTGAAATGCATATTCATAATCATTTGATTTGCATTTAGGATTATCTGTAACTTTAGAGCTTTCAGAGCTCTCACTTACAGTTGCTTGTTAGCGGCCGGCCAGTTATCCATCGATGCTGATTTTCAGTTTTACAGTTCTCTTTATTAGTACTGATTTTCTTTGTTTAAAGCTTGAAAGTCTTGTGATAATTTTGAAAATTTCTTTTTCAAATTCTTATACTCAACAGAGAGAGTGGCAGAGTCCTTAAGAAGATCATCGAATGCAAGTTGAAGTTTAGAGTAGGAATCATATACTATTACCTCTTCAACTTCTTCTTTTGAATCATGGTCAGTGTCTGCCATGAGAGCGAAATTTGCTTCTACTTCATTATCTTCCTCAGATGAGGATAAGTCTAGATCTTCCCATGTAGCCTTGAGACTCTTCTTCTTTTTCTTGAAAGAACTTCTTGTGGGCTTTTCCTTAAGATTAGGGCATTTGGACTTGAAATGTCCAGGCTTTTTACATTCATAGCAAATGACTTGAGTTTTGTCCTTGTCCTTGCTTTCCTTTTTGTCCTTAGTATCTTTCTTCTGAAACTTCCTCCTGAAGTTTCTCTTCTTCCACATTCTTTGTATCTTCCTGGATATAAACGCGAGCTCATCTTCTGATGTGTCAACATCTCCTTCTGAAGCTTCATCTTCAGATTCTTCTTCTTCAGCCTGAAGGGCTTTGGAAGAACTAGCTTTATGTTGAGCGACTTTCAAAGCAATAGATTTGCCCTTTTTGACAGGTTCTTCTTCGTTTAACTCAAGTTCATGAGCTTTCAACGAACTCATAAGATCTTCAAGTCGTAGGACATTTAGATCTTTTGCTTCCTGAATAGCAGTGACCTTGGGTCTCCACTGCTTAGTCAAGCTTCTTAAGATCTTTCTAACATGGTCAGGTGTAGTGTAACTTTTTCCAAGGGCCTGTAACCCATGAACAAGTGTTTGGAATCTTCCAAACATAGTTTCAATGCTTTCACCATCTTCCATTTTGAACAACTCGTATTGGCGAACTAACATGCTAGCTTTGGTTTCTTTTACTTGGGCAGAGCCTTCGTAAGATAAAACGAGTGAGTCCCAGATTTCTTTGGCAATATCAAATTTGCCACATTTATCATATTCTTTTTCTGTCATAGCACAGATAAGGATGAATCTAGCTTTTTGATTGATTTGATATCTCTTTTTCTGCTCATCATTTCCAATCTTCTCTGGCTATAGCAACACCACGAGGATTAGTGGGAGGAATGTAACCACTTTGAACTATATCCCACAACTCAAGTTGTTGTGTCTCAAAGAAAGCTTTTATCTTATCTTTCCAGTAATCAATTTTTTCTCCATCGAATAGAGGAGGACGGTTCATATGACCACCTTCAGTAGACATGTTCACAGTATAGGATCTTTTCTTTTAACACTGTTAAGTGCTCAACCAAGAGGCCGACCTCTGGTACCAACTGAACGTGAACACAAGAAGGGGGTTGAATTGTGTTAAAAAACTTTTCGCAAACTTTACGTAATAAACACTTCAACATAGATTTTTCAAAACTGTTTGTATATCGGATGCAGAGAAATTAACCGGATGCAGAAAATAGACTGCTTATGAAAACTTGTTTTACTGAGCAAGGTAAAGATAAATGTAAAGCAGTAAAGGAAGAGACGCAGAGATTTATACTAGTTCACCACCAATTGGTAGCTACGTCTAGTCCCTTCGTTCCTGAAGGATTTTTCACTATAATCAACTAATTACAATTTTCCTCAAGAGTATTCTACTGTCACAAACTTGACAATACTCTCAACTTCTCAAAACGACTCAGGCAGTCGAGTCTTTGAGGAACAAAGCCTTCACTAGGCCAAATATAGTTTACAAAAGAGATTATACTTTTGAATACAATCAAAATATCTCTCACAGAGAGGATGAAAAGATTAAGCTCAAAACAGAATAGCTTTCTCAAAGAAAGTATAAGACGCTGAGTTCAATTCTTTGCAGACCAGAAACTTGGCACGAAACTTGATTGCTCACTTGAGTAATGTTGCTTTCAGAATGAAGTTTCTTCACAGTTTTTCCAACTTCTTCAATGAATACCTTGGGGTATTTATAGGAGTCTTCAAGGGTATTACCGTTGCAGTAAAAATATCTCCTTTCCATTGAGTGAGGTAATTTGAAATGTAGTCCTTTTCTTCCTTTCCAGAGAATAACAGAATAGTACACATTACTGTTTTCGTACTGTCTGCTATTTGCAATTTCCTTGTACGATTTTTGTCTTATGCTAAAGGTGTCACCTTTGCTTCCTCGTACATCAAAATGAGTGCATAAAATCAAATTCGAATTCCGTTTCAGAACAGTCTGAGGCTAAGAGCAGAAACGTGATCATCACGTGCTGCATTAAAGAGTTCAGACGCTCGCTCAGAACAGAGGACAGACGCTCGCAGCAATTTGAGTGTTCCACGTGTCAAAGAGTAACACTACTGGACGCTTGTTGTTAGCAAGACGCTGAAGTGAGTTCGAACGCTGACACTAGTGGATTGTATTCAATTCTTTTGTAAATTTCTTCTTCTTCCTTGAGTGTTTCGTACATATATATGAAGTTTTGATACCTGTACACTCAAAGATATGTTAGAAGATAAATTGTTCTTCTTGAAAATACTTTGTTATCATCAAAATTAATGAGGGTCTAAACTTATCAATCGTTTAGGTTCCAACAGAAGTAACATGATGAAACGCACGTGGCACGCTCACCAGCAGGCGTGGTGTACGCAATGCATTATGTGGGTCGTGTGGCGCGCGACTGTTAGCGCGTGACACACGCCCAACCAGGTCTAAAGCCTATATAAGGCCATTCTCACCATTTCTTTCACCTTCTTCCTTCCTTTTTCATTCTCCACGACCCAAACACATATTTTAGACCAGGGAACCTCCATTTTTGGATTCCATAAGGTTTGGAGATCATAATCCAAGTGGTTTCAAGTGCCAGTTCATCAATCTGACCGTACCGATTCATTTTTTTTTCGTTTGTACTTTTTAGAGTTTATCTTCGAATGCCGTTTTGTTGAGGTAAAGCTATGTTCGTTGGTCATCTAATACTACTCTTAGATCTGATTTTATGATGCCATTTGTGGTTCTCATTCCTAACCTTAATCCGGTGTTGTTTTAGGCCCCTGTTTGACCGTACAGTTATTATACGAGCTAGGATTCTGTCGGAACTTCCTGAGGTGACTATGTGAGCCACGAAATAGAGGAAGAAGCCTCTGTATCTTGACTTTCTTATGGTAAACTCGTGACCTTTGGTTGGTGATTTTAGTCCCTTATTTGCTGTTCTTTGTGTTTTAGGGTTTTGGTGCAAGTTTCGCTACCGAACGAATTAGGAATTGATCCAGAGCTTTAATTCTTTCTATTGGGGAGTATATAGCCGTGTGGTATGGCTCTGTTCCAGAGTCTATACTTTTGATTTCAATTCACCGTTCGTTTTGGTTTTGGTCCCTAACAGTGTATTCTTCGTGGTTTAGAGTTTGGTGCGTAATTTGAACTGTGTAAATGCGGGGAATCATTTCAAGGCTTGGATTTTTGTGGCTTCCATCCTTGGTGTGGTAAGACGAAAACCATGTTCATACTTCCCATGAATTATTTGTCGTTCGTTCGTTGTCCATATTCTAATCTGACATTGTTTTTGTGTTTCTAGTGAAATGTGGATTCTGTGGGCGTGCTCGGTGGAATTTGTGGACAAGTATAGGTGATTATACTATTGAGGGGAAGAATCATGTATGCGTGGTATAGGAGTGTGTTCGTGACATCCGTTTAAAAGTTCATGCATTTGTGGGTTCGTGAGTAGGGCTTATCGTTAATTGGAGCAAAACCGGAGTTTTACTAGTTGAGGAAGATGAAACCTTAATCACCGGGATTTCAAGTGTAGTATATAACTCTTAACATATGTAGGGTACCTCAAACCCTACTAGGGGTTGATGTCAGTAACACCTAAAGATAGTGGTTACGGTCTACGGTGTCTAAGGATAGGCGTCGTATACCCATCGACCAATATAGGATTGATTCATGGTACTTATGGATGATTTATAACATGCGATATTAGGATAGATGACTTGATTGTATGACAATGGATTGGTATATGTATGATGGTTGAATTATGTGTGATTGCCTGTATACTTAATTGATAATATGATGGTAGTAGATCGCCTTATGTGACATTAGGATTGATTCGTATATCGGTTAAGAGTGTGTGAAATCATGTTATGTCTGATAACATAGTTGTGTGTATTATGATGCTATAACATGTTGTACATGTATTGTTGTGTGATAACATGACGTGCTTGGTACTATGCTCTGGTATGCTGTAGCACCTATTAATATATGATGACCTGTAGTATGTTGTGATATGTTGTTAGATTTGTAGACCCTCGTAGGTAGAGGATCACCTTGCTATTGTTGTGAGAGGTACTCTGTTGTTTATTTGTTTAAGGGAAAATAGCTCATGGTCGGGTGAATGTTGTTCCTATGACGACGGAACAATGTCAGAATAGTTGAGTACGACGTGCTAAGTTCGGAATAGTTGACTACGGTAGCTTAGCATACTCCCTGATTATGATCTATTGGCCAAAATGTAGGTACATTCAGTTGCATATGTTGTAGACGTGATGAACCATGTGAGCCTATACACAAGTCTTCACGGCTGGAAGAGTGTTGTTCCTATGTTAATGGATCAGTGCCGGAACGGTTGAGTACGGCATGCTAGGTGCAGAAATGGTTGAGTACGGTAGCTTAGCATACTCTCCAGATGTGAATTCTTGTGAATCTGCCAACATGTTTATTAATTGAGATGAACATGTTATTGTGTTGTATAATACATTGTTTTCCACTGTATGGTGTTTTATGAGTTTCTTACGTCCTCTATATTTCTATATATCCTTGTATTATTGTATTGAGATTAGAAGACGATGATTCCGTAGCAGTTTAGGGGAATGTTGAGAAGATCAATATTGATCGAGGAGGAAGATACTCTTGGCGAGGTGGCTGAGGTCTAGGAGAGTCTGTTCAGTTTTCTATAGTTTTGTACCACGGCCAGTGGAGAGTCTGTTATTTTTATTATTGTATGCACTCTGATATGAATACTTCAGTATTAAATTCTTGTATGTTTACACATGTTTGATTAAAGTTTAAAATTTTTCTGATTTTTGGCTTAATAGATTTAGGTGTTACACTTCCTTGAGGACATGGTGGGCCTTCGGTGCTTGCTGATCAATGCATTTTAATGCACTTTTGATAGCATTGCACTTTGGGTTTTTAAATGTGTGTTATGCCCAATAACTACTTTTTAACATGGTTTTATATCTTTGGGTCTTAATTGGGCTTTAGTGGAATTCTTTGTTAATTTTCGGATTTTGTTACATCCTGACCCATATTCCTTCTGCAGGCCATAACATGGGCTATACTTATCAGATTGCAGTGATCATGGTGGCGTTGGAAAGCTAAGAAGCAGAGCTACAACTCTTGTAACACGCGTATTTTTACGATGCGTTAATTAACGTTATTTAGTGTATTTTTGTCGTATTTACGCTATAATAAAGCAATTTCTTGTTCTCTAAGAAAGCGTATTAATTAAATCAAGATCAAACTATATTTGAGAATTAATATTTTATATTAATTCACGGTTTGAATATCGTCGAAAAATTCTAGCGAAGTTTCGTCGCGTTTCGAATCGCCGGGCAGTTTCGCCGCAGATAAAATTCTAAATGAACTCCGATTTCGATGAAAATCGAATCGTAACTTGTTGAGACTATTTTTGAGTGATTATTGTTATTTTTATTATTTATGAAATAATATTATCACGCGAAGAATTAATTCCTCGTAAATTAATTTTTCGGGATTTTTCCGGCGAGAAATAAATCAGTTTTTCGGTTTCTCGTCGCCGTGTTTTTAAATCTTAAGACTTTAGATTAGAGGGTAATCATGAGAGATGTGAGATTAGATGGGTAAGATTAGGTGATGTATTTAGTATCTCATAAAGTTGCTAGGTGTCATTAGTTGTGTGACTATTTTGAAAATATCTTTTATTCAACTACTCCTACTAACTATGCTTAGTTTTTTTTTATTATAAAAGGAAGAAAATGAAGGCTATATGCAGCCCCACTTCAGCCCAATTCCACGCCTTTTTCCTCCAAAAAGAAACCCTCATCTTCTTCTCCTTTCTCTTCTTGAGCAAGACAAGCTCCATTGAAGCTACCTCCATTTCCTTTGAGTTTTTGAGCAAGGTTCCTTCATCAAACTTGTTCAAAATCATCATCTCAACATAGTTCCTCATCATCTACACCATTTGGGTAAGAAAAAAAATCAGATTTTCCTCCCCTAAAATTCTGTTTTTGTGCGCCACCCACCCCCTTTTTGTACACTTGATTTTTAATTCCAAAACTTGATTTCTTGCTAGGTTATTCTCTCCTTTGTCTTAGTTATTCTTCCTAGCATTTATATGAGGAGGAAAACAGAATTTTCCACCCCAAAATGAACCCCAAAACAGCACCCAAACCCTCCCTCTTTGGTGTGATTTAAATTGTTGTTTTAGTTTAATTGATATTGTTGCTTTGTGATATTGTTTGAGTAGTTGATGATGAATATGAGGAGATGAACATCTCTAATCTCTCTTTGGTACTTGAGGGTAAAAACCCTAAGTGTGAAAAAGAGGGAAATGGTGTGATCCTTAAGGAATCAACTAATTAGATGTTTAATTGTGTTATTGGAAGTGCTTATGTGTTGAATTTAGTGGTTGTTTAAATTAATTAGGTGCAACATGATAATTCTAGCATTTTTTTCAATTCTTGAACTATGAGAACATGAGGATGTGATGTTTAAATATGTGTTAGATGTTTAACAAAGTTATTAGAATTATTTTTAAGGTTATTAGAACTTGTATGCATGAATTAGCTTGAGTGAAGGTTATGTTTTGTGCAAAAAAAAATTAGTTTATGAAGGACTAGATTGATATATGAGCATGATTAGGTTGTTCTTTATTTTTAATTTGGCATGAACATGTTTTTTTTAGCATGATAATGGCAATGTATTAAATGACTTAGGATTCTTGAAATTGGGATTTGGTTGATTGAAAGAAATATTGGGAAAACACTTATTCTTGAAAAAGTTGGAAATGAGTTTTGGGAACTTAGTAATTTAGTTTAAAATGGTTAGCCATGCATTGTATGATGTATAGCATGTTGGTGAATTTAATGGTTGTAAGAATTGAGTTTTTGAAATGAAAAGTGATTTGGAAAAAAATGATTTAAACATATTTCAAGAGTATGTGTGGAGGATGTCTAGATAGGAATTGATGTGTTGCCTTTAAATATGGTTGATTGGCTTGAAAGTGTTAGTAGTAATGAAAAGGAGTTTTTGCAAATTTTTTTTAAGAAGAAGAGTTTATGGCCGAGAGGCCTAGAAGGTTTTTGGAAGGAAGTTTTTAATTGAGAACTTGTTGTAATGCTTGAATGTGTTATGTTTAGGTCTTAGAGACTTTGTGCAAAGTGATTTTTGGTTCAAAACCCTTCATTGTTTTCTAGTGGTTAGAAGTAAAATTTTGTGGATGCTTGGTTAGAAAAAGGGTTAGGTTGAGAGCCTAAGTTTAAGTTAACGTTTATAGATATGTGCTAAGTTGTTCGTGGTAATAAGGATCGTATTATCGAAGATCGAGTGACGTGGACCTGCGGAAGTCGGAGCCACGTTGGTGACAGCCTGTGGTAAGGGCGCTTCACATTTATACTTATTTCTGTATGTCCTTGTGTAAGGGCAATTTTTAGATGCGAATTTAATTTCAAGTGTTCATGCGAAGAAGTATGAGAACCTAAGGGTTCGAAGTGAGGGTCTTGTACCCCTTCGCTTTATTTTTGTTATATACTAATTATTTAGTGGGCTTGTCTGCAAGTGGTTGGTAGCTGTCCCCAACCCCCCACACTTGTTGTTCCTCTCTGTGAACTCCATCGAGTTGCAGAGGGATGGATTCTATGATTTGATTGTCGTTTGTTGTTGTTGAGCTATGCAATTATTTAATATGCGGTTGAATAATGCTGTGAATTGCTTATGCCATTTGTATTTGTTGAATTGCATTTCTTAATGCAAACTGCTTTCATTGCTTAAGTGTTGAATTGCGTTTCTTCATATTAAGCATGCTCTTATTATTTGATATGCAGTCGAATAATCTTGCGTATAACTCTTTGAGTTTCGTATGCGGCGAATTGTTCATCGAGTCTGAGAGCATTGTCGAGTCGTCGAGACGTTTTTGAACTGTGAGCCGGACAACTGAGGGTGCTAGTTCCCCTTCGTTCACGGTGGATTAGCTAGGCGTCGTAGCGTTAAGGAACCGGAGGGCCATCATATTAGCAAATAAACGTATTCCTAAGCTTAATGCGCGAAAACAATAAGAGATTAGCTCAAGGAGTACTAAAAAAGGCGCTAACGGCAGTGGGACTCCTGCGGGTAATAAGAAGCTTAAAAAATGAAGCCCATTTCTTTGAAATCCCACTATAGTAATGCCAATAAAAATCGAAAATGAGAGACCCAAAGTAATGAGAAAATGACTTGTAACTGTGAAGCTATAAGGTATCATACCCTGGGGATTACAAAATAACAAAAAAGTAAAAGTCACCAAGATGCAAGGGAAAAACTGTTGTTTCACATTTCCGGAAAGATAAAGATAAAGAAGGATAAAGAAAAGGGGGGATTCCAGAAGGAGGGGGTAAGGGTAAGCACACGGAATTGCGTGTATATAAGAGAAATTGCGTGGCCGGCAAGAAGCTTTTAGCTTGGAACAAGAATGGATAGAGTTGACTCAGCTGCGATTGCTCTTGGTCGATCGATTAGGATTAAGATTACGCTTTATGCTATTTCATGGAATCTTAGAGACTGGAGTAGGTAAGAAGTGGGGAGGAGTGAAAATCCGGTTAAATGGTTGATGCTTTCGTGGTTAAAGAATCTCTCTTAGCTAGGGCTAGGCCACTGCTCGACTATCTATTGTCTCGTGAGGCCTTAGCCCTAAAAAGACAGCGAGGCATAAAGGAAGGTTCTTTGCGAGAATAAGCGATGTTCTTGCTCTTCTTTCTCTTGGAAGAAGAATCCGTTGTTGAATCAGTTTCAAGTGGTGGGATCATATTCATATATAATAGTGGAATCCCGTCTCCTTAAAGGAGCGATCTCTCCTCAAAGTAGAACGAGCATAATCGAAGACAGATGGTAGCGTATTCTAAGTAGTTGATCTCACGTGCTATCCTCAAGTCTTCTTAGTTTTCGTCTGCTCTCAATGAGTCAATGCCCTACCAGGATCGTCAAGACCGTGCGAGAATAGACGAAGGGAAAGGAAGTTGATGAATGGCGTAAGGCGGATTGGAAAGGTTCGCTTTCTATGGAGATAAGAACAAGGAAGCACCGCCATGGCAAGCATTGGTTGGAAGAAGAGGCGGAGCTTAGAGTATGCAGGAGGGCTCGAGCCTTGATGGATTTCTGCGTAAGTGATGTCGAACTCGATAACAACAATGCCATCGGCGATCCTTCCCGATAATCGGGCTTCTCAAACAGATACTTCAATGTGAAATGCTTTCTAATTCAAGATTCGTATCTTTCTTACAAAGAACTATAATTTGATGCGAGCGATGTGAAATGCTTTCTAATTGGCGGTGTAAAGCCACGCCAAGTTTTAGGATGATTTATTCTGCCATATACTATGGAGTCTCTCCGTCAGAAACTAGTATAGGTTGGTTCTTCCGAATGCCCATAAGACCACTTCCTTAATCCTGAGCATTGATCTCAAAAGATTTGGCTAACCTCTTTCTCAAAATGGTATTAGTGGAGTCAGCCTTGCCCTTTACGAATCTTCCTCGGTTGGCATTCTTAAAATTGACTCAAAACTTCTGCTTTTAGCTATTGTGATCTTTTTCCCTGGTCGTGGTGAAGCTTACCGTTGAAAGGAATAAGAGGGACCATTGAAGTGAAGAAAAGAAGCTATTCTAGCTATACTGTGTGACCTACCTCCTCCTTTCGCTCTCTTGCTAGAGCTGGTTCTAAGCCTACCTTCCCCCCGGCCCATGATTTACCTAGAAAACAAACAATTATTCCAAGTGAAACGATAAGCATGTTGGCTTTGGTGAACCACCTTATCTTACCAGACATTGATGTCTGCCCGAACATCGACTCTTTAATATGTATATTGTCATATTAGCGGTAGCGCAAAGTGTCGACACCTCTCCAGAGGAAAGAACATCAAAGAACATCGTAGAGTTCTATGCCAACAAGGTCAAAATAAAGGCGACAGAAAGAAGAAAGGAATCCCTTACCTAGTCAGCGTCTACGATTTCCGTTAAGCAAGGAACACTCTTTTACAAATCCCGTGAAATAAAAAAGTAGTAAAAGTAAACTAAGCGAAACACAGGAAGTCTCACTCATCACATCATATGTACTATCCGAAAGCCAACCATCAAAAGCTAACCGTAGTGCGGGGTTGGTATTGGTAGGAGACTTTCAACCTTCACTTGGCTCTGGGATCGAGACCGCCCTACTAGCTACTAGAAATCGGACGAGTCTTGGGATCCTGGTTGCGTAATGATGACGGCGAGTGGTGATAGAAATGCGAGTATGAGATGGCCGTTCATTCCTCCTTAACATCTGAGGTCAGAGAGAGGATAAGCGATAGCAATGAAAAATATAGGGAGAGGGGAGGAATCGAACCTCCCGGCCGGCTAGCCCGCGTTCCAACCGATCCGCCTCCATCCTCCACTCCGTCCTTCGTTCTCCCTTAGAATCAATTGGAATACTTTATGTCTTTTCACCGCTCCGTGGGTAGTCCTATGCATAGTCCACTAGAAGTGATTAAGGGTCTGCCCAGTTAGAGTTTTGTTATTTCATCAACTATTATTATATAAGCCAAAAGGAACTATAATTTCATGCAGACGATGTGTCATGAGCGAAGATCCCAAAGCTACGGCTGGTATTCAGTGGATGGATCGGCGTCTGCTTTCCGGAAAAACTGTCGAGTCGATAGAAAATGAGTCGTGAGATGAGTCATGAGTCGAGTCTTGAGTGAGCATTTTGAATTGAACCTTGTGACTGTATACATTGTTGTTGCTTATCGTTGTGAACTGTTATATTTGAATTGTTGAGAAGTTGACCCTTTCCCGTGGTGCCTTCAATCCATGATGGTTACCCAGGCGATGGTGAGGACGCGGAAGATCAGTTGGTGGACGATAGCGAGGAGGGCCCCTTCGAGGATTCGGGCAATGACCATTATTTGTCTTGATTGCATGCTGACCGTTTGTTTGCTATTATGTTTTTTTGGAGGACTGTAGTACATATACACCTTTTGTGTACAGTTGGTTGGTGACCTGTTGGGCTTGTGATGTTTTGCTAAGACAAGGTAGACTGGTGGTTCTACTTTTGGAGCAGCCCCTGCGTGGGTGTCTGCCGGGAGTATCCCCAGGGTATGATTACTCTCGCGAGGGTCGTCATATCATAGGTGTATTTCCTCATACATTTCTACTCTGCTTTATGTGGTACGTACTGTACATGTTGACTATTTATGTTTATACGTGTATGCATTCCCAGTACGTAACTTGTGTCCTAGTTGCACTATGTTTTGAAACGCTGTAAGTACTCTATGTGCTTTACGAGCACAATCGTTTTAAAAAAAAATAAAAATATACCGTATTTCCTGAAGGACACAAGAGTACCTTTTGTAAAAATCTATCACATATAGGTTTAGTATTAGTTCAGTAGCGGTCCGGAAACGGGTCGTTACAATGGTGGTATCAGAGCAGTTGGGTTCTAACCGGACTGTGCGTAGGAAAATTGGGACTGGTCACCGTGTCGGGTTGTGCTTGTTGGTGTGATTAGCTGATTTGTATTGTTATTGTTTACTAAGTATAGTAGTTGTTTGTCAATTGTTTGAATTGTTTCTTGATTGAAGCAATGTGTGTTAACACACCCCTTTGTTTGTGAGTTTCTGGCAGGTTTTGGATTTTTCGAAATCTAATGCCACCTCGCAGAGACCCTGCAACCTGATCCGATAACTCTAACCTGGAATGAGTGATTCAGGCTATGACAGAAATGGCGGCAGCCATGGCCCAACAATCAGCTGCAGCAACCCAGCAGTCTAATGCAATGGCCCAGCAGACGGCGGCACTGGCCCAACAGAATTTACAGCAACAACAGAGAGCTGAGTGGAATGCTGAAGCGAGAGGATTGGTGGGCTTTCAGAAGCATGACCCACCGAAGTTTTATGGCGAGCCAAACCCGAACAAAGCTGATTTATGGATGCAGGAGATCGAGAAGATTTTCGAAGCACTTCATTGCCCAAACAATGTGAAGGTAGACTACGCCACCTACTTGTTGCTAGGGGATGCCGAGTACTGGTGGAAGGGTGTGAAGCAGGCATTGACCGCGGAGCATCGTGAGATAACACAGGAGGTTTTCGGGAAGATTCTTAGACAAGTATTTTCCGATCACGCAGGCGGAGAAAGAACAAGAGTTTCTTCGACTTCAACAAGGCAAAGATGACGATTAATAAGTCTGTGCAAAGTTTGAATCACTTGCTAGATACTTGATCCATTTAAGCCGAAGCCCGACCAAGGATGGCTGAGTGAGAGATTTCAAAGAGGACTGAGGTTTGATATTCAAAAGTCAGTGGTGTCACTGAGGATCAGGAACCTCCAAGAGTTGATCAATCGTTGTGTCGAGGTAGAGGGAATGAGGAGCCACAAGAAGAAGACTGGCACGGGTGGACCAATGAGACCTCATAGCACGGGACAGAGGTTTGCACAAAAGGGAAAGCAGTAGAAGAAGCCCTACAACCGACCCCAAGGGAACAACAGCAGGGGACAATATCGCCCGATGGCCCAGAACACGAGGAGTGGGAGTCAGACTGGTACCGATGTGACCTGTTATCGTTGTGGAAGGCTGGGACACTATGCGAGCAACTGTACCCAGAAAGAAGACGTGTGCTTTAACTGTAAGAAGCCGGGGCATTTTGCCAAGGATTGTCCGACACCTAAGGCTGAACCGGCAATACATGCAGCAAAGGCTAAAGGAAAACGCCCAATGGCTAAAGGCAGAGTTTTCTGTATGAGCGGAGAAGAAGCAGAGCAAGTTGATGGCCTCATCCAAGGAGATTGTGAGATTGAGGGTAAACCCCTAACTGTTCTTTTTGATTCGGGTGCAACCCATTCCTTTATTTCCTCGGATTGTGTAGACCGTTTGAAATTGACTGTGACTGCTTTACCATTCAAGCTAGTAGTTACTACCCCAGCTGCTAAAACCTTAGTTACCAACATTGCATGTCTTAATTGTGTAGTGATCATTCAGAATAGAAAATTTGTGGTTAATTTGGTCTGTCTACCACTTAAGGGTCTAGATGTCATTCTCGGGATGGATTGGTTATCCCACCACCATGTCCTTTTTGGATCGTGTCTAAAAACCGTGGTTTTTCCCGACCTCGGAATTTCCAACTACCTATCTGTTAATCACATTGGTGTTTCATTGAAAGAGGGGACCCAGGAATACATGTACTTAGCTAGTTCAGAAGTTTCTCAAGAGATCGAATTGAAGAATGTTCCTGTGGTTTGCGACTTTGTCGATGTTTTTCCGGAAGATGTGCCAGGACTACCGCCAGCTAGGGAAATCGAATTTTCTATTGATTTGCTCCCAGGAACAGGACCAATTTCGATAGCGCCCTATCGAATGTCACCAGCCGAGATGAAGGAGTTGAAGTCTTAGATTGAGCACTTGGAATCGAAGCAGTTCATACGACCAAGCGTGTCACCATGGGGAGCCCCAGTATTGTTAGTGAAGAAGAAGGATGGACGATCAAGACTGTGCGTGGATTATCGCCAACTCAACAAGGCTACTGTCAAGAATCGGTATCCACTACCGCGCATCGATGATTTGATGGATCAACTAAGGGGAGCTGCCATGTTTTCCAAGATTGACTTAAAGTCAGGTTATCACCAGATTCGGGTGAAGGAAGAGGATATTCCCAAGACCGCTTTTAGGACGAGATACGACCACTACGAGTATTTAGTGATGCCTTTTGGGGTGACGAACGCACCAGCAGTGTTCATGGACTACATGAACATGATCTTTCATCCATTTCTGGATCAGTTCGTGGTAGTATTCATCGACGACATTTTGATTTACTCAAGGAGTAGGGAGGAGCACAAAGAGCACCTGCGTCAAGTACTGTAAATACTCCGAGAGAAGCAACTTTATGCTAACCTTGCTAAGTGTGAATGCTGGCTTGAAGAGGTGAATTTTCTCGGGCATGTGATAACTAAAGAAGGAATAGCTGTGGATCCAGCCAAGATAGAAGCTGTGTTAGCTTGGGAGCAGCCGAAAACTGTGACAGATATCAGAAGCTTCATGGGCTTAGTAGGCTATTACCGGAGGTTTATCGAAGGTTTCTCGAAGATTGTCGCGCCACTCACACGGCTTACAAGGAAGGATCAACCGTTTGCTTGGACAGAAGAGTGCGAATCCAGTTTCCAGAGACTGGAGGAGCTTTTGACAACCGCACCTGTGTTGATTCTGCCCCAACCAGAAGAACCTTACGAGATTTATTGTGATGCGTCACACCAAGGACTAGGATGCGTGTTGATGCAACATCGGAAAGTTATGGCTTATGCTTCGCGACAGCTTAAGATTCACGAGAGGAATTACCCTACGCACGATTTGGAGCTTGCTGCAGTGGTTTTTGCACTAAAGATTTGGAGGCACTATCTCTATGGGAGCACATTCACCGTTTACAGCGACCACAAGAGCTTGCGGTACTTACTTGATCAGAAGGAGCTCAGCATGCGACAACGAAGATGGACAGAATTTCTGAAGGACTACGATTTTACTTTGGAATACCATCCAGGGAAGGCGAACGTGGTAGCTGATGCACTAAGCAGGAAAAGTGTTTTAGTTTCAGCAATGATGATCAAGGAGTTGGAGATGCTAGAGAAGTTTCGAGACTTGAAGTTGAGTATGGAAGTGTCACCAGGAAAGCTGAGGTTTGGAATGCTTACCATTTCTAGCGACCTATTGGAGGAGATTAGGGAACACCAAGCTCACGACAAGCTACTTCAAGAGAAGATCGAGCTTATGGGACGAGGAAAAGCAACAGAGTTCAAGGTTGGAGTAGACAATATCTTAAGATGCAATGAACGTGTTTGTGTACCCAACGTAGCTGAGCTGAGAAAGTTGATTCTCGACGAGGCACACAAGATTGGTTTGAGTATTCATCCGGGAGTTACGAAGATGTATCAGGACTTGAAGAAGCATTTTTGGTGGCCTGGAATGAAAAAGCAAGTGGCAGAGTATGTAGCCTCCTGTCTAACTTGTCAGAAAGCGAAGGTAGAACACCAACGACCAGCAGGGATGCTACAACCACTTGACGTACCAGTGTGGAAGTGGGATAGCATTTCCATGGATTTCGTCGTGGGATTGCCGAGAACGTAGAGGAAGCATGACTTGTAACATCCGCACCTCAACATAATTGAAAGTACGACAAATTACATTAAGGCACAGGAATTACTAAGCATTTACAAACTTGATTACAATTTTCCAAGTCATAAATTAAACTTGATTCACTAACCTAATGAAAAGATTACATATTATACATAACTTGGAATATAAAATTTGCATTTGCAATATCAAAACTAGCCTATGAGTCCCAACTTGGAGCTTCGGCTCATCGTCTTCAGTACCTGCTTATCTGAAAAACAACAAAAGGAAAAGGGTGAGATTATAAAATCTCAGTGAGCCCTTCACGGACTCCTCACCGTTCTCTCGTCCATCCATACTAGCCTAAAAAAGACTAACTCAAACACTACTTCTTTAACTATATCTAGCACAACTAACCCAATGCTACGTATGTGCCAACTTTCTTAACTAAGAACATTTGTTCTTCTTTACTTACTTACTCTATACTTAACACTTCATTGCTTTTCTTTATATCATTGAAATCAATCTTATCACATCTCTTCCTACTTCTAGGCACCATTACTAAATAATAATCAAGCGACTAGGGGTGTGCTATCCAAGATTCCATACAACTAACTAAGCTAATTCCGAATACATATATATATATACATACAAGGAATTCATTGACATTCATAAACTTAACATCACTTCACATATTATACCATTCATAGGAGATATATAATATGATGCTATGCATGTAATGCATTTTGTGTTATTGGGTGGTGTCGTAGGCTTCCGTCCCTAGACCCCAATTACACACTTTCGGTATGGTGGTTAGATGTCATAACCATCCAAGGGCGTCCCACTTGGCTAACCAAACCGATCTACTCCTTTAAATAGAGGAGTCTTGCCATGGACTTTAGCTTATGCTTATGCTTATGCTTATGTTTGTATGCATGTTCATAGAAATACAACTTGGCTAACTAGGATTTATTAATATCATCCTCATTACCTAACTATTCAAGGAAACTACAATTACTTCAATGAATCAAGCTTAAATTAATAGCATCCCTTTTTATCTAATGACTCCAAATCATGGACACTAATTCACACATTCTTCCTATCACATCCTTTTCCTAGGGTCCTTTCCCTGACCTCTATAACTTAAGCTTATGGCTCTTTGACAAGCTTCACAATTCACCAAATTCATGGGCAACACATACATTGACTCTTCCCTTGAAACTCTATGGAGTTCTCAAGAGAGAAACATCAAACATACATTCAACTGTGGGGGGTTGGGGGCAGTCGCCAACCTCTTTTTAATCAAGCCCACTACACAATCATAACAATAACAACTCAATCTCTTATAGGTATTTAAAGCCTAACTTGAACCTAAGGTTCATATGTTACTAAAGGAAGAGAAATTCCTATATGTGGGACTTATGGGTGCCCATCACCTAAGGGTTGAAGAACTCACCTCTATTCTTCAAAACATTGAGCTAGGAAGGTTGAACGTTGGACTCTTTGCTCCTCTTCAAGCTTTTCCCTCTTTGCTCAACTTAGGGCTTCTCCAAATACTCCTCAAATCTTGATCTTCAACTTTCAATCTTCCTTCTCAATCCAAGAACATGAGCCATCCTTGCTGGAGCTTGATCTTCTCCCCCTCATTCTTCTCCTCCTCTCTAGGGTTCAAGCCCAATTCTTCCAAATACCCAAATCTCAACTCTCAAACTCTCCATTTAGGCAAGTGATTGAAGAAATCTAACATGAATCTCTTCAATCCTTCTCAAAGGGTGAAACCCTAGCTCTCCTCTCCTCTTTCTCCTTTCCCTTTCTCTTCTTTTCCTTTTTCTTTCTTTCCACGTTCTGCTCGTTGAAACAGCGTTTTTAAACACTTCTGCAGCTGTGAATCGATTCACAGCATAGTGTGAATCGATTCCCACAGTGTAAAAAGTGCCTGAATCGCAGATTTAATGAGTGAATCGATTCCTGCATGCGAGTCCCAGTGGCCTGCCTTATGTGAATTGATTCCTGACTTCTGTGAGTCGATTCCCACTGCTAAAATTCGACGCCTATGGATTTTTAATTCTGTGAATTGATTCCTGGGCTATATGAATCGATTCACACTGCAGAAAAACCAGGAAAACTTAGTTCTAACACCAAACCTTGAGACTTTCTTCTCAAATTAACTTCCATAACTACAAATCAACACCTTTAACCATCTTAAGATCAAATCCAACTCATTCCTCAACTCAAACCCATTAATTTTCTTATCAAAACTTTGTGTAATTATATTCACTCACTTTAAAGTCAATTTAAGCTTGAATACAATCACACAATTCTTCTCATAACTGATTTTCAACTTAGCTTAGAAATTTGGGGTGTTACACTACTACCCACCTTTTAAAAATTTTCGTCCTCGAAAATTACTGCATCTTTCATGGTAACTTCAACTACAACTTCCTTTCATAGCCCATTCCATCCATTGGAAAACCTAGAAATGATTAACTCTCACAAAGCATTAATCGATAGAATACTTGCAATCGTGAATGACTCTAGGTATCCTCCGATTTGGTGGTAACTCACATCCTTACTAACTTCAAATCCTCCCCCATGAGATAGGTTCTCACTTCCAGACTCCCTATGTGGAGTTAAGGGTGTAGGAACTTCTTAGCGTTGACATCGTGGAATGCGAATAGAGATTCACCTCCATGGAATCTCGTCCCCGAACCACGCCTTTCTTTCTTACCTCACCCTTTTGTATAATAAATTGGCTTTTGGTGCTTCCGCTGCGACTCTGATCTTACGTCTTTTCAAATGAATGAACTCCTTTCGTCTTATTTTCATTAGATGGAATACTTCACTTGCAGTCTGAGAGTTTAACTCTGGTGTTGTTCTATCTTTCAGTTGCTCTTGACTGTTGGATATTGTTACGCTTGCTTTTCATCGTCTGCTACTCACTTAGACATTCTGCCATAAGATAACCTGTGCTTCCTCTGTAATTTTGTAGTAACCCACAGTCTCGTACAACCATCCTCATGAAATTGCCACACGACGTTTCTTAACTCGGTTTGGGTTTTCAATCCAACTGATGAGTCACTTACTCATCATCCTATACATACTGAAGGTAGGTTAAGTAGGTGGAGAATTCTTTGAATTTGTCTATACAATCCCCTGCAAATGTGCCTTTTGGTGTCAAGCGAGCGAATCTTTGCTCCTTCTATCTCTTCAGACTCTTGGGAGGTATCCGTTGGTTAAACTAACTTGATTTTCATTAGTTGATTACAAACTTTGTCTCACACGAGGTCTAAGCCTCACTTGGTTGGAGACTTAGCTTGCAAGTGGCTAGTTAGAATCACATCAGACCCAACCTAACGACTTGACTCGCAGTAACTTATAGTCTCAGAGGTCCACCATATTCACTCTTAAATGAACTTTACTACTGCTCTCCTTCGCTTGGTGGATTAACTCCCCTTCTTGATGCTACTGGAATTAAACCAGAACCCACACGGCTTTATCTGGTGGCGGTGTAGATCGACGCGTTTAATAACCAATGGACCAACAAGTATCCAGAAAATAAATCCTCGATATTCTTAGGAACAATCTACCTTATTGATCCTGTCTTATCATTCTTACCCAATCTGAATCATTAGAAACCCTGGAAGGGATTAATCTCTATAGAGGAACTAATCGCTCAGGAAATTAAGTGATCTCATTACCCAATCACAGACTAAGTCTTATTCCCACTAATATTCTTACTTGGCTAAGGCAAAGTCTATAATTGGTCAATTGAATTCACTTTACGCACTGAACAGTTAGATCGAAAGTAGACATCAATAACTTTAGGTTTCCGCTGACTCAGCTTTTCTTGAAACTTCTATAGTTTGAAGACTACCTCTCATTCGATCCTCTGAAGTTCGTTGTTCCACTAAGGACACCGTTCCTTGAAGACTTAGAGTTTTCTTTTTGCTTCACTATGGCAGGATCACCCTTGAGGACCCATACTACCATTTGGGCGTTGTAGCATATCGCCTAACTCCATCTTGTTCCTTACCCTTACCACTACCACTCTGAACGATAAGGTTCTCTCAGGGATTATCATAGGATTTCTATCGACCTAGGATCCACCTATAATCGGCTAGGTTAACCAATCCTGCTGAGACAACAAGTGTTGAGACCCTAACTGATTATAACCAACCATCCTACTCGATTGAAATCCTACAATTAAGAGCACTTACTGTTAACCACAAAGGGCACTTGAATTAACTTGGGAATCATCATAAGATCTCAATCATTCTAGGATCCATTCACAATGGATTAGGCGAAACAACTTGATAGCATAACCAGTGTTGTAACCCTAACCGATTACAAATGCCCATCCTAAGTTGATTTGAAACCTCACAATTAAGACCCCTTACTTGCTCGTCATTTCTAATCACTTCCAAAGCGTCTCGGTTGACGGTACATGAATTACACGCTTGCCTAGCCGAACCCTCACCACAATGGTTCCGACCACTCTTGAAACATTCCTTAACTCTTGGTTCCGGAAAGGTGGGAACTTGTTTCCGTCTTTCCGTATTCCGAAAGTTCTCACTTAATGAGAGCTCTTACATCCGCTCCTTCCTTGTCTACCTCATTCTTATCCATCAAACTTCCTCAGAGTTCACGCTCCTATTCGGTCTCCTCCCTCATCCGCCAGCTCCATCTACTATATTCTTCGTACACGGTATGGAGTATTAAGTTGATCAGGCTTAATATTCCATACTAAGCATAAGAATATGTAGAGAAGTTCTCGGACAAAGGAAAATTCCGGCTAACTGATTAAAGCCCAACAAGGATTAAACTGACACTTCCTAAACCAAGTTTTTTCTAAACTAGTAACTCACAGTCCGATAAGATCGAATTGCTCTGATACCATAATGTAACACCCGCACCTCAACATAATTGAAAGTACAACAAATTACATTAAGGCACAGGAATTACTAAGCATTTACAAACTTGATTACAATTTTCCAAGTCATAAATTAAACTTGATTCACTAACCTAATGAAAAGATTACATATTATACATAACTTGGAATATAAAATTTGCATTTGCAATATCAAAACTAGCCTATGAGTCCCGAGCTTGGAGCTTCGGCTCATCGTCTTCAGTACCTACTTATCTGAAAAACAACAAAAGGAAAAGGGTGAGATTATAAAATCTCAGTGAGCCCTTCACGGACTCCTCACCGTTCTCTCGTCCATCCATACTAGCCTGAAAAAGACTAACTCAAACACTACTTCTTTAACTATATCTAGCACAACTAACCCAATGCTACGTAAGTGCCAACTTTCTTAACTAAGAACATTTGTTCTTCTTTACTTACTTGCTCTATACTTAACACTTCATTGCTTTTCTTTATATCATTGAAATCAATCTTATCACATCTCTTCCTACTTCTAGGCACCATTACTAAATAATAATCAAGCGACTAGGCGTGTGCTATCCAAGATTCCATACAACTAACTAAGCTAATTCCGAATACATATATATATATATATATACATACAAAGAATTCATTGACATTCATAAACTTAACATCACTTCACATATTATACCATTCATAGGAGATATATAATATGATGCTATGCATGTAATGCATTTTGTGTTATTGGGTGGTGTCGTAGGCTTCCGTCCCTAGACCCCAATTACACACTTTCGGTAAGGTGGTTAGACGTCATAACCATCCAAGGGCGTCCCACTTGGCTAACCAAACCGATCTACTCCTTTAAATAGAGGAGTCTTGCCATGGACTTTAGCTTATGCTTATGCTTATGTTTATGCTTGTATGCATGTTCATAGAAATACAACTTGGCTAACTAGGATTTATTAATATCATCCTCATTACCTAACTATTCAAGAAAACTACATTTACTTCAATGAATCAAGCTTAAATTAATAGCATCCCTTTTTATCTAATGACTCCAAATCATGGACACTAATTCACACATTCTTCCTATCACATCCTTTTCCTAGGGTCCTTTCCTTGACCTCTATAACTTAAGCTTATGGCTCTTTGACAAGCCTCACAATTCACCAAATTCATGGGCAACACATACATTGACTCTTCCCTAGAAACTCTATGGAGTTCTCAAGAGAGAAACATCAAACATACATTCAACTGTGGGGGGTTGGGGGCAGTCGCCAATCTCTTTTTAATCAAGCCCACTACACAATCATAACAATAACAACTCAATCTCTTATAGGTATTTAAAGCCTAACTTGAACCTAAGGTTCATATGTTACTAAAGGAAGAGAAATTCCTATATGTGGGACTTATGGGTGCCCATCACCTAAGGGTTGAAGAACTCACCTCTATTCTTCAAAACATTGAGCTAGGAAGGTTGAACGTTGGACTCTTTGCTCCTCATCAAGCTTTTCCCTCTTTGCTCAACTTAGGGCTTCTCCAAATACTCCTCAAATCTTTATCTTCAACCTTCAATCTTCCTTCTCAATCCAAGAACATGAGCCATCCTTGCTGGAGCTTGATCTTCTCCCCCTCATTCTTCTCCAAATTCGTGTTTCTTCTCCTCCTCTCTAGGGTTCAAACCCAATTCTTCCAAATACCCAAATCTCAACTCTCAAACTCTCCATTTAGGCAAGTGATTGAAGAAATCTAACATGAATCTCTTCAATCCTTCTCAAAGGGTGAAACCCTAGCTCTCCTCTCCTCTTTCTCCTTTCCCTTTCTCTTCTTTTCCTTTTTCTTTCTTTCTGCGTTCTGCTCGTTGAAACAGCGATTTTAAACACTTCTGCAGCTGTGAATCGATTCACAGCATAGTGTGAATCGATTCCCACAGTGTAAAAAGTGCCTGAATCGCAGATTTAATGAGTGAATCGATTCCTGCATGCGAGTCCCAGTGGCCTGCCTTATGTGAATCGATTCCTGACTTCTGTGAATCGATTCCCACTGCTAAAATTCGACGCCTATGGATTTTTAATTCTGTGAATCGATTCCTGGGCTATATGAATCGATTCACACTGCAGAAAAACCAGGAAAACTTAGTTCTAACACCAAACCTTGAGACTTTCTTCTCAAATTAACTTCCATAACTACAAATCAACACCTTTAACCATCCTAAGAACAAATCCAACTCATTCCTCAACTCAAACCCATTAATTTTCTTATCAAAACTTTGTGTAATTATATTCACTCACTTTAAAGTCAATTTAAGCTTGAATACAATCACACAATTCTTCTCATAACTGATTCTCAACTTAGCTTAGAAATTTGGGGTGTTACATGACTCGATTTGGGTAATCGTCGACCGACTGACTAAATCAGCACATTTCTTGCCAGTGAGATCGACATACAATGTAGAGAAGCTGACAGAGATCTACATCGCAGAGATTGTGCGTCTACATGGTGTACCTTCTTCTATCGTTTCCGATCGAGACCCGAAGTTCACATCTCATTTTTGGAGGGAACTACAAGAAGCTATGGGAACCAAACTCAAACTTAGCTCAGCATATCACCCCCAGACCGACGGTCAAACTGAGAGAACGATACAATCACTGGAAGATTTTTTACGAGCATGCACATTGGATCACAGAGGGAGTTGGGACGATGTCTTACCGCTGGTAGAGTTCACCTACAATAACAGTTTCCACGCGAGTATCGGCATGGTACCATATGAAGCATTGTATGGACGTAAGTGTCAGACGCCTCTTTGTTAGTACCAGAATGGCGAGAGTTCTGTCGTGGGACCAGATATGATTCAACAGACTACCGAGAAGATCCGACTGATTAGAGATAGGATGCGGACGTCTCAGAAGAGCTATGCAGACCAGGGACGCTGACCGCTGGAGTTTGAAGAAGGAGAACATGTATTTCTCCGAGTTATCCCTATCACTGGAGTTGGTCGAGCGATCAAATCCAAGAAACTTACCCCTAAATTCATTGGGCCCTATCAGATTATCCGTCGTATCGGCCCAGTGGCCTATCAAATTGCCTTGCCACTTTTCTTATCAAACATTCATGACGTCTTTCACGTCTCGCAGTTGCGAAAATATGTCTCCGACCCTTCTCATGTCATCGAATCGGATGTGATCCAACTGAGGGATGACCTATCTTTCGAAGCGTCACCTGCGAGGATTGTAGACCGAAAGGCTACGCAATTAAGGAACAAGGCGATACAACTGGTTAAGGTCGTGTGGGATCCGAAGACCAGAGACGCTACCTGGGAACTGGAAGAGAAGATGAAGGCTCAATATCCAGAGCTTTTTCACGGTACGTAACTCACCTATAGTTTCGAGGACGAAACTATTTTTAGAGGGGGAGTATTGTAACATGCGTATTTTTACGATGCGTTAATTAACGTTATTTAGTGTAATTTTGTCGTATTTACGCTATAATAAAGTAATTTCTTGTTCTCTAAGAAAGCGTATTAATTAAATCAAGATCAAACTATATTTGAGAATTAATATTTTATATTAATTCACGGTTTGAATATCGTCGAAAAATTCTAGCGAAGTTTAAATCGCGTTTGAATCGTAAGGCGGTTTATGAGATAAAATTCTAAATGAACTCCGATTTCGATGAAAATCGAATCGTAACTTGTTGAGACTATTTTTGAGTGATTATTGTTATTTTTATTATTTATGAAATAATATTATCACGCGAAGAATTAATTCCTCGTAAATTAATTTTTCGGGATTTTTCCGGCGAGAAATAAATCGGTTTTTCAGTTTTTCGTCGCCGTGTTTTTAAATCTTAAGACTTTAGATTAGAGGGTAATCATGAGAGATGTGAGATTAGATGGGTAAGATTAGGTGATGTGTTTAGTATCTCATAAAGTTGCTAGGTGTCATTAGTTGTGTGACTATTTTGAAAATATCTTTTATTCAACTACTCCTACTAACTATGCTTAGTTTTTTTTTATTATAAAAGGAAGAAAATGAAGGCTATATGCAGCCCCACTTCAGCCCCAATTCCACGCCTTCTTCCTCCAAAAAGAAACCCTCATCTTCTTCTCCTTTCTCTTCTTGAGCAAGACAAGCTCCATTGAAGCTACCTCCATTTCCTTTGAGTTTTTGAGCAAGGTTCCTTCATCAAACTTGTTCTAAATCATCATCTCAACATAGTTCCTTGTAACACGCGTATTTTTATGATACGTTAATTAGCGGTAATATTGTATTTTTGTCGTAATTATGCTATAATAAAGTAATTTCTTGTTCTCTGAGTAAGTGGATTAATTAAATCAAGATCAAATTAAGTTTGAGAATTAATATTTCATATTAATTCACGGTTTGAAAATCGTCGAAAAATTCTAACGAAGTTTTGACGCGTTTCGAATCGCCGGGCGGTTTCGCCGCAGATAAAATTATAAATAAACTCTGATTTCGATGAAAATCGAATCGTAACTTATTGAGACCATTTTTGAATATTTGACATGATTTTTATTATTTATAATTAAATATTTTCACGCGATGAATTAGTTTCTCGTTAAATTAATTTTTGCGAGTTTATCGGTAACGCGGTATTTCGTCGCCGTGTTTTAAACAACCCCTAGGCTCTAGAATTAGTGGGTAACCATGAGAGATGTGAGATTAGGTGGGTAAGATTAGGTGATATGTTTGGCATCTAATTTAATTGCTAGGTGTCATTAGTTGTGTGATTTTTTTTTTTAAAAAAATCTTTTATTTAACTACTCCTACTAACTATGTTTATTTTTATTATTATAAAAGGGAAGGACCAAGGCTATGCAGCCCCATTTTCAGCCCAAAATCACGATCTCTTTTCTCTCTCAAACCCTCATCTTCTTCTTCACTTTCTTCCTTGAGAAGCCATGGTTCCATGAAAGCTATCTTTTACTCCTTTGAGT
Source organism: Calophaca sinica (assembly GCA_037113605.1). Lineage (NCBI taxonomy): Eukaryota > Viridiplantae > Streptophyta > Magnoliopsida > Fabales > Fabaceae > Calophaca > Calophaca sinica. The sequence goes on from CM073735.1 coordinate 85,498,649, forward strand.
TTTTGGACAAGCTTTCTTCACCAAACTTGTTCCAAATCATCACCTCAACTTAGTTCTTCATTCTCATCATCATCCAAGTAAGAAAAACAGAATTTTTCTTCTTCTTAATTGCTGCTGAAAATCGTGATGTCCACCCCCCATTTTCTACTTTGATTTTGTTTCCAAATCTTGCCATATTGCTAGGTTATGTCCTCTACTATATTACCTATGTTTCCAACCATCTACTTGAGTATAAAATCAGATTTTTTTCTACCCCAATCAAGCCCTAAAATAGCACCCCAAACAGCCCCCCTCCTCAATGTTTAATTAATTTGTGTTTTAGTTGAATTTGTTGCTTGTTATGTGTTGTTTGGATGATTGATGAGGATTGTTGAGAGATGAACATCTCCAACCCCTTTCCTTAAGCCTCTAGGTCGAAAACCCTATGTGGTAAGAATGGGGAAAATGATGTGATCTCATGAGAATCAATCAATTGAATGTTATAAGTGTCATTAGAAATTGTTTTGATGTTAGTTCCATGTGTAGCTTAAATTAAATAGGCTCAACATGATAGTTTAAATTTATTTTCCATTCTTGAACCATGTAAGTTTGTGGCTAGGGTGTTTAATTGCATGTTAGTTGGTTTATTAAATGATTAGAAGTAATTTTAAGGTTATTGGAATTGTTATGCATGAATTAGAAAGAAATTAGTGTATGTTACTTGTAAGAAAATGGTTCTTGAAGGACTAAATTGGCATGTAAAATTTGATTGGTTGTTTTCTAGTAATTAGTGTTGTCTTGATCATGATTTAATTAGTTGAAACTTCGTTTTGATTGTGGGTTGAATCAAAGGAAAAACTTGAAAGGTTTTGGAAAATTGGTTCTTGAAGTTTTAGAAAACAAACCTGTTTTTTTTGAATTATTGGGAATTATTGAATTATGATTTTGGCATGGGACCACTTGGAGATGATTCATATGGGTATTGGGATCTTCCATATTAAATTTTGCAATTTTTGGATAAGTTTTGAGACCTCTAGGACATTATGAACCCAAAACAGTTTTATTGAAGAATTTGTGTCCTAAATCCGAAATCAAATTATTTTTCTGCACTTATTGGTAATGATTTTTACCCAAATAAAAATATTTTGATGAGTATATGTATGTCAAGGACTTTCATAAAAAGTTTCATAAGAAACGGAGTTTGTTTGATGTAGTAGGAAAATTACTATTTTAAATAGCGTAAAAATTGCCAAATTCTGCGCTTTTTGAGTAAGTTGAATAGGAAATAGTTTAATGCTTGATTTAAGTATATGCATGGCACTTGGAGGTTGGGATTTGTTTTCGAATGTGCCTTGAAATGTGTTTGATAATTTGATGTCTTGGAGTAAGTAAATGACTAGAAATGGTTATTGGATTTGGTGAAATGATTTTAATTTGATGATATTAATTAGTGGTGATTCTTTTAAATTTTGGAAAAGAATGTTGGCAAAGATTTTTAGAAACTTTTGTTTTGATTGGCTTTTATTTTATGACTTAATTATGTAAGATTTTGGGTGATTGCCTAGTTGTCTTGTAGATGCTTTGAAAACTAATTATGGAAACTTAGTTAATTTTCAAGAAAGGCTTTTAGTTCAAAAACTTTATTTCTTTCAAGTAAGTTAAGGTTTATAAGTGGTTATATGATAAGTTATCTTTCAAGAAGTATTTTGATTTTAAAAACCATATTTATTTTCAAGTAGCTAATTATTTAAAATCCTTGAATGAATTTGGCTAGAATAAGGGCTAAGTTGAGAGCTTAAGTTTAGTTAGAATTATAGATTTTGCTAAGTTCGTTGTGATGTTAGGCTCGAGTGACCCGAGATCGTGCGGTGCGGAAACCGAGGAATATAAGCGACGCAGACTTAAGGACGTTGGAGCGACGTTAGTGGCGACAAGTGGTAAGGGCGCTTCACATTTATAATTAATTTTGTATGTCCTTGTGTAAGGATAAATTTTTAGATACGAATTTAATTTCAAGTGTTCGTGCGAAGAAGTCTGAGAACCTAAGGGTTCGAAGTGAGGGTCTTGTACCCCTTCGCTTTATTTTTGTTATATATGCTGATTATTTAGTGGGCTTGTCTGCAAGTGGTTGGCAGCTGTCCCCAACCCCCCACACTTGTTTGTTCCTCTCTGTCAATTCCATCGAATTGCAGAGGGATGGATTTCATATTGATTGACGACTGTTGCTGCTAAGTGTGATTATTTGAGATGAGATGCTTATGTTGTTTATCACTGATGAATTGAGTTATATTGCTATGTTGCTTATGTTGTTTGTATCGTTGAATTGCGTTTTTCCATGCAAACTGCTCTTATTGCTTAAGATGTTGAATTGCGTTTCACTATTTTAAGCTTACTCTAAATTATTTGATATGCGGTCGAATAATGTTGCGTACCGCTCTTTGAATATCGTATGCGGCGAATTGTTCATCGAGTGTGAGAGCTAGTCGTGTCGTTTTTGAACTTCGACTTGAATATCCTAGAGTAGTGGAAGAGCTCAAGGCTTCGGCCGGATGTTCAAGGGCGTCGTTCCTTGTCGAGTAGTGGGTGACTTCGACCCGAATATCCTAGAGTAGTGGAAGAGCTCAAAGCTTCGGCTGGATGTTCAGGGGCGTGGTCCATTGTCGTGGCGTTGGGTAACTTCGACTTGAATCTCCTAGAGTAGTGGAAGAGCTCAAGGCTATGGCCGGAATTCAAGGGCGTTGTTCGTTGTTCCGGAAGTTGTCAAAGTGTCGAGAGAGAATAAGTCGTGAGGTGAGTCATGAGAGAGTCTGGAGTTGTGCCTTGATAAATGTGTATGCTGTTGTTTGTTTATTCGCTTTGTGATTACTATACCTTGTTGCGATGAGAAGTTGACCCTTGCCAGTGGTTCCTTCAATTAATGATGGTAACCCAGGTGATGACGGACGTGGTGGAGATCCCGGCAACGACGACATCACCGAAGATGGCTTCTGACTACCCGGGCATGGAGAGTCCCTCGGCTTGGAGTTAAACCCCCACTCTCAGCCGATATGTTTGTATAGAAAGCGTGTTGGAGACCTTCACGCGGAGGAACTGACGAGGATGCGAATGACCAGACGGAGAAGGACTACCAGGATATTGGTGTAGTTGTGTAGTTAAGAATGTTTACCTATTTTATTTATGGTTTTGGGTTGGTGACCAGACTGTCATTTTGTTTGGCTTTGTGACAGTCGTTGTTTAGGTGTCAAGGTTTTACTTTTGGAGCAGCCCCCTGTGTGGGTAACTGCCGAGAGTACCTCAGATAGTAATATTGTAGGGTTTTCATACTTCGGGTGTATTTTGCTTATGCATATTTATTTACTACTTCCGGCGTGTAAAACTCTTCAACTGATTATCTTTCGGATGCATGTGCATATATCTGTCTTTAATTGTAATAGTCTATTGCATTTAGAATTCCATCATGTTTCGAAAATGTTGCTCGTACTCTGATTGTGTGTTACAAAAGACGCCCGTCTATAAAAAGGAAAAAAATTTACCGCATTTTCCAAAAGACACGAAGAGTACTACTTCGAAAACCTACTTGCACTTAGAGTTGTTCTAACTTAATAGCGGTCCGGAAACGGGTCGTTACATTCCTCATCATCTACACCATTTGGGTAAGAAAAAAATCAGATTTTCCTCCCCCAAAATTCTGTTTTTGTGCGCCACCCACCCCCTTTTTTGTACACTTGATTTTTGCTTCCAAAACTTGATTTCTTGCTAGGTTATTCTCTCCTTTGTCTTAGTTATTCTTCCTAGCATTTATATGAGGAGGAAAACAGAATTTTCCACCCCAAAATGAACCCCAAAACAGCGCCCAAACCCTCCCTCTTTGGTGTGATTTAAATTGTTGTTTTAGTTTAATTGATATTGTAGATTTGTGATGTTGTTTGAGTAGTTGATGATGAATATGAGGAGATGAACATCTCTAATCTCTCTTTGGTACTTGAGGGTGAAAACCCTAAGTGTGAAAAAGAGGGAAATGGTGTGATCCTTAAGGAATCAACTAATTAGATGTTTAATTGTGTTATTGGAAGTGCTTATGTGTTGAATTTAGTGGTTGTTTAAATTAATTAGGTGCAACATGATAATTCTAGCATTTTTTTCAATTCTTGAACTATGAGAACATGAGGATGTGATGTTTAAATATGTGTTAGATGTTTAACAAAGTTATTAGAATTATTTTTAAGGTTATTAGAACTTGTATGCATGAATTAGCTTGAGTGAAGGTTATGTTTTATGCAAAAAAAAATTAGTTTATGAAGGACTAGATTGATATATGAGCATGATTGGTTGTTCTTTATTTTTAATTTGGCATGAACATGTTTTTTTTAGCATGATAATGGCAATGTATTAAATGACTTAAGATTCTTGAAATTGGGATTTGGTTGATTGAAAGAAATTTTGGGAAAACACTTATTCTTGAAAAAGTTGGAAATGAGTTTTAGGAACTTAGTAATTTAGTTTAAAATGGTTAGCCTTGCATTGTATGATGTATAGCATGTTGGTGAATTTAATGGTTGTAAGAATTGAGTTTTTGAAATGAAAAGTGATTTGGAAAAAAATGATTTACAACATATTTCAAGAGTATGTGTGAAGGATGTCTAGATAGGAATTGATGTGTTGCCTTTAAATATGGTTGATTGGCTTAAAAGTGTTAGTAGTAATGAAAAGGAGTTTTTGCAAAATTTTTTAAAGAAGAAGAGGTTATGGCCGAGAGGCCTAGAAGGCTTTTGGAAGGAAGTTTTTAATTGAGAACTTGTTGTAATGCTTGAATGTGTTATGTTTAGGTCTTAGAGACTTTGTACAAAGTGATTTTTTGTTCAAAACCCTTCATTGTTTTCTAGTGGTTAGAAGTAAAATTTTGTAGATGCTTGGTTAGAAAAAGGGTTAGGTTGAGAGCCTAAGTTTAAGTTAACGTTTATAGATATGTGCTAAGTTGTTCGTGGTAATAGGGATCGTATTATCGGAGATCGAGTGACGTGGACCTGCGGAAGTCGGAGCCACGTTGGTGACAGCCTGTGGTAAGGGCGCTTCACATTTATACTTATTTCTGTATGTCCTTGTGTAAGGGAAATTTTTAGATGCGAATTTAATTTCAAGTGTTCATGCGAAGAAGTCTGAGAACCTAAGGGTTCGAAGTGAGGGTCTTGTACCCCTTCGTTTTATTTTTGTTATATACTGATTATTTAGTGGGCTTGTCTGCAAGTGGTTGGTAGCTGTCCCCAACCCCCCACAGTTGTTGTTCCTCTCTGTGAACTCCATCGAGTTGCAGAGGGATGGATTCTATGATTTGATTGTCGTTTGTTGTTGTTGAGCTGTGCAATTATTTAATATGCGATTGAATAATGCTGTGAATTGCTTATGCCGTTTGTATTTGTTGAATTGCGTTTCTTAATGCAAACTGCTTTCATTGCTTAAGTGTTGAATTGCGTTTCTTCATATTAAGCATGCTCTTATTATTTGATATGCAGTCGAATAATCTTGCGTATAACTCTTTGAGTTTCGTATGCGGCGAATTGTTCATCGAGTCAGAGAGCATTGTCGATACGTTTTTGAGCTGTGAGCCGAACAACTGAGGGTGCTAGGTCCCCTTCGTTCACGGTGGATTAGCTAGGCGTCGCAGCGTTAAGGAACCGGAGCTGCTTACCTAGGGAGAGCGAAGATCCCAAAGCTACGGCTGGTATTCAGTGGATGGATCGGCGTCTGCTTTCCAGAAAAACTGTCGAGTCGAGAGAAAATGAGTCGTGAGATGAGTCATGAGTCGAGTCTTGAGTGAGCATTTTGAATTGAACCTTGTGACTGTATACATTGTTGTTGCTTATCGTTGTGAACTGTTATATTTGAATTGTTGAGAAGTTGACCCTTTCTCGTGGTGCCTTCAATCCATGATGGTTACCCAGGCGATGGCGAGGACACGGAAGATCAGTTGGTGGACGATAGCGAGGAGGGCCCCTTCGAGGATTCGGGCAATGACCATTATTTGTCTTGATTGCATGCTGACCATTTGTTTGCTATTATGTTTTTTTGGAGGACTGTAGTACATATACACCTTTTGTGTATAGTTGGTTGGTGACCGGTTGGGCTTGTGATGTTTTGCTAAGACAGGGTAGACTGGTGGTTCTACTTTTGGAGCAGCCCCCTGCGTGGGTGTCTGCCGGGAGTATCCCCAGGGTATGATTACTCTCGCGAGAGTCGTCATATCATAGGTGTATTTCCTCATACATTTCTACTCTACTTTATGTGGTACGTACTGTACATGTTGACTATTTATGTTTATGCGTGTATGCATTCCCAGTACGTAACTTTTGTCCTAGTTGCACCATGTTTCGAAACGCTGTAAGTACTCTGTGTGTGCTTTACGAGCACAATCGTTTTAAAAAAAATATACCGTATTTCCTGAAGGACACAAGAGTACCTTTTGTAAAAATCTATCACATACAGGTTTAGTATTAGTTCAGTAGCGGTCCGAAAACGGGTCGTTACAACTCTTATGTTGGCACCAAAGCCCAGTTCGGACGTTTTGATGGTTGAAAATGCAAATTACTGAGGCTGACGGAATTACTGCGAGTTTAGGATCACTTTCTCATGTGATTAGTTGTTATTGGGCTAATTAATCTCTTTTGGGCCTTTCTCTTTGGTCACAAACTTCAGATTACTTAGGTTAACCTAGGGGAGATTATAAATACATTTTTAGAGTCTTAGGTATCAAGCTTTTGATTACGTGTGAATCTCTGGCTGTTTTTGATTACCTTGTTTATTTTTCCAGAGAAATATTTTACTCTTCCCTTTTTACTTCTTAATTTTGATTTTGGCAAGACCTTCCATGGAAGGCTAAATCTTTTAGATCAATTCACTAGTTAAGGATTTCCTAGTGGATCTTGAGGTTTGTTATTAGTGTTAAATTCGATTTTGTGTTTCTATTTCTTTTCCTTTTGATCTTTCGTCTCTTTAAATATTGTTTGCAAATTCGTTTTATGTATTGATGCTTAATCGTATCAAATTCGTTTTTGCTCTCCAGTTTGAGATTATTCGAAATAATTGAACGCTTGCTTTAGTTTATTTCGAATAGAGATCAATAGGATCTATAACGCTTAGTTGTAGGTTTGATTGAATTTGATTATTAGATTAATTGTGTATTTGTGACGCTTGTTCCTTGTTCATGATTAATTGAATTCTGTGATGCTTAATCCAGTAGGAATTCTTATAAAATTAATTGATGCTTGATTAGTTAATTTTATGATCAAACAAGAATAGAATCACGAAATAGAATAATCTTTTGAAACCTGTGATAGATCCGAGTGGAATTTCCTATAAACCAATGGATTGGTTGTTTGTCATCAATTGATTTTCATCCTTTTTGCAATCTGTTTCCGAACCGAAACCCCCCCACCCAATTTTATTTCTTCGCAAGTTCTTATTTTTAGTTATTGTTAATTAGAGATCTTTGTGAGACGACCAAGGTTGAATTACCTTGTTACTTACATTACTGTTTTGAATTATTTTGACCTGTGCGACAGCGTATCAAATTCGCGCTGTTACCGGGGACCTCTGATCAAAATTAGCCAATTCAAGAACTCTACTAACGTCTCTAACCTTTGATTTTGCGTTTTAATTGTGTTTCAGGTTCTGACATTGAATTTTGCATTGAGCTAGTGAAAAAATCGGTTTCCAGTCAACTTTCTTGGATTGCTCCGAAATTTGGCCAGAAAATCTGGAAAAATTCAAGGACTGATACCGGAATTACAGGCTCAAAATCCAAAATTATTTCGTTTAGACCACTTTTTAATTTTTTTGAAATTTTAGTAATCTTAAAAAAATCCAAAAAAATTTGTATTAGCATTATTTGTTTTTTAGAGATTTTCAGTGATAATTTTATATTTTTTAGATTTTATTTGATAGGTTTTGTCAGTTTCTTTCTTGTTTTAGCAATTAGGACATTGTTAGTATTTTCTGATTTGTTATTCTACCTTCTTATGTGCTCATGAAGCATGACTAGGTCCAATTCTAAAATTCTGCATTCTTTTGATCCAAAAATAGATAGGACTTTTCATTCACTCAATAGACTTAATAAGGCTAGTATTAGTAATAACATAGGTAGTGTTCATATAGGTGATAGTGTTAGCATTAGCATATTCAGTCATACTCTCTTTGATTCTGATTCTGATTCTGTAACGACCCGTTTTCGGACCGCTACTAAAACTAAAACCAACCCTATATGCGATGCACTTTTTAAAATAGTACTCTTGTGTCCTTTGAAAAATGCGGTTTATTTTTTTTTGTGAAACAATTACATCCGCAAGCATACACAGAGTTGTCACAGCTTTTAGAAACATGGTGCAATCTAAGACACAAGATGCATGCTCTGGAAATACATACATATATATAAGCAAGTAGCCATAGGCAGTGCGTACCAAATAGAAAGTGCATAAACATGTACAGGAGAATACACCTATGGTATGAAGACCCTCGTGAGAGCAATCATACCCCGGGGGTACTCCCAGCAGACACCCACGCAGGGGGCTGCTCCAAAAGTATGCCACCAGTCTACCGTGCAATACACAAAAGACATCCACTAAGCCCGACTGGTCCCCAAAACAAACTGTACACTATAAACGAAATACTACATTCATCCAAAATACAAAACAAGCAGTCAGACAATCACAAAAACTACATATAGCTATCTGAATCCTCAGATGGATCCTCCTCGTCATTATCCTCCATCGGGTTCGCCGCATCCTCTCCAGTCAAGTCTATGAAAGGAACTGTAGCAGGTATACCCTCTGGCACGTCCTCCTCTACCATCACTTCCTCAATGAATCCTGTGCTGCTACATCCTGCCTCACCGCACTCTCGACATACCGGTGAAAGATGTCCCGGTGGAGTAGGTGTCCTGACAATCATGGGGGAAGCCGGCTCTGTCTCAGGCTCAGGCTCTGCCAAAGAACTCGGGGTAGCTGCCGCTCGAGATGTAGAAGCTCCAGCAGTCCCACGCCTGATCACGCTCTTTCGAGCGGTCATCCGAAATCTCGCTCCCCTAGGCAGAGGTGCATAACGAGTAGTAATACGCCTCGGAATCTCCAAAGATCCCTCCGGCGAAGAAGATGATATTGGCATCACCTGCTCTCTCTGAATGCTGCGCCAAGCATCCGCCACCTGCATGGTCCTGATCGGAAAACTAACTGTACGCCTAGATGTCTCCTGTCTCAGCACTAGTCCATCAACTCGGAAAGTCTGTACGACGTCCCCTATATATACAACACGGCGGGATATGGGGTCGAACTCCATCACTGCGGGCATCTCGATATCTGGAAAATCAAACACGATCTCCGGCAATGTCGTCATCGCCGGTATCACTAGGGTCTTCGTCATCGCCTGGGTTACCATCATGGGTTGAAGGAACCACGGGAAAAGGTCAACTTATCGAATAAACATAGAAACAACAAACATAAAGCAAGAGACAATAAGATGCACAAATGCCCATAATGCAACTCTCGACACACTCTCTCAAGACACTTTTGACAAATTTCCGGAAGTAACACCGAACATGCTGCTGAAATCCAGCCACAGGCTTTGGGCTCCACGACCACCCTAGGATATTCAGGACGAGTTCCTTGGCGTTAAGACGTCTAACTAAGCTGCCGAAAAACAAGGGGGTCCTAGCACCCTAAATTTATTTGGGATATAGTTCAAAAACGCCACGACGACACTTTCTCCACCCTAATGAATAAATCGACGCATACGATGATTCAAGAAAGCATGATGAATAAATTAACTCATATGATAACTCAAGAAAGCAGCTCGAATAATTATTCATTCGCATATTAAATAAATATTCACACAAAGCTCAACACAAGACAACTCAATTCAATAGTATCAAGCAATCAAGTCATATCACAACAGTCGGAATACAATTCATCGCTTTGCAGCTCAATGGAGTTGACAGAGAGAAAATCACACAAGTGTGGGGGGGTTAGGGACAACTGCTAACCACTTGCAGACAAGCCCACTAAATAATCATAATGAAAGTTTTAAGACCTAAAAATCGAAGGGGTACGAGGCCCTCACTTCGAACCCTGAGGTTCTCAGACTTCTTTGCTTTATAAAAGAAATTTAAAATCTATCCATATCTACAAGTTGCCCTTACCAAAGTCGTCCGCTAGTTTGGTACTGCTCGCCTCGATCATGCGTCGCATGAATTCGGAATCTACAAGTCCTATCATCACAAGGTAAGCTTAGCACAATTCTAAGACTCAACTTAAAAACCGTAGGCTCTCAACACCTAAACCTTTCTCTAGCCAAACACCATCACATAGAACTTAATCACACATCAACACAACAATTATAAACTAGAATGCAAGACAATTTCTCTCCCAAAACTCCTAAGGAACTCGCGGCCAACACCGAGGAAATTGGAACGAATTTCAAAACATATTGCAAATCATATACCACTTTCCAAAATCATGCCTTCAAGTGTGTGTTTTTCACAAAATCTATCTTATTCAAGGCTTCAATTAAGGATGCATATATTAATACAAGTCTTTGCAAGAAGTTTCCCTTTTTCCTATGCCTATAGGGCTCACGGCTAAGGGGCCTAAAATGAGTGCCCAATTTGCAAATTTTCCAACCATAAATTAGTACCATTTCACTTAGCATTTCCTTTTCAAGACAACAAGTCACAATTCAAGACCAATATTCAACTATGTGCCAAAACTATTTTCAAAACATTTCAAGAGTAAGAGTTTCAAAGAATCCTTCCAATTCTTGTGATCCCAAAACATTTTGACTATGGCAATCACAAAGTTATTAACTAGAGAACAAACTCAATCAAGTTCCAAAATGCTTTTTAAGTCCTCAAGAACAAATTTTCCCAATTAGCTTTCTAACTCTTCCACTTAAACATATCCAACATATCCAATAACAATCTTATCAATCAAAACATGTTATTCATCAACCAATTTCATGCTTCATCAGTCAATTTCTACCATTTTTCTCTTTTCAAGAATAGGTTCAAGGCATAAAAATAACTTAATCAATAAGCTAATCCTAAACTATGAACAAATACAACAACAACAACATCAAAGAAGCTTATTTAACCCATTAATCACTTGATTCACCAAGGATCACACAAAGCCCTCTTCTTTTCCCTTAGGTCACGCCTAGGGTTCCAAGGAATAGAGGTTGAAGTGTTCATCTCCTCTTATGATCACAATCAAGCAAAAATCAATACAACACAAAGCATGAAAACAAGAAAGAAATGAGAAAAGAATCACCACCTCCTCCTCCTATGTGGTCGCGGCCTAGGGGCTGTGTGTGGGGGAGAAAATGGTGCTCTCCACTTGCGTGGTGATGAGCTAGGTAATGATGGAAGGTAGAAGAAGGAACTAGCAAGAAAATGAAGCAAGATATGAAGTAACTCAAGACTTGATTAAGGTAGCTTCCATGGAGGTTTTGGAGCTTCTCTCTCTAAAGGATGAAGATGATGAACAAATGAGGGTAGAGAGAGGGTGGGGGGCACAGTTTGGGCTGATTAGAGGGAGGGGAGGATTATTTTTTTTCACTTAAAAAAATTGCTTGGTTGGAAATGAATCCAATAAAGTGTTAAAAAAATTAGTCACACACTAAGTGACACCTGACCATAAAGCAAAGATGCTAAACACATCAACTAATCTATCCCATCTAATCTCACATCTCTCATGATTACCCTCTAATTCTAGAGTCTAAGGGTTGCTAAAACACGGCGTAGAGTAATCGCGTTATTGGTAAATCTCCCTCTGTTAAATTCGCGAAAATTAATTTGACGAAAAATTAATTCACCGGTGAAAATAAATTATCATAAATAATAAAAACAATATAAAACACTCACAAATAATCACAACAAGTCACGATTCGATTTTCATCGAAATCGGGATTCATTTAAAATTTTATCTGCGGTAAAACTGCCCGGCGATTCGAAACGCTACGAAACTTCGTTAGAATTTTTCGACGATATTCGAACCATGAATTAATATGAAATATTAATTCTCAAATTCAATTTGATCTTGATTTATTTAAATCACTTATTTAGAGAACATAAAATTGCTTATTATAGCATAATTACGACAAAAATTACACTATAGTAACGCCAAATAACGTATCGTAAAAGTACGGGTGTTGCCGATTCTGATTTTAGTGTTGATAACATGGTTGCTAGAACATTAAGGGAACTTGCTGCACCAGATGTTACTTATAATGCTTTGTGCATTGAATACCCTGATGTTGAAGTACCTTTTGAGCTAAAATCTGGTCTGATACATTTACTTCCTAAGTTTCATCGTCTTGCAGGTGAAGATCCTCACAAATATCTTAAGGAGTTCCATATTGTATGCTCTACCATGAAACCTCAAGGTGTTCCAGATGACCACATCAAGTTGAGAGCTTTCCCATTCTCATTACAAGACACTGCCAAGGACTGGTTGTACTACCTTCAACCAGGTTCTGTGACAAGCTGGAATGAATTGAAGAAGCTATTTCTGGAGAAATTCTTCCCTGCCTCTAGAGCTGCTTCAATCAGAAAAGACGTATGTGGCATCAGGAAGATTCACAGGGAATCTTTGCATGAATACTGTGAGAGATTTAAGAAGTTATGTGCAAGCTGCCCTCACTATAAGATTTCTAAACAGTTGCTCATCCAGTATTTTTATGAAGGCTTGCTGCCTACGGATCGAAACATCATGGATGCTGCTAGTGGAGGAGCACTTGTGGATAAAACCCCAGCAGATGCAAGAAGCCTAATTGAGAACATGTTCATTAATTCTCAGCAGTTCACTACCAGAAGCAATTCAGTGGTGCTGACAAAAGGAGTCAATGAGATACAAGCTGCTGAGCATAAGAACTTAGAGACCAAGCTTGATGAACTTGCTTCATTGGTGAAAAAGTTAGCTGTAACTAAAACCCAGGCAGTGAGAGTTTGTGGTATCTGCACCTCTGCAGAGCACCCTACAGATGCATGTCCAACATTGTAGGAGAGTGATAATGCGAATACTCCTCAGGCCTATGCAGCAAACATATTCAATGACAGGCCCCGGCCCAACTATGATTTGTCATCCAATAGGTACAACCCCAATTGGAGAAACCATCCAAACCTGAGATGGGGAAATACCTCACAGTAGCCCAGGCCACAACCTTCCCCACAGGCAGCCCAGCAGAACAACACAACAGCTGCAAAATCTGAACCTTCATTGGAGGACCTTGTTAAACAGATGGCAGTCCAGAATCTCTAATTCCAACAACGAACAGATTCAACCATTCAGAATTTGAAGGCAAAAATTGGACAACTAACAACTATCATTAATCAGATACAGTCTCAGGGGTCGGACAAATTGCCTGCCCAACCGGTAGTGAATCCAAATGTCAGTGCAATCACTCTCAGGTCCAGTAAAGCTGTTGAAACTCCAGAAATTCGTGAGCCCCCTCCAGCAGAAAACACAAGTGGCAGAAAAATGATAAGCCACCTTCTGTGCCTACCTCTCCTGATGATGATGATGCACAGCCTATACCACTTCCCTTCCCACAAAGGGCTGTGATAACTAAGAAGATGGATGAGGCAAATAAAGACAAGGAAATGTTGGATACATTTAGGAAGGTTGAAGTGAATATTCCTCTCCTTGAAGCGATTAAGCAGATTCCAAGATATGTTAAGTTCCTTAAAGAGCTGTGCACACACAAAAGGAGGCTGAAGGGGAATGAAAAGGTCAACATGAGTCGCAATGTTTTTGCACTCATACAACCCATGATGCCCTAAAAGTGTAAGGATCCAGGGGTTTTTACCATTCCATGTACCATAGGCGAGAGTAAATTTGAAAATGCTATGCTAGATTTGGATGCTTCCATTAATGTTATGCCTACATCTATTTTTAACTCTCTGGCTCTTGGACCTTTACAGCATATAGGTGTTGTTATTCAGTTGGCAAAAGGAGCAGTGCTCACCCTGCTAGACTTGTGGAGGATGTACTTGTTAAAGTTAATGACTTGATCTTTCCTGTAGATTTTTACATTCTGGACATGGAGGGAGAGACAAAATCCAACAGGGCACCTATCATCCTAGGCAAACCATTCCTACAAACTGCAAGAACCAAGATTGATGTCCATGCTGGAACACTATCCATGGAATTTGGGGATAGCATAGTCAGATTTAACATCTTTGATGCTATGAAGCATCCCATGGAAGAGCAGTCCCTTTTCCAAATAGAATTTCTTGCTGACTTAGTTGACGAGACTTATCCTGATGTGTTTACTGTAGATTTCCCTTCCTTGTCTGATTTTGATGATACTTACACTTGTGACACTTGTACTGATGTCCAGTTGCGTTCTGTGTGTGCTGAAATTGAGGTTGTCCTACATTTTGATACTCATTCTGGTGATGCTACAGATTGCATGGCTGTGCCTATTAATGTTACAAATGATGTTGCTACACTGCAAGTTGCTGATGTAACTACTTCTACTAGAATACTTCCCTCCATTGAGCAGCCACCACCCTAGAGCTCAAACCACTCCCGGAGCATTTGAGAGAGAAGTTACCTGTGATTATCTCAGCAAATCTTGAAGCTGAGCAAGAGGGGAAGCTGCTGGAAATACTGAAGAAACATAAGAGAGCTATTGGATGGACCTTGGCTGACATTCCTGGCATTAGCCCTTCCATGTGCATGCATAGGATACTACTTGAGGATGGGGCGAAACCAGTGAGGGAACCACAATGGAGACTTAATCCCTTGATTTTGGATGTTATGAAGAAGGAGGTAACCAAGCTTCTACAAGCTGGCATCATATATCCCATTTCTGACAGTCAGTGGGTGAGCCCTGTCCAAGTAGTTCCTAAGAAGACTAGCCTCACAGTGTTTAAAAATGAGAATAATGAACTTATCCCCACTAGAGTGCAAAACAGTTGGAGAATGTGCATTGATTACAGGAGACTCAACCAAGCGACCAGAAAGGATCACTTTCCTTTGCCCTTCATCGATCTGATGCTTAAACGCTTGGCAGGTAAATCTCACTATTGTTTTCTTGATGGTTTTTCAGGTTACTTTCAGATCTATATTGCACTAGAGGGCCAAGAAAAGACCACATTCACTTGCCCCTTTGGCACTTTTACCTATCGGAGGATGCCTTTCGGCCTATGCAATGCACCTGGCACTTTCCAGCGGTGCATGATTAGTATTTTTGCTGATTTTACAGAAAATTGCATAGAGGTGTTTATGGATGACTTTACTGTTTATGGTTCCTCATTTGATGTATGTTTGGATAGTTTGGATAGAGTTTTGCATAGATGCATAGAAACTAACCTTGTTCTGAAATATGAAAAATGCCACTTTATGGTGGAACAAGGCATAGATTTAGCACATGTGATCTCTAAAAAAGGGATGAGAGTGGATCATGCCAAGATTGATGTGATTTCTAATTTACCTTACCCATCTTACATACGCGAGACTCGTTCTTTTCTTGGTCATGCAGGTTTCTACAGGCGTTTTATCAGGGATTTCAGTAAGATAGCCCTTCCGCTGTCAAACTTGCTGCAAAATGATGTTCATTTCACCTTTGATGATAAATGCAAGAAGGCATTTGACTGCCTAAAGAAGGAGTTGACTTCTGCTCGTATTATTTAGCCACCTGATTGGACTCTCCGCTTTGAAATTATGTGTGATGCATCTAATTATGGTAGAGCTGCCCATGTTATTTATTATGCTTCTAGAACTTTGGATTCTGCACAGGCTAATTATACCACCACTAAAAAAGAACTCTTAGCTATTGTGTTTGCTCTTGATAAATTTAGATCATATTTGCTTGGTTCTAAGGTGGTTGTTTTTACTGACCATGCAGCTTCAAAGTTTTTATTGAAGAAGCCAGAAGTAAAGCCAAGACTCATTCGGTGGATGTTGCTGCTCCAAGAGTTTGATTTGGAGAATAGGGATAAGAGTGGAGCAAAGAATCTTGTGGCAGACCACTTGAGCATAATAGAGAGGGTTGAAGACCTTCTCCCCATTCATGATGATTTCCCTGATGAGCAGTTTTTACAGTTGCGAGATGTTACTCCTTGGTTTGCTGACTTAGTTAATTACTTGGTTGCTGGAGTTTTACCTCCACAGGCATCTAGAGCACAAATAGATAAACTTAAAAGTGATGCCAAATATTACGTGCGGGATGACCCTTATTTGTGGAAATTTTGTAGTGACTAGGTGATTAGGAGATCTATTCCCAACCATGAGGTTCAGTCCATTCTTCACTTATGTCATGCCTCTCAGGTAAGAGGACACTTTGGGCCACAACGGACAACAAGAAAGGTATTAGACTCCAGTTTCTTTTGATCCACCGTCTTCAAAGATGCATTTGAGACTTTTCGCACTTGCAAGCAGTGTCAGAGAGTAGGAACTGCAATCACTCGCAGGAGTGAGATGCCCCAACAACCTATGCTTTTTGTGAGATATTTGATGTCTGGTGTATTGACTTTATGGGCCCCTTCCCTGTCTCTTTTGGTTTTTCTTATATCTTGCTTGCTGTTGATTATGTCTCTAAGTGGGTGGAGGCCAAGGCCACTCGGACTAATGATTCTCGAGTTGTTGTGGATTTTGTTAGGTCCAATATTTCTGCAGGTTTGGAATACCCCGAGGCATCATAAGTGACCAAGGCACTCATTTCTACAATTGCACCATGAAGTTTTTACTTCGGAAGTATGGGGTTGTGCATAAAGTATCTACACCTTATCACCCCCAAACTAATGGGCAAGCTGAGATCTCAAATAGGGAGAACAAACAGATTTTAGGAAAGATGGTGTAGCCAAATAGGAAGGATTGGAGTCGCAGACTAGAGAAAGCTCTTTGGGCTCATACACTACAAGAAAAAGTACAGCTACTGATGGTCTTTTACCGACAGGTGCATTCCGTCGCAAAAAAACCGTCGGTAAAGTTAACCCATCGGAATGCCGGACACAAGTTATAGTTTCTCACTTTTTTTTGAATACCGACGGTCTTACCTGTTGGTACCATATGGTCGATAGCACATCGACGGGCATAACCGTCGGTATCTAAAAAACCCGTCGGTAAGGCCGCGTCGGTATTTGGCCGTCGGTATGCTTCAATATGAACCAGAACGCAGCCTTCTCTCCCCTTCACTGTTTACAATGCGCTCTGCTCTCTCATCTCTTCCATCTGTCGTTCCGGCCACCACACCACCGCACCATCCTCATCCGTTGGCGCTGTCTGCCGCCACCTCCACAATACCGTCCTCTCTCTCTTTCTCAGTGTGTGTGCTGCCCACAATCCCGCCTCTCTTTCTCGCGACTCAGGTAAGTGTTTTTTTGGTTTTAATGGCAAATGATTTATCTGTTTTGCGAGCTTTCTGTTTAGTTAATTGTTGTCGATCTTTTTCTAAAATGCCAGTGTTATGATTGTGTTTTGAATCTCTTGTGTTTTGTGAATTTAACTGTGTTTTTTTTCTTTTTGTGAATTTGTGGATTCTGATTCTTCCAAGAGGAGAAAGGGGCAGCAAAACAAAAGATGAGGGAATTTAACTATGCTCTAATCCTGAGTTCTTCGCACCCTTACTGCAAGTCATCACTTAGATGGTATGCACTCTATCAAAATATCGGTTGACTCATTGGGTGGAAATGGGTTGTCTGTTGAGCCGCACATTGACATATTTATTTGATTTCCTTCATAGTTCTCTCCACAGAGGGAATTTTGAAGTGATGTATGTTTCGGCTAACAAATGATGTTTTATGTTGAAGTGATGTATAGTTCTCTCCACAGAGGGAATTTTGTCTGATATATGTTTTATATTAGGGTGAAGGTAACATGTAGACTATTCATTTTGGAAGACTATGCTTTTGCTTAGTTTGTTGCAAGAAAAAACCTGTCATTAGGATCAGATACAATAACCACAAACTTGCTAGTTGGTAGTTGCAATAATGGGTTTCTTCATGTTTTCTGGTTTGTACCTTTCGTTCAAATCTTCATATTGTGTGCTTGATTTGTAATCTGCAATCTGTTTTTTCTTGGTCTGTACCTTTGGTTCGTTCGTTCATTTGGAAAAAAGACCCCAAAACACCCTCTACCTGCCTTAGATATACTGTCATTTGCATATGTTTTCCGTTTGAAAATTCTGTTCCTCCCCCCTTTTCTTGGTTTGTTGAAGCAAATGAGTTAAATTTCAGATATGGTTTTATGATATACTATTCCTTCTCATCCAAATTGCAAGCTACTGGTATTATCTTGAAATGTTTTAGTAATTGAGATCGCAATGTCATTGTCATCCACTATGTTGGCAAAAAACAATTTCACAAATTTCAAAGAGTTGTTTCATTTTGGAAGAATCAATTGGAATGCATATGTGACAATGCTCCTTCTTTCGGTTTAGGTGTCTTGCAAACTATTTTCAAATCGCAAGGAACATACTCGATAGTCTTTGAGTACTTTTGTTTATAGTAGTTCTTTTGATAAAACTTTAATTGTTGAATCACTTTGACTATTATTAGTCTTTGAATATCCTTCCTAATACATTATATGTGGTGTGTATTTGAAGAAAATTTGGGTTAGTTCATTCATTCTATTTGATGTAGAAATTTAAGTAGTTCCTCTTTGCCTTGAAAGAAGGGTCAGGAGGAAAGTTAGCTTGTATTGGTTAGTGGTTGGTTGGAAAACTATCTGTTTCTGAGAACTAATTGCAAAAATATTAGTTCATGTCAACAAGCCAAGTTAAAAGTGAAAGTTATAAGCAAGTTAAAACTACCTCCAAGTTACACCAAATATGGGTTATGACTTGTATAAAGTAAAATGTCCATAGTTTTTGTATGAAGAACAATGTCCATAGTTTTCTGAAAATAAAAACATAGCAACCCTTGATGAATTGTTGCATTCAGATATTTCTAGCATGTAACCTCTTCAAGTTTATTTTGTAGTTTAAAACTCAAAAACAAGTTATTGTGTCTCTTTTTTCTCTAAGTTTGTATGATGAGTTAGGTTGATAAATTTATATTGGAGAGGAACATTAATAAATATTATTGTGTCTCTTTTTTCTCTAAGTTATTGTGTCTCTTATTGTTATAATATTGTTATAGTGTTGTTGTTGATAAGCAAGAATGGTAGTTGATGTTTAAAATTGGTGTTTTTAGTGTTGAATTGAAGTTAAATTTACTGTCCTCTATTGAAATCCAAATCTATTGATAGTAGGTACTCTACAACAACATCATGGCGGTTGATCACTTCGTTGTTAAAATATTACGTGTTGATACTGACATGATTGTAAGTGTTGAATAATCTAAAATGTTTTGAAGACATATTTATTTTATGTTGTTGAATTTAGTAAACCATCAATTATTTATGTGCAGAAACTACCTACAGAATTCACAAATGTAGTGGGCCCTACATTGTTAAACCTTTTAAGGTTTAGGTTCTGTGATAACAATGTATGGGAAGTTCAAACTGAAATAGTTGATGGGCATATTTGGCTGAAATTGGGATGGAGGGAAATTGCTAAAGAATATACTATTGAAGACGACTATTTGTTGTTTTTCAACTACTCTGGTGACTCCAATTTCAACGTAACCATATATAACCACACTGCCTGCGAGAATCCACACTATAGTCATAAATTTCCAATGATGCCTGTCAAATTCTTTAAGTACATTCCACATGTTGAACATGTGTCTAGCATTGTAACTTATTTTTCACTCTATTCCATATTTATTTTACTAAATTTTATCATTCAGACTACTATAATGGGAAGTACATTCATCCGGTTTATTGTAATTTTTTTTGTACCAGAATCTACCAAATATTTTCAAGAACCTATATCGGAAACATCTGTTGAATCCATTTATTTTATGTCCAGGTGATGGCACGGAATGGCCAATGTTTTGGCAGTTTGAGGAAGGGCACATTTGCCTATGCAAAGGATGGAAAGCGGTTACTGCTCACCTTTCAGTCCAGCCGGGTGACTTTTGCTTCTTTACTTACAATGGGAGTTATAAGGTGCCACTAAGAGTAGCTTATGCAAATAGGGGAAAATTGTAACTTTCGAAAGGAGGACCACTGAAGGGATTAAACAGCCTGGATTAGGAAAGCTTACTCTATGGACAACTGGAATTGAGTCAGGTGTCAAACCTTTGGTGAGTATGTGTCCTACTAATTTATAACAATAATTTATTATATATTGGTTATTTTATTTATGTAACAACTTATAGTCTAACTACAATCTGGCATATAATTATTTTTTGTAATATGTTCCTACAAGTGTTGTTCATAGGTACTTCAACAACAAACCACCACACATGGACTTTAAGTTGCCTTCTGGTGAATTACAGAGTTGGTCGCTCATTTGGAGGAGAGATTGCAAATCAAAATGTTATCTAGGAGCAGAGTAGTCCAAATTTGTTTCTGACCACAATTTGGCTGAGAATCAGAAGGTGCGTTTCTTCAAAGAAGGCAATGAATCAGTCATATGTATTGAAGTCACCAAAGGAGCAACTGGAATCGTAGAGGATTAGTACTTATAGTTGATTAGGATATGACTATGAGCTCAAATAATTATGATTTTGCGTTTAGTTTGGTGAATTGTGAGCATGTTTTAAGCTCCAACAATTATGATTTTTATTGATTTTGTGCTTGCTTGGTGAATTGTGAGCATGTTATAAGCTCCAGCAATTATAATTTTAACTGATTTTGTGTTTAGTTGGGTGAATTGTGAGTATGTTATTAGCTCAGATAATTAGATCCACAATTTAATCGTTAATTTGTTAATTAAATAAATTAATTAAAGAAAATAGTTAACTTGAAATTTAAATAAATCAATCAAATAATTAATTAATTAAATACAAAATAAATCAATTAATTAAATTAAATTAAATATAAAATAAATCAATTAATTAATTAAATTAATTTAAATATAAATAATTAATTAATTTTATATAAATTAATTTAATTAATTATTTTTTTTTAAAAATCTATGCTGCATTATCGACGGCTTTTTCGGTCGGAAAATACTGACGGCTTTTTACTGACGGTCTAGCCCGTCAGTAATATCGACGGTTTAAAAAAACCCGTTGGTAAAAATTAGCGACGCCCGTTTTACTAACGGGCTTTTGGCCATCAGTAATCCATCGAAAATTTTGTATTTTCAACGACTTTTTTCTATTACCGACGGCTTTGGCCAAAAGCCGTCGGTAATCTCGCGTTTTCTGGTAGTGATAGGACAGCCTACAAGACACTAATAAGGATGTCTCCCTTTCGACTTGTGTTTGGTAAAGCATGCCACTTCCCAGTGGAGATAGAGCACCGTGCTTATTGGGCGGTCAAGAGTTGTAACCTTGAATTTGACCAAGCGGGCTTAAAGAGAAAGCTTCAATTGCAAAAACTTGAAGAGCTTCGACTAGAGGCTTATGAGAACTCCAAGATTTATAAAGAGAAAACCAAACACTTCCATGATAAGATGATATCTAGGAATGAGTTCTCTATTAGGCAAAAGGTTTTATTGTTCAACTCTTGTCTTAAAATCATGGTTGGTAAGCTTCGATCTAAATGGATGTGCCCTTTTGTTGTTACTAACACCTTTCCTTATGGTGCAGTAGAGATAAAGAGTGAGGCCACCAACAAAGTCTTCAAAGTCAATAGACATCGCCTCAAGCTTTTCCATGAGAGCCCCACACTTGAAGAGGAGACCATAGAAGACCTCTCCTTGGAAAAGCCCACTTACCCTCATACTTCTCCACCTTGAAAAGGGTGATTTCTTTTCTTACTCTTATTTTATACTTGTTGCTTACATTGAGGACAATGTGTGATTTAAGTGTGGGGGGAGATCTTTTAGTTTTCTAGTTGTTTTGTTTTCGTTTTGCATTTTTGTTTAAAAAAATTAAAAAAATAAAATATTTTTGCATGCTTTTTCCTTGGATTTCTTGGTTTACGTGAGTTGGGAGTGATTTCACTATTCTAGGACTATAGGTCTTGTGGCATGATATGGATGACTTCCTTGCATTCTTAGTATGATAAGTTGGACTTGAATACTAAATTATGCATCATTTGTGATAGATCATTGTCCTTGATAAGATTTGGGCCTTATAATGAATGGAATACACTTGACCATTCTCTTTCATTCTTGTGTGATTTCACTCATGATTGTTGGTTACTCTAGAACTTGACTTGACTCTTGTTGAAACTCTTGTTCACATGCATGCATTGAAATGATCTAGGCAATTTTTGTTCTTATTAAACCACTAGCCAAATAAGCCTACCTTGCAATTATCCCTTTGTTAGCCCCTTTGAGTCTATTTATCCCATTCTTTGTTATATAGCTCATGACAAGCCTAAAAGTGAAAAACAATTTTATGACCCAATCTTAGGGGATAAAGGAGCATTGCTTTGGAAGAATTTTGATAATAAATATTGCATAAGTGTGGGGGTGTTAGAATATCAATTTGGCAAGTGCAAAATAATAATAATAATAATAATAATAATAATAATAATAATAATAATAATAATAATAATAATATAAAAAATGGAAGAAAAGAAAAGGAAAAATGTGATAAGAAAGAAGGAAAGTGGAGTAATGGATTGAAATCATATTTGGTTGAACTGCCCCCTATGATTATTTACCAATTATTTCTCATTGCTCCTCTATCCTCATTGATTTTATAGCCTAGTTACCCCTTTCAAATATCTCACCTTGACCTTGTTCCTGTAACATCCCAATTTTTATGAAAATTATTTTATAGTTTCCGACTACTTGGAAATAAATCACAGAGATTGATCACCTCAATGGTTTGTTAAAAGTACGAAGAACAACAAAGATTTATTGTAAACAATTTACTGTTTTAGTAATTAATTCAGATTAACAGACAGTGTAGATGTATACTGCTTTTAATATGAATTAATCCCGAAAAATGTGAAAGATTGATGTTTGATTAAATAAAATTATTTTATTGAAAGAGAAATAATTTTCATGATTTAATAAATATTTTCAAGTCATAGTTTGAATTTTCATGGTTTAGTTATTGTATTAATTGTCTGTTTTATATCATATTTTATATGACTATTATTTTAAAGATTTTTTCTTGATAATCTTATTGTTTGATTAATATCTATATGATAAGAGAAATTGAAATTAGTGATCCTCACTAATTTACAGTTTTTATTTCGCTGTGAGAATTCTATCGAATTCTGCCGTAACTAAGCTATTGTGTGTGTTTCTAACTGAAACATGCCCAAACGTGATCCAAATTTTATAAAATTTGAGATCTTAGCATTTTCCAATATTTATGATTTATTGGAAATTTTTCTGGAATTTTTAGGCATCAGAATAAAATAGGGTGTTTTCTACGCCCATAACTGCATTACGCTAGCATTTTAGCACGCAAATCGAGAAAATGACATTCATAGAAATACTCCTAATATTTTTGTGGATATTTTGGTTGATTAACAATTTTTGATTATAGAATAATTTATTAGATTTATATTTGTAGTTTTTGATACAAAAACCCTAATTTACGTGTAACGCCGCGCACCCAATTGAGTGAGAACGCGACGAAACGAAATATCTAGATATTTTGGGCTAAGGGGAGATGCATCCAGCCACTAAGGGATCTGAACCTCATCCTTAGAAGGTTACTTTACAAGTGTTGATGTGTGATTGGTGGTTATGTATTTGTAGTTAGTTAGTTTAGTTAGTTTGTGACTAGTTAGTTAGTTTCCAACTAAATGAACATTTTCTTCCACCATTGCCCCTCAAAATTCCGTGGTTCCTCCTTACCTTGGTTGCCCCATTTCAGTTCTTCCATTCATGACTTGGAGAGAAAAAAATTTTAGAAAAAGAAAGTGTTGAGAAACTTGAGAAAATGGTGATTTTGGAGTTCAATCTTCCATCCTTATTCTTGATCCTTGTTCTATCACCTCTAATCTTCTTGGTAAGGATCCTAATCCCTTCTTCTTCCTCCATGTCAGCCATGGATGAGTTTTTAAGATTTTTGTCTCTCATAATTTTGATGTTGATTCTTGAAGGAAGTTTGATGCTAAGCTTGCAATCTTCCATCCTTTCTTCCTAACCCTTGATTAATCATCATTACCTTGATTGGTAAGCTCCACATCCATTTATTTTCCTCTCTTGAGTTTCATGAATGGGTTTGGTTGGTTTTAGGAATTATTTTTGGGCAAAAGTGTTGAATTTTGCTAGATATGCATGATTAGTCTTTTAGCCCTTTGTTAAGATTAGCTTTGTTCTTGATTTTTAAAATTTAGGAACCCTAACTCTTGATAAGGCCGAACGATAGGGGCTGTTCTTAGGGTTTTATCTTTTTGTTTTTAAGTGATTGGAAGTTAGATTTTTGAGGGTTAGTAACTAGTATGCTTAGAACTAGTCATATATACATGTTGAACAAGTTTTGCAAAATTAATTTGGGGATTTTGTTTAGGCTGAAACCGTGGCTGATAATATGATTTAGTGGGATGTTTTAAATTGATTTCAAAGTGTTTTAAGTGTTTAAGAAGTTGGTCTCTTGTTAAAGGAATTGAATGTAGTGAATTTGTATGTGTGAAGCTTTGAAAAATTGTTTGAAAACAAAATAATTTGGGGCTGTTTGTGATACTTAAAAACAGTGATTTATGAGCATGATTTGAGTGAGTTCTAACTTGTTTTTAAGTGTATTAAAGTGGTAAAGAAGTTTGGTTTTGATAAGAAGTTTTGATTAAGCAAAGTTTGCATGATTTAGGAGTTAAAGGTTTAAAACCTTGAAGTTGTTTTTGAACTTCCAAAATCGTGGCCATCAAGGGAGATTTCTAACTTGTTCTTGACTTGCATTTGTGCTTGAAAGTAGTTGTAAAAGTGGTTGATGATTTGATTTAGCAAAACAATTCAAAGAAGCATGATTTTGGAAAAAGTTTTGGTTTATGTCTTAAGAATTGTTATAAACTTGTAATGAATTTAATTCTAGAATTTTGTGGCATGTTTTAGTGCTTTGAAAAATGGTTCAAAGTTGGCAAAACACTATTCATATGGTAAAAATACTATTCTAATTGGTAAATTCTTGTTTAGCTATTTTTCTAAGTGTGTAGCTTTTGTAAAAGTTTGAAAACTTGCATGGTTTGAAATTGTTCCATCACATATGACTAGGTGTGAACCATATGGGATTAAGTGAGTAATTCTTAGGCCTTACGAACCTTAGAGCCGTGGCTTCCCAAGGGGTATTAGGGCTTGAGTTTTGGTTTTAATTGATTGAAACGTGTGTTGTTAGGATACGCGCGAGGTACGACTTGACGATAGTTCGAATTTACCTTGCTTGGATTGTTAAAGCGCCCAAGGTAAGGGAAATTCTTACATAATGAGTTTGGGCTTTTCGCCTTGTGTGTTGTTTGCTTGATTGTTGATTGATTGTGTGGTAGTACTTGTAGTATTACTATGTGCTGTTGAGATGTTGTAGCATGAACTGCTGTGTATTGATTTGGCCCTGTGTGGCAAGACTGAATTGTATTGTTTGACTTAAATCATACTTGATTGATTTAATTGGACTTGAAATTGATGATAATATGTAGCTTGTCCTTGGCCCTGCGTGGCATTATGAGTTGTATTGTTTTCCTTGAATCACCTTGGATTTCATTGGAACTTGGTATTGAATTGGAATATGAAAATATAATTGTTGATAATGAATTAATTAACAATGTGTTGATCGACTGTTATTGGTTGACGATTTACATCGGTAAATCTGATGCGATTCCACAAGCCGAATTCTGATTTTGTAAACAAATTGTTAAGGGCATTTTGAGTTAAAAGTAAGCGTGAGGGTTTTAGTACAACTAGCCAAAGCTTGCAAGGAAATTTCAATGGAATAATAGTAGAGAAAAGAACTTGAAATAAATAGTACAATTTGCAAAAATGGTTGAGTTAAATGATGCGCCTGGGATAATTCTGGCTAGGAAAGACTTGGTAATTAAGAGTGTTCGCACCACCTCTCTTTCCTGGGAATTCTTCCAGTGTGTTATTTAGCACAACTAGGGTTTCAACGACCTAGAACTAAAAAGTATTTTTAGATACATAGGAGTGATACAAGAACTAAGAAGGAGATTTCAAAGATCGAGTTTTTGAAAGAATAAAACATAGGGAACCTAGTGTTCCTATTGAGCATATGGGCCATGTGTCCTGTGTTGGGACTTAATGTCCTGCTTGCGTGCGTATTTTCTTGATTAAGGATTGGACCTAATGTTCCGTATGGTGTGCCTAGTATCTCAACCTAAAAATTGAGCCTAGTGTTCCGTATTATGTGCCTAGAGTTTCAATCTAAGATTGGGACTAGCGTTCTGCAGTTGAACACCCGGACTTTCTGTCCTGTGTTGAACTCTTGGTTAATTGAGATTTGGAAACCCACTAAGTTGAGTGAGTGAAGTTTCGTCGATCCGCATTGATTAATTAAAACATTACTCGGGCGTTCACTACGGTGAACATGCCATATTGTAGAATTTGTTGGATATCACTCGGGCGTTCACTACGGTGAGCATGCCATATTGTTGAGCTATTTCTCAGTAAGAGTTATAGTTGTTGGCCAGCTTAGCTTAGGGTTTTGTAAATTGTGGTGTTGTAATTACTCTTTTCAGAAAACCTCGCCTTAGAGCGAAATGATTATGTTATGTGAAGTATTATTTCGTGATACATTATACTCTGATAATTGCAAAAGTCTGAATTGGCATCATTTAGAAAACTGTAGTACTCCATGTCTTATTTTGAAAAGGGTTTCAAAGGGGGAAAAAAATTACTCCTACTTTTTCATTGCGAAATATATAAGAGTACTCTTTAACTGAAAGCATACAAGCATTAAATGTTTTAAGCATTAGATTGGGTTGCACAGTAGCGCTCCAGAAACCGAGGTGTTACAAAAGTAGTCCCCGTCATACTACTGACCTATTAAGGCTGCAGGTGTATACACAACTTGTCATACTACATTGACATACATAGCTAACCACATTTATGATATGTGATGAACTTGACATTGTGATGACTTGATCACTGGTCTGTTGATAGACTTGCCTGCTCACATGCAATAGTTTGATATTGTAGTGACTTGATTGTTGGTCTATTGGTTGTTTCGTTTGCTCATATGCAATGCTTGATATACTATGATGATGCGTGCGGTCTATTAAGTATGTATATGTATATAAAAGCATGTTGTTGTATTATATATGTATATATTTTTTGCATGCGACATAGCCTGTGATAAACTCGTGGACAAAGGATTTACCCTTGCGCTGTTGTTGGATTGGATGTCCTTATGGATGTCACTTCCAGATGGAATTCGATAGCTGTTGCAGGTTTTTCTTTCAGGAGCATTGAAGATTGAGCCAGTGGAGGAAGATTTCCTCTGAGCACTTCGTGTTTGGTCTTGCTGAGCTATTTCTCAGTAAAAGTTATAGTTGTTGGCCAGCTTAGCTTAGGGTTTTGTATTTGTTGTTTTGTAATTACTCTTTCAGAAAACCTCGCCTTAGTGCGAAATGATCATGTTATGTGAAGTATTATTTTGTGATGCATTATACTTTGATATTTGCAAAAGTCTGAATTGGCAACATTTAGAAAACTATAGTACTCTATGTCTCATTTTGAAAAGGGTTTCAAAGGAAAGAAAATGAAAAAAAATTTACTCCTATTTTTCCATTGCGAAATACATAAGAGTACTCTTTAACTGAAAGCATACAAGCATTAAATGTTTTCAACATTAGATTGGGTTGCACAGTAGTGCTTCGGAAATGGGGTGTTACAATGGTGGTATCAGAGCAGTTCGGTTCTAACCGTATTGCTTTGGGTTAAGCTGGCCTAGATTGTGGGGAATTGTCGGGTATAAGTTGGTTATGCCTAGGTTATGTGAATCTTGTTTATGATTGTCTGTAATGTTTCCTAGTTGAAACATATTTGACATTGTGTGAAATTGTGTGCGATCCTCTCAGATGATTGAATTTGTTGTGGGGTTTTTGGTTAGTTTACTTTGTAGAAATTCGATGCCTTCGGGGCGAACGAGTCTTTCTGCTAGTGCTAGTAACTTGGATGTGAATCCCGTAATTCGGGTCATAGTCTGGATAGCAACTACTGTCGCACAACAGATTGCCGCAGAGAATCAACACGATTGGCTAAGACAACAAACGGAGAAACGAGCTATTGGAGGACCAGATAAGCCGGATTATCAGGGTAAAGGACAAAGATGAAGACATCAACAAGGAACATCTTATCTCCATCCTCAGGGAAATGAACACAATCAGAATTGTCCTGTGGCGTTGGCTATTGGGAATGGCCAAGAGTTGAAGTGGAACTGTCATAAATGTGGAAGCAAGGAACAGTTAGCTGATGAATGCTCATCAAAGGACATACTATGCTGTAATTGCAAGAAGCCAGGATGTTTTCTAAGGACTATCAATTGCCAGATGTGGATCAACTACAGATGCTGAGAAGGTTGCTGCCCAGCTACTGGAGGATATGTCTACATGATAGACAGAAGAGGGAATCACAAGCATCGATGGCCGAAGACGCACTACTTCAACGGTGAAGATGAGGAGCACAACGTTAACAGTAACCAACCAAGGAAAGATTATGCTTTAACTGTAAGGAATTGGGATATCTGTCCAGAGATTGCGAATATCACGAGCTGAGTCTATTGTCAACAATGTTGAAACTACAAGACCAACCACTAAGGGACGTGTCTACACCCCAAGTAGAGCAGAGAACTCATCATCTGAAGACTTCATCGCAGGAAATGTGACACAATGGAGCTGAGCGGGCCGAGATTTACGAGAGAGATTATCCGTAGGTGATGCTATAATTATCGTTATATGTATTATGGTGTGCGCGTGGTTCTAAATATAGACCACATAAGTGTTTTAACTCTGTGACGTATTTTATTATTATACTAAATTCCAAAATCCAAATTTTTATTATACTTTTGGTATTACGATAGGTGTTATTGTGATTGTGTACAATTATTTGTAAGTGATGTTGTAGATCTTGTGGTTAATATTGTTTTTGAATTTTCTTTTCCTTTTGGTGTCATGATCATTGGTTAGGCAATTTTGTAAAATTCTATTCCACCTTATCTTGTCTTTAGACACATCGATGGCTTAGTAGAATTTTTGGGGTGGGGGTCACTTTTCCTTTCACATTCTCCTTAGCCGATTCCTTTTAATAATAGAGGGGAGAATAAATTCTCTAGCGTGTTGGTGTTAGTGGAGAACTTCAATTTCCTTCTTTTTCTTCCCTTGTGAACCGTGAGGTATTTTGCTTTAGGACCTTCATTCTTCCTTCATCCTTCTCCTAACTCGTGCCCAATCGTGTGGTGGTGAGAGGTGTTAGAAAACCAAACCTTCATCTTCTTCTTTCTTCTGCAAACCGTGAGCCTTAGGATGATTTTTGTGATGGATCCTCTCACATTTCTGAATGTAATAATATTGTTGGTGATTTTGTGGTTGTTAATTGTGGCAATCCTCCTCTCTCTTCAAGTTTCCAAACGCGGGTTCCTGGAAAGTTTTAGGTGAGTGTCATAGTTCTTTTGTTTTCCACTCTTGTGTCTTTGTTAATGATCTCGTTGAAGATGGTTTTAAGTTTTTAAATGGTATTTGTTAAAACTATGATTTAGTAGTAGAAGTTTAGAAAGATTTTGTCTTCTTTTGTTGTAAAAGATAATTCAAAATTTTTAGTCCATCTTGTCTTGTTGGGAAATGCTTTTGAACTTGTTTTCTTTTGGAAAACCAAGTTTTATATGCGTGAGGTTAGATTTCAAGTTTAATAAAAGGTTTGTAGTAATTTTGTTGTTGTTGGTGTTTGATTTAAATTTTAGACTTTGAATTAAGTATGTCTTGATGATTTTAAGGCAATAAAAAACCTAATCTCAAAAGAACCATAATGTTCTTGACAAGGTCGAGTCTTGAAGAGATCAATTAGTGGTTTATGCAAATTAACTCTTGCTTTGTGTTATTTTTAGAAATTAGATGTTTTTAAAATTAAAGAGATTTGATGTTGGCTTTTGTGTTAGTAGAGTTTCGTTGGTGTTAGCATGTAGCCGTAACCCAGTGTCGTCGTGGTTGTATTCATGATCGTGATGGAGTAGAGATCGTTGTGTGGAATAAAGTGTCATTCGCGAGGACTTCTTCAACATGGACGCGTAGTACTGTGTTTTGTAGACATTTAAGTTGATGATGTAGTGCCTTACTTTAGTAAGGATATATGAATAAAATGTATGCTTTGTGTTTGATTGTTTGAGTGTAATAATTATTATGTTGTATTAAATTTCAAAGTTCAGAATTTATGATATGTTTTTAGTATTAAGTTATGACTTTTCATAATTTGATTTTGTTTCAGTTTATAAGTTAATTTTCGGGGACAAAATTTTTTAAGGAGGGTGGTAATGTAACATCCAAATTTTTATGAAAATTATTTTATAGTTTCCGACTACTTGGAAATAAATCATAGAGATTGATCACCTCAATGGTTTGTTAAAAGTACGAAGAACAACAAAGATTTATTGTAAACAATTTACTGTTTTAGTAATTAATTCAGATTAACAGACAGTGTAGACGTATACTGTTTTTAATATGAATTAATCCCCAAAAATTTGAAAGATTGATGTTTGATTAAAGAAAATTATTTTATTGAAAGAGAAATAATTTTCAGGATTTAATAAATATTTTCAAGTCATAGTTTGAATTTTCATGGTTTAGTTATTGTATTAATTGTCTGTTTTATGTCATATTTAATATGACTATTATTTTAAAGATTTTGTCTTAATAATCTTATTGTTTGATTAATATCTATATGATAAGAGAAATTGAAATTAGTGATCCTCACTAATTTACAGTTTTTATTTCGCTGCGAGAATTCTATCGAATTCTGCCGTAACTAGGCTATTGTGTGTGTTTCTAACTGAAACATGCACAAACGTGATCCAAATTTTATAAAATTTGATATCTTAGTATTTTCCAATATTTATGATTTATTGGAAATTTTTCTGGAATTTTTAGGCATCAGAATAAAATAGGGTGTTTTCTACGCCCATAACTGCATTACGCTAGCATTTTAGCACGCAAATCGAGAAAATGACATTCATAGAAATACTCCTAATATTTTTGTGGATATTTTGGTTGATTAATAATTTTTGATTATAGAATAATTTATTAGATTTATATTTGGAGTTTTTGATACAAAAACCCTAATTTACGCGTAACGCCGCGCACCCGATTGAGCGAGAACGCGACGAAACGAAATATCTAGATATTTTGGGCTAAGGGGAGATGCATCCAGCCACTAGGGGAGCTGAACCTCATCCTTAGAAGGTTACTTTACAAGTGTTGATGTGTGATTGGTGGTTATGTAATTGTAGTTAGTTAGTTTAGTTAGTTTGTGACTAGTTGGTTAGTTTCCAACTAAATGAACATTTTCTTCCACCATTGCCCCTCAAAATTTCGTGGTTCCTCCTTCCCTTGGCTGCCCCATTTCAGTTCTTCCATTCATGACTTGGAGAGAAAAAAAATTTAGAAAGAGAAAGTGTTGAGAAACTTGAGAAAATGGTGATTTTGGAGTTCAATCTTCCATCCTTATTCTTGATCCTTGTTCTATCACCTCTAATCTTCTTGTTAAGGATCCTAATCCCTTCTTCTTCCACCATGGCATCCATGGATGAGTTTTTAAGATTTTTGTCTCTCATAATTTTGATGTTGATTCTTGAAGGAAGTTTGATGCTAAGCTTGCAATCTTCCATCCTTTCTTCCTAACCCTTGATTAATCATCATCACCTTGATTGGTAAGCTCCACATCCATTCCTTTTCCTCTCTTGAGTTTCATGAATGGGTTTGGTTGGTTTTAGGAATTATTTTTGGGCAAAAGTGTTGGATTTTGCTAGATATGCATGATTAGTCTTTTAGCCCTTTGTTTCCTTCCAAGATTAGCTTTGTTCTTAATTTTTAAAATTTAGGAACCCTAACTCTTGTTGAGGCTGAACACTAGGGGATGTTCTTTATCTTTGTGTTTTTAAGTGATTGGAAGTTAGATTTTTGAGGGTTAGTAACTAGTATGCTTAGAACTAGTCATCTATACATGTTGAACAAGTTTTGCAAAATTAATTTGGGGATTTTGTTGGGGCTGAAACCGTGGCTGATAATATGATTTAGGGGGATGTTTTAAATTGATTTCAAAGTGTTTTAAGTGTTTAAGAAGTTGGTCTCTTGTTAAAGGAATTGAATGTAGTGAATTTGTATGTGTGAATCTTTGAAAAATTGTTTGAAAACAAAATAATTTGGGGTTGTTTGTGATGCTTAAAACAGTGATTTATGAGCATGATTTGAGTGAGTTCTAACTTTTTTTTAAGTGTATTAAAGTGGTAAATAAGTTTAGTTTTGATAAGAAGTTTTGATTAAGCAAAGTTTGCATGATTTAGGAGTTAAAGGTTTAAAACCTTGAAGTTGTTTTTGAACTTCCAAAATCGTGGCCTTCAAAGGAGATTTCTAACTTGTTCTTGACTTGCATTTGTGCTTGAAAATAGTTGTAAAAGTGGTTGATGATTTGATTTAGCAAAACAATTCAAAGAAGCATGATTTTGGAAAAAGTTTTGGTTTATGTCTTAAGAATTGTTATAAACTTGTAATGAATTTAATTCTAGAATTTTGTGACATGTTTTAGTGCTTTGAAAAATGGTTCAAAGTTGGCAAAACACTATTCATTTGGTAAAAATGCTATTACAATTGGTAAATTTTGGTTTAGCTATTTTTCTAAGTGTGTAGCCTTTGTAAAAGTTTGAAAACTTGCATGGTTTGAAATTGTTCCATCACATATGACTAGGTGTGAACCATATGGGATTAAGTGAGTAATTCTTAGGCCTTAGGAACCTTAGAGCCGTGGCTGCCCTAGGGGTATTAGGGCTTGAGTTTTGGTTTTAATTGATTGAAACTTGTGTTGTTAGGATACGCGCGAGGTACGACTTGACTATAGTTCAAGTTTACCTTGCTTGGATTGTTAAAGCGCCCAAGGTAAGGGAAATTCTTACATAATGAGTTTGGGCTTTTCGCCTTGTGTGTTGTTTGCTTGATTGTTGATTGATTGTGTGGTAGTACTTGTAGTATTACTATGTCTTTGTTGAGATGTTGTAGCATGAACTATGTGGTATTGATTTATTTTGGTGTGGCAAGACTGAATTGTATTGTGTGACTTAAATCATTCTTGATTGATTTAATTGGACTTGAAATTGATGATAATATGTAGCTTGTCCTTAGCCCTGCATGGCATTATGAGTTGTATTGTTTTCCTTGAATCACCTTGGATTTCATTGGAACTTGGTATTGAATTGGAATATGAAAAATATTATTGTTGATAATGGATTAATTAACAATGCGTTGATCGACTGCTATTAATTGACGATTTACATCGGTAAATCTGATGCGATTCCACAAGCCGAATTCTGATTTCGTAAACAAATTGTTAACAGCATTTTGAGTTAAAAGTAAGCGTGAGGGTTTTACTACAACTAGCCAAAGCTTGCAAGGAAATTTCAATGGAATAATAGTAGAGAAAAGAACTTGAAATAAATAGTACAATTTGCGAAAACGATTGAGTTAAATGATGCGCCTGGGAAAATTCTGGCTAGAAAAGACTTGGCAATTAAGAGTGTTCGCACCACCTCTCTTTCCTGGGAATTCTTCCAGTGTGTTATTTAGCACAACTAGGGTTTCAACGACCTAGAACTAAAAAGTATTTTCAGATACATAGGAGTGATACAAGAACTGAGAAGGAGATTTCAAAGATCGAGTTTTTGAAAGAATAAAACATAGGGAACCTAGTGTTCCTATTGAGCATATGGGGCCATGTGTTCTGTGCTGGGACTTAATGTCCTGCTTGCGTGCGTATTTTCTTAATTAAGGATTGGAGCTAGTGTTCCGTATGGCGTGCCTAGTATCTCAACCTAAAAATTGAGCCTAGTGTTCCGCATTATGTGCCTAGAGTTTCAATCTAAGATTGGGACTAGCGTTTCGCAATTGAACACCCGGACTTTGTGTACTGTGTTGAACTCTTGGTTAATTGAGATTTGGAAACCCACTAAGTTGAGTGAGTGAGGGTTCGTTGATCCGCATTGATTAATTAAAATATTACTCGGGCGTTCACTACGGTGAGCATGCCATATTGTAGAATTTGTTGGATATCACTTGGGCGTTCACTACAGTGAGCATGCCATATTGTTGAATTTGTTTGGATGCGTACTAACCATTGAGCATCGAC
The DNA here is from genome assembly GCA_037113605.1 of Calophaca sinica. Taxonomy (NCBI): domain Eukaryota; kingdom Viridiplantae; phylum Streptophyta; class Magnoliopsida; order Fabales; family Fabaceae; genus Calophaca; species Calophaca sinica. The sequence continues at coordinate 85,532,906 of CM073735.1, forward strand.
ACTCGGAGCGTTTAATTGGTCTTAAAGACTTCAAAAAACGAGTTGTCATGCCACTCGTAGCGTTTGATTGGTCGTACAGACTTCAAAAGGCGAGTTGACACTGCATTGCCTAAGTAGAGGCAAGCCTAAGCAGAGGCTATCTTGTTCAGACGTTGGGAAAGTAGTCCCCGTCATACTGCTGCCTATTAAGGCTGCATGTGTATACATAACTTGTCATACTTCATTGACATGCATAGCTAACCACATTTATGATATGTGATGAATTTGACATTGTGATGACTTGATCACTGGTCTGTTGATAGACTTGCCTGCTCACATGTAATAGTTTGATATTGTAGTGACTTGATTATTGATCTGTTGGTTGTTTCGTTTGCTCATATGCAATGCTTGATATACCATGATGATGTGTGCGGTCTATTAAGTATGTATATGTATATAAATGCATGTTGTTGTATTATATATGTATATATTATTTGCATGCGACATAGCCTATGATAGACTCGTGGACAAAGGATTTACCCTTGCACTGTTGTTGGATTGGATGTCCTTATGGATGTCACTTCCAGATGGAGTTCGGTAACTGTTGCAGCTTTGTCTTTTAGGAGCATTGAAGATTGAGCCAGTGGAGGAAGATTTCCTCTGAGCACTTCGTGTTTGGTCTTGCTGAGCTATTTCTCAATAAGAGTTATAGTTGTTGGCCAGCTTAGCTTAGGGTTTTGAATTTGTTGTTTTGTAATTACTCTTTTCAGAAAACCTCGCCTTAGTGCGAAAAGATCATGTTATGTGAAGTATTATTTTGTGATACATTATACTCCGATATTTGCAAAAGTCTGAATTGGCAACATTTAGAAAACTGTAGTACTCTATGTCTCATTTTGAAAAGGGTTTCAAAGGAAAGAAAATGAAAAAAAAAATTTACTCCTATTTTTCCATTGCGAAATACATAAGAGTACTCTTTAACTGAAAGCATACAAGCATTAAATGTTTTCAGCATTAGATTGGGTTGCACAGTGGCGCTCCGGAAACGGGGTGTTATAGTTCCCATTATAACCTTAATAAAGATCTTTTGATCTTTGTGTGCATGTGTTTCAAGTGTGGATATTAGAGGCTTGTCAAGCCTATGGTAGTGCTAGCTTTCATGATGTTCTTTGAGTGTAAATATTAGCCTAGATGTAACGACCCGTTTCCGGACCGCTACCGAGCTCAATATACCGAGCTCGAGTTACCGAGCTCAACACACCAAGCTCAACATAAACCTATATGAGATGTGTTTTAAAAACAAAACTCTTGTGCCTTTTAAAAATACGATATATATATATATTTTTTTTAAAACCGACTTGCAAGGCACATCGAGTAATTACAGCTTTTGAAACATGGTGCAACTAAGACACAAGACTTAAATTCTAATAAAACATACATGCATAACATACACATATATATATATCACTCGAAATAATAATGTATACAAGATCTGAGTAGCAAATGTGCAGAAATACATCTAAGGTAATGGCATAACTTCAAAAAGAGCAATCATACTCCTGGGTACCAATGAGACTCCCACCTAGGTCAGTGCTTCCAGTAAGACCACTGGTCTACCTTGTAGCAACAAAACAACACTCGCCAAACGGGTCACGACCTCGAACACAAAAGAAAAGCGAAGACACCTCCGAGAAAAACAAACGTCCAACAAATAAACAATCACGACGGATAGCAGGTCGCCACTCGAGGTCCTCGTCAGCTCCTCCTCGGCATCATCTCTGCCGAGTTCCACTGCGCCCTCGACATCGCCTGGGTAATCACATGGATTGAAGGCACCACGGAGAAAGGTCAACTTCTCAACAATTCAAGATAAGCTCGACATAAAAATATAAGCAAGCGGAAGTATAACATTCACCGACGTGACTCGACCATCTCACTCTAAACTCGACACAACTGTCGCGAATCCATTTTCGACTCACTCAATTTTCCGAATGCACCACGCCGACTGCGGTATGTCGGAAAGTCCAGCCCGGCTTCCGATCATCGCTCTCCCTAGGACGGTCAACTCAGTCCCATAGCGTGGCGGCTCTAGTCAATCTCCCGTAAACAAAAAGGGGACCTAGCACCCTCAGTTATCCGGGTCACGGCTCAAAAACGTCATACGACTCACCTAGCTCGCTCACTCGATGAACAATTCGCCGCATACGATATTCAAAGAGTTAAACACAAGATATTCAACCGCATGTCAAATAAAAGAGCAAGCTCGATATGAAGAAACGCAATTCAACATGCAATACACAATTCACGACATATATTCAATCACATATTAAATACATGCAAAAACTCAATCATATCACAACATTTTATTTCGACCCAAATCAGGAAATCCATCCACAATAACCTAACCACGTAGAATATGAAATGCGCTTACGCTAGCATACTACGAAAATATTAATGTGAAGCGCCTCTTACATAAGGACTTATAAAATAAAGCCTTAGAGATATCTAGGAGTTGCCCTTACCGAACTCCGAGTTAATCTTTTATCGACAACGACTCGACACATTTGTCTTCAAAGAGCTCGACAACGACTTCGACACGTCACTGATCCTCGATCTGGATTCCGCCGCTTCCACGTCCTTGGATTCGCTTTCCATTACACCTCGATTAAATCACCGATCTCGGGAATCGGACTTCCTAAAAACAAACACAATTTAGATCGATCTATGGTTTCCAATACATCTAGCTCTCTCTTCCCCAAACTCAACTACAACCCGTAAAAATATAAAACTCAAGAATCGGAAATATATTTTTCCTCTAACACAAAGTTAGGGATTTCGATCAAAATTTCATGAAAAGTTATCGATGCTTCAATGATAGATCGACAACAACAATAACCTTGAAGCGAATGAGAAACAAAAAAATCGAAACGAACTAAAAATGGAGGTTTTACGGGCGCTATGCGAGAAAAACAGAGGAATAAATTTGTTTTACAAGCCCAATTAATCGGTTAGAAAGATAGGTAATATTGTGAAGAAGAAACCCATCAATTTGACATGATTTGGAAGCATAAAACTGGTTAAAAATGGAAGAAGAATTAGTAAACAAAGAGTACGTATGAAAAGAAAATGCGTTCTTCATTACCTCAGCGGTGATCGGCGAGGCGAGATATGGGTCGAGAAGTTGATGATGAACAAGATTGATGAAGAAAGCTTGTGCCAGAATCTCGATGGAACTCACGGTTTACGATGGAGATTTTTTTGAAGAAAACAACAAACAGGCAGAGTGTAAGGAAGGAAGAAGAAAGAAGAAAAGAGAAATGAGTGTTTGAGGAAAATCGATCGTGAATACAATTCTGGAAGGGCATAATCGTAACTCCAGCTATAAGATGCCAATCCCAATAATCATCTACCCGCTTAATCGTTCCTCTCATAATTACCCCACTGCTCGTGGTCAACGGCAGTCGGAGCACAATGTAATAATTACAAACAATATAATAATAACGCTGAATAACGTTCGAAGAATACGAGGTGTCATCTCGACCACGATGTAAACAAAGAGTGTCGTCTAGCGCATGCAAGGTTCTAACATCGAGTTCGTGACGCTGTCTCCTCATTTCGACTTATGCGTCCTCATCATTTCGACGCGACTTCATCAACTCGACACGCGACTCCTCACCAAGGCTAGTGCGTGGTCTCATCACCGACAAATGATCTCGGCAAACGATCTAGTCACGGGATCTCGACACAAGGTCTTGGTCGAGGTCTCGATACGTCGTCCTAATACGATGTCGATCTCGTCCTCAGGTGTTACACTAGACACTTGAGAGTTTGATAGAACTTTATTTCTTGTGAGGATTCTATCACTTTTGATTAATTCTTTGGCTATTCTATCCTCTTGTTTTCTTTGAAGGTAATAAGATGTTATTCATGATTGCCATGGTTCCTTGAAACCTTGAATGAGTATTTCACTTGCCACTTTACATCCTTGGGGTTCATCGAAAATGCATCTTTGCTTTGTTTATTTCCTTTTGTCTTGACCATGAGTTTTGCTCGGAGTGCAAAAGCATAAGTGTGGGGGAATTTGATCAATGCGTTTTAATGCACTTTTGATAGCATTACTGTAACACCCGCACCCCAACATAATTGAAAGTACGACAAATTACATTAAGGCACAGGAAATTACTAAACATTTACAAACTTGATTACAATAATCCAAGTCGTAAATTAAACTTAATCTATCAATCTAATAAATAGATTACGACTTGTACATGACTTGGAATATAAAATTCCCATTACAATCTACGACTAGCTTATGCGTCCCAAGCTTGAAGCTTCAGCTCGCCGTCTTCAGTACCTGCTTATCTGAAAGACAACAAAAAGAAAAGGGTGAGATTATAAAATCTCAGTGAGCCCTTCACGGACTCCTCACCATTCTCTCCTCGGAACCTTCTAGGCTGAGAAGACTAACTTATGCATTTCAAACCTAGACATACTCTCCCTATGTACCATAAGGACTTGACTTGCAACTTCTCGATATCCCTAAGCTAAGACGCTTTAGAGGGCGCTAGCTTGAATTAAATCTTAGCATATTATACCATAGAGTAATCCTAGGACTAATATGCCACTTATCGACTTGTGATTAACTAAACACATAAATGTATAGCAATCCACATCAATCCTACAAATATCCATTCTTTAACCTTTGTTTAGCTCAACTAACCTTAATACAATATAAATTGCAACCTCATTAACTAAGAACATATTGTTCTTACTTACTCACTTTGTGCTTAACACATCTTTGCTTTTTCTTATGCTATTGGACTTTGATTTATGCTCTATACCACAAATCCCAATCAACCTAGCTTGCTTATCCTTTAAGTGATCTAATCACAATGCTCACGACTATATAATAATTAGCGACTATGGGTGTGCTATCCAAAATTCCATACAACTAACTAAGCTAATTCCTAATACATATATATAAAATACATACAAGGAATTCATTAACATTCATAAACTTAACTTCACTTCACACATTATACCATTCATAAGAGATGTATAATATGATGCTTTGCATGTAATGCATTTTGTGTTATTGGGTAGTGTCGTAGGCTTAGGTCCCTAGACCCCAATTACACACTTTCGGAATGGTGGTTAGACGTCATAACCCTCCAAGGGCGTCCCTCTTGGCTAACCAAACCGATCTTACTCCTATAAATAGAGGAGTCTTGCCATGGACTTTAGCTTATGCATATGCTTATGATTATGCTTATGCTTGCATGTATATTCATAGAAATACATTCATCATCATTACTTAACTATTCAAAGAAACTACAATCATTTCAATGAATCAAACTTACACTAATAGTACCTATTTTTATCTAATGACTCCCAATCATGTATACTAATACATACGTTCATTCTATCACATCCTTTTCCTAGGGTCCTTCCTTGACCTCTAAGACTTAAGCTTGTGGCTCTTAGACAAGCCTCACAATTTGCCAAATTAATGGACAACACAACCATTAACTAATCCCTTGAAACTCTATGGAGTTCTCAAGAGAGAAAACATCAAGCATACATAATCTCATTGAAGCTCTTTGGAGCATTCAAGGATTCAAGCATCACATAATAATTAGGGGGGGTGGTGGCAGCATCCAACCCTATTTCAGTCAAACCCCATATAATTTCATCACAATCATCACAATCATAACAATCATAACTCAATCTCTTATAGGTATATAAGACCTAACTTGAACCTAAGGTTCATATGTTACTAAAGGAAGGGAAATTCCTATATGTGGGACTTATGGGTGCCCATCACCTAAGGGTTGAAGAACTCACCTCTATTCTTCAAGACATTGAGCTAGGAAGGTTGAACTTGGACCCTTTTCTCCTCTTCAAGCTTTTCCCCCTTTGCTCAACTTAGGGCTTCTCCAAATACTTCTCAAATCTTGATCTTCAACCTTCAATCTTCCTTCTCCATCCAAGAACTTGAGCCATCCTTGCTGGAGCTTGGTCTTCTCTCCCTTATTCTTCTCCAATTCGTGCTTCTTCTTCTCCTCTCTAGGGTTCAAACCCAAATCTTCCAAATACTCAAATCTCAACTCTCAAACTCTCCATTTAAGCAAATGATTGAAGAAATCTAGCATAAATCTCTTCAATCCCTCTCACAAGGTGAAACCCTAGCTCTCCTCTTCCTTTTCTCCTTTCTCTTTCTCTTCTTTTCCTTTTTCTCTCTTCTCGTTACGCCATTTGAAACTGCGTTTTTAAACAATTAGCAAATTGTGAATCGATTCACAAAGATAGTGTGAATCGATTCCCACAAAGGCAAAGAGCCTGAATCGCAGATTTAATGAGTGAATCGATTCCTGCCTGCGAGTCCCAGCAGCCTGTTTTATGTGAATCGATTCCTGACTTCTGTGAATCGATTCCCACTGCTAGAATTTGATGCCAATGGAGTTTTAATGCTGTGAATCGATTCCCAGGCTAGGTGAATCGATTCACACTGCAGAAAAACCAGGAAAACTCAGTTCTAGCACCAAACCTTGAGACCTTCTTCTCAAATTAACTTCCATAGCTACAATCAACACCTTAAACCATCTTAGGATTAAATCCGACTTATTCCTCAACTCAAACCCATTAACTTCTTATCAAAACCTTGCGTAATTATATTCACTCACTTAAAAGTCAATTTAAGCTTGAATACAATCACACAATTCTTCTCATAACTTATCATCAACTTAGCTTAGGAATTCGGGGTGTTACACTACTACCCACCTTTTAAAAATTTTCGTCCTCGAAAATTATCGCATCCTTCATTGGAACTTCTTAGCGTTGACAAGACGGGTGCGGCAGAGATTTACCTCCATGGAATCTCGTCCCTAAACCACGCCTCTCTTTCTTACCTCATCCTTCTGTACAATCGATTGGCTTTTGGTGCTTCCGCTGCGTTCTCTAATCTTACGTCTTTTCAAATGATTGAACTCCTTTCGTCTTATTTCCATCAGATGGAATACTTTACTTACAGTCTGAGAGTTTAACTCTAGTGCTGTTCTATCTTTCGGTTGCTCTTGACTGTTAGAAATTGTTACGCTTGCTTCTCATCACCTGTTACTCACTTAGACATTCAGCCATAAGATAACCTGTACTTCCCCTATGATTCTGTAGTAACCCACAGTCTCGCATAGCCATCCTCATGAAATTGCCACACGACATTTCTTACTCGGTTTGGGTTTTCAACCCAACTGATGAGTCGCTTACTCATCATCCTACACATGTTGAAGATAGGTTAAGTATGTGGAGAACTCTTTGAATTCATCTACACAATTCCCTGCAGACGTGCCTTTTGGTGTCACACGAGTGAATCGTTGCTCCTTCTATCCCTTCAGGCTCCTTGGAAGTTTACCCAAAACAGCATCCAATGCTATCGTTGGTGGTTTCATAACCCTTCGTTGGGCAACTATCCTATCAACATAGAATCGTCGCCTAGAGGTAGCTAATACATACCTGGAACAAACTTTTCCCATTCGTAACGTTCACTCTTATGTTACCAATGGAATTCCTTTCTTAGAGACCTCTTCCGAAACTACGGAGTTGCTACCCATATTTAACTCACTATACTTGGTCTTGCAAACGACTTGGCCTAGAAAACTTGAAACTCTAGGATTGCTCAACTCTTGGGAGGTATCCGTTGGTTAAACTGACTTGATTTTCGTTAGTTGATTACAAACTTTGTCTCACACGAGGTCTAAGCCTCACTTGGTCGGAGACTTAGCTTGCAAGTGGCTAACTGGAATCACATCAGACTCAACCGAACGACTTGACTCACAGTAACTTATAGTCTCAGATGTCCACCATCTTACTCTTAGATGAACTTTACTACTGCTCTCCTTCGCTTGATGGTGGTACCCCCTTTCTTGATGCTACTGGAATTAAACCAGAACCCACACGGCTTCATCTGATAGCGGTGTAGATCGACGCGTTTAATAACCAATGGACCAACAAGTATCCAGAAAATAAATCCTCGATATCCTTGGGAACAATTTACCTTATTGATCCGGTCTTATCCTCCTTACCCAATCTGAATCATTAGAAACCCTAAAAGGGATTAATCTCTATAGAAGAACTAATTGCTCAGGAGATTAAGTGATCTCATTACCCAATCACATACTAAGTCTTATTCCAACTAATATTCTTACTTGGCTAAGGCAAAGTCTATAATTGGTCAATTGAATTCACTCTACGCACTGAACAATTAGATCGAAAGTAGACATCAATAACTTCAGGTTTCCGCTGACTCAGCTTTTCTTGAAACTTCCATAGTTTGAAGACTACATCTCATCTGATCCTCTGAAGTTGGTTGTTCCACTAAGGACACCAGTCCTTGGAGAATTAAGAGTTTCCTTTCTGCTTCACTAGGGCAGGATCACCCTTAAGGACCCATACTACCATTTGGGCGTTGTAGCATATCGCCTAACTCCATCTTGTTCCTTACCCTTACCGTTACCGTTCGGAACGCTAAGGTTCTCTCAGGGATTAGCATAGGATTTCTATCGACCTAGGATCCACTTATAATCGGCTAAGTTAACCAATCCTACTGAGACAACAAGTGTTGAGACCCTAACCGATTATAACCGACCATCCTACTCGATTGAAATCCTACAACTAAGAGCACTTACTGTTAACCACGAAGGGCACTTGAATTAACTTGGGAATCATCACAAGATATCAATCATTCTAGGATCCATTCATAATGGATTAGGCGAAACAACTTGATAGCATAACCAGTGTTGTAACCCTAACCGATTACGAATGCCCATCCTAAGTTGATTTGAAACCTCACAATTAAGACCCCTTACTTGCTCGTCATATCCAATCACTTCCATAGCATCTCGATTGACGGTGCCTGAATTACACGCTTGCCTAGCCGAACCCTCACCACTATGGTTCCGACCACTCTTGAAACATCCCTTAACTCTTGGTTCCGGAAAGGTGGGAACTTGTTTCCCTTTTTCCGTATTCCGAAGGTTCTCACTTACTGAGAGCTCTTACATCCGCTCCACCCTTGTTTGCATCATCCTTATTCATCAAACCTCCTCAGAGTTCACGCTCCTATTCGGTCTCCTCCCTCATCCGCCAGCTCCATCTACTACATTCTTCGTACACGGTATGGAGTATTAAGTTGATCAGGCTTAATATCCCATACTAAGCACAAGAATATAGAGAGGAGTTTTCGAACAGAGGAAAAATCCCGGCTAACTAACTACAGTCCAACAAGGACTAAACTGACACTTCCTAAATTGAGTCATTACTAAACTAGTGACTCACAGTCCGATAAGATCGAACTGCTCTGATACCATAATGTAACACCCGCACCCCAACATAATCGAAAGTACGACAAATTACATTAAGGCACAAGAAATTACTAAACATTTACAAACTTGATTACAATAATCCAAGTCGTAAATTAAACTTAATCTATCAATCTAATAAATAGATTACGACTTGTACATGACTTGGAATATAAAATTCCCATTACAATCTACGACTAGCTTATGCGTCCCAAGCTTGAAGCTTCACTGCCTTCTTGACTGCCTTATCCGAAAGACAACAAAAGAAAAGGGTGAGATTATAAAATCTCAGTGAGCCCTTCACGGACTCCTCACCATTCTCTCCTCGGAACCTTCTAGGCTGAGAAGACTAACTTATGCATTTCAAACCTAGACATACTCTCCCTATGTACCATAAGGACTTGACTTGCAACTTCTCGATATCCCTAAGCTAAGACGCTTTAGAGGGCGCTAGCTTGAATTAAATCTTAGCATATTATACCATAGAGTAATCCTAGGACTAATATGCCACTTATCGACTTGTGATTAACTAAACACATAAATGTATAGCAATCCACATCAATCCTACAAATGTCCATTCTTTAACCTTTGTTTAGCTCAACTAACCTTAATACAATATAAATTGCAACCTCATTAACTAAGAACATATTGTTCTTACTTACTCACTTTGTGCTTAACACATCTTTGCTTTTTCTTATGCTATTGGACTTTGATTTATGCTCTATACCACAAATCCCAATCAACCTAGCTTGCTTATCCTTTAAGTGATCTAATCACAATGCTCAGTACTATATAATAATTAAGCGACTATGGGTGTGCTATCCAAAATTCCATACAACTAACTAAGCTAATTCCTAATACATATATATAAAATACATACAAGGAATTCATTAACATTCATAAACTTAACTTCACTTCACACATTATACCATTCATAAGAGATGTATAATATGATGCTTTGCATGTAATGCATTTTGTGTTATTGGGTAGTGTCGTAGGCTTAGGTCCCTAGACCCCAATTACACACTTTCGGAATGGTGGTTAGACGTCATAACCCTCCAAGGGCGTCCCTCTTGGCTAACCAAACCGATCTTACTCCTATAAATAGAGGAGTCTTGCCATGGACTTTAGCTTATGCATATACTTATGATTATGCTTATGCTTGCATGTATATTCATAGAAATACATTCATCATCATTACTTAACTATTCAAAGAAACTACAATCATTTCAATGAATCAAACTTACACTAATAGTACCCCTTTTTATCTAATGACTCCCAATCATGTATATTAATACATACGTTCATTCTATCACATCCTTTTTCTAGGGTCCTTCCTTGACCTCTAAGACTTAAGCTTGTGGCTCTTAGACAAGCCTCACAATTTGCCAAATTAATGGACAACACATACATTAACTAATCCCTTGAAACTCTATGGAGTTCTCAAGAGAGAACCCCTCAAGCATACATAATCTCATTGAAGCTCTTTGGAGCATTCAAGGATTCAAGCATCACATAATAATTAGGGGGGGTGGTGGCAGCATCCAACCCTATTTCAGTCAAACCCCATATAATTTCATCACAATCATCACAATCATAACAATCATAACTCAATCTCTTATAGGTATATAAGACCTAACTTGAACCTAAGGTTCATATGTTACTAAAGGAAGGGAAATTCCTATATGTGGGACTTATGGGTGCCCATCACCTAAGGGTTGAAGAACTCACCTCTATTCTTCAAGACATTGAGCTAGGAAGGTTGAACTTGGACCATTTGCTCCTCTTCAAGCTTTTCCCCCTTTGCTCAACTTAGGGCTTCTCCAAATACTTCTCAAATCTTGATCTTCAACCTTCAATCTTCCTTCTCCATCCAAGAACTTGAGCCATCCTTGCTGGAGCTTGGTCTTCTCTCCCTTATTCTTCTCCAATTCGTGCTTCTTCTTCTCCTCTCTAGGGTTCAAACCCAAATCTTCCAAATACTCAAATCTCAACTCTCAAACTCTCCATTTAAGCAAATGATTGAAGAAATCTAGCATAAATCTCTTCAATCCCTCTCACAAGGTGAAACCCTAGCTCTCCTCTTCCTTTTCTCCTTTCTCTTTCTCTTCTTTTCCTTTTTCTCTCTTCTGCGTTCTGCTCGCTGAAACTGCGTTTTTAAACAATTCTGCAGCTGTGAATCGATTCACAGCATAGTGTGAATCGATTCCCACAGTGCAAAAAGAGCCTGAATCGCAGATTTAATGAGTGAATCGATTCTCGCCATGAGTCCCAAAGAAATGTTTTATGTGATTCGATTCCTGACTTCTGTGAATCGATTCCCACTGCTAGAATTTGATGCCAATGGAGTTTTAATGCTGTGAATCGATTCCCAGGCTAGGTGAATCGATTCACACTGCAGAAAAACCAGGAAAACTCAGTTCTAGCACCAAACCTTGTGACCTTCTTCTCAAATTAACTTCCATACCTACAATCAACACCTTAAACCATCTTAGGATTAAATCCGACTTATTCCTCAACTCAAACCCATTAACTTCTTATCAAAACCTTGCGTAATTATATTCACTCACTTAAAAGTCAATTTAAGCTTGAATACAATCACACAATTCTTCTCATAACTTATCATCAACTTAGCTTAGGAATTCGGGGTGTTACACTACTACCCACCTTTTAAAAATTTTCGTCCTCGAAAATTACTGCATCCTTCATTGGAACTTCTTAGCGTTGACAGCATGGGGTGCGGCAGAGATTTACCTCCATGGAATCTCGTCCCTAAACCACGCCTCTCTTTCTTACCTCATCCTTCTGTACAATCGATTGGCTTTTGGTGCTTCCGCTGCGTTCTCTAATCTTACGTCTTTTCAAATGATTGAACTCCTTTCGTCTTATTTCCATCAGATGGAATACTTTACTTACAGTCTGAGAGTTTAACTCTAGTGCTGTTCTATCTTTCGGTTGCTCTTGACTGTTAGAAATTGTTACGCTTGCTTCTCATCACCTGTTACTCACTTAGACATTCAGCCATAAGATAACCTGTACTTCCCCTATGATTCTCAGAGTAACCCACGCCTCAAGCATAGCCATCCTCATGAAATTGCCTACGACATTTCTTACTCGGTTTGGGTTTTCAACCCAACTGATGAGTCGCTTACTCATCATCCTACACATGTTGAAGATAGGTTAAGTATGTGGAGAACTCTTTGAATTCATCTACACAATTCCCTGCAGACGTGCCTTTTGGTGTCACACGAGTGAATCGTTGCTCCTTCTATCCCTTCAGGCTCCTTGGAAGTTTACCCAAAACAGCATCCAATGCTATCGTTGGTGGTTTCATAACCCTTCGTTGGGCAACTATCCTATCAACATAGAATCGCCGCCAGAGGTAGCTAATACATACCTGGACCAAACTTTTCCCATTCGTACCGTTCACTCTTATGTTACCAATGGAATTCCTTTCTTAGAGACCTCTTCCGAAACTACGGAGTTGCTACCCATATTTAACTCACTATACTTGGTCTTGCAAACGACTTGGCCTAGAAAACTTTAAACTCTAAGATTGGTCAACTCTTGGGAGGGATCCGCTGGGTAGACCGACTTGGTTTTCGTTAGTTGATTACAAACTTTGTCTCACACGAGGTCTAAGCCTCACTTGGTCGGAGACTTAGCTTGCAAGTGGCTAACTGGAATCACATCAGACTCAACCGAACGACTTGACTCACAGTAACTTATAGTCTCAGATGTCCACCATCTTACTCTTAGATGAACTTTACTATCGCTCTCCTTCGGCGATGGTGGTACCCCCTTTCTTGATGCTCTTTGGAATTAAAAACCGTAACCCACACGGCTTCATCTGATACCGGTGTAGATCGACGCGTTTAATAACCAATGGACCAACAAGTATCCAGAAAATAAATCCTCGATATCCTTGGGAACAATTTACCTTATTGATCCGGTCTTATCCTCCTTACCCAATCTGAATCATTAGAAACCCTAAAAGGGATTAATCTCTATAGAAGAACTAATTGCTCAGGAGATTAAGTGATCTCATTACCCAATCACAGACTAAGTCTTATTCCAACTAATATTCTTACTTGGCTAAGGCAAAGTCTATAATTGGTCAATTGAATTCACTCTACGCACTGAACAATTAGATCGAAAGTAGACATCAATAACTTCAGGTTTCCGCTGACTCAGCTTTTCTTGAAACTTCCATAGTTTGAAGACTACATCTCATCTGATCCTCTGAAGTTGGTTGTTCCACTAAGGACACCAGTCCTTGGAGAATTAAGAGTTTCCTTTCTGCTTCACTAGGGCAGGATCACCCTTAAGGACCCATACTACCATTTGGGCGTTGTAGCATATCGCCTAACTCCATCTTGTTCCTTACCCTTACCGTTACCGTTCGGAACGCTAAGGTTCTCTCAGGGATTAGCATAGGATTTCTATCGACCTAGGATCCACTTATAATCGGCTAAGTTAACCAATCCTACTGAGACAACAAGTGTTGAGACCCTAACCGATTATAACCGACCATCCTACTCGATTGAAATCCTACAACTAAGAGCACTTACTGTTAACCACGAAGGGCACTTGAATTAACTTGGGAATCATCACAAGATATCAATCATTCTAGGATCCATTCATAATGGATTAGGCGAAACAACTTGATAGCATAACCAGTGTTGTAACCCTAACCGATTACGAATGCCCATCCTAAGTTGATTTGAAACCTCACAATTAAGACCCCTTACTTGCTCGTCATATCCAATCACTTCCATAGCATCTCGATTGACGGTGCACGAATTACACGCTTGCCTGGCCGAACCTCACCACTATGGTTACGACCACTCTTGAAACATCCCTTAACTCTTGGTTCCGGAAAGGTGGGAACTTGTTTCCCTTTTTCCGTATTCCGAAGGTTCTCACTTACTGAGAGCTCTTACATCCGCTCCACCCTTGTTTGCATCATCCTTATTCATCAAACCTCCTCAGAGTTCACGCTCCTATTCGGTCTCCTCCCTCATCCGCCAGCTCCATCTACTACATTCTTCGTACACGGTATGGAGTATTAAGTTGATCAGGCTTAATATCCCATACTAAGCACAAGAATATAGAGAGGAGTTTTCGAACAGAGGAAAAATCCCGGCTAACTAACTACAGTCCAACAAGGACTAAACTGACACTTCCTAAATTGAGTCATTACTAAACTAGTGACTCACAGTCCGATAAGATCGAACTGCTCTGATACCATAATGTAACACCCGCACCCCAACATAATTGAAAGTACGACAAATTACATTAAGGCACAGGAAATTACTAAACATTTACAAACTTGATTACAATAATCCAAGTCGTAAATTAAACTTAATCTATCAATCTAATAAATAGATTACGACTTGTACATGACTTGGAATATAAAATTCCCATTACAATCTACGACTAGCTTATGCGTCCCAAGCTTGAAGCTTCAGCTCGCCTTCTTGATGCCTTATCTGAAAGACAACAAAAAGAAAAGGGTGAGATTATAAAATCTCAGTGAGCCCTTCACGGACTCCTCACCATTCTCTCCTCGGAACCTTCTAGGCTGAGAAGACTAACTTATGCATTTCAAACCTAGACATACTCTCCCTATGTACCATAAGGACTTGACTTGCAACTTCTCGATATCCCTAAGCTAAGACGCTTTAGAGGGCGCTAGCTTGAATTAAATCTTAGCATATTATACCATAGAGTAATCCTAGGACTAATATGCCACTTATCGACTTGTGATTAACTAAACACATAAATGTATAGCAATCCACATCAATCCTACAAATGTCCATTCTTTAACCTTTGTTTAGCTCAACTAACCTTAATACAATATAAATTGCAACCTCATTAACTAAGAACATATTGTTCTTACTTACTCACTTTGTGCTTAACACATCTTTGCTTTTTCTTATGCTATTGGACTTTGATTTATGCTCTATACCACAAATCCCAATCAACCTAGCTTGCTTATCCTTTAAGTGATCTAATCACAATGCTCAGTACTATATAATAATTAAGCGACTATGGGTGTGGTATCCAAAATTCCATACAACTAACTAAGCTAATTCCTAATACATATATATAAAATACATACAAGGAATTCATTAACATTCATAAACTTAACTTCACTTCACACATTATACCATTCATAAGAGATGTATAATATGATGCTTTGCATGTAATGCATTTTGTGTTATTGGGTAGTGTCGTAGGCTTAGGTCCCTAGACCCCAATTACACACTTTCGGAATGGTGGTTAGACGTCATAACCCTCCAAGGGCGTCCCTCTTGGCTAACCAAACCGATCTTACTCCTATAAATAGAGGAGTCTTGCCATGGACTTTAGCTTATGCATATACTTATGATTATGCTTATGCTTGCATGTATATTCATAGAAATACATTCATCATCATTACTTAACTATTCAAAGAAACTACAATCATTTCAATGAATCAAACTTACACTAATAGTACCCCTTTTTATCTAATGACTCCCAATCATGTATACTAATACATACGTTCATTCTATCACATCCTTTTTCTAGGGTCCTTCCTTGACCTCTAAGACTTAAGCTTGTGGCTCTTAGACAAGCCTCACAATTTGCCAAATTAATGGACAACACATACATTAACTAATCCCTTGAAACTCTATGGAGTTCTCAAGAGAGAAAACATCAAGCATACATAATCTCATTGAAGCTCTTTGGAGCATTCAAGGATTCAAGCATCACATAATAATTAGGGGGGGTGGTGGCAGCATCCAACCCTATTTCAGTCAAACCCCATATAATTTCATCACAATCATCACAATCATAACAATCATAACTCAATCTCTTATAGGTATATAAGACCTAACTTGAACCTAAGGTTCATATGTTACTAAAGGAAGGGAAATTCCTATATGTGGGACTTATGGGTGCCCATCACCTAAGGGTTGAAGAACTCACCTCTATTCTTCAAGACATTGAGCTAGGAAGGTTGAACTTGGACCCTTTGCTCCTCTTCAAGCTTTTCCCCCTTTGCTCAACTTAGGGCTTCTCCAAATACTTCTCAAATCTTGATCTTCAACCTTCAATCTTCCTTCTCCATCCAAGAACTTGAGCCATCCTTGCTGGAGCTTGGTCTTCTCTCCCTTATTCTTCTCCAATTCGTGCTTCTTCTTCTCCTCTCTAGGGTTCAAACCCAAATCTTCCAAATACTCAAATCTCAACTCTCAAACTCTCCATTTAAGCAAATGATTGAAGAAATCTAGCATAAATCTCTTCAATCCCTCTCACAAGGTGAAACCCTAGCTCTCCTCTTCCTTTTCTCCTTTCTCTTTCTCTTCTTTTCCTTTTTCTCTCTTCTGCGTTCTGCTCGCTGAAACTACGTTTTTAAACAATTCTGCAGCTGGGAATCGGTTCACAGGATAGGGGGAAGCGGGTCCCACTGTGCAAAAAGTACCTGAATTGCAGATTTAATGAGTGAATCGATTCACGTCATGAGTCCCAAAGAGTTTGTTTATGTGAATCGATTCCTGACTTCTGTGAATCGATTCCCACTGCTAGAATTTGATGCCAATGGAGTTTTAATGCTGTGAATCGATTCCCAGGCTAGGTGAATCGATTCACACTGCAGAAAAACCAGGAAAACTCAGTTCTAGCACCAAACCTTGAGACCTTCTTCTCAAATTAACTTCCATAGCTACAATCAACACCTTAAACCATCTTAGGATTAAATCCGACTTATTCCTCAACTCAAACCCATTAACTTCTTATCAAAACCTTGCGTAATTATATTCACTCACTTAAAAGTCAATTTAAGCTTGAATACAATCACACAATTCTTCTCATAACTTATCCTCAACTTAGCTTAGGAATTCGGGGTGTTACAATTACACTTTGTGTTTTTAAATGTGTGTTATGCCCAATAACTAATTTTTAATATGGTTTTATATCTTTGGGTCTTAACTGGGTTTTAGTGGAATTCTTTGTTAATTTTCGGATTTTGTTACATCCTGACCCATGTTCCTTCTGTAGGCCATAACATGGGCTATACTTATCTGATTGTAGTGATCTTGGTGGTGTTGGAAAGCTAAGAAGCAGAGCTACAACTCACCGAAGCCCAGTTCGGACGTTTTGATGGTCGAAAATGCAAATTACTGAGGCTGACGGAATTAATGCGTGTTTTGGATCACTTTCTCATGTTATTAGTTGCTATTGGGCTAATTAATCTCTTTTGGGCCTTTCTTTTTGGTCACAAACTTCAGATTACCTAGGTAAACCTAGGGGAGATTATAAATACGTTTTTAGAGTCTTAGGTTTCAAACTTTTGATTACGTGTGAATCTCTGGTCATTTTTAATTACCTTGTTTTATTTTTCCAGAGAAATATTTTATTCTTCCCTTTTTACTTCTTAATTTCGTTTTTGGCAAGACCTTCCATGGAAGGCTAAACCTTTTAAATCAATTCATTAGTTAAGCATTTCCTAGAGGATCTTGAGGTTTGTTATTAATGTTAAATTTGATTTTGTGTTTCTATTTCTTTTCCTTTTGATCTTTCGTCTCTTTGAATACTGTTTGCAAATTCGTTTTATGTATTGATACTTAATCATATCAAATTCGTTTTTGCTCTCCAGTTTGAGATTATTCGAAATAATTGAACGCTTGCTTTAGTTTATTTCAAATAGAGATCAATAGGATCTATAACGCTTAATTGTAGGTTTGATTGAATTCGGTTATTAGATTAATTGTGTACTTGTGACGCTTGTTCCTTGTTCATGATTAATTGAATTCTGTGATGCTTAATCTAGTAGGAATTCTTATAAAATTAATTGATGCTTGATTAGTTAATTTTATGATCAAACAAGAATAGAATCATAATAGAATAATCTTTTGAAATCTGTGATAGATCCGAGTGGAATTTCCTATAAACCAGTGGATTGGTTGTTTGTTATCAATTGATTTTCATCCCTTTTGCAATCTGTTTCCGAACCGAAACACCCCCCCAAATTTTATTTCTGCGCAAGTTCTTGTTTTTGGTTATTGTTAATTAGAGATCCTTGTGAGACGACCAAGGTTGAATTACCTTGTTACTACATTACTTTTTTGAATTATTTTGACCCGTGTGCGACAACGGATCACTTGCCGTGAGCTGACTTTGCCCCCTCGTGCATGCTATGTTATTAGAAATAAAAAAATATATATAAACAAAAAAAAAAGCAAAAAGTAAGAGCGCGACGAAGTTACCTCGATAGGGAAGACACTGGAAACGGTGGAAGACGCCAAAAAATGCTAGCAAAATAGTGGGGAAAGAGAAGGGAGAGAGAAGCCGTGGGAGAGCTGGGAATGAGAGAGAGAAATAAAGACAGGGAGAAAGATTTTGGGGTGCGAATGAGAGTGAAAGAGTGAAAGCGAAAGAGTAAGGGGGTTAGGGGGAGGTGAGGAGTAGGTGGGGAAAGGGAAGGGGAAATGGTAGAGGTAGGGGAAGGAGTAAGGGTAGAATTGGAATATTGGAGAGTTGGGAGATGGGAAAACTAATTGCGGGATGGGTTATTAACAATTCCCTTTTCGTGCTGCGGTCATTCATACTATTATTCCTCATTGTTTTTTAAAAGGGAAGGGAACCCATACCCTTTAGGAGTTACTATTGATACCCCCACCCATTATTCTAATACAATTCCTGTAGGTATTTTCATTTTTTTCTTTCAAAAAGCCCCTATTCGGAAGTTTACTTCGAAAATTTGTGGACTCAGTTCGCGGGGTAATTTTCCTTTCGGACATTAATACCCTAACATTTTACAATGTTCAGATGTTTATATTTGAACAAATTGCCTAGTGGTCTCTAGATATATAAATATGGATTTTCTCTGGATGTGTATATTCAAACGGTGTCGTGAACTGGTTTAAACCTGTATCAATTTCATGTTTCTAGAAACTCTCATTTTCAATCCTCCTTCTCTCACTCCCTCACCTATATTTCAACTGACCTCTTATCCTAATGATTTTTGTAACATCCCAATTTTTAGGAAAATTATTTTATAGTTCCAACTACTTGAAAATAAATCATAGAGAGTCATGACCTCAATGGTTTGTTAAAAGTACGAAAAACTACCAACATTTATTGTAAACAATTTACTGTTTTAGTAGTTAATTCAGATTAATAGACAGTGTAGACGTATGCTGTTTTTAATATGAATTAATCCCGAAAAATGTGAAAGATTATTATTTGATTAAAGAAAATTATTTTATTGAATGAGAAATAATTTTTAGGATTTAATAAATATTTTCAAGTCCTAGTTTGATTTTTCATGTTTTAGTTATTGTATTAATTGTCTATTTTACATCATATTTAATATGACTATTATTTTAAATATTTTGTCTTGATAATTTTATTGTTTGATTAATTCCTATATGATAAGAGAAATTGAAATTAGTGATCCTCACTAATTTACAGTTTTCATTACGCTGCGAGAATTCTATCGAATTCTGCCGTAACTAGGCTATTATGCGTGTTTCTAACTGAAACATGCCCAAACGTGATCCAAATTTTATAAAATTTGAGATCTTAGCATTTTCCAATATTTAGGATTTATTGTAATTTTTCTAGAAATTTTGGGCATCAGAAAATATTTAGTGTATTTTCTATGGCCAGAGACTGCCTAATTGCGACGTTTCGGTTCGCATTTCTAGAAAACGAGATACATGGATACTTTTCTTATGCCGCGAGGAACATTTGTGATTTTTGGGTGTGGGGTTATAATTAGTATTATTTTTGAGAGTTTTTAGTATTAAAACCTATTATACGCGTAACGCCGCGCACCCGGTTGAGCGAGAGCGCGATGAAACGAAATATCTAGATATTTTGGGCTAAGGGGAGATGCATCCATCCACTAGGGGGGCTGAACATGTGGGTTAATGATTGATTTTACAAGTGTCATGTGGTGATTGGTTGGTTAGTAAATGGTAGGAAGTTAGTTTAGTTAGTTTGTAACTAGTTTGGTTAGCTTCCAACTAAATGATCAAATTTTATTCCCACCTTGTCCTCATTATTTTCGTGGCTCCCTAGCTGATCTAGACATCATCTTTTCATTTCTTCCATTGTTGGAAAGCTTGAAAAAAAATTTGGAAGAGGAAAGCTTTGATTTTTGAAGTTTTGGAGATCAAAGTGTGCACCCTTGTTTCCTTTCATCTCCACCCTTGTTCAATCATCTTCTATACTCTTGGTAAGCTCCATAAATCTTTCCTCATCTCTCTTGAGTTCCATGATATGGGTTTTGAAGGTTTTAGGAGTTATTTTAGAGTTTTGATGCTTGTTTTAGCTAGTATTGTATGATTAGCTTCATAACCCTTTGTTTTCTTCCATGAATCACTTTGATTTTGGTATTTTGAGTTTGGAAACCCTAACCCCCTTTGCTGGCCGAAAACCATAGGGCTGTCCCAAGCTTTGTTCTTGGCTTGTTCTTGTCAATTTGGTGTTAGTTTTGAAGGTTTAGTAGTTGTATGTTTGGATCCTAGTCATATAACTATGTTTACAAGTTTTTGAAAATGGTTTTGGATGCAAAAGAGGGGCTCGAAACCGTGGCTTTGAATGGCATTTTGGAGGATGTTTTAAATTGTTTTCAAGGTTGTTTAAGTGTTAGAAAAGTTAGTTGATTGATAAGGGAATTGAATGTTATGAAATGCTTTGTTGTTGGAAATGAAAAATTGAAATTTTGGGTTGTTCTTAGGTAACCAAAACCGTGGCATTTGGTTATGATTTTTATGATGTTTTGATTTTGTTTTAAAGTGTGTTAAGTGTTTAGGAAGTTGATTTTTGGTTAGAACTTTAAATCTATAAAGGTTTGTAAGTTTAAAGCTTTGAAAAATTGTTTGAAACGAAATTAATTTGGGGCTGTTTTGGGGCTTCCAAAACAGTGGCTTATGATTAAATTTTGGGTGAGTTCTAACTTGTTTTTAAGTGTATTAAAGTGGTAAATAAGTTTGGTTTTGATGAGAAGTTTTGATTAAACAAAGTTTGTATGATTTAGGAGTTAATGACTTGAAATCTTGAAGTTGTTTTGGAGCTTTGAAAATTGTGGCCTTCAAGAATGTTTTATAACTTGTTCTTGACTTGTATTTATGCTTGAAAATAGTTGTAAAAGTGGTTGATGATTTGATTTATCAAAACAATTCAAAGAAGTATGATTTTGGGAAAAGTTTGAGTTTATGTTTCAAGAATTGTTTTGAACTTGTAATAGAATTGTTTCTAAAATTTTGTGGCATGTTTTAGTGCTTTGAAAAATGGTTCAAAGTTGGCAAAACACTATTCATTTGGTATAAACACTATTCCAATTGGTAAATTTTGGTTTAGCCATTTTTATAAGTGTGTAGCTTTTGTAAAAGCTTGAAAACTTGCATGGTTTGAATTTGTTTCATGGCATATGATTAGGTGTGATCCAAATAGGTTAAGTTGGAAAGCTTTTAGGCCCTTTTTAGGACTAAAACCGTGGCTTCCCTAGAGTCATAGGACTTGGGTTTTTGGTTCTAATTTTGTTAAGTTTGTGTTGTTAAGGTTCGTGCTTAGGGTACACGGGAGGTGCGACTTGACAATGGTTTTGAATTTAGCTTGCTTGGATTGTTAAAGCGCCCAAGGTAAGGGAAATTCTTATATAATGAGTTTGGGCTTTTCGCCTTGTGTGTTGGTTGGCTTGATGTTTGATTAAATTGTGTGGTAGTACTTGTAGTATTACTATGTGTTGTTGAGATGTTGTAGCATGAATTATTGTGTATTGATTTGGCCCTGTGTGGCAAGACTGAATAGTATTGTGTGACTTAAACCATGTTGGATTAATTTGATTGGACTTGAAATTGATGGAAGTATGTAGCATGTTGTAGCTTATTGAATTGTTAGGTGCTGTATGAAATGCTGTAGCATGTTCTTGGCCCTGCGTGGCATTATGATTTGTGCTGTTTTCCTTGAATCATGTTGGATTTATTGGAACTTGGAATCGATTGGAATTTGGATAATATTGTTGAGGATAATGGGTTAATTAATAATGCGTTGATCGACTGTTATTGGTTGACGACTTACAACGGTAAGTCTGATGCGATTCCATGAGCCGAGAAATGTTTTCATGGTAAACTAAAGGTATTTTTCTAAAATAAGTCGGTGTACAAATAGCTTTATGGATCAGAGGGTTAGAAGTTGTTTAAGAGGTTCTTTTAAAAAGAAAACGTTGTAAATTTTGAAAACGGTTGAGTTAAGTAAAGTGTTTGGGAATTATCCTAGCGTATTATTTAGCTCAACTAGGGTTTCAACTACCTAGAGTTAACGAGTATTTTCAGATACATAGGAGTGATACAAGAACTGAGAAAGAGATTTCAAAAGATCGAGATTTCGAAAGAATAAAATATAGGGAACCTAGTGTTCCTATTGAGCATATGGGCCATGTGTCCTGTGCTGGGACTTAATGTCCTGCTTGCGTGCATATTTTCTTAATTAAAGATTGGACCTAGTGTTCCGTATGGCGTGCCTAGTAACTCAACCTAAAAATTGAGCCTAGTGTTCCGCATTACGTGCCTAGAGTTCTGATCTGAGATTAAGACTAGCGTTCCGCAATTGAACACCTGGACTTTGTGTCCTGTGTTTGCACTCTAAGTAATTGTTAAAGGTATTTTGGCTTAAAAATAAGCATGAGGGTTGTAGTATGACTAGCCTAAGCTTATAGATAAGTAGAAATGGAACCATGCTAGATAAAGAATTTGATGAAACTCGGGTTCCAATGACCCAAAGCTAAATGAGTGATTTATTTTGGTACAACCTCACCTAGGTAATATAAGAATTGGAAGCATGAAAATTCACTAAGTAGAGTGAGTGAGTTGAGGTGTCGTCGATCCGCATTGATTAATTAAAACATTACTCGGGCGCTCCCTACAGTGAGCATGCCATATTGAAGAATTTGTTTGGATGCATACTGACCATTGAGCATCGACACTCGGAGCATTTGATTGTCTTCAGGACTTCAAAAGGACGAGTTGTCACCCTATGCCCGCGTGGCAGAAAGCCTTTGTGGCAAGCCTTTGTGGCAATACCCTTGGTAGGGGAGTTGATTTGGACGTTGGGAAATAAAGTTCCTCGTCACTGCTGACCTTGTTTAAGGCTGCAGGTGTATACACAAACTTGTCATACTGCATTGGCATGCATGTCTAACCACATTATGGTATGTGATGAATTGTTTGGAGAATTGGATATTGTGATGACTTGGTCACTTATCTGTTGATAGATTTGTTTGTTCACATGCAATAGTTTGATATTGTAGTGACTTGATTGTTGACATGTTGGTTGTGTTGGTTGCTCACATGCAATGGTTGACATTGACGTGACTTGATTGTTGATCTGTTGGCTGTTTTGTTTGCTCACATGCAGTGCTTGATATACCATGCTGATTGTGTGCAGTTTATTAAGTACGTATATGTATATAAAAGCGTGTTGTTGTATTATACATGTATACATTGTTTGCATGCGACATAGCCTATGATAAACTCGTGGACAAAGGATTTACCCTTGCACTGTTGTTGGATTGGATGTCCTTATGGATGTCACTTCCAGATGGAGTTCGGTAGCTATTGCAGCTTCGTCTTTTAGGAGCATTGAAGATTGAGCCAGTGGAGGAAGATTCCTCTGAGTACTTCGCGTTTGATCTTGCTGAACGATTTCTTAGTAAGAGTTGTAGTTGTTGGCCAGCTTAGCTTAGGGTATTGTGTGTTTGTGTAATTACCCATTGTCTTGTAATTACTTTTTTCGGAGAACCTCGCCTTAGTGCGAAATGATTATGTTACGTGAAGTATTATTTTGTGATGCATTATACTCTGATAATTGCAAAAATTTGAACTGGCATCATTTAGAAAACTATAGTACTGTATGTCTCATTTTGAAAAGGGTTTCAAAGGAATATGAAAAGAAAAAAGTGACTCCTATTTTTCTATTGTGAAATACATAAGAGTACTCTTTAACTGAAAGCATACAAGCAATAAATGTTTTCAGCATTAGATTAGGTTACACAGTAGCGCTCCGGAATCGGGGTGTTACAATTTTGGTTTGTTTTTACTCTTTTGGGTGGAGATTTGCTTCTTGTAATCTTCCTTTTCCAGGATCCATCTCCCGTTCATCGCAGTTGAGATTTTTTTTTTCTGAGTTTGCATTGTCAAAAAATAACTTTTAGATCCATGACTTAATAGGTTCCAAAAAATTAATTTTCGAAGCACACATTTTTGCTTTCCAAAATTGAAGTTCTAGAGTCAAGTCAAACACAAAAAATTGGGTTTTGATTTCTCTGTGTTTCATTGTTTGAAATAGGTATGGATGAGTGGATGGTGTTGATATCTGAGGAAGTGACAATGTTATCTGAGACGAACCTGTCTAACTATCCAGATACCAAATGCTATCGAAATAATATATTGTATAATTTGCACACAATATTCCTTCTGACTCTATTCAATCAATAGAATGTACGCAAAACAAAGGAACAAACAGGAAATCGGAACACACTATACACACTAATAAAATGGGTATATATATATTGTATGTATGTATATATATTGTATGTATGTATTAGTAAGTAGAACTTATGTACAAATAGGTTAAATTATAGTTATCACAATTATATCCATCTCCAAGGTCATTTGTTTTAGGGATCTTTACCTGTGGTACCCGCTCTCACCCTCATGCATCCTAAGATTCTATATACCTACGTGGCCACACAGCAATAAACAGCAGCAGCAGCTGCACCGTAGCCATAACAGCAGATAAAAGCAACCTCCCTTCAGTTTGTGAAGGGTAGGTTAAGTAAGTTGTACATCAACATATCGCCCTTATCGTACCCCTAAGAGTGCATCCATGTTCCCCAACTTTAGCTATAGGAACAGGTGTCGAGGCGGTATTCGAGATCGTCAATATGGACAATGGATACAGCAGTACCCCATCAGGATGACCAGATACTCCAGCGTCCTGACAGGATGGTCGCGAGCCATCCATCACCTGTAGACTTGTTAGACCTAGACTATCCTCAAGGATCGGCGTGTCCTGTACTAACTATACTCATACCTGCACTCAGGTACCTAACCTCATACACTAGCCTATGCACACGACGATGGATTACAGTTATGCATATGAATCCTCCAATTCTATTCTCGAATCATAGCCTAATTAACTCAACTTCAATTTGATCTAGTGGTCTACAGTATCTAATCCTCAATGCATACCTCAATTGTATCCAGCGAGGTTGAGTATTAACTACACTTTTGGGTTTGGCTAAATTATACATTTGGTCCTTTGTGTTTATTTTAGTTTTCAATTTGGTCTTCTACGTTTTATTTGTTTCGTTTTGGTCCCTTACGTTTCAAACGTTACAACAGGTTGGTCCTTTCAGTCATTAAAAGCCAATTATGCGTATCTAAAAGCCAATTAATGTTTTGGAAAATGGACTTCTAGCTACGGACAATTGGCTTTTAGTGAAGGAAAAGACCAAATTGAAAACTAAAATAAACATAGAGGACTAAATGTATAATTTAGCCTTTGGGTTTTAATCATCCACCATCCCCTTTAAATCCACTTATCTCTTACACACTCACAAGGGTAGTGTCACAAAATGGCACACACTCATCATCATCAACCATCAGAGTCAACCATCAATCATTATACGTATCCTAATGTCGCACAGGCGACCTAATACAAACCGCACAGTCACATATACAATCACGTAACTAATTATCAATGATATGACAAACAATATCCCTATGGGTTGATAGACTAGTAGTGACTACCATCAATCATCGCAGGTCACAACCCCTCTCTTGAGGTGTTGTCATTATCAACCCTCTAGTAGGGTTAAGAACACCCTACACCTAGTCTACATTTATTCTACTACTATATTCCATAGTGGATAGGGTTTGTCTCCCTTACTTGACTAAAAGACTACTCCTATCCTCGCGCTCCTTCCCACTTCTTGCGTCTCTCTTGTTCCTTATTCGCGACCCAAGTAGTTTAGTACTAGGAAGAGGAAGGGAAATTTGGAAGTTGTGGTGTGTAAAAATGGGTGGTAAAACCACCTATTTATAGTTGTGGTAAAAGTACCATCGCGTCGCGATGGGTACTGTCGCTTCGCGATGGTCTGCGTTCCTTTACATGTGTCAATGCGCTCGTGGTGGTGCTGTCAGAGTATGATCGCATTGTGATTGTACCAAGTTATGTACCGTTGCATCGCGATGGGCCTAAATTAAAATTTGATTTTTCTTTGGGTTCTAGACCCTTCCAAAGGGTTCTAGACCCATTTTTATTATTATTTTATTATAAAATTTATTAATTTTGTATTTTCTTTATTTTAATTTCTTATTTCTTATTTATGTAAATTTAATTTTTTTTAATTCTTTATTTTGATTCTTTTATAAATATCCTTGCTTCTTATTTTGAAGTCATTAAATTTTCTTACTATTTGTCTTATCAAGTTTTTGTTTAAATTTAGCGTAATAAATCATTTTCTTTTTATTAATTATTCTTGGAGTATCATGTATTTTAATTAGGTAAAATTTTTGGGATGTCACATTATCTTAGTGGATGTCAGATACTGTAACACCCTGATTTTCGTAGATATATGTATGTGCTACCGTAAATATAGAAATTATTATTATTATTATTATTATTATTATTATTATTATTATCATCGTTCCTATTGTTATTATTATTATTAACGATGTTAGTATTATTATTAATATAATTAATAATCATTTAATTGTTGTAGTGTTAAAGAATATTTATAAAGGTGATTATATTATATATGTGTGTGTATATATATGGTAAGTGAATTATATATTAATTGGGCTTATAATAATATGTAATTAATTGTATTGATTGATAATGGTGCATAATTATATTTATACTTATATTTATATAGCGTTTATAATAGGAGAAGATCAATCATGTTGTAGTTATATAGTAATCGGTGAATGTATTTATATTAATATTTGGTTATGTATATATTAGTGTTAGATTGTATGCGTATTTATAAGTGATCCTAAATTATAGTACTTGATATTGTAAGATTTTACATTAGATCATGATTATGTAATCGGTTAGATGTGATAGAGATTCAATCCTTGAGTAGATGAGCCTATCTTATCTTAATCCTTGAAGTTCCGATTAGATATGAATCAGTTTTAATAGGAATCATAATTAAGATTGTATAATTTTTTCATCAGTTATCTCTTGAGATCTTAACTTAATCTTCTAAAGATCTTATCTAGAAATAATTACTAATTCTGTCTCTAAACTTCCATCATCTTTTCGACCTATGTAGAGTCTAAATTAGGACTTGCTTGTGAGAAACACTTTTGTAAATCTCTGTCTAATATTTCCAACGCCACCGAGAACTCCTTAATCGGATACCTCTAGTTCAAGTTATATAAAAAACTGTAATGTAGTGTCGTTGTACCCAAGTCATCAATTCTTATACGCATTTTAGTTAGTTTTGACCCATTAGGCTTGACCCAAGTAACCCAACTCGACCTCAAACTCTTGGGGATTATTAAACCACTTAACCCTAACCCTAAAGGTTCATTTTAAACCAGTTTAATTGTAACATCCCAATTTTTAAGAAAAGTCATTTTAGCGAGAAAATCCTGAATACTTAAAGATAAGTCATAGAGATTAATCACCTCAATGATTTACTAAGAGCATGTGGAATTATTTTAACTTATTTTAAATACTTTATTTACTATAAATAATTATTACTCATGATGTCAATTCAAATTAATAGTCAGTGTAGACGTATGCTGCTTTTAAGGCGAATTCATTAATTATACTTATTATAAATTTTTATGGTAGCGATTGTAGCGTATTCTTGTTGATTAAGAAGTGAGTGAATTAAATCAAGATAAAATTAAATTTAAGAATTAATGTTTAATATTAATTCATGGTTGAAAATCGTCGAGGAAAACTCTAACGAAGTTTCGTCGCATTTTGAATCGCCGGGGAAATTTTACCCGTATTAAAATTTAAAATGAACTCCGATTTCGATGAAATCGTAACGCAATTTGTTGTGATGATGTTTGAGTGTTTTATATTGTTTTTATTATTTATGATAATATTTTATCATGCGTGAATTAATTTCTGATAAATTAATTTTAGCATAATAATCAAAGCTTGATTATTCGACGCCGTGTTTTTGGCAGGCTATAGACTCTAGGATTAGGGGGTAATCATGAGAGAAGAGAGATTAGATGTTTTAGACTTATTGATGGGATTAGAATCTTGCTTTATGGGGTTAGGTGTAAAGTTTTTGGTGATTAATTTAGATGCCTTTTTCCTAAAAAAATTCCGAGCCAAGTAAATTGTTTTGGTTTAGTTTTTATTATTATTATTCCTTCCCTTCTATTTTGATCAGGCCGCAGCCCTCCCTTCATATTCCCTTAATTTTATTTTATTTTGTTCTCCATCTCCTCCTTTTCTTTCTTATGAGTCGTAGCCCTTCCCCATTCATCATCTCTTCATGTTATTTTACTTTTCCTTTGCTTATCTATGTTTTGGTGAGAAAGGAGAACAAACCAAACATCCATTTCTTCCCCTTTTCTTTGTTCAGCCGAACCCACCTCCCCATTTTAATATCTCATTTGTTCATTTCCATCTTGCTTTAGTGTGGGTGAAATGGAAGTTCAAGACAAGCTCATCCTCCTCCTTCCTTGTTTCCTCTAGGCGTGACTTCTTCTTCTTCTCACACCATCAGATTTTTCCATTTCCTTCCTCTAAGTACCATCTCTATCTTGGCCTAGGAAGTTAGTGTAAGATCAAACTCTCTTCCCTTTATTTTTAGAAACACCGTAGCTTCCATTATAGGATGTAGGAGATGATTGTCTTGCTTATTTCTTTGCTATTTGTTTATTTTATAGCTTGATTATGATCATGAGAAAGAGGAACACAATTTTCGCCAAATTCTACAAACCCTTGGTTGAATGACCTAAGGGAAAGGGGTTGTGTGATTTGCATGTGAATTATCTAATTGCTTTGTGGTTCTTAGTTCTTGAAAATTGTTATTGTTGTTATTGTTGTCAATTTTGGCTTTGGATCAATGAAATTGTGAATTTTGGAAACCCTTGAATTCTTGAAAAGAGTCATGATTGGGTATTTGGCTTTGATAATGCTTTGTTTTTGAAATAATTTGTTGTTTTGTGAAAGAAATCAAGTATTGAATGAGGTTGTTTTAGTTGATTGGAAGTTTGCAAATTTTTTTAAAAGGAATGAAGGGTGTGGCCACGAGCTCTTTGAGCTTAGAAGGAAATTATTTTGTGTGTTCTTTGCTTTAATTAAGTGCTTTGAGTTGTTGTATAAGTTTGGGAAAATTTGGGAGTGGGTTGATTGAAGTGAAAGTGATTTTGGGATGGTTAAGGCAATGAAGCACTTAGGTGAATGAGATTCTTTGTAATCCTAAAAGCCCAGTGGAGCCTAATTAAAGATTTTATTGAGTTTGGTATAAAAAGTATTGAATCTTACTGTGTTTAGGAATTTTTCTAGTATTGGAGAGTTTTAAGAAAAGATTTTTGATTGAATTTGAAGTGATTTGGAATGTAAGGCTATGATGCATTAAGGTGCAAAGAGATTTCATAATCCTAAGACCTAGTGGAGCCTTGAATCAAATATTATTATTATTGAGATTGAAATCTAGTTATGGTTTTATGTCTTAAGTTTTAGAAAGGAAATGAGTCTTAGTCTTTAAAACCTTACTCTTCCAATTGTTTGTTATTTCTTTCAATTGTAGGTGATTCTTTAAAATGTTAATTTTAATTTGTGTGTATTCAAGTGTAAGTGTTTTGGTTATCTAAGAGGTTTTTGGGTTTTGAGAACCTAGGAAGTAGAACCAAGTCTAATCCTAAGGGGTTATTTTGAGTGGCTTAGGATTGTACTAAGTTTTGTTGTGGTGTTAGGACTTGTGATACCCGAGTTCGTGTCGCGTGAGACCGAGACGTGTGTTGACTCGAGACTTAACGATTGTGGTAAGGGCGCTTCACATTTATACTTGTTATAGTATGCTAGTGTAAGGGCAGTTCTAGACATTTGTAGGCTTTTATTTTTGTATGTCCTTGTGTAAGGGCAACTTTTAGATACGATAGGAATTTAATTTCAAGTATTTAAGCGAAGAAGTCTGAGGACCTCAGGGTTCGGCAGGGTCTCGCACTTCTTCGTTTATTGTTTAAGCATTATGATGATTATTTAGTGGGCTTGTCTCAAGTGGTTGGCGGTGTCCCCAACCCCCCAACTTGTTTGTTCCTCTCTGTGAACTCCATCGAGTTGCGGTGGGATGGATTCTATGATTTGATTGTCGATTGTTGTTGTTGGTGTCACGCGGCAATTATTTATATGAGATTGAATGCATCATGAATTGTGTATTGCTTGTTGAATTATGCGTTTCTCCATGCAAAGCGTTTTATTGCTTAAGTTGTTGAATTACGTTTCTTCATATTAACCATGCTCTTATTATTTGATATGAGAATAATCTTGCGTACCAACTCTTTGAATATCGTATCGCGGGAATTGTTCATCAGTCCGAGAGCTTTGTCGAGTCGTCGAGGCGTTTTTGGTAATATTAACGGCCAGGTGCTAGGTCCCACTTTGTTCATGGTGGATTAGCTAGGCGTCGCGCATGTTAAGGAACCGAGCCTGAATGTCCTAGGGAGGCGAAGATCCCAAAGCTACTAGGTATTGTTGGATGGATCGGGCGTGCTCGGAAAAATTGTCGAGTCGAGAGAAAATGAGTCGTGAGTGAGTGGAGAGAGTCTTGAGTTGCGTTTTGAACTCGTGCATACTGTTGTTTGCCTATTGTCATGATTTGCTAATTCCTGTAATATGTTGTGCTATTACATGCTTTGTTGCCGAGTGTGTTGTCGAATATGTGTACCTGTCTCTTTTATTTTAAGAAGTTTTTATTTTAAGAAGTTGACCCTTGTCAGTGGTTCTTTCAATGTAATGAATATAACCCAGATGGAGGAGCAAGCGGAGGATTTGGAACTGCAGAGAGGAGCAGCAGAGGATAGTCGTCCAGCCTTCTTCCTGTGTTATGTTGTGAAATTTACTAGTAGTCTAGTGAAGAGTATAACTTGTGGACTAGCTATATAATATTTGTCATTTATTTCAGTGTTGTAATAAATCTCTGTTATGTTTCATGACACGTTGGTTATATATGATTTGACAGAATAAATGAATGTTGTCTATGTGGTGTCTTAAATTATTTTCCGCCATGTTTCTAAAAGTCGCTGTGATGCTCTGACTGCTTATTTAAAGAACCTTAAAAAAAAATAGGACCACATTTCTCGAAAACTCTACGAGCAAAGTATTCCACCTTTCGGAAACATGTCAACTTTTGTCAGAATGTTCACTTAGTAGCACTCCGGAGACAGGGTGTTACATTAATCATCCTAAACCTATCTAAGAGATGCCCGAGGAATCTAGGGGGGATCTCGTCGTTTTTGACCAAACTCACTCGTTTCTCATCGCAATTCAACGCCATTTAAGTGCATAGGTACCGGGATGACTTCCTCTACATCCTAACATCATTCTAATTCTATTTTAGGGAAGTAATTTCGTGGTAAGCCTTTCCCAAAATTCTGTTTTGTAACACCTTACTTTCATTAGCTTGAAAATAGGATAATTAACATTAGGTACAGTAATCCCAAATTTAAACTTAAAGTCCAACATTACGTTCAAATGTCATAAGACTAAACTTAAATACATAAATCCATGCCTACAACATCAAGATACATAATTCTAGAAATTACATCTTAAAGGTGTTACTAAAAACTACTACAAGATACAAGGTTCCTAGAGTGAGCAGTATCGCCACCTTCCTTTGGTACCTGTGCATCTGTAAAAACAATTAAATAAAGGAGTGGGGTGAGATAATAATCTCAGTGAATCCTCCCTCCGACTCCTCACCATCAACTCATACAATTTATCACCAGTCAAGAATTTATATGACACGTTTATGCAATGCATATTCTTACTATGAATTTCTAATTCATCTTTGGCTCGTATTCATGGGTAGTGTTGTATGCTTACGTCCATACAACCCCATAAACACGCTTTCGATATGGTGGTTAGACGTCTTAACCGTTCGAGGGCATCCCACACGGCTTACCATATCGATCACCTCCTTTATTGAGGCATCTTAGTATCTTTGAGAGAATTTAGTTACCAACTATATCCTTAGATGCATGCTTTAATCAAGATTAAGAATACAATTAGGTGCTACTCTAGCTTCATATGGAACTAAACATATTCAAATGAAAACATGTAACATGCTCAGTCAAGGAAAAATACATCAAGACAAAACACATTTCCATTAGGGCTCCATGGAGCTCCCAATGGTCAAACATCCATCTCACAGTTTATGGGGGTTTTGGGTACAACATTAACCCCTATAAAGCAGTCCCAATAATGTCATGCATAGCAATTAACACTAAAAATCGTACATCAAATAGGGATTTGGGAACTTCCTGTAACATAGGGTTCATGGGTTTTCTTCAAGGGGACCCTAATGTGGGACTTATGTGGGTGACACCTAAGAAGGAAGAACTCACAACAACTTCCAAGATTCAAGTTCAAAGTTGATGCTTAGCTTCTTCTTCTTCCTTCTTCACGTTCTTTCCTCTTCTCCTTCAAAGTGGCCTTTTAGGGATTTCCTTCAACTTTCCAATCCAAGCATAAACACTCCCCCAACTTGATTCAAGCTAAGATCGAGGATGAATCTAGCATGAATCCTTGTTTTTTCCCCCTCTAATTTGTGAACCTAGGTGTTTTAACCCCTTCTCCTTCTTCTCTCCTTACTCTCTCTAACCCTCTCTCTAACAATCGCGTTACATTGTTCTTTTACTGCTGAGTTTTTGATATCTGTTGTCGATTCACGGCGATAGGTGAATCGATTCTCGATGTAAAAATGACGAATCGCGATTTAAGTCAGAATCGATTCTGCAGGTTCCCAGATTCGATTCACGAGAATGTCTTTTGTGAATCGATTCACGCGATTCCTGAAGGATCAACCTTTGTGAATCGATTCACTCTGCAATTCACTTCCGCGAAACCTAATCGAGTCCCAAAGAAATCACATCTCAGATCGATTCACGGGGGCACGGGAATCGATTCACCTTTGAGCAAAAATCATCCAAACACAAAATTCACACATTCAATTTGACAATCAATGAGAAAATCACTTAAAATTCATCATTAAGCCATACTAAGCATATGTACACACGTTAAATCAAGCTTGAGGAAATTTGGGGTGTTACATGTTTCAATTCTCACATTGGTTTTCTCAATTCTAATACTGTTTTTTAGACTCAAAGGTTATCGTTATTATAGGAACCTTGAAAGAAGCTTTTGATTCTACCTTCCTTACCCTTAGAACTCATGATTTGGACTAAGGTAAGAAGAGGGTGGTTGATTCATAGGGGAATTAGGTAGTTAGGGATCTAATTGACGTGATTGGGGTGTCCAATGACCCCTAAGTCTTGGGCGACATTAAATTCTCGTTCCTCACCATTGTAGGAGCAATGGCTTATAGTTATGGCACTGTTTTTATGTTATAAACCTTGTAGTTGCAAAGGATTGAATTGTTGAATGGTTGATTCATTGATTGGAATGTCATGGGAATGTCTATTAATGTTAAATTTGTTACTTTTGGAACTATTTTGCATGTTATGTGTTTAATTGCTAAATGATTGATTCTCGTGAATTAAATTATGTCTTAATATGTTATTGTATTGATTGTGATGTGCATAATTATTCATGGTTGTTGATATGATTTCATATGTTGTAAGTGAGCCTTAGTTTTGCTATATGCAGATTGTTGTGGCCCATGGTATGGCTACCTTGCCTTAGGCAAAATTGTTGGTTTATGTTGTTAATGTCTTAAGGTTATTTTCATAAATCAATATGTCTCTAAGGATCTTAGGGCATTTAGACTATGGCTTGAGGATTGGGTTATGACACTTAGAATGATTAGTGGATTTAGAAGTAAGATTATTAAAGGAAAGAATTGAATTAGAATGTGGTAATTGGTAACGTTGTTTAAATAACTTAGTTATGGCTAGTTATAACTTAAGAATGGGTTGGTAATGGTTTTTGAAAGCTTCACAAGAGATAGTTAGTTAAAAGATGAGAATTTGGCTAAGTGTATTCGGCCTCATTTTTTTGATGTTTCGACCCGCTAAATTTCCAACTTGTTAGGTACTCGATAGATGAGCGATAACTAGAGTCTTTAAATGTTAATGTAGAGTATGGATTGGTGTTGACTTAAGGACTAATTAATTTTATTAGATTCTTAAGTGTTCTAACTCAAGAATAAGAGTTGGCTTGCTAAGAATTAACTAAAAAATGATCTAATTGGACTAAAGGTAGCTAGTCAAGACTTAATAAGGTATAAGATGCTATAAATAACATGATTAAAAGTCTATTTGTTGTTAGAGACTAATGTTGATGCTAATTACAGATTGTTAAGCGGACTTGTCTACTACTGGGGGAAACCTTGTTGCAATATGGGCAAGAACTCGTTGAGTATGGGCGAGAAGTACCTTGTTATGTTAGGACATGCTTGCGTGCCCGCCATGTGGTCGAGAGTTAACCACAAGTTGTTGTTTGACACTTAGGCTAATCATCGTTATCGCTAGGTGAGGTGGTGAGCAAACGATTATGGGAGCAATGCGGTGATGGCCACGAGGAACCTTGCTCAGCCTTGCGAGTAGTTAACAATAAGGGGTCTTATTTAAAGGCGCGGGTTAGTTGCTTCCACTGGGGCATCCCATAGATATTCTGGATCATCTTGACTAGATGTTGCTTGTGTGTCCGGATGTTGAAGGCACTCTCATCCGCTCATCCGGAGTTAGATGGATCCACCTGCATTGATGGAGTAGATGATAGCACGTGCTTTGCATTTATGCTGTTGTTGGCTTAGTTAGATGTTGTTACATGATTGTGATTTCGACGTTAGATGATTGTTAGGATTGCGTGTTAGTTGTATGCGCATCATGTTTGTTATTTCCACAACCGTGTGATTTCCATATGAATATGATTCCTCACCGCTTCTTCCCTTGTGGCTATTCGTACACCCTTGTGTGCGGGTAGATTATGAGCTTGTAGGTGATGATGATCGTGCAGACATGGACTCCGAGAAGTAGTCTGCATGCTGCAGCTTAGCTATAGTTTTACTATGTTTTGCATTATTTGATTAAAGATTATGTAATAAGTTGGGTAAAACTATGATTATATGTGACATTGGGATTAAGGGTTTTATTCCAACTAAGACATTGGGATTAAGGGTTTTATTCCAACTAAGATTTTGTTTCGAACTATTTTTCGTATTATGTTATTTGAACTCGTTAAGTGGTATGCCCTACCTATCTTTTGATTTTTATTTTTTTGGACTTTTTCGCATGTTTTACCGCTAATTTAACTATACGGGGTAGTGGGTGTCATATTCAATGGTATCAGAGCAATTCGGTCCTAACCGGAATGTGTAGGTGGTCTATTATGTTTCAATCTGTGGACTCTGAGAAGAGTTACATGCATTACTTGTTTTATTTGTGTTTGTTGTGTAGCTTAGTTGGTTTGAAGTAGTATAAACCATAGTGTAGTAAGGATGATAGTGTTGGATTGAGAGTTACCTACATCATTAGTGGTAAGCCTTAGATCCGTAATTACTAGAGGTGGAGATTTCTTAATGTTTTATCCTGATTTATTGCTTAGTGTGTGGAATAAGATTAACCAACCCTTAGTCACTACACCAAAGATGTAGGACTTTTAGCCATGACCTTACAGGGACTTTAATTATTAGCTTAAGTGAGGAGATTTAGCTAACTTGTTCTAAGATTAGTAGTGCTACTAGTTATGAGATAGTTTATCCGAGTAGCGTAGCGGAAGCGTGATGATTATGTTATAGGAAGGATCTCTAATAGAGCTTGAGGGTAATCATATGGTACCGATGTTTTTACGCTCAAGTCCCTAACATTGATCCTTAATAGAAAAATCAATAGATAATATTTATAATTATTGTTGATTGGGTTACCTAGCTGAATGAGTAGGAGGGACTGCAGCTAACTTGTAGCCGGTGAGCGAAGCAATGACAATCAGTAAAGTCGAATAACATTAGTGCTTAGGCTATCTTAGTTGCTTAGATGTAGTTACGAGTGTTGAGCAGTTACCTTATGAGTAGATTTGTTGTACTCGTTGTGAGATCATAAAGTTTAAGACCAGTAGAGTTCAGAATTAAGTTTAGTATGAGAAGTCTCCCTTAATGAATTATTAAGGATAGTTGGGTAGAAAGTTAGGTCCTCCTTATTTTCTTAGAATACTCTGGAATTTCGAGGACAAAATTTTTTTTAGGGGGAGAAAATTGTAACACCCTGATTTTGGTAGGTGTATGTATGTGCTACGTGTAACCATAGAAAATATTATTATTAATATTACTATAGTTATCATCATCATCATCATCATCATTGTTGTTGTAGTTATTATTATTGTTAACCATGTTAGTATTATTATTAATATAATTAATAATCATATAATTGTTCTAGTGTTAAAGTATATTTATAAAGGTGATTATATTATATATGTGTGTGTGTGTGTGTATATATGTATATATGGTATGTGAATTATAAATTAATTGCGCTTATAATAATATGTAATTATTTGTATTGATTGATAATGGTGCATAATTATATTTATACTTATATTTATATAGTGTTTATAATAGGATAAGATCAATCAAGTTATTATATAGTTATATAATAATCGGTGATTGTATTTATATTAATATTTGGTCATGTATATATTAGTGTTAGATTGTATGTGTATTTATAAGTGATCCTAAATTATAGTGCTCGATATTGTATGGTTTTACATTAAATCATGATTATGTAATCAGTGAGATGTGATAGAGATTCAATTCTTGAATAGATGAGCCTACCTAATCTTAATCCTTAAATTTCCGATTAGATATGAATCAGTTTTACTAGGAATCATAAGTTTTGATTAGATATGAGTCAGTTATCTCTTGAGATCTTATCTTAATCTTCATATTCTAAAGATCTTATCCAGAAACAATTGCCAATTTTGTCTCTAAATTTCCATCATCATTTCGACCTATGTAGAATCCAAATTAGGACTTACTTGTGAGACACACTTTTGTAGAACTCCCTCCAAGATTTCCAACGGCCCCAAGAATTCCTCAATCAGATACTGTTAGCTGAAGTTACATTAAAAACCGAGATGCAGTGTTGTTGCTCCCGAGACATCAATTCTTGTACACGTTTTTGTTAGTTTTGACCCATTAGACTTGACCCAAGTAACCCAACTCGACCTAAAACTCTTGGGAATGATTAAACCACTTAACCCTAACCCTAAAGCCTCATTTTAAACTAGTTTTTATCGTCCTAAACCTATCTAAGAGCTGTCCAAGGAACCTAAGGAGGATCTCGTTGCTTTTGACCAAACTCACTCGTTTCTCATCGGAATTCATCGCCATTTGAAGTGTCGTGATCAGGATGACTTCCTCTGCATGCTAGCATCATTCAAATTCTATTTTAGGGAAGTAATTTCGTGGTAAGCTTTTCCCAAAATTCTGGTTCAACTCTCACCTTGAATTTTCTAAATTTTAATACCGTTTTGAGACACTAAGGTTATCGTTATTATAGAAACCGTGAAAGAAGCTTTTGATTCTACCTTCCTCACCCTTGGAACTCGCGATTTGGACTAAGGTAAGAAGAGGGTGGCTGATTCATATGGGAATTAGGTAGTTAGGAGTCTAATTGATGTGATTGGGGTGTCCTATGAACCCTAAGTCTCGCGAGACATTAAATTCTCGCTCCTCACCATTGTAGGAGCAATTTTTTTTTATAGTTATGGCACTATTTTTATGTTATAAACCTTGTAGGAGCAAGGGATTGAATTATTGAATGGTTGATTCATTGATTAGATGTCATGGGAATGTCTATTGATGTTAAAGTTGTTCACTTTGGGACTATTTTGCATGTTATGTGTTTAATTACTAAATGATTGATTCCCATAAATTAAATTATGTATTAATATGTTATTGTATTGATTGTGATGTGCATAATTATTCATGGTTGTTGATATGAATTCATATGTTGTAAGTGAGCCTTGTTTAGCTATGTGTGGATTATTGTGGCCCATGGTATGACTGCCTTCGCTTAGGCAAAATTGTTGGTTTATGTTGCTAGTGTCTCAAGGTTATTTTCATAGATCAATATGTATCTAAGGATCTTAGGACATTTGGACTATGGTTTGAGGATTGGGTTATGACACTTTGAATGATTATGTGGATTTAGAAGTAAGATGATTAAAGGAAAGAATTGAATTAGAATGTGGTAATTGGTAAGGTTGTTTTAATAACTTGGTTAAGGATAGTTATAACTTAAGAATGGGTTGGTAAATGTTTTCGAAAGCTTCACCAGAGATAGGTAGTTAAAAGATGAGAATTTGGCTAAGTGTAACTCACTAAGTTAAGTGTAGGCTACCTTAGGCTTCAACAAATGAAATATTTAATTCAAACAAAAATAGATTCCGATGAAATGACTTTCAGAACCTGATTCCATAATCCATTAGAGATGTCTCAACGCGTGCTCGGAGACCAGAACTCAACATGGCCCATGTGGGCCCAAATTTCATGCCGAACGGCCTGACGCCTGTGGGCAGTGCATTTTACCTCAATTTTTTGATGTTTCGACCCGCTAGGTTCCCGACTTGTTAGGTACTCGATAGATGAGCGATAACTAGAGTCTTTAAATGTTAATGTAGAGTATGGATTGGTGTTGACTTAAGGACTAATTAATTTAATTAGATTCCTAAGTGTTCTAAGTTAAGAATAAGAGTTGGCTTGCTAAGGATTGACTAGAAAACATTCAAATTGGATTAAGGATAGCTAGTCAAGACTTAGTAAGGTATAAGACGCAGTGAATAAGATGATTAAAAGTCTATTTGTTGTTAGTGACAAGTGTTGATGCTTGTTACAGATTGTTAAGTAGACTTTTCAGCTATTGGGGGAAACCTCATCGCAATATGGGCAAGAAGTACCTTGTTATGTTAGGATATGCTTGCGTGCCCGCCAAGTGGTTGAGAGTTAACCACAAGTTGTTGTTTCACTCTTAGGCTAGATTGCCATACGTCGTCGTTGTCGTTAGGTGGGGTGGTGAGCAAACGATTATGGGAGCAATACGATGACGGCCACGAGGAACTCTACTCGGCCTTGAGGGTGGTTTCTAGTAGGGGTCTTATGTAAAGGCGGGGGTCTGTTGCTTCCACTGGGGCATCCCATAAGTATAAAGTTTAGGACCTGTAGAGTTTAGAATTAAGTTTAGTATGAGAAGTCGCTCTTAAGGAATTTGTAAGGTTAGTTGGGTAGAAAGTCAGGTCGTCCTTATTTTCTTAGGATACTCTGGAATTTCGAGGATGAAATTCATTTTAGGGGGAGAGAATTGTAACACCCTGATTTTCGTAGGTGTATGTATGTGCTACCATAACTATAGAAAATATTATTATTAATATTACTATGGTTATTATTATTATTTTTTTAAAGGGGGTGGGGGAAGGAATATATTATTATTTCAGTAGCACTAATGACCATATTACAATTGTCCCCGATAGGATTTGAACCATGTCCCTTGGGGTTACAAGGCTAAACTCCTACTGCTGAGCTAGCACCATCATGGACATTATTATTATTATTATTATTATTATTATTATTATTATTATTAACTATGTTAGTATTATTATTAATATAACTAATAATCATATAATTGTTGTAGTGTTAAAGTATATTTATAAAGGTGATTATATTATATATATGTATATAAATATGGGATGTGAATTATATATTAATTGCGCTTATTATAATATGTAATTAATTGTGTTGATGATAATGGTGCATAATTATATTTATACTTATATTTATATAGCGTTTATAATAGGATAAGCTCAATCTGAACATGAACACAAGAAGAAGGGGTTGAATTGTGTTCAAAACTTTTCGCAAACTTTAAGTTAAAAACACTTAGAACACAGGTTTTTCAAAACAGTTTGTTTAACGGATCTTTGGAAATAAGCCAGAGACATTTGGAAAAGCGGTTGAAAACTTGTTTTTAACAGTAACAAGATAAAGATAAATAGAAAGCAAAGATAAAGCAAAAGACACAGAGATTTATACTAGTTCACTACCAAACCCGGTATCGTCTAGTCCCGTTCTGAAGGATTTTCCACTATAATCAACTGATTACAAAACCTTAAGAGTATTCTCTTGTCACAACCTTGACAATACTCTCAACTTCAAAAGCGACTCAGTACATTCGAGCCTTTGAGGAAGTACAGCCTTAACTAGGCCAAAACAACTTTTACAAGTAAGTTGAATACAAGCGAAATAACTCTCACGAGAGGATAAGATTAAGCTTCCCGATATAGAAATACTTTCTAAAAGAAAGTGTCGGACTGAGTTGATTCTTGTAGTCTAGAGACGCGCACTTGATTGCTCACGAGCGGTGCTTTGAGTATTAACTCTTTGTAGTGTATAAGCAACGGTGCTTGTTCGATA
This sequence comes from Calophaca sinica, assembly GCA_037113605.1. Lineage (NCBI taxonomy): Eukaryota > Viridiplantae > Streptophyta > Magnoliopsida > Fabales > Fabaceae > Calophaca > Calophaca sinica. The sequence continues at coordinate 85,573,859 of CM073735.1, forward strand.
AATGAAGAAATATTCTCTTGTAGAGTTTCTGGCAGATTTCTTCAATGGATACCAATGGGGTATTTATAGGAGTTATAAAGGATATTACCGCTGATAAAGAAAATGGCTCCTTTCCATTGGTGATATAATTTCAAAAAAGATGTCTCTTTCTTCCTTTCCAGAATATCTCGATGTACACATTACCGTCTTTGCTTTTAGCACAAATGCTTATGCGATTTTGTCTTTAGCTAAAGGTGTCACCTTTGATACCTCGTACAACAATTTGAGCGCATAAGATCAAATTCGAAATCCGTTCCAGAAGCTTCTGAGAGGACGAGCAACTACGTGACCATCACGTGATTTAAAATGAAGTTTAGACGCTCGCTCAGAACAGGAAGGTCGGACACTCGTAGCAAATAGATAAGCCTTGTGTCACAAGAAGATAATTCCAGACGCTCATGAAGACAATATACTAGGATGAGCCGGATGCTGACACATGGAGTGTATCCTTCTCTTGTGAACTTCTTCCTTCTTGCTTAAGTGGCTTAGAAGTATATGTAATATTAGTATCTGCACACTTCAAGAATTGTTAGAACATAAATTGTTCTCTTGTGAATACTTTGTTATCATCAAAATTAATGAGGGTCTAAACTTCTCAATCGTTTAGGTTCCAACACAATCATGTTATTATGTAGCTATATAGTAATCAGTGATTAAAATTTTGTATTTATATTATTATTTGGTCATGTATATATTAGTGGTAGATTGTATGGGCATTTGTAAGTGATCCTAAATAATAGTATTCGATATCGTATGGTTTTACATTAGATCACGATTATGTAATTGGTTAGATGTGATAGAGATTCAATCCTTTAGTAGATGAGCCTACCTTATCTTAATCCTTAAAGTTTCGATTAGATATTAATCCGTTTTAATAGGAATCATAATTAAGATAGGATAATTTTTTTCTCAGTTATCTCTTCAGATCTTATCTTTATCTTCTAAAGATCTAATCTAGAAACAATTACTAATTCTGTCTCTAAACTTCCATAGTATTTTTGACCTATCTACAGTCCAAATTAGGACTTACTTGTGAGACACACTTTTGTAAATCTCTGTCTAAGATTCCAACTCCACCAAGAACTCCTCAATTGATACCTCTAGCTCAAGTTATATCAAAAAATGTGATGTAGTGTCGTTGTTCCATAGACTTCAATTCTTATACGCGTTTTAGTTAGTTTTGACCCATTAGGCTTGACCCAAGTAACCCAACTTGACCTAAAACTCTTGGGGATGATTAAACCACTTAACCCTAACCCTAAAGGCTCATCCTAAACCAGTTTAATCATCGTTTTTGACCAAACTCACTCGTTTATCATCGCAGTTCAACGCCATTTGAAGTGCATAGGGAATAAGACGACTTCCTATACATCCTAGCATCATTTTAATTATGTTTTAGGGAAGTAATTTCCTAGTAAGCATTTCCCAAAATTTTGTTTCAATTCTCACCTTGAGTTTTCTCAATTCTAATACCGTTTTTAGACTCTAAGGTTATCGTTATTATAGGAACCTTGAAAGAAGCTTTTGATTCTACCTTCCTCACCCTAGGAACTCGCGATTTGGACTAAGGTAAGAAGAGGGTGGCTGATTCATATGGGAATTAGGTAGTTAGGGATTTAATTGATGTGATTGGGTGTCCCAAGACCCCTAAGTCTCATGCGACATTAAATTTCTCTCCTCACCATTGTAGGAGCAATGGTTTATAATTATGGCATTGTTTTTAGGTTATAAACCATGTAGGAGCAAGGGATTGAATTATTGAATGGTTGATTCATTGATTGGAATGTCATGGGAATGTCTATTGTTGTTAAAGTTGTTAACTATGGGACTATTTTGCATGTTATGTGTTTAGTTGCTAAATGATTGATTCCTATGAATTAAATTATGTGTTAATATGTTATTGTATTGATTGTGATGTGCATAATTATTCATGGTTGTTGATATGAATTCATATGTTGTAAGTGAGCCTCAGTTTAGCTATGTGTGGATTATTGTGGCCCATGGTATGACTACCTTGCCTTAGGCAAAATTGTTGGTGTATGTTGTTAAAGACTTAAGATTATTTTCATAGATCAATATGGCTCTAAGGATCTTAAGACATTTGGACTATGGTTTGAGGATTGGTTTATGACACTTAGAATGATTAAGTGGATTTAGAAGTAAGATGATTAAAGGAAAGAATTGATTTAGAACGAGGTAATTGGTAAGGTTCTTTAAATTACTTGGTTAAAGCTAGTTATAACATAAGAATAGGTTAGTATTGGTTTACAAAAGCTTCACAAGAGATAGATAGTTAAAAGATGAGAATTATGCTAACGGTAACTCACTAAGTTAAGTGTAGGTCACCTTAGGCTTCAAGAAAAGATTTATTTAATTCGAACGAAAATAGATTCCGACAAAATGACTTCAGAACCTGATTCCATAATCCATTGGAAATGCCTCGACGCGTGCTCGGAGATCAGGAACTCACCAGGGACCACATGGCCCAAATTTCACGCCGAACAGCCTGGTACCTATGGGCAGTGCATTCTACCTCGTTTGTTTGATGTTTCGACATGCTAGGTTCCTGACTTGTTAGGTACTCGATAGATGAGGATAACTAGAGTCTTTATATGTTAATGTAGAGTATGGATTGATGTTGACTTAAGGACTAATTAATTTAATTGGATTCCTAAGTGTTCTAAGTTAAGAATAAAAGTTGGCTTGCTAAGAATTAACTAGAAAATGTTCTAAATGGATTAAGGGTTGCTAGTTAAGACTTAGTAAGGTCTAAAACGCTGTGAATAAGATGATTAAAAGTCTATTAGTTGTTAGTGACTAGCGTTGATGCTAGTTACAGATTGTTAAGGGGAAACCTTATGGAAATATGGGTAAGAACTCGTCGCCGTATAGGCGAAAAGTACCTTGTTATGTTAGGACACGCTTGCATGCCCACCAAGTGGTCGAGAGTTAACCACAAGTTATTGTTTGACACTTAGGCTAGATTGTTATACGTCTTCGTTGTCGTTAGGTGGGGTGGTGTGCAAACGATTATGGGAGCAATGCGACCACAGCCACGAGGAGCCCTGCTCGGCCTTGCGGGTAGTTACTAGTAGAGGGTCTTATGTAAAGGCGTGGGTCAGCTGCTTTCGCTGGGGTGTCCCATAGATATACAGGATCTCCCTGACTAGATGTTGCTTGTGTCTCAGATGTTAAGGGCACTCTCATTCGCTCATCTGGAGTTAGATGGATCCATGTGCATTGATGGAGTAGATGAAAGCTCGAGTCTTGCATTTACGTTGTTGTTGGCATTGTTAGATGTTGTTACACGATTGTGATTTTGACGTTAGATGATTGTTAGGATTGCATGTTAGTTGTATGCGCATCATGTTTATTGTTACCCCTACTGTGTGATTACCATATGAATGTGATTCCTCACCTCTTCTTTCCTTGTGGCTATTCGTACACCCTTGTGTGTGGGTAGATTGTGATCTTACAGGTGATGATGATCGTGCGGACATGAACTTTGATGAGTAGTCCGCATGCCACAGCTTAGCTATAGTTTTACTATGTTTTGCATTTTTTGATTAAAGACTATGTAATTAGTTAGGTAAAACTCTGATTATATGTGACACCGGGATTAAGGGTTTTATTCCAGCTGAGATTTTTTTTCGAACTATTTTTTGTATTATGTTATTTGAACTCGGTAAGTGGTTTTCGCTACTTGTCTTTTGATTTTTAATCTTTACGACTTTTTCGCATTTTTTATCGTTAATTTAACTATACAGGTAGCGGGTGTCACAGATACCATGCCACCTTGATTAATACTGGGTGGAGAACAATGGTTGGAAGTTAAAACTTGAAGTTGAATATCAAGATTTCAATGAATACTTCCCCACTGATAAGATTGGTGTTTGAATTATAAATTTTTATTTTCAAGTTATAAAAAATGTGTACATTATAATAATTTGATCTATGTTTATTTCGTGTATTTCCTACCTGAGATGATCTCTTGAATTGGCTCAAGCTGTTGGGATGTGGTTAGGTTTTGTCATTGTCATTTTGAGGTCAAACTCTGGTGCACCTGGAAGGAAGACAATGTTGGTATTGGGTTGTAAAAAAAGTGAGAAATATAGGCAATACAATAAAGAGTTGTCTTGCAAGGTTACTGGAACCAAAAGAATGTGGTTGCTCGTTCAGACTACGAGGGAGATCTCTGAGCACTGGTGAAGGTTAAAAGCTGAATGTAATGTGTGGAAAACACAATCATGATGTGGTGGAAATGTAACATCCCAATTTTTAAGAATATTTGTTTTAGCAATAAAATCTCGAATACTCGAAAGTAAGTCATAAAGGCTGATCACCTCAATGATTTACTGAGAGTACGAGGAATTGTTTTGATTTATTTTAAATAATTGATTTATTATAAATAATTATTATTTATGATGTCAATTCAAATTAATAGACAGCGTAGACGTATGCAGCTTTTAATGTGGATTCATCAACTGAGCTTTTATATAAGTTTATTATTTGACGCGTTGACGCATAGTATTTTTGTTGACTAAGAAATGATTGAATTAAATCAAGATAAAATTAAATTTTAAGAATTAATATTTAATATTAATTTATGGTTCAAAATTTGTCGAATAATTCTAATAGAGTTCCGTCGCATTTTGAATCGCCGGGTAATTTTTATCCGGAATAAAATTTAAAATGAACTCTGATTTCGATGAAAATCGAATCATAACTTGTTGTGATGATGCTTGAGTGTTTTTAATTTTTTTTATTATTTATAGATAAATTATTATCACGCGGTGAATTAATTTCTTAGTAAATTAATTTACGTGATTTATTGGCGGGCAAATTATCGTTAACGCGATTACTCGACGCCGTAATTTTGTAACACCAAAACTCTAGGATTAGTGATTAAGCATGGGTAGGGTGATTAGGTGTCAAGATATTGTGGTTAAATAAAAAATATCTTGGATTAGAGTGCTAGGTGTCAAGGATTGGTTGGGTATTATAATAATATCTTGCCTAACTCATTCTTAGCCAAGTAAATTACTTGGATTAAAATTTATTTTTTTATCCTTCCTTTTTCCTTATGTAAGCCGAAGCCCCTCCCATTTACTCCCATTTTTTTTATTTCATTCTTCACTTTTATTTCTTTCTAGAGGTAACCAAGTGTGGGTGCTTTTGAAGAGGAAAGATTCTTCTTCTTCTTCTTTCTCCTTCACTTCCCACTGTGAGCACCCCCTCAATTTAGGCATCAAATTTCTTACTCTTTTTACCAATCATTTGTCCTAGAGAAACATTAGTGTTGGTGAGTTGTGATTTAGAATTTTTCCCCTCCTCTTTGGCCCTAAAACCGTGGCTTTCTCAAGCAAAAACACACCATCACATTCATTTTTCCCCCCTCATTTTGGTGCTGAAATCCTTGAGCATTTGGGTAAGGTTTTGAAACAAGTTTTCCTCCTCTTCTTCTGCCTCAAAACCGTGGCCAAGTTAGGATTTTTGGGTGTTAATCTTTTGATTTTTCTTGTTTATTTCTTCATGTATGTTTTGACGATGATCAAGAGAACAAAATGACAATTTTTCCCTCATTTTGTTGAGCTCTAAGCCATGACCAAAAAGGGGGGAAAAGAAATGGATTGTTCATGTGAATCTTGGTTTTAGTTGTTGTTTTATGTTTGATCAAGAAAAAGATTTGATTTTAGAACTCCATGAGCTTGATTCAAGCTATGACTTAAAGGAGTGTTTTAGAACCTTTATTTTTATTAAAGCTTTGGTTTGATTTCTTAGGATTTTAAGAAGTTGTTTTTAAAATGTTTGTTGTTAAAGATTTGTTGGAAGAAAATTAAAAACTTTTCCCTAAAATTTTTGATGAAGCCGTGAGCTTCAAGAGGGTAAAAGGAGAAAATTTTTGTGTTTTTAGACTTGATTCATGTATAATTAGTTGTTGTTAAAGTTCTGGAAATTTTGAGAAAAGTTTAATTGAGTATTAGTAGTTGATTTGGTATTTTAAGACAATGAAACACTTAGATTAAAGGGATCCTTGTATTTCTTAAACCAAGGTGGAGTCTTGAAAACTTAGTATGAAAAAGATTTAATTTTAGTATTGATTTCTTGGTTTCAAGATTAAAAGAAAAAGAATTTTGGTCTTTAAAATATTTATTTTTCAAATTTGTTTATTATTTTAAGTGTGTGTATTACTAAAAGGAATTTTTATTGAGTAACCTAGGGGTTTGTGATTAAACCATAACCTAGGCGTTGTTTTGGGTGAATTAGAAAGTGTTCTAAGCTTTAGTGCGTTTTGTTTAGGATCTTTGAGGTTGTGAGTATTTGCGGGCGAGAGCTGTGGAGTGTTGTTGATAGCGTGGATTGATAGCTTTTGGTAAGGGCACTTCAAATTTAGTATTTGATGATGTGTGAATTTGTTGTTGAACGTGAACACAAGAAGAGGGTTGAATTGTGTTGAAAACTTTTCGCAAACTTTTCATTAAAAACACTTTTGAACACTTGAAAATGAAACTGTTGAAATTGGATGTTGGAGTATTGACCAGACGCTGGAAATAAATGCTATGAAAACTTGTCTTACTTGCAATATAAGAGTAAATGAAAAGCAGTAAAGCAAGAGGCACAGAGATTTATACTAGTTCACCATCAAACTGGTAGCTACGTCTAGTCCCTTCGTTCCTGAAGGATTTTCCACTATAATCAACTGATTACAAAATTCCTTAAGAGTATTCTATTATCACAAACTTGACAATACTCTTAACTTTTCAAAACGACTCAGTACGTTCGAGCCTTTGAGGAACAAAGCCTTAACTTGGCACTACCACTTTCATAAAGTGATTTTCTTTTGAATATAATCAAATAACTCTCACAGAGAGGATGAAAAGATTAAGCTCAAAAACAAATAACTTTTTAAAAGAAAGAATATCAGACGATGAGGTTCAATTCTTGTTGTCCAGAAACTTGGCACGAAACTTGATTGCTCACTTGAGTAATAGCTCTTTCAGAATATAGCTTCTAGCAGTTTTTGGCAACCTTCTTCAATGAATACCTTGGGATATTTATAGGAGTCTCTGAGGGGTATTACCATTGTTGTCCTTTTCTTCCTTTCCAGAGAATATCAGAGTAGTACATATTACTGTTTTTGTACTATCTACTTTTCATAATTGCCTTGTACGAATTTTGTCTTATACCAGAGGTGTCGCCTTTGATACCTCGTACATCAAAATGAGCGTACAAAATCAAATTCGAATTTCGTTCCAAAACAGCCGAGGTAGAAAGCACAAACGTGACAATCACGTGATTCATTAAAAGGCAGATGCTCGCTCAGAACAGGAGATGGACGCTCGCAGCAATTTGAGTAATCCATGTGTCAAAGAATAACACTACCAGACGCTCGCTATACACAAGACGCTGGAGTGAATCGGATGCTGACACACATGGAATGTATTCAATACTTTGAGTTTCTTCTTCTTGCTTGAGTGAGATAAAACATAAGGATTTTAATACCTGCACACTCAAAGACTTATCAGAAGATACTTTGTTATCGTCAAAATTAATGCGGGTCTAAACTTCTCAATCGTTTAGGTTCCAACAATCTCACCCTTTTTGATGATGACAAATATCCAAGGTTGATGAACAATTTAATTTCGAAAAATAATTTCAAGGGTCTCCCCTTGAGTTCAACAACTCAGATAAAATTAAATAATCCAGGTATTAGAGCGATTTTTAATAATCATATCATTTATTGTGATCACAAAAATACATAATAACATTAGAGCATATATTCAATTAGACGTGGGGATCGGATGCTGAAATCATTATACCAATGATAAGCATACTCAGCAATCAGATGCTGAAATTCATACCAATATAGTAAACCAATAGATATTAATGATATTAATGATTATCAGAGCAGTAAATCTTATAGAGTATCAAAGCAATTTAGAAATGTGTTATGTATGATTTATGCATGAAATGTATGATACTTCAACGTGTCCATCGGACTTTCAACATGTTCATCTGACCTTTCTTTTACTCCCGACAAAAAGAGTGTAAACCACGTCATAGTCAAAATAGTAAGATATAATACTAGAAAAATTTGAAGATAAAAGGTCAGGCCATAGAAATATAATAGTACCAAGTAAGCAGAATAATAGTTCCAAAATGATACTAAGTGCAAAATATACTTGTACCAAAAAATATTTTATCACACAATACCAAATAAAAAAATAAAAACAAAGTGTTTAAGCGTTTGGTGGAGGAGGAGGAGGAAGTAGTTGATTGAATCGTTCTAACAGAAGATTCACAGTGTTTTCCAGCTGGTACACTTTCTGATTTGTAGCCATGAAAACTTCAAATTCAGCTCTAGGCAAGATGACAATATCATCGTCTGCAGCAGGAGGAGTAGAAGAAGGTTCAGCTTCTGGAACAGGTTCAACAATAGCAGCTTGTTGAGATTCCATCTTCTGGTGCTCTGTTAGCACCCAGTTGGACAACTTCAATCTTAGCTCTTTCTTTTCCTTTGTCTTCTGGAAGAAGTTATCATTTGGTAAGAACCGTTTGATAAAACTTCCCAGCTTCTGATTCTCAACTTCCATAGCCACTTCCCATTTCTATACATTCTCTTCAGGATACAACAAACTCTTGAAGATAATTTCCCTGTTCTTGATCAGATCTCCAACAAAAGCATCAAATTTCATAGCAACAGCTTCTCCAAAAATTCTTTTAAAAAAGATTCCCATTGCATCAAAAATTAAGTTGAGCCCTTCATTTTCAGCAAGATACAATATTCGCAGATTCTCCCTATCATCATCTTCAATATCCAGAGGCACAAAATGAGGCAAAATGGCTTTGTCTTTCTAAGACGCAGTAATTTGACTCCAAGTGAAACCAATATCAAAATGTTTGCAAACAGCAGCCCATTGAACATAAATCTTCATAGCATTCAGAGGCCTGATCACAGAACACATAAACATATCATCAAAATACAGTGTTCCAAGATTAGTGTCAGGTACCCTGGTGATAGAGCCGATTGTAGGAATGGTTGATTTTTCTGCATCACAGCGGCCAGAGGGGGCCAGTTCTCCATTCATCTATCTGTAGAGAATTCAGGTAGAATCTCCTAGCATGGTCTTCACACAACTCCTTAAGCTTAGAGAATCCTTTGAGATCATATCTTCGAGGAGCCTTCTCATATTCCTTCAGTCCAATTTTACTGAACGTCATTTTCCCAGGAACTGGTTCCTTCCTTTTTCTAGGAATAGACCAAGGCAACTACCTTTTCCTATCAGGTACAATCTTGACAGACGCTAAAGCAGGGTTTCTATATTGACGAATAAGCTCAAGCCTTTTCATTTCCAGGCAACGAGTCATAAGGGCCACTTCTTCATCTGTTATCCACCTTCCGCATTCCTCAAGAGTAAGAGGTTCATTATGTGGTAGGAACTTGGGAAGATCAACAGAGAAAGGAATTGTTCTACTGTTTGATTGGGGTCTCAATCTTCCTTTGAAGGACATATCAACTTTCTCATCTCCTTCTTTGAATACAACCCTTGATGGAGAGGCAACTTCTAGTCTTGCAACCCCAGAAGTGAATATTTTCAAATGCCATAGAGAAGGGTGATCATAAATGGAAGGGTGATCACAAACTTCTTTGCACCAGAAAAGGAGGTAGGTTTGTAAGTGAGGGTAAGTGGGAGAGGTGAAGTCTTCTTGACAGTGTAGTTTTTGGGCTTGTTTGGATGGATTTTGAAGAGAAGGTTGAAAGAGTGAGAGTGAAGTGATGAAATGTATGTGGATAGGGATATGTATGAGGAGGTCGAGGGTGAGGGAAAAATAATTGTTCTAGGTCTTATGGTTAATTTGGTTAATTGGGGAGTTTCTATAGGCATTAGGGCAATGGTTTGTTGTTTAGTTTTTCTGATTCTTTTGGGTTAAGGTTTGGTGGGTAAAGATTATATGGAGTGAGTTTGTGGTTGTGGTTTTGTTTGCGGTTGTGCAACAGACAATGGTGGTGCAGGAATAGTATTATCAGACTCAAAGGTAGTTAGTTACATAATCATCAACTGTAAAATCAAGTACCTTTGGATTAATCTCAGAATGCTTAACAAGTCTTCTTCTTTTGCCTTAAGTGGCAATAGCAGGAGGAGGAGGAAGAGCTTGCTTCTTGAGACCAGATGCTGAAACAGGTTTTTTAGCTTTTGTCTTCTTCTTCTTCTCCATTATTTTCTTGATGGGGACCAGATCCTCATCATCTTCTGCTTCTTGCTTCTTGTCTCCCCAGCTGGAGACTCAACAATTCTCTTCACACTAGATGCTGAACTTCTGGTGGGTTTTGTTTTAGCTTCTTCACCAACATTTGCAACAGTAGCAGCTTCAGCTTCTTGTTGCTCCTGTTTCACTTCCTTCATCCTTTCACCAGTTACCAACTGCATTCTCACCAAACTTTATATACCAAATACATCAGGACGCACAAGAGCACCAACACCAAAATACTTTTCCCTTTCTTTTCCTTCCAAAGCTCCAAGCTTTTTGGGAATACCAGCTTTAGTCAATAGGGTAGGAACACCATAGGATATCTTCTTGTAGATGTTCTTCTTTTCTACTGTGCCTTTCCTCGAACTCATAATGTCTTGAACAAGATTGTTATAGACCAATCTAGGCAGGTTCACCTTCTGTCTTTCCAAGTAAGCCCTCATAATGAATTTTTGCTCATAGTTCACTATGTAACTAGACCCAGCCTTCAGAAGAACACTCTTGGCTATGATCTTGTGAAGTACTCTGGAGTTACTCTTCAAATGCTTGGTAGTAGGAGTTTCCCCAGATTCCTTCAATTGCTTATAGTTCTCAAACAAGGCTTCATTCACTTTCTCCATACCATTGAAAGCTTTTTCCCATCCATTGTAGAAAACAATTCCTTCCAGTGGACAACTAGCAACCTCAGCAATGTCTTCAACAGAAAATTCTAACTTGAATCCTCTGACATGACCTACAATTTTACCATTTTGAATGGTAATATTTCCCCATAGTTCCTTGATTACATTTACCATAACTTCCACGAAAGAACTCGAGATTAAATATGCTGACCAACCCATAGCTTCAAAACCTTCAGTGAAATCAAAATCATACAGTTTGAACTCATCCAAATCAATCCTATTCTCATTCAGGACCTTTGCTTCTTTCTCGGTATCGTAGATAGTAGTGAAGTTATCGACGTTAACCTCAGTCATGGTAGCAGTTGGACAGTGATTTAATGGAGGTTTAGGGTTTTAGCAAACACACACAGAGAGAGATAGAAAAACAGCTTTTGCAAATAAAAATAGAGTGTGGAGCGAAAGTGAAGGAGTAGTGGGAAAGTTTTGATAAGTGGTACAGTTACTTTTTGAAAAACTCTTCACATTTTCTCTGAATAAAAATAATTCAAAAAGAAAATAAAATAAAGATTCCCCTTTTTCAATAAATGCAGTTGCCAAAAAAAGTTAAAATCAAGTAAAAGATTTTATTGAAAACATAAATAATCATGACTCAGATTAGGTGTGATGAGACGCTTAGGTGCCACACGAGTTCAACACGTGTATGCTCGGACGCACGCAAACGAATTCACCGGACGTTGAGTTATGCATTATGAATAACATATCATATGAGTACACATGTGAATGCTTATGTCATACCAGATGTTGAATGATGCATATCATAAGACGCTAAGATTAATCATTCTTCTATAAGATGAAAATTTAAATTTCTTCTTATAAAATTGAATCCATCTTCAGCAAGGGGTTTTGTAAAAATATCAGCCCACTGATGATCAGTGTCTACAAATTTAATTTCAAGGACACCCTCCTGAACGTAGTCTCTCATGAAGTGATGCTTAATCTCATTGTGCTTTGCTCTAGAATGCAATATTGGATTCTTAGTAAGACAAATTGCAGATGTATTATCACAGAAGATATGAATGTTACTCTCTTTTATCAAGTAGTCTTCAAGTTGATATTTCATCCACAGAAGTTGAGAACTGTAACTTGCTGCTGAGATGTATTCAGCTTCTGCTGTTGAGAGTACAATAGTGCTTTGTCTTTTGCTTGACCGAGACACAAGATTTGCTCCAAGGAATTGGCAGCCTCCACTTGTGCTTTTTCTTTCAATTTGGTCTCCAGCAAAGTCAGCATCACAGAATCCTACTAACTTGTAATATTTTGATTTCTTATAAAGCAAACCAAGATTAGTAGATCCTTGTAAATATCTAAAAATTCTTTTAACAGTGTAACACCTGAGGACGAGATCGACCTCGTATTAGGACGTCGGATCGAGACCTCGACCAAGACCTTGTGTCGAGATCCCGTGCCAAGATCGTTTGCCGAGGTCATTTGCCGAGCTGAGGAGACCGCGTGCACTAGCTGCTGAGCTGAGGAGGTCGCGTGTCGAGTTGATGAAGTCGCGTACCGAGCTGAGGAGGTCGCATGTCGAACGGAGGAGGCCGCGTGCACGAACTCGTGTTAGAGCCTTGTGCGCTTGCACGAGCATCCTTGTCGACATCGTGTCGAGATGATAACTCGTATTCTTTCGAACGTTATTCAGCGTTATTATTATATTGTTTGTAATTATTACATTGTCGGCTTGCCGTTCTCGTCGCGTGTCTAGATCGTTGACCGACAGAGTAGAGGGTAATTATGAGAGGAACAATTAGACGGGTAGATTGATTGATGGGATTGGCATCTTATAGCTGAAGTTACGATTATACCCCTTCTCTCACCAGCTGTATACCACGATCGGTTTTCCCTCAGATACTCATTTCTCTTTTCTTCTTTCTTCTTCCTTCCTTCTGCTCTGAGTTCCTTGTTTTTCTCCAGAACTTCCATCGACGAAACCTTGAGTTCCATCGAGATTCTGCACAAATTTTCTTCATCAATCTTGTTCATCATCATCTTCTCGACCTATATCTCACCATCTCGACCATCAATTGAGGTATGAAAAACAGATTTTCTCTTCTTCGTGTTACTGTTTAGCGCTATTTCTTCCTTCCATTTTAGCTAGTTTTTATGCTTCCAAATCATGTCAAACTGATGGGTTTTCTTCTTCACGATATTACCTATCTTTCTAACCGATTAATTGGGCTTGTAAAACAAATTTTCTTCCTCTGTTTTTCTGATCGGCGTGCCGTAAACCCTTCATTTTTGGTTTATTTCGATTTCTTGTTTTTCGCTTGTTGCTTCGGTTGTTGTTGTTGTCGATCTATCTGTTGAAGCATCGATAACCTTTTTCATGAACTTTTGATCGAAACCCTAACTTTGTGTTAGAGGAAAAATATATTCAAGTTCTTGAGTTTTATATTTTCCGGTTGTGATTAAGTTTGGGATGAGAGCTAAGTGTATTAGAACCCATAGATCGAATCGAGTTGTGTTTGTTTTAGGAAGTCCGATTCCGAGATCGAGTGATTTCGAATCAAGGTGTACGGAGAGAGCGAATCCGAGGGCGTGGAAGCAGTGGAATCCGGATCGAACTCGTGCGTGTCGAGGTCGACTGAGAAGTGTACGTGTCGAGGTCGATTGAGGACGGTACGTGTCGAAGTCGTTGTCGAGCTCGTTGAAGACAGTCGTGTCGAGATCGAGTAAGAGAAATCGTTGTCGAGCTCATTTGAAGACAGCTGTGTCGAGGTCGTTGTCGAGCAGCATTAACTTGGAGTTCGGTAAGGGCGCTTCACATTAATACTTTCATAGTATGCTAGCGTAAGGGCAACTCTTAGACATTATTAAGACTTTATTTTTATTGTTATATTTATGTATGGACTCCTTGATTGGTGTCTAGATTGGAATGTTGTGATATGATTGGGTTTTTGCATGTATTTGATATGTGATTGAATATATGTTGTGAATGGTGTATTCTTTGTCAGTGCGTTTCTTCATGCAGAATGTTTTATTGCTTAAATGTCGAATTGTGTTTTCTTCATGTTAAGCATGCTCTCTTTATTTGATATGTGATCAAGTAAGTTGTGTTACTCTTTGACATGCGGCGAGCTAATCATCGAGTGAGAGAGCTAGGAGTCGTATGACGCTTTGAGCGGACCCAGATAATCGAGGTGCTAGGTCCCCTTTTTGTTTATGGTGGATTGGCTAGGCGTTGTAGCATTATCGGTTTGGGGATGGACCTGTGATTAATGTATGGAATTCGGTTTGGGGATGGACTGCCGTTTACCTATTACGCCGGTTTGGGGATGGACCTGCTGACGATATTCCGGAATAAGAGTCGAGTCTAGAGTGAGATGGTCGAGTCACGTGTGGTGATTGAGATACATTATTGTGTTGCTTATTTCTTTATGTCGAGCTTATCTTGAATTGTTGAGAAGTTGACCCTTTCCCGTGGTGCCTTCAATCCATGACGGTTACCCAGGCGATGTCGAGGGCGCAGGGAACTCGACAGCAGATGATGCCGAGAAGGAGCTCGACGAGGACCCGAGTGACGACCTGTACTTGTCGTGATTGATTATGTGTGTTCGACGTATTTCTTTTGATGACTGTACTTATTTTTCTTTTGTGTTCGGAGGTCGTGACCAGTTTGGGCCGGTTATGTTTTGTTGCTACAGGGTAGACTGGTGGTCTTACTTTTGGAGCAGCCCCCTGCGTAGTTCCACAAGTACCCTAGGGTATGATTGCTCTTTTGAAGTCGTCGTACCTTAGGTGTATTTTCTTTGCACATTTGCTACTCTGTATTTTGTATACATTATTATTTCGAGTGATATATATATGTATGTTATGCATGTATGTTTTATTAGAATTTAAGTCTTGTGTCTTAGTTGCACCATGTTTCGAAAAGCTGTAATTACTCTGATGTGCACGAGCTAGTTTTATAAAAAAAAAATATACCGTACGTTTCAAAAGGCACAAGAGTTTCGGTTTAAAACACATCTCATACAGGGTTTAGTTGAGCTCGGTGTGTTGAGTTTCGGTAACTCGAGCTCGGTATATTGAGCTCGGTAGCGGTCCGAAACGGTCGTTACATTGTTGGTATCGAGCGCTTCGCTCGACCGAGCCGTGCATAGGAAATTTGACCGTCACCGTGGTCGGGTTTTGTGTGTTGGGTAGCTAGTTGTACTGTGTTGTTTGTTGTTTGATTAAGTGAAGCACTTATTGCTTGAGAAATTGTTTGAACTGTTTCTTGATTGAAGCAGTGTGTTTTAACACATCCTTGTTGTGAGATTCTGACAGGTTTTAAACTTTGTGGAATCTAATGCCACCTCATGAATACGACATACCGCAACCGAGAACGTCGACATGGAACGAGCAATTCAAGCTATGACCGAGATGGCGGCAGCCATGGCTCAACAATCACCGCCGCAACTCAACAGCTAACGCGATGGCTCAACAGACGGCGTTAACTCAAAGAGAACTTACAAAGAACAAAGAACGAAAGCGTAACGAAATGTCAAGCGGAGGATCGCCGACTTCAGAAGCATGATCCAATCGTTCTACGGTGAGCCAAATCCAGATAAAGGCGATCTTTGGATGCAAGAGATCGAGAAGATCTTTGAGGCACTTCATTGCCCTGACAACGTGAAGGTCGACTATGCCACCTACTTACCGCTAGGAGACGCAGAGTATTGGTGGAGAGGGTAAAGCAAACGTTTATAAGCGGAACGTCAGCGAGATGACCTGGGAGCTTTTTCGTGAAAGGTTCTTGGACAAGTACTTCCCAGATATCGCACGGCCGAGAAGGAGCAAGAATTTCTTCAATCGCAAAGGCAACTCGGCGTGTCCGAGTATGCGGCCAAGTTCGAAGTCGTTGGCGAGGTATTTCAGTCCATTTCGTGATCGGTGACCAAAGATGGTTGAGTGAGAGATTCCAACGGGATTGAGATTCGACATTCAAGTCGATGGTGTCGTTGAGGATCCGAAACCTCCAAGAGCCGATAGATCAACGTGTCGAGGTAGAAGGAGTGAGGAGCCACAAGAAGAAGATCATTGTAGTGACCGGTGAGACCCCGTGAGTGCGGGCGTAGATTTGCACGAAGGAAACAACCGCAGAAGAAGCCTTACGACCGACCTCGTGGAACGACAACGGGGACAATATCGTCCGATGACCCAGTACCGAGAAGCGGAGGACGAGGCCGGTGTCGAGGTGACTTGTTTCCGCTAGGAAAGACGGGACATTACGCCAATAATCAGACTCGGAGGGTGGAGGTGTGTTTCAACCGTAAGAAGCCGTGACATTTTGCCAAGGATTGTCCTACACCTAAAGTCAACCGACGATGCTTGCGGCAAAGGCCAAAGGGAAGCGTCAAGTGGCTAAAGGCGAGTTTTCTGCATGAGTGGCGAGAAGCGGTCGAGCTGAAGATCTTATCCAAGGTGAATGTGAGATCGAGGGTAAATCCTTATCCGTTCTTTTTGATTCGGGTGCAACCCATTCCTTTATTTCTTCTGATTGTGTGAACCATTTGAACTTGACTGTGACTGCTTTACCGTTTAAATTAGTAGTTACAACCCCAGCTGCTAAAACCTTAGTCACAAACACTGCATGTCTTAATTGTGTAGTGGTTATTCAGAGTAGAAAGTTTGTGGTCAATTTGGTTTGTTTGCCTCTTAAGGGCTTAGATGTCATTCTCGGGATGGATTGGTTGTCACACCACCATGTCCTTTTGGACTGTGCCCGTAAAACTGTAATTTTTCCAGACCTTGGAGTCTCCAATTATCTTTCTGCCGAACGTATTGGAGTTTCTTTGAAAGAAGGAACTAGGGAATACATGTATCTGGCTAGGTGGGAAGTTTTCCAAACAGATCGACGTGAAGAATGTTCCAGTGGTGTGTGACTTTGAGGACGTTTTCCCAAGACGTGCCAGGTTACCACCAAGACGAGAGGTCGAGTTCTCCATCGACCTGATTCCAGGAACAGGACCGATTTCCAAAGCGCCATACAGGATGTCTCCTGCCGAGATGAAAGAACTGAAGTCCCAGATCGAACACTTGGAGTCGAAGCAATTCATACGACCGAGCGTGTCACCGTGGGGAGCTCCAGTGTTGTTGGTTAAGAAGAAGGATGGACAATCAAGACTGTGCGTAGATTACCGCGAGCTCAACAAGGTTACCGTGAAGAACCGTTATCCGTTACCACGTATTGACGACTTGATGGATCAACTTCGTGGAGCGGCGATCTTTTCCAAGATAGACTTGAAGTCGGGCTACCACCAGATTCGCGTGAAGGAGGAAGATATCCCCAAAACAGCTTTCAGGACTAGATACGGTCACTACGAGTACTTGGTGATGCCGTTTGGAGTGACGAATGCGCCAGCTGTGTTTATGGACTACATGAACAGGATTTTCCATTCGTTTTTGGATCAGTTCGTTGTAGTGTTCATCGACGACATACTGATCTACTCGAGAAACCGAGAAGAGCACGCAGAACACTTATGTCGAGTACTGCAGATATTACGAGATAAGCAACTCTATGCCAACCTGTCGAAGTGTGAATTTTGGCTTGAAGAGGTGAATTTTCTTGGTCACGTGATTTCCAAAGAAGGGATAGCTGTGGATCCAACTAAGATTGAAGCGTGTTAGCGTGGGAACAGTAGAAGGCGATTCTGAGATCGGGAGTTTTGTCGGCTTAGCGTGATATTACCGAAGATTCATTGAAGGTTTCTCGAAGATTGTCGCGCCTCTTACACGATCGACGAGGAAGGATCAACCTTTGCCTGGACCGAGGAGTGCGGCCGCCAAAGATCGGAGCTTTTGACGACAAAGACTGTCTTTGATTTTGCCTCAACCCGAAGAGCCTTTCGAGGTGTATTGTGATGCGTCACACCAGGGATTGGGATGCGTCTGATGCAACATCTAAGGTGGTCGCGTATGCTTCAAGACACTTAAGATTCACGAGAGGAACTACCCTACTCACGACTTGGAGCCAGCCCAGTAGTTTTTGGCTGAAGATATGGAGACACTACCTTTATGGGAGCACTCTTACTGCTTTCAAGATCATAAGAGCTTGAAGTACTGTTCGACCGTAAAGAGCTCAACATGCGTCAGCGTAGATGGACAGAATTTCTCAAGGACTACGACTTTACGTTGGAATACCATCCCGGTAAGGCTAACGTGGTAGCAGATGCGTTGAGCAGGAAGAGCGTTTTAACCTCGGTATTGATGATCAAGGAGTTGGAGATGCTCGAGAAGTTCCGAGACTTGAAGTTGAGTGTCGAAGTTTCACCGGGGAAGCTGAGATTTGGTATGCTTACCATTTCTAACAGATTGTTGGATGAGATCCAAGACCAGCAAGTTCATGACGAGCTTCTGCAAGAGAAGATTCAGTTGATAGCGCAAGGGAAGGCGACAGAATTTCACGTCGGAGCGGACGACATCTTAAGGTGCAATGGCCGAGTATGTGTACCTAACGTAGCCGAGCTGAGAAAGTTGATACTCGACGAAGCGCATAAGAGCAACTTTAGTATTCATCCAGGAGTTACGAAGATGTATCAAGACTTGAAGAAGCATTTTTGGTGGTCCGGAATGAAAAAGCAAGTGGCTGAGTACGTAGCTTCGTGTTTAACATGTCAGAAAGCGAAGGTGGAGCACCAACGACCTGCGGGAATGCTACAATCGCTTGACGTACCAGTTTGGAAATGGGATAGTATTTCCATGGATTTCGTTGTAGGTTTGCCGAAGACGCAGAAGAAGAATGATTCGATTTGGGTGATCGTCGACCGATTGACCAAATCTGCTCATTTCTTACCAGTGAGGTCGACATACAACGTGGAAAAGCTGACCGAGATCTACATCGCGGAGATAGTACGACTTCATGGTATACCCTCTTCAATCGTGTCGGACCGAGATCCGAAGTTCACGTCTCATTTTTGGAGGGAATTGCAAGGAGCGATGGGAACCGAGCTCAGGCTTAGCTCGGCATATCATCCTCAGACTGACGGTCAGACTGAGAGAACGATCCAATCACTTGAAGATTTGTTGCGAGCGTGTACCTTAGATCACCGAGGAAGTTGGGACGACGTCTTACCATTGGTGGAGTTCACCTACAATAACAGTTTCCATGCGAGTATTGGAATGGCACCTTTTGAAGCACTGTATGGACGGAAATGTCAGACGCCTCTTTGTTGGTACCAGGCGGCGGCGTTACATTGTCGGACCAGATATGATCCAGCGGACTACCGAGAAGATCCGTTTGATCGAGATCGGATGCGAACATCTCAAAGTCGACAAGAGTTATGCGGACCAACGACGTCGACCACTCGAGTTCGAGGAAGGAGAACATGTATTTCTTAGAGTCACCCCCACTCATCGGAGTTGGTCGAGCGATCAAATCCAAGAAACTTACCCCTAAATTTATTGGACCTTACCGCATTCTTCGTCGTATTGGTCCAAAGGCATATCGATTGCCTTGCCACCATTCTTGTCGAACATCCACGACGTCTTCCACGCCTCACACCGCGGAAGTATGTTTCCGACCCCTCTCATGTCATCGAACCGGATGTGATCCAACTGAAGGACGACCTATCTTTCGAAGCATTACCAGCAAGGATCGTTGATCGGAAAGCTAAACAGTTGCGGAACAAGGAGATTCAACTCGTCAAAGTTGTGTGGGATCAAGGCGGGAGATGCGACTGGGAGCGGAGGAGAAGATGAAGACTCAAGACTGAACTTTTCCGAGGTAAGGATCTTATTTGCAATTTCGAGGACGAAATTTTTTAGAGGAGAGATTGTAACACCAGAGGACGAGATCTACCTCATATTAGGACGTCGGATCGAGACCTCGACCAAGACCTTGTGTCGAGATCCCGTGCCAAGATCGCGTGCCGAGGTCATTTGCCTAGCTGATGAGACCGCGTGCACTAGCTGCTGAGCTGAGGAGGTCGCGTGTCGAGTTGATGAAGTCGCGTACCGAGCTGAGGAGGTCGCATGTCGAACGGAGGAGGCCGCGTGCACGAACTCGTGTTAGAGCCTTGTGCGCTTGCACGAGCATCCTTGTCGACATCGTGTCGAGATGATAACTCGTATTCTTTCGAACGTTATTCAGCGTTATTATTATATTGTTTGTAATTATTACATTGTCGGCTTGCCGTTCTCGTCGCGTGTCTAGATCGTTGACCGACAGAGTAGAGGGTAATTATGAGAGGAACGATTAGACGGGTAGATTGATTGATGGGATTGGCATCTTATAGCTGAAGTTACGATTATACCCCTTCTCTCACCAGCTGTATACCACGATCGGTTTTCCCTCAGATACTCATTTCTCTTTTCTTCTTTCTTCTTCCTTCCTTCTGCTCTGAGTTCCTTGTTTTTCTCCAGAACTTCCATCGACGAAACCTTGAGTTCCATCGAGATTCTGCACAAATTTTCTTCATCAATCTTGTTCATCATCATCTTCTCGACCTATATCTCACCATCTCGACCATCAATTGAGGTATGAAAAACAGATTTTCTCTTCTTCGTGTTACTGTTTAGAGCTATTTCTTCCTTCCATTTTAGCTAGTTTTTATGCTTCCAAATCATGTCAAACTGATGGGTTTTCTTCTTCACGATATTACCTATCTTTCTAACCGATTAATTGGGCTTGTAAAACAAATTTTCTTCCTCTGTTTTTCTGCAATCGGCAGTGCCCAGAAACCCTTCATTTTTGGTTTATTTCAATTTCTTGTTTTTCGTTTGTAGCTTCTGGTTGTTGTTGTTGTCGATCTATCTGTTGAAGCATCAGATAACCTTTTTCATGAACTTTTGATCGAAAACCCTAACTTTGTGTTAGAGGAAAAATATATTCAAGTTCTTGAGTTTTATATTTTCTGGGTTGTGGTTAAGTTTGGGATGAGAGCTAAGTGTATTAGAACCCATAGATCGAACTGAGTTGTGTTTGTTTTAGGAAGTCTGATTCCCGAGATCGAGTGATTTCGAATCAAGGTGTGTACGGAGAGCGAATCAGGGGCGTGGAAGCGCGGAATCGGATCGAGAACTATGCGTGTCGAGGTCGGCGAGAACTGTACGTGTCGAGGTCGATTGAGGACGGTACGTGTCGAAGTCGTTGTCGAGCTCGTTGAAGACAGCCGTGTCGAGATCGAGTAAGAGAAGTCGTTGTCGAGCTCATTTGAAGACAGTTGTGTCGAGGTCGTTGTCGAGCAGCATTAACTTGGAGTTCGGTAAGGGCGCTTCACATTAATACTTTCATAGTATGCTAGCGTAAGGGCAACTCTTAGACATTATTAAGACTTTATTTTTATTGTTATATTTATGTATGGACTCCTTGATTGGTGTCGAGATTGGAATGTTGTGATATGATTGGGTTTTGCATGTATTTGATATGTGATTGAATATATGTTGTGAATGGTGTATTCTTTGTCAGTGCGTTTCTTCATGCGAGAATGTTTTATTGCTTAAATGTCGAATTGTGTTTTCTTCATGTTAAGCATGCTCTCTTTATTTGATATGTGATCAAGTAAGGTGTGTTACTCTTTGACATGCGGCGAGGTAAGCATCGAGGGGGAGAGCTAGGAGTCGTATGACGTTGAGCCAGGACCCGGATAATCGAGGGTGCTAGGTCCCCTTTTTGTTTATGGTGGATTGGCTAGGCGTTGTAGCATTATCAGTTTGGGGATGGACCTGCTGATTAATGTATGGAATTCGGTTTGGGGATGGACCTGCCGTTTACCTATTACGTCAGTTTGGGGATGGACCTGCTGACGATATTCCGGAATAAGAGTCGAGTCTAGAGTGAGATGGTCGAGTCACGTGTGGTGATTGAGATACATTATTGTGTTGCTTATTTCTTTATGTCGAGCTTATCTTGAATTGTTGAGAAGTTGACCCTTTCCCGTGGTGCCTTCAATCCATGACGGTTACCCAGGCGATGTCGAGGGCGCAGGGAACTCGACAGCAGATGATGCCGAGAAGGAGCTCGACGAGGACCCGAGTGACGACCTGTACTTGTCGTGATTGATTATGTTTGTTCGACGTATTTCTTTTGAGGACTGTACTTCGTTTTCCTTTTGTGTTCTGAGGTCGTGACCAGTTTGGGCCGGTTATGTTTTGTTGCTACAGGGTAGACTGGTGGTCTTACTTTTGGAGCAGCCCCCTGCGTGGGAGTCTGCCGGAAGTACCCCCAGGGTATGATTGCTCTTTTGAAGTCGTCGTACCTTAGGTGTATTTTCTTTGCACATTTGCTACTCTGTATTTTGTATACATTATTATTTCGAGTGATATATATATGTATGTTATGCATGTATGTTTTATTAGAATTTAAGTCTTGTGTCTTAGTTGCACCATGTTTCGAAAAGCTGTAATTACTCTGATGTGCACGAGCTAGTTTTATAAAAAAAAATATACCGTACTTTTCAAAAGGCACAAGAGTTTCGTTTTAAAACACATCTCATACAGGTTTAGTTGAGCTCGGTGTGTTGAGCTCGGTAACTCGAGCTCGGTATATTGAGCTCGGTAGCGGTCCGGAAACGGGTCGTTACAAACAACACTTAAGTGTGAATCTCTAGGATCAGATTGAAATCTAGCACACAAGCAGACGCTGAACATAATATCAGGTCTTGAAGCAGTAAGATAAAGTAGAGATCCAATCATACCGCTATACATTTTCTGATCTACCTTCTTACCAGTTTCATCTTTACCAAGAATGCAAGTGGGATGCATAGGAGTGCACATTGGCTTGCAATCCACCATCTTGAATTTCTTTAACAATTCCTTGATGTATTTGCTTTGATGTATGTAAATACCATCACTGCATTGCTTGATTTGAATTCCAAGGAATAACTTCAATTCTCCCATCATGCTCATCTCAAATTCAGTCTGCATTAGCTTAGAAAATTCTTTGCACAGACTTTCATTAGTAGCTCCAAATATAATATCATCAACATAAGTATGAACAAGTATAAAATGCTTGTTTGATGATTTTCTAAATAGAGTAGTGTCTACTTCACCTCTGGTAAAACCATTTTTCATTAAAAAGGAACTCAGTCTATCATAGCAAGCTTGAGGAGCTTGCTTAAGACCACACAGAGCCTTTTTAAGCTTAAAAACATGTTCTGGATATTCAATGTCTTCAAAACCAGGAGGTTGTTTCACATAGACTTCCTTAGTTATAAAACCATTTAAGAAAGCACTTTTCACATCCGTTTGATAAAGCATTATCTCATGGTGTGCAGCAAATGAGAGTAAAATACGAATAGCTTCTAACCTTGCAACAAGTGCAAAAGTTTCTGTAAAATCTATACCTTCTTCCTGTGAGTAACCTTGAGCAACTAATCTTGCTTTGTTTCTCACTACCTTACCATCTTCATCAATCTTGTTTCTAAATACCCATTTAGTACCAATAGCTTGCTTATCTTCTGGTAGAGTGACTAACTTCCAAACATCATTTCTTTGAAATTGATTCAACTCCTCTTGCATGGCCAGAATCAAACCTTCATCTTCCAGTACTTGATCAATCGTCTTAAGTTCCGTTTCAGAGAGAAGTGCAATATTTGCATGCTCTTTGAAAGAGGATCTTGTTCTAACTCTATCTCTAGGTTGTCCTATGATTTGATCTTTGGGATAATTAGTTTTGTATCTCCAACTCTTTCTGGCTTCTGCTTTTGCTTGAGTAGAATCCAGAGTCTGTTACCACTGGATGCTGAAGATGCATGATCACCATTTGCAGTGCCACCAATATTTAAATCTGAAAATAATTCATCTAGCTCTGACATGGCAGTGTCAGGCTTCTTGTCATCAAGCTTGACATGAATGGATTCTTCCACTATCAAAGTTTCTTTATTGTATATTCTAAAAGCTTTAGTTCTTTCAGAGTATCCTAAAAAGATACCTTTTTTAGCTTTGGAATCAAACTTACCAAGTTGATCCTTAGTATTCAGAATTTAACATATGCAACCATTAAGGAAGTGTTGTTTTTCATCTTCTTTTTTTTCAGCAACAAATCATGTAGATGTCTTTTTTTTGAGATAGTACTAGAAACATAAAAATGAATAAAACACATCCAGTACCAGATTTTTCTTTCAATATAGATGAATATAGATCCCATATCTTTCTTTCAATATAGATGAATATAGTTCCAAGATTTTTCTTTCAATATGGATCGAAGATGAATAAAACACAGAAACAGTACTGGATTTTTCCTTCAATACAGATCCAAGATGAATAAAACACAGAAATAGTACAGATTTTTCCTTCAATACAGATCTAAGAAAAATAAAAATTGAATACGGATCCAACAAAAAAACCTAAGCTACGATCTTTCTCTCGTTCTTCTCTCGTTCTGCCCCTTCTTCAATCGTTTCAAATGCTCAGCCCTTCTTCAATCGTTGTTCTCTCGTTTTGCCCTTTCTTTAAATACAGATCCAAGGGAAGCTATTAACAGAGAGCTTGGGGTTAGGGTTTGGAGAAAAATTGGGGAAATCAACAGAAACATGAAAAACGAGCCAAACCAGATCCACAGAAACATGAAAATTAGGGAACTCACCATGTGAAAGAACGAGCCCAACCAAATCTACAGCAATACCGCACCTCCTCTTCTTCTTGTTGTCGCTGCTGGAACGGGACAGTGAGAAATGCGAGAGATGGGTCGCGGCGAGAAATGCTAGATGTGTTTACGATGGAGAAGAAGATCGTTGGGGTTTGTGATGGAGAAGAGGATCGCTGGGGTTTGCGATGATGACTGAGGCAAAAGCACTTAGGGTAGGTTTGTGATGATAATGAATGTTCTAGAAGCAGAGGGTTTCGGTTTGTGATGATGACGAAGGTTCTAGAAGCTGAGTGTTGAGGTGCCAAATGGAAAATGAGAAGGAAGCAAAGGAATAAAACAAAACAGAACGAACCCCCACACAACAGCGCTGAGGTTTGCGATTAAGTGGGAGATCGAGCGTGAAGTGAATAATTAATAGGAATTAAATGACCAAAATCAGTGTTTAAAAGCTAAGCGCTGTTTAATGTTTTAGGACCAAAATTAGCGCTTCATATTGGAAGCGCTGTTTATTGTTTAGTACCAAATTTTTAGGACCAATATCAGCGCTTCATAAAGGAAGCACTGTTTATTGTATAGGACCAAAATCAGCACTTCATATTGGAAGCACTGTTTATTGTGTAGGACCAAATTTTTAGGACCAAAATCAGCGCTTCATATAGAAAGCGTTGTTTATTGTTTAGGACCAAAATCAGCGCTTCATACAAGAAGCGCTGTTTATTAGCTAAAGTAGCATTTTTTATTAAAGCGCTGCTTAAAGTGACGCTGTCTTTTACACATTCTGTTGAAGTGTAGCCGGAATCCAACCTTCATCTTCCAAAGCTTGATCAATCGTTTTAGGTTCCATTTCAAAGAGTAGTGCAACATCTGCATGTTCCTTGAAAGAGGATATTGTTCTAACTCTATCTCCAGGTTCTCCTATGATTTGATCTTTGGGATGATTGGTTTTAAACTTCCAACTCTTTCTGGCTTCAGCTTCTGCTTGAGTAGAATCCGATTAATACGGTTACCACCTAGGATCTTGAAGATCTTGCAGTTCACTGTTTGTTGTACCACCAATATTTAAATCTGAAAATAATTCATATAGCTCTAACATGGCAGTGTCAGGCTTCTTGTCATCAAACTTAACATGAATGGATTCTTCCACTATCAAAGTTTCTTTATTGTATATTCTAAAAGCTTTAGATCTTTCAGAGTATCCCAAAAATATACCTTTGTCAGCTTTGGAATCAAACTTACCAAGTTGATCCTTAGTATTCAGAATATAACATATGCAACCAAAGGGATGAAAATAAGATATGTTTGGTTTCTACCTTTCCACAGTTCATATGGAGTCTTCTTCAAAATAGGTCTAATAAGAATTTTATTTTGAATATAACATGCTGTGTTTACTGCTTTTGCCCAAAAATGTTTTGCAATATCAGCTTCATTGATCATGGTCCTGGTCATTTCTTGGAGGGACCTATTTTTCCTTTCTACAACACCATTTTGTTGTGGTGTTCTAGGAGAAGAGAAATTGTGGGAGATGCCATTTTCTTCACAAAATTTTTGAAAGCTTTCATTTTCAAATTCTCCCCCATGATCACTTCTAATTGAAGAAATACAAATTCCTTTTTCATTTTGAACTGATTTGCAGAAAACAGTAAATCCTTGTGGGCAAGGAATCTAACCCATGTCCATCTAGTAAAATCATCAACAATGACTAACCCATATTTTTTTCCAGTTAAAGAGGTTGTCCTTATTGGACAAAAAAGATCAAGATGCAAAAGCTCAAGTGGTCTAGAGGTTGAAACAATATTTTTAGAATGAAAAGAAGTTTTGACTTGTTTTCCTCTTTGAAATGCCTCACAGAGAGCATCAGATTGGAATTTAAGATTTGGTAAGCCTTTAACAAGACTGTGCTTGTTTAGTTTTGAGATTAATCTCAAACTGGCATGACCCAATCTTTTATGCCAAATCCATTGTTCATCTTCAACAGACATGAGACACTTGACATCTTGTTTTGCAAGTTCAGAAAGATCAATTTTATAAATATTTTGTTTCCTCTTTGCTGTAAAGAAAATAGAGCCATCTTTCTTGCTTTTTACTGAACACCCAGTTTCTGTAAAAATGACATCATAACCATTGTCACATAATTTACTTATGCTTAATAAATTATGCTTTAGTCCTTCAACATAAAGTACATTATCAATAGAAGGAAAAGAGCCTTTACCAATGCGACCAATTCCAACTATTTTACCTTTCTGGTTTCCTCTGAAACTAATAAATCCTTCTTCTCTTGGCCTTAGCTCTTGGAACATATGCTTTTCTCCCATCAGGAGATGCGAGCATCCACTGTCTAAGTACCAAGATAGGTGTGTTGACCTTTCTTGTTAGTTCTTGAAGGATACTTGTCCTTCTTAGTCTTAAAAGCAGTACATGCACTTTTCAAATGACCAGGTTTGTTGTAGTAGGTACAATGCAAGCATTCACTGTGATCATTGGATTTATCAGATGTAGGATTTTCATTTTCTAAAAAGGGTTCATCTGATATATAACCAAGATCTTGAGTTGTCATTTTACTGACACCCCAAATCATTGAAGCTTGCTTGCTTCGAGTTACACTTTCTGCAAGAAACTTTTGAAATGCATATTCATAATCATTTGATTTACACTTAGGATTGCCTTTAGCTTCAGAGCTTTCGTGTTGAGAGCTCTCAGCTTCTAGTTGCTGACATGTCACCAAACGCTGACTATCCACCAGATGCTAATTTTCAGTTTTCAGCTTCTGGTTCTCTTCACTAAGCTTTGAGTTTTCATTTTTTAAAACTTGAAATTCTTGTGATAATTTTGAAAATTTCTTTTTTAATGCTTTATACTCAGTAGAGAGAGTGGCAGAGTCCTTAAGAAGATCATCAAATGCAAGTTGAAGTTTAGGATAAGAATCATATATTATTACCTCTTCAACTTCTTCTTTAGAGTCTAAGTCAGTATTTGCCATGGCGGCAAGATTGGCTTCTTCATCATTATCTTCCTCAGAGGGTGATGAATTCAAATCTTCCCATGTAGCCATGACACTCTTCTTCTTTCCCTTGAAGGAACTTCTTGTGGGCTTCTTCTTAAGATTAGGACATTCAAATTTGAAATGTCCAGGCTTTTTACGTTCATAGCAGACAACTTGGCTTTTGTCTTTGCTTTCCTTCTTGTCCTCGACATCTTTCTTGTGGAATTTCTTCTTGAAGTTTCTTTTCATCCACATCCTTTGGATCTTCCTGGATATGAACGCGAGCTCATCATCTGACCCATCAACGTCTCCTTCGGAAGCTTCGTCTTCTGATTCTTCTTCATCCTGAAAGGCTTTAGAAGTACTGGCTTTATGTTTGTTTACTTTCAAAGCAATAGACTTGCTTTTCTTTACAGGTTCTTCCTTATTCAACTCAAGTTCATGAGCTTTTAGAGAACTCAAAAGATCTTCAAGTCTTAAGATATTTAAATCTTTTGCTTCTTAAATAACAGTGACTTTGGGTCTCTACTGCTTGGTCAAACTTCTCAGGATCTTTCTCACATGGTCAGGTGTGGTATAACTTTTTCCAAGGGCCTGTAACCCATGACGAGTGTTTGGAACCTTCCAAACATAGATTCAATGTTTTCACCATCCTCCATTTTGAACAATTCATATTGTCGAACCAACATGCTAGCTTTTGTTTCTCTTACTTGGGCAGAGCCCTCATAAGAAAACACAAGAGAATCCCATATCTCTTTGGCAGTATCGAATTTGCCACATTTATCATATTCTTTTTCTAACATAGCACATATAAGAATGAATCTAGCTTTTTGATTGATTTGATATCTCTTTTTCTGCTCATCATTCCAGTATTCTCTGGCAATAGCAACACCAGCAGTATTAGTGGGAATAAGGAAACCACTTTCAACAATTTCCCACAACTGAAGTTGTTGTGTCTTAAAGAAAGCTTTTATCTTATCTTTCCAATAGTCAAATTTTTCTCCAGTAAATAGAGGATAACAGTTCATGTGACCACCTTCTACAGACATGTTCACAGTATAGAATCTTTTCTCTTAACACTGTTAAGTGCTCAACTAAGAGGCCGAGCTCTTGTACCAACTAAACATGAACACAAGAAGGGGGTTAAATTGTGTTGAAAACTTTTCGCAAACTTTTCGTTAAAAACACTTTTGAACACTTGAAAATGAAACTGTTGTAATAGGATGCATGAGTATTGACCAGACACTGGAAATAAATGCTATGAAAACTTGTTTTACTTGCAATATAAGAGTAAATGAAAAGAAGTAAAACAAGAGGCGTAGAGATTTATACTAGTTCACCACCAAACTAGTAGCTACGTCTAGTCCCTTCGTTCCTTAAGGATTTTCCACTATAACTAACTGATTACAAAATTCCTTAAGAGTATTCTACTGTTACAAACTTGACAATACTCTAAACTTCTCAAAACGACTCAATACGTTCGTCCCTTTGAGGAACAAAGCCTTAACTAGGCAATACAACTTTCACAAAGTGATTTTCTTTTGAATACAATCAAATAACTCTCACTAAGAGGATGAAAAAATTAAGCTTAAAAACAAATAACTTTCTAAAAGAAAGAATATCAGACTATGAGGTTCAGTTCTTGTTGTCCAGAAACTTGGCACGAAACTTGATTGCTCACTTGAGTAATAGCTCTTTCAGAATATCGTTTCTAGTAGTTTTTGGAAACCTTCTTCAATGAATACCTTAGGGTATTTATAGGAGTCTCTGAGGGGTATTATCGTTGCAGTAAATTTCAGCTCCATATCATTGAGTGAGGTAATTTGAAATGCTGTCTTTTTCTTCCTTTCCAGAGAATATCAGAGTAGTACATATTACCTTTGTACTATCTGCTTTTCACAATTGTCTTGTGTAACACCCCATTTCTACCCAACGAATAATATAAAAATCAGAGTTGCAAAATTCCCATCAAGCATATGGAATGTTACACTTTCAACTTAAAACAACGACATGCAATCCTTTATAGTTCGGATACATAGCACGTAAAATTTCGGATGAACCGATAACAACCTATTAGTCTTTAAAAATCAAACAATTTTCATTACTACGCAGCGGATTCATAGATTCAACTGAAGGATACCATAACATCTCGTCCAATTCAAACAACTTAAAGACATCATGTCTTTTAAGGTAAACAACTTGTAAATTCAACAACATAATAAAATTCAACAATAAAGAAAATCATGTGTTCATTCCCCCCCCCCCCCGAGTGCTACGTATCAGAGCGACGACACCGACTCTAACTAATGGAAGTAAGCAGCCTTCATTTTTTATTACCTGCACGTTACCAACAGAGGGTAACATTCAAACAGAAGGGGTGAGATATCGAACTATATAATCGAGTGTATGATAAATAATATATTAGAATCAGATTATATAAAGTCACCACTTCACAACTTTCAAACAACAACTATCATCAGAATTGATCAACACAACAACTTAAATATGCAACACGGAATGCGACTCGTTACAATGCACATGCATGTGGTACCATTGGAGCAGAACTCCCAACTTAAAATATACGGAGCAAAACTCCCAACTTAAAATTTACGGAGCAAAACTCCCAACTCGAAAATTGCCAATCCAGGCCAACTTAACAGAGCATAAGCTCCCAACATGACATGCTATATATGCATCAATAATTATAAAGTTCGACAACACAACAACAAAGAATAAAGAAGCGTAATTATTTGCAACCAAAAGTCTGCATAAAGAGCAGAACAACAACTACGCAAATTCTGCAGAAAAGGCAACAATTTTCACAAAGAAGAAACAAGACCCAGAAAAATACAGCAGGAAAATATCAATTTTTGTGTACAGCAATTCCCTCATAAAAACAGGAAACAACACTAATAAGAAACAATGTAGGAGGAGCAATTTTCGCAGAAAACAGCAAGATAGAAACAGTAAAATCTGCATACTAAAATTCTGCATAAAACAGAAATAACAACAACTGAAAATACTGCAGAAACAGTACAAATTTTTGCAGAAAACAGCAAGATAGAAACAGTAAAATCTGCACACTAAAATTCTGCATAAAACAGAAATAACAACAACTGAAAATACTGCAGAAACAATGCCATTTTCGCAGACAGTAAAATCCAGCATAAAACAGAATTAACAACAACTGGAAATACTGCAGAACAATGCAATTTTCGCAGAAAACAGCAAGGTAGAACAGTAAAATCTGCACACTAAAATTCTGCATAAAACAGAAATGAGACAGCAAGGAATCAATCTACATTTCACCAAAGAAAACTACCATTTAAATGCAATTTGAAGTGAAATAAATTATTCTAAAATTTTTAACTAATATTAGCTTTTAAAAACAGCATCTATCTTAATCCTTTACATAATTTCTAAGCACAATTCATCGATCCAATCATTACTAATCATCACTTAGAACTAATGGCATATGAATTTAATCACTCAATAACAAGACAACACCTCAAACATTAAAACAGAATTTTCTTAGTATTCATACGGCCATAAAACAACTTTTTAATCATCTAATCAATTAAAACAGCAAGTAATATATATATATAAATGATTTGTTTTGCCTACACTTCAATCATTTTTCAAATAATGGAGTCTAAGGTTAACCCCTTCACCTATCCCTCAAGTATCCCCAACCGAAAATAATCTCCCCCTTACTACTTATCATACAACCCATTAGAAGTCGGAACCCCACCCTTACCTTGGATTGAAGGTTGCTCTAACTCTCCGATTGACTCCTAGATTCTTCCTTGCCGGCAACTTTACGTATCTCCTCCCAAACCCTTGATGACTTGCCCAACCTCCTTCAATGGATGGCGAAAAAGAAAACAAGGTTGCCTCTAAGTTTTGTGTGGCGAAATTGGTAGAAACAAACTTGGGTAGCCACCTCTTCTCTATTTTGGGCGCTAGGGTTTAGAAAGAATATGAAGGAGAAAAAGAATAATTCCTATGGTGGAAGTGGCTGAATGGTGCGCCTAAGCCAAGGGGTTTCACTCCTCATGTCATAAAAAGGTTGTGTAAGGCCCAATGAATGTTGGCCCAAAAGGTAAGTTAAAAAAAAAAATAATAATTCTACACACAAGGTCTTGCCCAAATATGCGCTCTATTCATTTATTTAAAAAAAACATATTCAAAGATTATCAAGCTCAAATTAGAAAGGTTCTTGTAACACCCGTTTTCTACTACTTCTAACATTAAAATAAGCCCATAACAAATAATAGTATCAATCTGATATCATTCTACAACTTAATTCAACTAAATTAATCCAACTAAAACCAACACCACTTAAATCAATATTTCACAACTTCGAAAACTTAATCGGAAAAATATTCGAAAATATTTAATTAAATAAATAATTAAATATCAGGCGTTACATCTTGTATGAATTTTGTCTTATACCAAAGGTGTCACCTTTGATACCTCGTACATCAAAATGAGCGCACAAAATCAAATTCGAATTCCGTTCCAAAATAGCTGAGGTAGAAGAGCACAAACGTGACCATCACGTGATTCATTAAAAGACCAGATGCTCGCTCAGAATAGAAGACGGATGCTCGCAGCAATTTAAGTAATCCACGTGCCAAAGAATAACATATCGAACGCTCGCTATACATAAGAAGCTGGAGTGAATTGGATGCTGAAACACATGGAATGTATTCAATACTTGTGAGTTTCTTCTTCTTGCTTGAGTAAGATAAAACATAAGAGATTTTATTACCTGCATGCTCAAAGTCTTATCAGAAGATACTTTGTTATCAGCAAATATTAATGAGGGTCTAAACTTCTCAATCGTTTAGGTTCCAACAGTTGTTGTATAATTATTGTTGTATGCTTATGTAAAATCACTTCAAATTCAGTGTGGATAAAATGTCTGTGCCTGATATAATTATTGGTGTGTGAATGAGTACTTGTATGCGATGACTGCTGAAATGTGAAAGTGAAATTTAGTTCGTGTGCATATATGCTTAACTGTGTTGAAATATCTGCTATTGAGACTTATGTTGATTAATTAAATAATGATTCAATTATGTCATATTTGAAATATCATATGTGATGGTATGCTCAATTGGGAATGTGAATATGCATTGACATGCATTCATAGGGTCTTCGACCTGAATTAAAGTCCTAAAATGGATAATTCTATGGGTGGGGTTCAGTGTCTTCGTTAGTTCCTTCGGGAACATCCGGACTGTTGTATCCTATGGGTGGACCAGCCGGTAAGCCCATTGTGGTTGGGTAAAATTTGATATTTCGGAATCATATGCACTGGCATATAGTTGCATCAATAGGGTATTTTGTGCATTGTTATTGATATTGTATTCTATGCTGTGCTATTATATTCAATTTATTTTAAGAAGCTGACCATTGTTCGTGGTTCTTTCAATTGATATGTAACCCAGATGATGGCGAACTCCTTGGAGATCCCGTCGATGACTCTGTCGTCGGAGTCGACGTTTTATTTCCTCGATATGGACATACCATTGGCCACGGAGTTCGACCCCGCTTCTGGCTGAATAGTGTATAGAGGGGACGTAGTAGAGACGATTAGGGTAGATGGACTGATGACCCGTCAGAAGGTTACACGACGGACAATGAGTTTTCCCGTTTTGGTTATGCAGATCGTTAATGGATGGCTCAACACTTAACAGGATTGAGTGATTTCCACTATTACTCCTACTTTGCCGGCCAAGTCTTCAGAGATTCCGCGGTAGACTACTTGTCGATATGCACCTATATCTGGTGGTGCTAGGACTCGTAGGACTGCACGCAAGAGCATAGGGTCTAGAGGTTGGGCGGATGGAGCATCTACTTCTCGTGCTGTAGCAGATCCTCCTACTCCCGTAGCAGAACCCGTCCCAGAGCCGGAGACTATTTCGACTCCTCCCTTGTCTATCGGTGTACCTGCTCCACCTGTAGATCCCCTACCAGTCTGCCGTACATGCGGCGAGGCAGGTTGCAGCGGTGTGGGTTGGATTGAGGATGTGCTCGTAGAGGAGGCTAGACTTGAGGTAGTACCTCCTTCTGCACCCTTTATTGATTTGACAGGCAACGACGATGATCTGATGGACGAGGAGGAGGAGGACCCTTCCGAAGATTTGGGTAGTGATCAGTAGTAGGCGTGGTTGGTGATGTATGTGGTGTATATATTTTTGGTGGTGACCAGTCTATTGGTTCAGTTAGTATTTTGTGGTTGTTGGGTAGGTCTTTGAGAATTCACTTTTGGAGCAGCCCCCTGCATGGGTGTCTTCCAGGAGTACCTCAAAAGTATGATTACTCTTGTTAGGGTATTCATACTTTAGGTGTATTCCTTGATGTGGATATTTATTTACTGTTTCTTTTATATCAAACTTGAACAGTTATACCAGCTTTTGGAAATTGTATATATGTATATATTCAGTTGCATTACTCTTTTGCATTGCAGATTCTATCATGTTTCTAAAATCGTTGTAATACTCTGATTGTGTTTTGCAAAAGGGTTTTAAAAAAAAAATTACCGTATTTCCAAAAGACTAGGCGAGTATTGTTTTGCAAATTACGCTGCATTTAGAGTTATGTTTTAGACTAGTAGTGCCCCAGGATCGGGGTGTTACAGGAAACATTAGTGGGTCACCCTATGTAGGTCGGCTTAATGAGGAAAAGAGGTTTATGGTTAATGATATGACAAAAAAATGGTGAAGGCCAAAAGCATACTACTCACATTGAAAAATCATAACACTGATAATCTTAGTACTATCAAGAATGTTAACAATGCATGTGCTCCATATAGGAGGGTTCAGAGGGGTCTTAGAATAGAAATGGAACATCTATTGAAGTTAATGGTTCATGATCAGTATATATATGATTAGTAAGATACGTTGATTGAGTTGAAGTTAATGGTGCACAATCAGTATGTGTATGATTGGTAAGATACCTCAACTGATTGGATTTAGAACGGAAGATGACTTCTTCGAGCTTTACAAAAGTTAAGGGGTTGTTGCGGAATATTGATGATATGCTTAAGATCATTTTCACCGACCGAAACATTTTACAATGAATGCAGTTGAATGTTGAAATGTTATTCCAAGTTCAACACTCTTATTATGTGAGTTTCATATTACCAATAAAATGTGGGCCAGGTGGAAAATTGATGTGTGTAAGTCAGAGTTATGAGACTTGGTGATGACTGTATGAGAGAGTCATAGATTCTCCATCCAAGAATGAATTTGAAGAGCATTTGAGGACATTACAACAAGTGTGTTTAAAGATTCCCTCTTTCATTGACTACGTGAAGAAAAAAAGTTTTGGGACTATTTAAAGAGAAATTTGTGGGAGTCTGGACAGATTGTGTGATGAACATTGGGAATGCAACTGCAAACAAGTATGTGTCACATTTATTCAATTCTTATATTAGTGACTATAATCTATAGTATTTTAATATCCATTACTTATTGATTGGACAAGGTTGAATTCGCACACGGGAGTTGAAGAGGTTGCTCCAGTATAGCATGGAGGATTTGTGTAGTTGTTGTGATTCCAAGAACAACATGATTACATTGCAGCACAGTGAACTATTTGCGTCATTCCAGAGCATTATTTAGTGAAACACAACTTCATTCATTTCTATATGTGAAGTTGTGAGGTTATGTATCCAGAAGTGCCCTTAATCTCTTTGCTTGTGAAGCAGACTGAGTAAATCTTGTTTGTGTGGATAGTAGAGTATAAATCTGCTCAATGAGAACAGCACAGGGAATAAACTGTGCATGCTAGATTGCTAGGATTACAATGATGGGTGTTACTATTCCTTCGACAGTGGTTCGTACTCATTGGAAGAGATTGCGGTTTCAGGATGACTCGAATAATGAGTCATTCATAGGGATATCTTTAATACCACAATGATGAGAAATCCATAAGAGATTTGAATTAGTTGATTTTTCTTAAAGGTCTCTATGAAGAATAAAATACATGAAATAGCCTGGCTGAATACAACTTCAATGTGTCTGTAACACCCTAATTTTTGACGTTTAATTATCTATTAATTATCTGTTTTCTGTCATATTTAATACGACTTTTCTGTTAATAAAATTTTGTTGATAATTTTATTGTTTGGATTTATTCTAGTTGATAAGAAAAATTTGAATTAGTAATTATTACTAATTTACGGTTTTCATTCGACGTCAGAATTCTGTCGTAAAACGCTGTATTTAAGCTATAGGGTGAGTTTTTAACTGAAACAAGCCCAAACATGACCCAAATTTTACAAAATTTAAGATCATAGCATTTTCCAATATTTATGATTTATTGGAATTTTTTGGAAAATTTTGGCCGTCAAAAAATATATAGTATATTTTCTACGCCTAAAAAATGCTTAACTGCATCGTTTTGACACATAATTTGAGAAAACGAACTACATGGGAGTGTTTCTAATTTCATGAGGGAAATTTTGATTGAATAATAATTTTGGTACAAAAACTCTAATATACGTGAAACACCGCGCACCCGGTAGATCAATGTAACATCCCAATTTTTATGAAAATTATTTTATAGTTTCTGACAACTTGAAAATAAATCATGGAAATTGATCACCTCAATGGTTTGTTAAAAGTACGAAGAACTACAAAGATTTACTGTAAACAATTTACTATTTTAGTAATTAATTCAGATTAAGAGACAGTGTAGACGTATACCGTTTTTAATATGAATTAATCTTGAAAAATGTGAAAAATTGTTGTTTGATTAAAGAAAATTATTTTATTAAAAGAGAAATAATTTTTAGGATTTAATAGATATTTTTAAGTCACAGTTTAGATTTTCGATGTTTAGTTATTTGTTAAATTGTCTATTTTATGTCATATTTAATATGACTTTTATTTTAAAAAAATTTCCTTGATAATTTTATTGTTTGAATAATATTTAGATGATAACAGAAATTGGAATTAGTGATCCTCACTAATTTATAGTTTTTATTACGCTGCGAGAATTCTGTTGAGTTCTGCCTTAACTAGACTATTGGGTAAGTTTCTAACTGAAACCTGCCCAAACATGATCCAAATTTTATAAAATTTGAGATCTTAGCATTTTTCAATATTTATGATTTATTGAATTTTTTTTTTTGGGATTTTTGGGCATCAGAAAATATTTAGTGTATTGTCTATGCCCAGAATTGCATTACGGTAGCGTTTTAGCTCGTAAATCGAGAAAGCGACATTCATAGAAATGCTTCTAATATTTTTAGGGACATTTTGGTTGATTAATAGTTTTTGATTATAGAATAATTTATTAGATTTATTTTTGGAATTTTTGGTATTAAAACCCTAATATACGCGTAACGCCGCGCACCCGATTGAGCGAGAACGCGACGAAACAAAAATATCTTGATATTTTGGTGGAGGGGCGGTTCACCCAGCTACTAGGGGGGCTGAACCTGATCTTGAGAAGATTTTTGACATGTGTTAATGTGTGATTAGTGGTTAAGTAAGTATTAGTTAGTTAACTTAGTTAGTTTATGACTAAATTGGTTAGTTTCCAACTTAAATGAACAAATTTCTTCCATCCTTGTCCCTCCTCCATTTTCGTGGCTGATCTCCTTCCTTGGACACCATATTCATCATTCTTTCATTTTTGGAAAGTTTGGGAGAAAAATTTAGAGAGAGAAAGTGTGAGATCTTGAAGGAACTTAGTGATTTTGCTTACCATCTTTATTCCTTTCTTCTTCCTCATTGATTAATCATCATCATCTTGATTGGTAAGCTCCATGTCCATTCCTTTTCCTTTCTTGAGTTCATGAAATGGGTTTGCATGATTTTTAGAGTTGTTTTTGCTTAGAAGTGTTAGATCTTGTTAGACTAGCTTGATTAATCTTTAGATTCCTCATTTTCCTCTTTGATTTAGCTTGTTGGATCAATTTAAAAATTGGAGAACCCTAACCATTGACCTCTGGCCAAGCCTTGGGGCTGTTGAGTGAGCTTGATCTTGGCTTGTTTTTGTGGTTTTGGAGTTTGTTCTTAGAGGGTTTTAGGTAGTATGCTTAAAACTAGTCATATATGCATGTTTAACAAAGTTTTTAGAAATTAAATTGTTTGATTTTTGGGGCTGGAACCGTGACTTATGATCATGATTTTGGGGATATCTTAATTTGTTTTGAAGGGTGCTAAAGTGTGTAAAAAGTTGGTTTTTGGTTAAGGCTTTAGATCCATAAAGATTACTATGTTTAAGCTTTGAAAAATGGGTTGAAATAAAATGAATTTGGGGCTGTTTTGTGATGCTTAAAATAGTGGCTTATCAACAAGATTTGGATAAGTTTAAATTTGTTTTAATTGTATTAAAGTGGTTAAGAACTTGGTTTTTGGTTATGGCTTTGACTCTATGAAGTTTAGTATGTTTAAAACATTGAAAATGGTTGAAAATCTTGAGTTGGTTCTTGCTGTTCTAAGCCGTGACTCTTAAGTTGGTTTAGAAACTTGTCTTGAGTTGTTTTAAGCCTTAAAAATGTTATGAAAAGTGATTAGTGATTTGGTTTTGCAAAATCTTTCAAAAAGGTTTGATTTTAGGGAAAGCTTTGGCATATGCTTTAAGAATTGTTTTAAACTTGTAATAAAATAGTTGTTAGGATTTTATGACATGTTTTAGAGTTTTGAAAAATGGTTCAAAGTTAGGAAAACACTATTCAAAGTGGTAAAACACTATTCAAAGTGGTAAGTTTTGGGTTTTAGTATTTTCTAAGTATATAGTGTTTGCAAAAGTTTCAAAACTTGCATGATTTGAATATGTGTCATGGCATATGGCTAGATAGAACCTATTAGGGATTAAGTTAAATAATTCCTAGGTTTAGAGAACCCTAAACCCGTGGCTGCCCTAGGAACATTAGATTGAGTTTCGGTTCTAATTGATTGAACTTGCGTTGCTAAGGTTCGTGCGAGGAATGACTTGATGATTGTTTGAAATTACCTTGCTTGGATTGTTGAAGCGCCCAAGATAAGGGAAATTCTTCCATAATGAGTTTGGGCTTTTCGCCTTGTGTGTTGTTTGGTTTGATTGATTTATTGTGTGGTAGTACTTGTAGTATTACTATATGCTGTTTAAAATGTTGTAGCATGTTGTAGCATACTGAATTGTTATAAGCTGTCTGAAATGCTATGGCATGTTCTTGGCCCTGTGTGGCATTATGATTTGTGTTGTTTTCCTTAAATCATGTTGGATTTAATTGGAACTTGGAATTGATCTAGAATATGAAAAATATTGTTGATGATAATGGATTAATTAATAATGCGTTGATCGACTGTTATTGGTTTGACGACTTACAACGGTAAGTCTGACGCGATTCCATGAGCCGAGAAATGTTTTCGAGGTAAACTAAAGGTATCTTCTAAAATAAGCGGGTGTACAAACACGCTTTATGGATCAAAGGGTTAGAAGTTGTTTAAGAGGTTCTTTTAAAAAGAAAACATTATAAATTTTGAAAACGGTTGAATTAAATAATGTGGTTGGGAATTATCCTAGCGTATTCTTTAGCATAATTAGGGTTTCAACGACCTAGACTTAAGAAGTATTTTTTTGATACAGTAGTGCATAATAGAGACACAAGAACTAATAAAGAGATTTTCAAAGATACCAAATATCCAGATTTCTAAAGAAGTAGATATAGGGAACTTAGTGTTCCTATTGAACATATGGGCCATGTGTCCTATGCTTGGACTTAATGTCCTGTTTGCGCGCGCATTTTCTTGATTTAGGGTTAGACCTAGTGTTCTGTATGGCGTACCTAGTATCTCAACCTAAAAATTGAGCCTAGCATTCCGTATTACGTGCCTAGAGTTCTGATCTGAGATTGAGATTCGCGTTTCGCAATTGAACATCTGGATCTTTGTCCTGTGCTTGAACTCTTAGTAAATTAGGGTTTGAAATTCACTAAATTGAGTGAGTTGAGGTTTATACGATCCGCATTGATTAATTAAATATTACTCAGGCGCTCCCTACGGTGAGCAAGCCATATTAAAAGAAATATTGCTAGAAGTTTTCTCCGATGTCATATTACCGGAAGTTTTCTCCGATGATCTGTTGTCGGAAGTTTTCTCTGATGACCTGAAATGTTTGGATTGATGCATACTAACCATGTAGCATCGATATTAATGTATTGCCAAAAGTTTTCTCCGATGCTGAAAGTTTTCTCCAATGTCCTATGCCGAAAGTTTTCTCCGATGCCGAAAGTTTTCTCTGATGCCTTATTGGTTCCCCAAGTTGGGCTGTAATGTGTATACACAAGGTTTTCATATGCACTGGCATGCATACTGACCACATTTTAACATGTGATGATTGAAGGTTGATTTACTAATTGAATTGTTTGTTCATATGCAGACGCTTGATATTGCACTGACGTGATCATTGATCTGCTGATAGAATTATCTGTTCACGTGCAATTGTTTGATATTGTGGTGACTTGATTGTTGACCTGTTGGTTGATTTGTTTGTTCATATGCAATGCTTGATATACCATGATGATGCATACGGTCTATTAAGTATGTATATGTATATAAAGACATGTTGTATTATTATATATATATATATATATATATATATATTGTTTGCATGCGACATAGCCTATGATAAACTCGTGGACAAAGAATTTACCCTTGCACAGTTGTTGGATTGGATATCCTTATGGATGTTACCAGATGGGCGTCACATTGCTGCTGCTATTTCGTCTTTCTAGAATTATTGAAGAATGAGCCAGTGGAGGAAGACACCTCTGAGCGCTTCGTGCATTAATCTTGCTGAACTGTTTCTCAGTAAGAGTTATAGTTGTTGGCCAGCTTAGCTTAGGGTTTTGTCTTTGTTATTTTGTAATTACTCTATTCAGAATACTTTGCCTCAGTGCGAAATGATTATGTTATGTGAAGTATTGATTGTGATGCGATATACTCTGATATTTGCAAAAGACTGATTTTGCATTATTTAGAAAATTATAGTACTCTTTATGTCTTATTTTTTGAAAAGGGTTTCAAAGGAAAGAAAAAGAAAAATAAATTTTACTCCTATTTTCCATTGCGAAATACATAAGAGTACTCTTTAACTGAAAGCATACAAGCATCAAATGTTTTCAGTATTAGATTGGGTTACACAGTAGCGCTCTGGAAACGGGGTGTTACAATCAAATATGCGATGAAACAAAGCCTGAGCTAGGGGGGATGAACTACAGCCACAACTGAACCAAGGGAAGCTGAATCTTAATCCTTAGAAGCTTCCATGACAAGTGTTGGCTTAAGAATGGTAATTTAGTAAATGGTGGGTAGTTAGTTAAGTTAGTTTCTAACTAAATTAGCTAAATCCTAACTAAATGAAGAAAAATTCTTCCTTCCATGTCCCAAGCTGAAATTTTGGGTCTCCCAC
Organism: Calophaca sinica; assembly: GCA_037113605.1. Lineage (NCBI taxonomy): Eukaryota > Viridiplantae > Streptophyta > Magnoliopsida > Fabales > Fabaceae > Calophaca > Calophaca sinica. Next base: position 85,614,732 of record CM073735.1, read on the forward strand.
TTAACCAAGATCAACACCTTCAATTCCTCCATTAGAGAAAAGCTTAAGAGAAATTTAGAAAGTGAAAGTGTTAGTTTTTGGAGAAATCTAGTGTTTAAGCTTACAACTTTGATTCCATCTTTCCTAATCTTTGATAAACCAGCATCATAGTTTTTGGTATGCTCCATAACCATTCTCTTTTCTCTCTTGGGTTTCATGAATGGGGTTAGTTGGATTTAGAGCTATTTTTGCTTAGAAAGTGTTAGATCTTGATGTATTAACTTGATTAATCCTTAGATCCATCATTTTCTTCCATGATTAAGATTGTTTAATGTATTTCAAAATTAGGAAACCCTAACTCATTGTTCTGGACGAACCTATGGCTGTTAGGGGGGTTCAATCTTGGCTTAATTTTGTTGTTTTGGAGTTAGATCTTTGAGGGTTTTGGCTTACTACACTTAGATCTAGTCATATATACATGTTAAGCAAGGTTTTGAGATATTAAATTGGTTGGATTTTATGCATTAAAACTGTGGCTTATATATGTGTTTTTTATGATGTTTTAAGATTTATCGAAGGATTGGCTGTTATTATCGTAGATTTATCGAAGGTTTTGCTCGAATCATAGCACCATTGACGCAGCTGACAAGGAAAGATCAACCATTCGCTTGGACTGAGAAGTGCGAGACAAATTTTCAACTATTGATGGAACGTCTGACAACATCGCCAGTCTTAGTCCTACCAGAACTAGACGAGCCATATGATGTTTATTGGGACGCTTCTCACCAGGGTTTAGGATGCGTGCTGATGCAACATCGAAGAGTCGTAGCTTACGCTTCGTGACAACTGAAGAACCACGGGAGTAACTACCCAACACATGACTTAGAGCTTGATGCAGTAGTTTTTGCACGGAAGATTTGGAGACACGACCTGTATGGATGCACATTCGATGTATTCAGTGACCACAAGAGCCTAAAGTATCTGTTTGACTAAAAAGAGCTAAACATGAGACAAAGACTTTAGATGGAATTCATGAAGGACTTTGACTTCACATTGCAATATCACCCTGGAAATACGAACGTCGTAGCAAATGCGTTGAGTATGAAAAATTATCCACACCGTCGGACTGATGGTGAAAGAATTGGAACTACTTGAAGCCTTCCGTGACTTGAACTTGATTGTGGAATTTTCACTAAGGAAGATGAGCTATGGAAGGATTATATTATCCAGTGGATTATTGGAAGAGATTAAGGAACTTGAAGCTACATATGAACTTTTGCAAAAGAAGCGAGAATTGATCAACCAAGGGAAAGGAGCTGAGTTTACCATAGGGTAAGATGACATCATTAGGAACAAAGGGAGAGTTTACGTGCCAGATAATGATGAGTTGAGAAAGACAATTTTGGATGAAGCGCACAAGAGTAAACTTAGTATTCATCCCGGAGCAACGAAGATGTACCAGGACTTGAGACAAAGATTTTGGTGGCCTGGACTGAAGAGACGAGTTGCTGATTATGTCGCTTCATGTTTAACCTATCAGAAAGCAAAAATGGAGCACCAAAGACCAGCTGGAATGGTTCAATCGCTTGACGTGCCCGAATGGAAATGGAACAAAATTTCTATGGACTTTGTTGTAGGACACCCAAGAACCCAGAAGAAGTTTGATGCTATTTGGGTAATCGTGGATCGTTTGACTAAGTCGGCACATTTTTTACTGGTAAAGACCACTAATAACGTAGAAAAGCTGACAAAGATATACATCAGAGAGATTGTTCGACTACATGGCGTACCGTCGAGTATAGTTTTACATCGTGATCCAAAGTTTACATCACACTTCTAGAAGAATTTGGAAGAAGCTCTTGGAACGAAGCTGAGATTGAGTTCTGCTTACCATCCGTAGACCAATGGATAGACAGAATGCATGATTCAAAGTCTGGAAGATTTGCTAAGAGCATGTGTAGTCGATAACCATGGAAGCTGGGACGATCTACTGCCATTGATCGAGTTTACATACAACAACAATTTTCACACGAGTATTGGAATGACGCCTTACAAAGCATTGTATGGATGTAAGTGCCAAACACCTTTGTGTTGGTATCAAGATGGAGAGAACTTGATTGTTGGCCCAGAAATGGTACAACAAACGACTGAGAAGGTTAAGCAAATCAGAGAAAAGATGAAGATTTCTCAATGCAGACAAAAGAGTTATGCTGACAAAAGAAGACGACCGTTGGAATTTGAGGAAGGCGAACATGTTTTTCTTCGAGTGACACCTTTACGGGTGTAGGTCCAGTTATCAAGTTCAAGAAGCTGACTCCTAAATTCATTGGACCTTATCAGATTATTCACCGTATAGGTCCAGTAACTTATCAGATCGCTTTGCCGCCGTTTCTTTCAAATATCCATCATGTATTTCATATCTCACAATTACGAAAATGCTATCTTGATCCATCTCATGTCATTGAACTGGGCATGATTCAATTGAAAGAAACCTATCTTTTGAGGTTCCTCCTGTGAAAATCGAAGACCAAAGAACAATTGAGGGATAAGCAAATACCATTGGTCAAAGTAATCTGGAATCAAGCAACCGGCTACGCAACTTGGGAGCTGGAAGACAAAATAAAAGCGGAATATCCGGAACTTTTCTAGTTGTGTAATTTCCAGGGACAAATTTTTTTAAGGAGGGTGGTAATGTAACACCCTAATTTTTGACGTTTAACTATTTATTAGTTATCTATTTTTTTCGTATTTAATACGAATTTTCTATTAATAAATTTTTTTGATAATTTTATTGTTTGGATTTAGTCTAGTTGATAAGAAAAATTGGAATTAGTTATTATTACTAATTTAAGGTTTTTCATTCGACGTTAGAATTCTGCCGTAAAACGCTGTATTTAAGCTATAGGGAGAGTTTTTAACCGAAACAAGCCCAAACGTGGTCCAAATTTTACAAAATTTGATATCTTAGCATTTTCCAATATTTATGATTTATTGGAATGTTTTGGAAATTCTTGGGCGACAGAAAACATATAGTGCATTTTCTACGCCTAAAAATTGCGTAACTACATCGTTTTGGCTCATAATTTGATAAAACAAAATACATGGGAGTGTTTCTAATGTCATGAGGGGAATTTCAATTGAATAATAATTTTTAGCTTTGAGCTATTGAATTAGAAATTTTTTTAGAGTTTTTGGTTCAAAAATTCTGATATATGTGAAACGCTGCACACCCGGTTGATCGAATACACGAAGAAATGAAGCCTGAGCTAGGGGGGATGAACCATGGCCACAGTTGGACCAAGGGGAGCTGAATCTTAATCCTTAGAAGCTGCCATGACAAGTGTTGGATTAAGAAGGGTAATTTAGTAAATGGTGGGTAGTTAGTTAAGTTAGATTCTAACTAAATTACCTAAATCCTAACTAAATGAATAAAACTTCTTCCTTCCATGTCCCAAGCTGAAATCGTGGGTCTCACACTTAACAAAGATCAACACCTTCATTTCCTCCATTAGAGAAAAGCTTAAGAGAAATTTAGAAAGAGGAAGTGTGAGTTTTTGGAGAAATCTTGTGTTTAAGCTTTCAACTTTGATTCCTTCATTCCTAATCTTTGATCAACCACCATCACAGTTCTTGGTAAGCTTCATAACCATTCTCTTTACTCTCTTGGGTTTCATGAATGGGTTTGGTTAGATTTAGAGCTATTTTTGCTTAGAAAGTGTTAGATCTTGATGTATTAACTTGATTAATCCATAGATCCATCATTTTCTTCCATGTTAAGCTTGTTTAGTGTATTTCAAAATTAGGAAACCCTAACTTGTTGTTCTGGACGAACCTATGGGCTGTTGGGGGGGGTTCAATCTTGGCTTGATTTTGTTGCTTTGGAGTTAGATCTTTGAGGGTTTTGGCTTAGTACACTTAGATCTAGTCATATATACATGTTAAGCATGGTTTTGAGAACTTAAATTGGTTGGTTTTTATGCATTAAAACCATGGCTTATATATGTGTTTTGATGATGTTTTAATTTGTTTTGAAGTGTATCAAAGTGATTAATAAGTTGGTTTATTGTAAAAGGATTTATGTTTAACAAAGTTTATATGATTTAGCAGTTAAAAGTTTGAAAAATTGGATTTGTTTTTGAGCCCTAGAAACTGTGGCCTTCAAGGAAGATTTGTAACTTTTTCTTGAATTGTTTTATGCTTAAATATGTTGTAAAAAGTGGTTAATACTTGGATCTAACAAAAGCTTGCAAAGGAATTTGATTTAGGGAAATAGTTTTGGCTTATGTATTAAGAATTGTCTTAAAACTAAAATGAATTTGTTTCTCGAATTTTGTGACATGTTTAAGAGCTTTAAAAAGTTGTTCAAAGTTGGGAAAACACTATTCAAAGTGGTAAAACACTATTCAATGTGGTAAATTTTGGTTTAAGTATTTTTCTAATTGTGTAGTGTTTGTAAAAGTTTTAAAACTTGCATGACTTAGACTTGTTTCATGATATATGACTAGGTGTGATCCAAATGGGATTAAGCGAGTAATTCTTAGGTCTTTAGAGACCCTAAGCTGTGGCTGTCCTAGGGCTTAAGGACATGAGTTTTTGGTTCTAATTGAATTAAGTTTGTGTTATTAAGGTTCGTGCAAGGTACGATCCGACGACGCTTTGGAGCTTACCTATTTGGAGCGTATTCAAGGTAAGGAAAATTCTTACATAATGAGTTTAGGCTTTTCACCTTGTTTGTTGTTTGGTTTGATTGGTTGTTTAATTGTGTGATAATACAACTAGTATTATTATATGTTAGCATGAATTGTTGTGATGTGGTTTGGCCCTGCGTGGCAAGAGTGAATTGTATTGTGTGCCTTAAATCATGTTTGATTTAATTTGAACTTGAAATTGATTAAATTATGCATAATAATGTTGATGATGATGAATTAATTAATAATGCGACGATCAACTGTTATTGGTTTGACGATTTACAACGGTAAATCCGATGCGATTCCACACGCCGAGTTAAGATTCCAAAAATGAAACGTTAAAGGGCATTCTGACTTAAAAGTAAGTGAGAGGGTTTTAGTAAAAACTAGCCAAAGCTTGCAAAGAATTTTCTTAATGGAACCATATTATGAAAAGAACTTGATTAAACAGTGTAATTTGAAAAAACGGTTGAGTTGAATAATGCGTCTGGGAAAATTCTGGCTTAGAAAGACTTAGTTATTAAGAGTGTTCGCACGGCCTCTCTTTCCTGGGAATTCCCCTAATGCATTATTTAGCACAACTAAGGTTCCAACGACCTAAAGCAAAAGAGTTATTTCTGCTACAATATCACTTTGGTGTGACACAAAAACTGAGATTTGAAATTCACTAAGTTGAGAGAGTTGAGTACTCGTCGATCTGCATTGATTAATTAAAACATATCTCGGACACTCTATATGGCGAATGGGCCGTACCAAAGAATTGGTTTGATGGATACTAACTATTGAGCATCGACACTTGTAGCGTTTGACTGTCTTAGGACTGGATTCAAAAGGGCGAGTGGTCGTTTCATACCAGATAGTTGAGGTACATCTGTGGACCGGAGGTCGTAGTTGGCAATACAGCTTAATGTGTGGCAGCCTAATGTGTGGTAATTGTAATACCCTTGGGGAATTTGTCTGGACTTGGAAAAGGCTTTCCTTGTCTATTGTTGTCCTTGTTTAAGGCTGCAAGTGTATACACAACTTGTTCATAATGCATTGGCATACATGGCTGACCAATTTTATGATATGTGATGAATTGTTTGATGAATCCGTGGATTGCTTTGTCTGCTCACATGCAAATGCTTGATATACCATGATGATGCATGCAATCTATTAAGTATGTGTTATTATATAAAGGCATGTTGTTGCATTATATATATATATATTGTTTACATGCGACATAGTATATGATAAACTCGTGGGCAAAGAATTTACCCTTGCATTAATTTTGTTTCATGATTATGTTCGGTACTCGCTACTTAGATGATGACAATCCCCATGAGGTATATGGGGTGCACGACTTATGAATTCCCACAAGGGAAGGTATCATCAGCGTGGGTCGTCGATCCCATTTTCGGACGCTTATCTCATTCGGGAATGGTGATTGAGACTGACGACGATGGAGAATTCTCCACTGCTGTGCAATTCAGTAACAAGAGAATTCAATTTTATATTCCTCCTAGTCTACTTGTTGTACCTACTCCTTTTGTACTTGCTGAGACGTCTCCGTTCTTTGACCTTTATCTCGGGATTGAGGGTCCGACACCTGTGTTGTTTGGTATGGGCGTTCCTCATCCTACTCTGATACTGAGTACGAGTACTATTCCACCTTCGACTGGAGTTCCTACTACTCCTCCCATGGTTACTACTACTAATTTTGTTACAACATCTGCTATACCTGAGGGGCACTCCACCCTCATTCTGTACTCATTGTCCTCACTGTTTGTATCCTTTGCCGCTGACCCCTATGGCTGGAGACCCAATAAATGGACGTAGGACCACCAGGGAGTGGTTGGCTAGGGATAGGGAAGGGTTTCAGAGCGAGGACAAGGATGAGGAGGAGGAGGATCCTTCTGAGGTGACTGGACTGACTAGCTCGGAGTCTGCAACCTATCGTGCGGTGTTTCCCTGTCACAACCGTCTTAGGTTTACCTTTAGGCCAACATAGATAAATAGAGTCAGTTGGTTAGACTCTAGTTTAGTATTTTGTACAATATGACATTTTCTAGTCCTTAGAGAGGAGTTGCCAGGGTACATCACAGATATGACTCAACTCTAGATGTTTAAGGTTTTTCATATGGCTGATTTATGTTATTTTGGGTCTGTACTTCTTGTATATATTGAACTTCTCTTGCGTGCGACACACTTGATCTATGATAGTTGCTACGATGCATATATATATGTAACAGCCGGGATTTGGCCTTCGCTTAGCTCTTTGCCATCTCGCACCATTACTCATTGGACTTCCCTCCCCCCAAAGAGAGTTTTTGCCTTCCGTGCGGCTTGAACCCATGATCTGGAGGACTTAAGTACATGGAAAACACCTTGCTACTACCAACTGAGCTAAGTAGACCACAGAGCAAGTGAAGAAAATCAGAGAGAAGATGAAGGCAGCACAGGATAGGCAGAAGAGTTATAACGATAAAAGGACGAGACCTTTAGAATTCCTGAAAGGAGACCATGTTTTTCTGAGAGTAACACCTAGAACTGGAATTGGCAGAGTCATCAAATCTAGAAAACTAACCCCTAGATTCATTAGACCATTCCAAGTTCTTCGTCGGATTGGCCCAATAGCTTACCACGTTGCCTTGCCACATAACCTTTCCAAACTCCACGATGTTTTCCATGTTTTGCAACTTCGTAAATATTTTCTCGATCTGTTGCATGTACTCGAGCCCGAGTCAATATAGTTAAGAGAGAACTTAGAGTATGAAGCATTACCAGTACAGATTTTGGATAGGAGGTGTAACACCCCATTTTTGGAGAGCTACTGTGCAACCCAATCTAATGCTAAAAACATTTGATGCTTATATGCTTTCAATAAAAAGTACTCATCTGTTACTCACGATGGAAAATAAGAGTAAATTTTTTTTTCTTTTTCTTTCCTTTGAAACCCTTTTCAAAAAATGAGACTTACAGAGTACTACAATTTTCTAAATGATGCATAGTCAGTCTTTTACAAATATCAGCGTATATCATATCACAACGAATGCTTCACATAAAATAAAACATAAAGTAATCATTTCGTACTGAGGTGAGGTTTTCCAAAAAGAGTAATTACAAAACAATGGGTAATTACGCAAATAACAAAGACAATACCCTAAGCTAAGCTGGCCAACAACTATAACTTTTACTGAGAAACCATTCAGCAAGATCAGGACATAGAGCACTCAGAGGAACCTTCCTCTACTAGTTCATTCTTCAATACTTCTGGGAAAGACGAAACATCAGCAGCAATGTGAAACTCCATCTGGTAACATCCATGAGAATGTCCAATCCAACAATAGTGCTGGGTTAAATTCTTTGTCCATGAGTTTATCATAGGCTATGTCGCATGCACATAATATATATATATATATATATATATATATATATATATATAATACAACAACATGCCTTTATATACATATACATACTTAATAGACCGCATACATCATTATGGTATATCAAGCATTTGCATTTGACTAGACAATTCAATCAACAGATCAACGATCAAGTCATTGCATACTACAATGTGGTTAATTATGCATGCCAATGCATTATGAACGAGTTTTTTTATACACCTGCAGCCTTAAACAAGGTCAGCAATAGACGAGGAACTTTTTTTCCCAACGTCCGAACAAAATTCCCCTACCAAGGGTATAGCCGCGCATTAGGCTTGCCACGCATTAGGCAATGCTGCCACACGGGCATGACGTGACAACTCATCCTTTTGAAGTCCTTAAAACAATCAGACGCTCCGAGTGTCGATGCTCAATGGTCAGTATGCATCCAAACAAATTCTTTAGTATGGTTCGCTCACCGTAAGGAGCGTCCGAGATATGTTTTAATTAATAAATACAGATCGACAAAACCTCAACTCACTCAATTTAGTGAATTTCAAATCTTAATTTACTTAGAGTTCAACATAGGACGCAAGGTCCAGGTGTTCAATTGCAGAACGCTAGTGTTAATCTTAGATTGAAACTCTAGGCACGTAATACGAAACACTAGGTTCAATCTTTAGGTTGAGATACTAGGCACGCCATACGGAACACTAGGTCCAATCCTTAATTAAGAAAATGCGCACGCAAGTAGGACGTCAAGTCCCAGCATAGGACACATGGCCCATATGCTCAATAGAAACACTAGGTTCCTTACATTTTATTCTTTAGAAATCTGGATCTTTGAAATCTATGAAATCTCTTTCTTCGTTCTTGTGTTATTCCTTTGTACTATTGTATCTAAAAATGCACTTTAGCTTTAGGTCGTTGGAACCGTAGTTGTGCTAAATAATATGCTAGGATAATTCCCAGGAAAGAGCGGCTATGCGAACACTCTTAATAACTAAGTCTTTCCTAGCCAGAATTTTCCCAGACGCATCATTCAACTCAACTGTTTTCGCAAATTACACTGTTTACTCAAGTTCTTTTCTACTATGGTTCCATTGAAGATTCTTTGTAAGCTTTGGCTAATTTTATTAAACCCTCACGCTTACTTTTAAGTCAAAATGCCCTTAACATTTTACTTATAAAATCATAACTCGGCTTGTGAAATCGCATCGGATTTACCGTTGTAAATCATCAAACCAATAATAGTCGATCAACGCATCATTAATTAATCCATTATCATCAACAATATTTTACATATTTCAATCAATTTCAAGTTCCAATTAAATCAAACATGATTTAAGGCACACAATACAAATCATTACTGCCACGCAGGGCCAAGAACATGCTACAACATCTCACACAACACATAACAATTCAGTGCTACAGCATCTCATACAGCACATAACAATACAATAGGCTACAACATGCTACAACATCTCCACAGCATATAGTAATACTACAAGTACTACCACATAATTAATCAACCAATCAAAGCAAACAACAAACACGGAGAAAAGCCCAAACTCATTATGTAAGAATTTCTCTTACCTCGAACGCATTCCAAAAGAGGTAATCCAAAGTTGTCGTCAAGTCGTACATCGCACTGGCTCATTCTTCCTCCACTGGCTCATTTTTCAACGCTCCTGGAAAGACGAAACTGCAGCAGCTATGGAACTCCATCTGAAAGTGACATCCATGAGAATGTCCAATCCAACAACAGTGCAAGGGCAAATTCTTTGTCCATGAGTTTATCATAGGCTATGTCGCATGCAAACAATATATATATATATATATACACACACACAACAACATGCCTTTATATACATATACATACTTAATAGACCGCATGCATCATCATGGTATATCAAGCATTTACATGTGAACAAACAAATCAACCAACAGATCAACAATCAAGTCACCATAATATCAAACAATTGCATTTGAGCAGACAATTCTATCAACAAATCAACGATCAAGTCATCACATATTACAATGTGGTTAATTATGTATGCCAATGCATTAGGTACGAGTTTGTGTATACACCTGCAGCCTTAAATAAGGTCAACAGTAGACTCGAAATTTATTTTCCAACGTCCAAACAAAATAGCCACGCATTAGGCATTAGGCAATGAAATAACAACTTGTCTTTTGAAGTCTTTAAGACAATAAAATGCTCCGTGTAACATCCGTATATAAGCTATTCTTGTTTGATAAGCAAGTGGTTGAATTAAATCAAGATCAAATTAAATTTGAGAATTAATATTTTATATTAATTCATAGTTGAAAAATTCTAACGAAGTTTCGTCGTGTTTCGGATCACCGGACAGTTTTGCCCGCAGATAAAATTTTAAACGAACTCCGATTTCGATGAAAATCGAATCATAACTTGTTGTGATTATTTTTTAGTGTTTTCAATTGTTTTTATTATTTATGATAAAATATTATCACGCGGTGAATTAATTTCTCGGTAAATTAATTTTCGCAAATTAATCGGCAAGAGAACTAATCGGTAACGCGATTACTCGATGTCGTGTTTTTAATACTCTTAAGACTCTAGGATTAGAGGGTAATTATGAGAGATGAGAGATTAGATGGGTTAGACTAGTTGATGATATTAGTATCTTGCTTTTAGATGATAGGTGTCACTTTTTGGGTGATTAGCATTTTTCTACTTTTCCTAATTGATCATTAACCAAGCATTTTATCTTTTAATATATTTTTTTATTCCACCCTTTCTTTTTGGAGCAGCTGGCCGCAGCCACATCCCTTAATTTTACCCCTCATTTTCATTTTTTTTCTTTTGTTTAAGTGGAGAAAAACCTATTAAAGCCTTTCTTTAATTAATTGTTTTATTAAATTGAAATTTCCTCCCTTTATTTTGAGAAACAGGGCCGTGACCCCCTCCCCTTATTTCTCACTTCACTTTATTTTCCTTCATATTCTTCTTGAGATAGAAATCAAGGTGCTTCCATGGCTTCTTTTTTCGTCATCTTCTTGGTTTGATTTTGCTTCCATCATTCAACCTTGCTAGCTTCTAACTTCTTCTTCCTCTTGATTACTTCTTCCAAACCTTGTAAGAAAGTAGAAAAACCAACTCTTCCTTCCCCCATTTTAGAGCCAAAACCGTGAGCTCCATGAGTAGGTGTAGGAGACGATCTTTTTGCTTCTAACTTGTTTTCTTGCTTATTTCTTATTCTAATGTCTTGATTATTACTTGATCGTGATCAATAGAAGAAAGGAGCACATTATCCCCAAATTCTTGAAACCCTAACCTAAGGGGAAAGAGGGATTTGTGTGATCTTCTTGTGAATCTTGCAAATTAATTGATGATTCTAGCTAATTTGATGATGTTGTTGTTGTTGTTGTTTTAGTTGATAGTTTTGAGTTGGAACTTTGATTGTGTAAATTTTTGATAAAAACCCTATTCTTGAAAGAGGAATTAAATTAATTTTGTTTGTGGTTAGGCATTTGCTTTGTGTAAATTAGCTATTATTTGTGAAAAATTTGCATAGGAAGTGGTTGGTTGATTTTAACTTGAATTTTTGGAAATTGTTCCTTATTTTTGGAAGATGGTCGTGAGCCTAGAGGAGCGAGGGAAGGAAAATTGTTTTGCGAATTGGATTAGAATAGTTGAATTAATGTGTGATTGGGTTTTGGAAAAATTATGGAAAAGATTTGATTGAAATTGAAATTATTTGATCATTAAGGCCATGAAGCACATAAGGTAAATTGGACTCTTTGAGATCCTAAGAACCTAGTGGAGCCTTAGTTTAGTATTTTGAGAAAAAGAATTGAATTGTGACATTTTTCATGTTCTAAGTTTGAGAAATGAATGAGTCTTCGTTTGAAACCTTGCTCTAATTATTTGTTAATTCCTTAAGTGAAAGTGTTGTGTTTTTCTAATGGTTCTTGGGGCAAGGCCGCAAGCTCTTTGGAGTTGGGAGGCATGATTTTGATAAATTTTGGTTTATAATAGTTGTCTTTAGGGTGTTTAAGAATTGTGAAAATTTTGAGAAAACCCTTGAGTTATTGGAAAGTTATGATTGGGTATATGACTTGTGTAGTGGTTTTGATTAATTGGAACTTTTGTAATTGTTCCCTAATTTTTAGTGTGTAGGCCGAGAGCTCTAAGTGCTTGAGAACGGAAAAATTATTGAGTAGATTTTGGTTAGTAGCTTGATTTGATTAAGGAGTTGTTTAATTTTAAAGACAATGAAACACTTAAGGCAAAAGGATTCCTTGTGATCCAATGGCCAAGTGGAGTCTTATTTCAAGTTATGATAAAAAGTATAAAATAGATTAAAAGAAAATGAATTTTTAGTCTATAAAATATTTAATTTTCATCTTGCTTGATATTTCAAGTGTATGTGTCTATTTAAAAAAAAGATTTTTGGGATTGAGAGCCTAGGGGTTAGAATTGAATCTAAGCCTAGGAAGTTAGAGTTAGTTTATGTCTAGGATTGTGCTAAGCTTATTTTGTGTTGTTAGGATTTGAGTGATCGGAGACTGTGTGGCGTAGAATCGAGGAGTACGTGGACGCGTGGCTTGGAGTTCAGTAAGGGCAACTTTCGATATTGCATAGGATTTAATTTTAAGTCTTAAAGCAAAGAAGTCTGAGAACCTCAGGGTTCGAAGTGAGGGTCTTGTACCCCTTCGTTTTTTTTTATTGTCTGATATCTATACTGGTTATTTAGTGGGCTTGTCAGCAAGTGGTTGGCAGCTGTCCCTAACCCCCCACACTTGTTTGACTACCTCTTTGCTAACTCCATCCAGTTGCAAAGGGATGAATTACGATTGATGCTACTGAATTGTTGTGATTTTGTGTTGTTGGGTGACTGAATTGATTGAGTGATTATATGTTGGATTCTTGTAGAATTATACTGTTATTGGAATTCGATATCTATTTTTAATGATAGATGGTTAAATATTTATTGTTTATGCCTTATTGAAATATCATGCATATGGTACGTTCATTGGGGTTTGTGGGAAGTATTGTCGTAACTTGGTAACTTCAACCTGAATAATACCGTGAAGGAATTCAGTGTCGTCGGGATAGTCTTAGGCCTGAATAGTACCATGAAGGGATTCAGTGCAGTTTTAGACCTGAGTAGTACCGTGAAGGGACTCAGCGTAGTCTTAGACCTGAATAGTACCGTCAAGGAATTCAGTGTCTCTGACACTTCGGGGACCTAAAACAGTGGTATGTAGTTGTATCGGCTGGGCATTCATGCATGTATGCGGATTGTATATATAATTGATGTGTTATGTTATACATGTGTATTTAAGAAGTTGACCCTTGCCTGTGGTTCCTTCAATTGATGGTGGTAACCCAGACGCTGATGGACGTGGTGGAAATTCCGGCGACGACGACATCGTTGGAGGTGACCTTTGACTTTCGGCACACGAAAATTCCCTCGGTCTGGAGTTCAGCCCCACTTTGACCGAGATGTATATTCAGGAGGAGCGTCAGAGATTTTGCACGTAGGTGGACTGACGAGGATGCGAATGACACGGAAGAGGACCGCCAGAAGATTTGTGTAGTTGTGTAGTTGATGATGTCTATCTATTTTGTATATAGTTATGATTGTTGACCAGTCTGTCTGTTATTGCTAGACTTCAGTGGTAGTTATTGATTAGGTGTCGAGGTTATTACTTTTGGAGCAGCCCCCTGCGTGGGTAATTGTCGGGAGTACCTTAGGGGTATGACTACTCTTGTAGGGAATACTCTAGGTGTATTCCTGCTTGTGCATATCTATTTACTATTTTCTGTATGTAAAACTCTTCAACTAGCCATCTTTTGGAAGTTGTGTATATGTTTATATTCAGTAGTAATAGTCTTTTGCATCTAGAATTCTGCCATGTTTCGAAATTGCTGTGGATACTTTGATTGCATTTTACGAAAGACTTTTGTTTATAAAAAGAAAAAAAATTTACCGCAATTTCCAAAAGACAAGAAAAGTATCTCTTTACAAAACTTCATTGCATTATAGTTGTCCTAGTTTAGTAGCACTCCAGAAACAGGTCATTACACTCCGAGTGTCGATGCTCAATGGTCAGTGTGCATCTAAACAAATTCTTTAATATGGCTTTCTCACCGTAAGGAGCGCCTGGGATATGTTTTAAATAATCAATGCGGATCGACAATCAACTACGTTTCACTTTTGAAAAGGTGGAGGGAACTCAAAGTTTGAGTACTACACTAAGCATCCCATATACTCAAGTAATGCTCGGGTATTCTTCATCACACAGTAAATTGAGATGATGAGAAAAACCCCTTAGAGTTCAAACAGAGGACACTAGGTCCAGGTGTTCAACTGTGGAACGCTAATCTCAATCTTAGATCATAACTCTAGGCACATAATGCGGAACACTAGGCTCAATTCTTAGCTTGAGATACTAGGCATGCCATACGAAACACTAGATCCAATCCTTAATCAAGAACATGCGCATGCAAGTACAAAGTTAAGTCCCAGCACAGGACACATGGCCCATATGCTCAATAGGAACACTAGGTTCCCTATATTTTAATCTCTAAAAATCTCGATCTTTGAAATCTCTATCTCAGTTCCTGTGTCGCTTCTATGCACTTTGGTATCTGAAAATACTTTTTAATTCTTTGTCATCAAAACCCTAGTTGTGCTAAATAATATGTTAGGATAATTCCCAGGAAAGAAAGGTAGTGCGAACACTTTTAATAACCAAGTCTTTCCTAGCCAGAATTTTTCCACACACATTATCTAACTCAATCGTTTTCGCAATTTACAACGTTTACTCAAGTGCTTTTTCCTACTATTGTTCCATTGAAAATTCTTTGCAAGCTTTCACTAGTTGTACTAAAACCCTTACGCTTACTTTTAAGTCAAAATGCCCTTAACAATTTCCTTAAGAAATCATAACTCGACTTGTGAAATCGCATCGGATTTACCGCAGTAAATCGTTAAATCAATAACAGTCGATCAACGCATTATTATATTTTGCAATTTCCAATCAATATCAAATTCCAATTAAATCAAACATGATTTAAGTCAAACAGTACAAATTACTAATGTCACGCAAGGCTAAGAACATGCTACAGCATTTCAGACAGCATATAACAATTCAGTATGCTACAACATGCTACAGCATTTCAGACAGCACATAGGAATACTACAAGTGCTACCACACAATTAATCAAACAATCAAACCAAACAACACACAAGACGAAAAGCCCAAACTCAGTATGCAAGAATTTTCCTTACCTTGGTTGCTTTAACAATCCAAGCAAGGTAATTACAAACTATTGTCAAGTCAAAGCTCGCGCGAACCTTAAGCGCAAGCCTTAACAACACAAACTTAACACAATTAGAACCCGAAAATACAAATCCTAGAACCTGAGGACAGCCACGGTTTGGGTCCTTAGAAGCCTAAAAATTTTCTCTCTTAATCCCATTTGGATCACACCTAGTCATATATCATGAATCAAATTTAAACCATGCAAGTTTTCAAACTTTTCCAAACACCACACACTTAGAAAAATGCTTAAACCAAAAATACCAATTGGAATAGTATTTTACCACTTTGAATATTGTTTTCCCAACTTTTAACCACTTTTTAAAACACTAAAGCATGTCACAAAATTTTAGAAACAACTTTATTACAAGTTCAAAACAATTCTTGAAACATAAACCAGATCTTTTCCCAAAATCAAGCTTCTTTGAAAGGCTTTGCTAAATCAAATCATCAACCACTTTTTACAACTATTTTAGGCATAGAAATAAGTTAAGAACATGCCCCAAATTTCCTTTTAGGGCCACGGTTTTAAGCTTCAAATACAACTTCCATTTTTCAAACATTTTACTTCTAAATTACACAAACTTTGATACATCCAAACACCTTACCAAAACCAAACTTCTTTACCACTTTGAAACACTTACAACAAGTTTAAATTCCCTCAACATTGGTTCATAAGCCACCTTTTTAAAAGCTCCAAAGCAGCCCCAAATTTATTTTATTTCAAACCATTTTTCAAAGCTTTAAACATACAACAAATCTTTATATATTTAAAGTCCTAACCAAAACTAACTTGTTAAACATTTAACACACTTTAAAAAAAAATTAAAACATCATCAAAATCATCCATATAGGCCAAGGTTCCAGCCCAAAAATTAACCAAATTAATTTCACAAAAACTTGCTTAACATGCATATATGTCTAGATCTAAGTGTATTAGGCTAAAAACCCCAAAGATCTAACTCCAAAACAACTAAAACAAACCAAAACAAATCATTTGAAACAGCCCTTGGTTCGGCCTTGTAACACCCTGTTTTCGGAGCACTACTGTGCAACCCAATCTAATGCTGAAAACATTTGATGCTTATATGCTTTCAGTAAAAAGTACTCTTCTGTATTTCGCAATGGAAAATAGGAATGAATTTTGTTTTTTTTCCCTTTAAAACCCTTTTAAAAAATGAGACATAAAGTGTACTACAATTTTCTAAATGATGCAAAATTAGTCTTTTGCAAATATCAGAGTATGTGACATCACATTGAACATTCTCATAACATAAAACATAACATAATCATTTCGCACTAAGGTGAGGTTTTCTGAAAAGAGTAATTACAAAACAATGGGTAATCTTTTTTTTAGGAAAAAGAAAGGAGAGGGGCCTCGTTAAAACCTTTTGATGTAAAACCCTCCTTAGGGAAAAAATATCAAGAAGGAAAAAGAGTACCCCCGCCTAAATTTTATTTAAAAAAAAGAAAAAAGAGAAACAAATAAACATGGGGGACTAGGCCAAAACCCATAAACAAAAACAACCAAGAAACCAATAAGAAAGAAAAACCCACCTAAATAAAAAGAACTATAAAGGCAAAAATAGATGTTGACATGCACAGGCATCACTATAATGGGTAATCACGCAAATAACAACGACAATAACCTAAGCTAAGCTGGCCAACAACTATAACTCTTACTGAGAAACAGTTCAGCAAGGTTAAAACGCGAAGCACTCAGAGGAATCTTCCTCTACTGGCTCAATCTTCAACACTCCTGGAAAGACGGAACCGCAGTAGCTATGGAACTCCATCTGGAAGTGACATCCATAAGAATGTCCAATCCAACAACAGTGCAAGGGTAAATTCTTTGTCCACGAGTTTATCATAGACTATATCGCATGCAAACAATTTATATAGTACAACAACATCCCTTTATATACATATACATACTTAATAGACCGCACACATCATCATTGTATATCAAGCATTTGCATGTAAACAGACAAATCAACCAACAGATCAACAATCAAGTCACCACAATATCAAACAATTGCATGTGAGCAGACAGTTCTATCAACAGATCAATGATCAAGTCATCATAATATCAGATTCATCAAACAATTCATCACATATCATAAATGTGGTTAGCCATGCATGCCAATGCATTATGAACGAATTTGTGTATACACCTGCAGCTTTAAACAAGGTCATCCGTGATGAGGAACTTTATTTCCCAATGTCCGAATAAATTCCCCTATCAAGGGTATAGCCACACATTAGGCTTTGCTTCCAGACTGGCAATGAAGTGACAACTCGTCCTTTTGAAGTCCTTAAGACAATCAAACGCTCCGAGTGTCGATGCTCAATGGTCAGTATGCATCCAAACAAATTCTTTACTATGGCTCGCTCACCGTAAGGAGCGTCCTTGATATGTTTTAATTAATCAATGTGGATCGACGAGTCCTTACTCACTCAACTTAGTGAATTTTCAATTTCAACTTTACTTAGAGTTCAACGCAGGACACAAATTCCAGGTGTAAGTTTTTTGTTTGACGCGGCAATGCGTTTTTTTGTTGACTAAGAAAGTGATTGAATTAAATCAAGATAAAATTTAATTTAAGAATTAATATTTTATATTAATTCATGGTTCAAAATTCGTTGAATAATTCTTATGAATATTTGCAGTATTTTTGAATTACCGGGTAATTTTATCCGCAATAAAAATTTAAAACAAACTCCGATTTTGATGAAAATCGAAACGTAACTTATTGTGATGATGTTTGAGTATTTTCAATTATTTTTATTATTTATGATAAATTATTATCACGCGGTGATTTAATTTCTAAGTAAATTAATTTTCGCGATTTATCGGCGAACGAATAATTGTTAACGCGATTATTCGACGGCATAATTTTATGACACCAAAACTCTAGGATTAGGGGATAATCATGAGAGGGGAGATTAGGTGTCAAGACATGGTGATTAGATTAGAAATATCTTGCTTTATGGTGCTAGGTGTCAAGTTTCACATGGTTAATTAGGAGATACCTTTCCTAAGCTATTCCTAACCAAGTAAATTCCTTTTATTAAATTTTATTTTTCCTCCCCTATTTTCTTAGGATCAGCGTGATCCCCTCCCCATTCTCACTCACTTATTTATTTATTTTACTTGGTCACCAAGTTATGTAATGTAAGGTGTCACCTATCTAATTGTCCTAAAACAAATATCCTAGCCTTGATCTTATCTATTAGCCTAGTAATGGGATTAATATATTTTTTTTATTTCCCTTCCCCTTGAGAGAATCAGGCCGTAGCCTCCCATATGCCCCATTTTTCACTTTCCTTTCATTTCTTTTCATGAGTTTTAGTGTGGGTGAAAGGAAAAATTAAGCCAAGTTTCTATTCCCTACTTCCTCTTCTTTGTCCAGCCGAGGCATACCCCTCCCACCTCCAATCACTCATTTTATTTTTCTCCATGAATAAAAGCTGTAGCCCTTCCTTTTTATCATCCATTTACTCATTTTATTTTCTTTCTTGTTTATCTAAGTGGTGGAGAAAAGAAAGACCAAGCCATTCTCTTCCTTCCTTTTTATTTTCAGCCGTGGCTTCCTCTTCTTTTAACACCAGCAGATTTTTATTTTTCATCTCCTAAAAACTACTCTTATCTTGATCAAGCTATTGAGTGTAAGATAAATTCCTTCTCCTTTGGTTGTGATCAATGATGGATATGAACATCATATTCCTAATTCTTGGAACCCTAGGCGTGACCTAAGGGGGGAAAAGAGGAAAAAAGTGTGATCCTAGTAAATCAAGAAATAAATTGGTTTGCTTAGCTTCTTGATGTTGTTGTTGTTGTATTGAGTGATAGTTTTGGAATTAGCACATTGTTTGAGTTGTTTTTGTTGATGAAAAACCTATGCTTGAAAGAGGGATTTATGGTGAATACTTGGTGAATCATTTAACTGATAGATGATTCTTGTTTCTTAGTTATTATAATTACCATTGTTATTGTTGAAGTTGTTGAATTAAAAGAGTTAGTAGGTTTTTGTTGAAAACCCTTATTCTTGAGGGACTTGAAAAGTAATTTTGGATCTTGATTAAGCTTTCTCGTGAGTAATGGTTTGTTGTTTCGTAAAAATAATTCTCTATGTTACAGGGTTTTGGAAGTTTGCAAATTGTCCCCAATTTTTTTTTTGTGTAAGGACCGCGAGCCCTATAGTTTATGGGGAAGTAAAAAATTTATTGCAATCTTGTTTTTCATGGTGGTAATGATGTTTGATTGAGCTTTGGAAAATTTAGGAAAAGGTTTGATTTCATTTGGAATTGTTTTGAAGCTTCAAGGCTATGAAGCATATTGAGTAATTTGGGTTCCTTGAGACCCAAGAAAACCAAGTGGAGCTTTGCTCAAGTATTTGAGAAAAAGTGGTTAACTGGTGTTGTTTTATGCATTAAGTTTCAAGAAAGATGATTCTTAGTCCTAGAACCTTATCTTTGAAACAAGTATTTCACGTATGTAATTTAGTATTTCAAATTAAGTTTCTAATTGAAAGTGTTGGTTAGGAAAAGGGTTAAGTTTGAGAGCCTAAGGTTATAGAACTATGTTTTTAGAGTTGTGCTAAGTTTACTTTGTGTAGTAGGGTTGAGTGATCCGAGACCGTGCGGCGTAGAATCGAGGAGTACGTGGACGCGTGGCTTGGAGTTCGGTAAAGGCAACTTTAGATATTGTATAGGATTTAATTTTAATTCTTAAAGCGAAGAAGTCTGAAAACCTTAGGGTTCGAAGTGAGGGTCTCGTACCCCTTCATTTGTTTTATTGTCTGATATCTATACTGATTATTTAGTGGGCTTGTCTGTAAGAGGTTGGCAGTTGTCCCCAACCCCCCACACTTGTTTGCTTTTCCTCTTTGTTAACTCCATCGAATTGCAAAGGGATGAACTGTGTTTGGATGCTGATGTTTGAATGTGACATGATTTTTGATTTGATTGAATGGTGTTGTAGAGAGATTGCTGATTGAATAATTATTTAATATGAGATTGAATATCTATTTAATTATGCTTCTTTGAATTATCATATGAGTTGATTTATTCATTAGGGTTGTGGAAGTTTGGTCGTGACGTTTGTGAGCTTTGAGACGATTAACCTAGGGAGCTAGGATCCCCTAAAAAGCTACGACCGGTTTTTCGGTAGAGTTAGCTAGGCGTCGTAATGTCAAGGAACCTGAGCTGAATGTCCTAGGGTGAGTGGAGAGCCCAAGGCTATGGCTGGTATTCAGTGGATGGATCGGCATTACTTTTTAGAAATTTTAGGGAATGTTTTGGGAGAGAGTCTTGATTTGTATTATGGGGCATTTGTGCATTTTATTATCTCTTCCTCTATGTTTTGCTGTTTCTATGATTATTTGAGAAGTTGACCCTTTCTCGTGGTTCCTTCAACCGATGATGGCAACCAAGGCGATGGCGAAGACACTGGTGATATCGACGATGGCGACATCGCTAGAGATCGTGTTTGATTTCCCATACATCGAGGCACCCTCGGCGATGGAGTTCGACCCCATCTCCCGTTGAGTTTTATATACCGGGGACGTTGTGTAGACCTTCAGAGTTGACGGTTTGGTGCTGAGGCAGGAGACCTCTCGACGAACAGTCAGCTTTTCCATTAGGACGATGCAGGTGGTGGACGCTTGGCGTAGCATTCAGAGAGAGCAGATGATGCCAGCTTCATCTTCTTCACCGGAGGGATCTATTGATATTCTGAGGCATAGTACTACTCGTTATGCACCCATACCCAGAGGAATGAGGATCCAGAGGACTGCTCGAAAGAGCGTGATCAGACGTGGGACTGCAGGTGCTTCTTCCTCCCGAGCGGCAGCTACTCCGAGTTCTTTGGCAGAGTTTGAGCCTGAGGCAGAGCCGGCTTCCACCATGATTGTCAGGACCCCTACCCCATCGGGACATCTTTCACCTATTTGTGGAGAGTGCGGTGAGGTAGGGTGTAGCGTTGCAGGATTTCTTGATGAGGTGTTGGTAGAGGAGGACGTGCCAGAGGGTGTACCAACTACGGTACCTTTCATATACTTGATCGGCGAGGATACAGATGACCCGATGGAGGATGATGACGAGGAGGATCTGTTTGAGGATCCGGATAGCTACCTCTAGCTGCTATGACTGTCTGTCTGCTTGTTTGTATTTTGGTTGACTGTGTGGTCTGTTTATAGTGTACAGTTGCTAGTAGTGACTAGTCGAGCTTTTGATTATTGTCTTTTGTGTACAGCTGGGTAGACTGGTGGCATACTTTTGGAGCAGCCCCCTGCGTGGGTGTCTGCCAGGAGTAACCCCGGGGTATGATTGCTCTCATAAGGGTTTTCATACTTTAGGTATATTCTCTTGTACATATTCTGCACAGCTCATATTTTGTACGCACTGTTATGACTACCTTGTTTATATATATGTATATGTATTTTTAGTGCATTTGTCTTATGTCTAGATTGCATCATGTTTCTAAACGCTGTGACTACTCTGAGTGTGCTTTGCGGAAGAATTTATAAAAAAAAATGTACTGCTTTTCCAAAGGACACAAGAGTACAATTTAAAAAGTGTGTCGCATGTAGGGTTGATCCTAGACTCGTAGCGGTCCGAAAACGGGTCGTTACAGTGTGGGTGAGGATTTCTTTTTATTTTCTTGTCTATTTTCTTTCTTATTTAATTATATTTGTCTTGATTATGATATGAGCAAAAGGATCAAATGTTCCCCCAAATTTTTGAAATTAGTTTGGGGTTCTTGCTATTTGATGCTTAAATTTGTTATTGTTGTTGTTGATTTGAGTTTGAACAAAGAAAATTGTATTTTGAGAATCCTTGATGCTTGAAAGGCTATGATAGGAGCAAAGTATTTAGTGTAATGGTTTTGATTTGAAAACTTGGGATGTTGGAAAAGGAATTAGGTGTCGTATGATGTAGTTTTGTTGATTTGGAAATTTTACAATTTTTCCCTAATCTTTGGTGTTGTGACCGAGAGCTCTAAGGAGAAAAGGAAAGGAAATTTTTTTGTGTTCTTGGACTTGAATTATGTGTATTTAGTTGTTGTTAAAGTTTTGGAAATTTTGGATAAGTTTAATTAAGTTTTAGTATTTGGTTAGGCAATTTGAGACAATGAAACACTAAGGTTGAAGGGAATCTTTGTATCCCTAAACCAAAGTGGAGTCTTGACTATTTTGTATTAATAAGTATTTGATTTAGTATTGTTGTCTTGTGTTTGATTAAGAAAAAGAGTTGATTTTTGAATCCTTGAACTTGAATCAAGTTATGATAGGAAAAGAATTTTTAGGGATTTGAAGTTTTGTGTTGCTTTATTTAAAGTTGTAAGAAAAGGTTTTAGTATATTTGTTGTTTAGTTGATTTGGTGTTTTAAGGCCATGAAACACCCAATGTTTAAAGGAATCTTTGTGATTCTTGAACAAGGTGGAGGCTTGGAAATGATTTTACTGTTGAAACCTTTTAATTTTAGTGTTAGTTTTGGTTGCTACAAAAGATTTGAAAGTTAGGAAATTTTTTTAGAGATTGTTGGTTGTAAGACCGGGGGGGAGTATTTTGTGAAATTTTTACTTGATTAATATGTTAGGAGTTGATTATTAATTTTAGAAGTTTAGTAAGTGCTTTGTTTTTGAAAGAAAATTATTTTGTGTCCTTAACTTAAATTAATTGTGTTAGGTTGTTGTTTAAGTTTGGGAAATCTTAGAAAAAAGTCTGATTGGGTATGAAAGTTGCTTGGCTTTAACACAATGAGACACTTAGGTGAAATGGATTCTTTGTGATCCTAAAACCAAGTTGAGCCTTGATCAAGTATGGTTATGAAAAGAAATTTGGTTTTAGTATTGTTTCATGTTTCAAAAACAAAAGAAAAGAAATTTTAGTCTTTAAAATATTTAATTTCCAACTTTATGTATTAGTTCAAGTATGTGTATTTTTATTAAAAAGATTCTTGGGATTGATAAACTAGGGGTTAGAATTGAACCAAACCTAGGGAATCATTTGAGTGAACTAGAATTGTGCTACGTTTAGTGTGTGTTGTTTAGGACTTGAGGATTTGAGTACGTGCGGAGTAGGACGGTGACGTGCTTTGACACGTGAGCTGTTAATCTTTGGTAAGGGCACTTCACATTATATGTGTTTATGTTTTGTATAGTAAGTGTAAGGGCTACTTCTAGATATACATAGAGTTTTAATATTTATATACTGAAATGGGGACTGTGTTATATGGTTATGTTTGCAGAAAATCGATACGTGAATGCAAATTGGTTGGATTTTTGTATTGATTATATGATATGTTGCATGTATGCTTCGATCATGTGGTTATGTATACTGTTGGGTTAGTGCTGGTTAATTGAATATTTATTTGATTATGCCATATTGGAATATCATACGCATTTGATATGTTCATGGGAGTAGGCGAAATGCATTGTCATGCATTATGGTAACTTCGACCTGAATATCCTAGGGTGAATGATTGCCCTAAGGCCAAGGCTAGAGTTCAGGGGCGTTGTTCGTTTAACCCTTAGCGTGGAATAGTATCGCACTGGGGACGAGCCATGGCGTACCAACGATTGACCATTACAGGGTATTCTGAAATCATAAACAGTGGCATGTAGTCGCATTTGCAAAACATTTATGCATTCTTATTGAATTGTATATTATGTTGTACAGTGTTATTTGTTTTTATTTAAGAAGTTGACCCTTGCTGTAACACCTGAGGACGAGATCGACATCGTATTAGGACGACGTATCGAGACCTCGACCAAGACCTTGTGTCGAGATCCCGTGACTAGATCGTTTGCCGAGATCATTTGTCGAGCTGATGAGACCACGTGCACTAGGCTGGCGAGCCGAGGAGGTCGCGTGTCGAGTTGATGAAAGTCGTCATCGAGCTGATGAGGACGCATGCCGAGCTGAGGAGACCGCGTTCACGAACTCGTGTTAGAACCTTGTACGTTTGCACGAGCACTCTTGTCGACATCGTGTCGAGATGATACCTCGTATTCTTTCGAACGTTATTCAGCGTTATTATTATATTGTTTGTAATTATTACATTGTCGCTTGCCGCTGACCGAAGCAGTAGAGGGTATTATGAGAGGAACGAGTTAACGGGTAGATGATTGATGGGATTGGCATCTTATAGCTGGAGTTACGTTTATACCCCTTTCTCGCCACCGTATACCACGACCGATTCCTCACACTCATTTCTCTTTTCTTCTTTCTTCTTCCTCCCTTCTGTTGTGTGTTCCGTTGTTTTCTTCAAAAACTGTCCATGGACGAAACCGTGAGTTCCATTGAGATTCTGCACAAGCTTTCTTCATCAATCTTGTTCATCATCAACTTCTCGACCCATATCTCGTCGATCGACCATCACCGCTGAGGTATGAAGAACAGATTTTTATCTTCTTCGTACTCTTTGTTTAGCGCTAATTCTTCTTCCATTTTTAACCGGTTTATGCTTCCAAATCATATCAAATTGATGGGTTTTCTTATTCACGATATTACCTATCTTTTTAACCGATTAATTGGGCTTGTAAAACAAAATTTCTTTCTCTGATTTCTGCAATCGGCAGTGCCCAGAAACCTCCATTTTTGGTTCGTTTCGATTTCTTGTTTTTCATTCGTTGTTTACGGTTATTGTTGTTGTCGATCTATCATTGAAGCATCGGATAACTTTTTCATGAAATTTTGATCGAAATCCCTAACTTTGTGTTAGAGGAAAAATATATTTCAGTTCTTGAGTTTTATATTTTTACGGGTTGTGGTTGAGTTTGGGAAGAGAGCTAGATGTATTGGAACCCATAGATCGATCCGAGTTGTGTTTGTTTTAGGAAGTCGATTCCCAGAGATCGAGTGAATTCAGATCAAGGTGTACGGAAAGCGAATCCAAGGACACTAAGCGGAATCCGGATCGAGAACTGTGTCGAGGTCGGTCGAGAAGAAGTGCGTGTCGAGATCGAGTAAGAGAAGTCGTTGTCGAGCTCTTTGAAGACAGCTGTGTCGAGGTCGTTGTCGAGCAGCATTAACTTGGAGTTCGGTAAGGGCGCTTCACATTAATATTTTCATAGTATGTAAGGGCAACTCCTAGAAATCTCTAAGGCTTTATTTTATAAGTCCTTAAGTAAGAGCATTTCATATTCTACGTGGTTATGTTATTGTGTATTTCCTGATTTGTGTCGAGCTGAAATGTTGTGATATGATTGAGTTTTTGCATGTATTTAATGTGATTGAATATATGTCGTGAATTGTGTATTGCATGTTGAATTGCGTTTCTTCATGTCGAGCTTGCTCTTTTATTTGACATGCGGTTGAATATCTTGTGTTTAACTCTTTGAATATCGTATGCGGCGAATTGTTCATCGAGTGAGCGAGCTAGGTGAGTCGTATGACGTTTTTGAGCCGTGACCCGGATAACTGAGGGTGCTAGGTCCCCTTTTTGTTTACGGGAGATTGACTAGACGTCGCCACGCTACGGGACCTGAGTTGACTGTCCTAGGGAGGCGAGATCCCAAGGCTTCGCTGGACTTTCCGACATACCTGATGCGGCGTGTGCATTCGGAAAATTGCCGAGTCGAGAGAAAATGGATTTGTGAGTTGTGTCGAGTTTAGAGTGAGATGGTCGAGTCACGTCGGTGAATGTTATACTTTGTTGTTTGCTTATATCTTTTATGTCGAGCTTATCTTGAATTGTTGAGAAGTTGACCCTTTCCCGTGGTGCCTTCAATCCATGACGGGTACCCGAGGCGATGTCGAGGGCGAGGAACTCGGCGACAAGAGACGATGCCGAGGAAGAGCTCGACGAGGACCCGAGTGACGACCTCTATCTGTCGTGATTGTTTATTTGTTGGATGTTTGTTTTTCTGAGGACTGTACTTCGTTTTTCTTTTGTGTTCGAGGTTGTGACGGTTTAGGCGGTGTTGTTTTGTTGATATAGGGTAGCCTGGTGGTCTTACTTTTGGAGCTCCCCCGTGCGTGGGAGTCTGCCGGAAGTACCCCCAGGGTATGATTACTCTTTTGAAGTTGTCGTACCTTAGGTGTATTTTCTTTGCACATTTGCTACTCTGTATTTTGTATACATTATTATTTCGAGTGATATATATATGTATGTTATGCATGTATGTTTTATTAGAATTTAAGTCTTGTGTCTTAGTTGCACCATGTTTCGAAAAGCTGTAATTACTCTGATGTGCACGAGTTGGTTTTATAAAAAAAAACATATCGTATTTTTAAAAAGGCACAAGAGTTTTGTTTTTAAAACACATCTCATATAGGTTTATGTTGAGCTTGGTGTGTTGAGCTCGGTAACTCGAGCTCGGTATATTGAGCTCGGTAGCGGTCCGGAAACGGGTCGTTACACTTGCCCATGGTTCTTTCAATCAATGATTGTAACCCAGATCATGAAGACTACAGGGTATTCAAGGTTGCTGACAAGCGTAGCTGAGGATAGTCCTATCTGGCTATCTGCCTTTTGTGTTTGGTTGAAGCTTACTAGAGGACTAGTAAGTGTTGTAGTGTGTCGACCAGCTATAGGGTGTGTTGTACTAATTACAGTGTTGTAATAAATGTATCATGTTTTCAAGACTTGAATTGTCAGGTGTGCAATGATTGAATAAATTTATGAGTATGGTTCTTGTGGTTTTATTTTGGTGACTTTATTCATTCAGTATCATGTTTCTAAAATCGATGTAGTATGTCTTTTGTGTACAGTGGTCGTGACCAGTTGGGCCGGGTGATGTTTTGTTATTACAGGGTAGACTGGTGGTTCCACTTTTGGAGCAGCCCCCTGCGTGGGTGTCTGCCGGAAGTACCCCCAGGGTATGATTGCTCTCTTGAAGGTCGTCATACCATAGGTGTATTTCTTTGTACATTCACTACTCTGTATTTTGCATACACTATCATTCCGACTTGTATATATATATATTATCTATGTATGTTTTATTTAGGATTTAAGTCTTGTGTCTTAGTTGCATCATGTTTCGAAAAGCTGTAATTACTCTGATGTGCATTAGCGGGAATAATAAAAAAAAAAAGGTACCGTTTTAAAACGCGTCGCATACAGTTTTAGTGTAGCTCGGTAGCGGTCCGGAAACGGGTCGTTACAAAGGTGGTATCAGAGCAGTTCGGTTCTGACCGGGCTGTGAATAGGAAATTTGGACTGGTCACTGTGTCGGGATATGTGTGTCGGGTACATAGTTGTACTACATTGATTCTTTGTTTGATTAAGTGAAGCACTTATTGCTTGAAAAATTGTTTGAATTGTTTCTTGATTGAAACAAAGTGTGTCTTAACACATCCTTGTTGTGAGATTCAGCGGGTTTTGAACTTTGTGGAATCTAATGCCACCTCGTAGGGATCTGACTTGTACACTGAACGTCGACATGGAACGAGCAATTCAAGCTATGGCCAGAGATGGCGGCGCCATGGCTCAAGAATCGCCATCGCAACCCAGCTGATCTAACGCGATGGCTCAACAGATGCCAGCGTTAACCCAAAGAAACTTGCAAAGAACAACAGAGAGCAGAGCTTTAATGCAGAGGCGAGAGGATTAGCTGACTTTCGTAAGCAGACCCACCGAAGTTCTACGGCGAGCCAAACCCGGATAAAGCTGATCTTTGGATGCAGGAGATAGAGAAGATCTTCGAGGCACTTCATTGCCCGAACAACGTGAAGGTCGACTCGCCACCTACTTCTTTGGGAGGCGAGTATTGGTGGAAGGGAGTGAAGCAAGCGATAAGCGGAACGTCACGAAATAACGTGGGAGCTTTTTCGTGGAAGGTTCTTGGACAAATACTTCCCAGATACTGCACGAGCTGAGAAGGAGCAAGAGTTTCTTCAACTACAACAAGGCGGTATGACAGTGTCCGAGTATGCAACCAAGTTTGAGTCACTGGCGAGGTATTTCAGTCCATTTCGTGACCGAGCTGACCAAGGATGGTTAAATGAGAGGTTCCAACGAGGATTGAGATTTGACATTCAGAAGTCGGTGGTGTCATTGAGGATCAGGAATCTACAGGAGTTGATAGATCGTTGTGTCGAGGTAGAGGGTGTAAGAAGCCACAAGAAGAAACCGTTGTATGCGGACCGATGAGACCCCAGAGTGCGGGGCAGAGGTTTGCACAGAAGGGGAAACAACTGCAGAGGAAGCCTTACAACCGACCTCAGGGGAACAACAACAGGGGACAATATCGTCCCATGACCCAGGAAGCGAAGTGGAGGTCGGTGGCGTAGAAGTGATTTGTTTCCGTTGTGGAAAGTCGTGACATTATGCAAATAATCGTACTCGGAAGGAGGATGTGTGCTACAACTGTAAGAAGCCAGGGTATTTTGCCAAGGATTCTCCCACACCTAAAGCTGAACCGGCAATGCTTGCGGCAAAGGCCAAAGGGAAGCGCCAAACAGCAAAAGGCAGAGTCTTCTGCATGGCGGCGAGGAAGCGAGCAAGGCGATGATCTTATCAAGGCGAATGTGAGATAGAGGGTAAATCCTTATCCGTACTCTTTGATTCGGCGCAACCCATTCCTTTATTTCCTCGGATTGTGTGGACCATTTGAAATTATTGTGGCCTTTGCAGTTCAAATTGGTAGTTACAACCCCATTGCTAAAACCTTAGTCACAAACACCGCATGTCTTAATTGTGTAGTGGTTATTCGTGAGTAGAAGGTTTGTGGTCAATTTGGTTTGTTTGCCTCTTAAAGGCTTAGATGTCATCCTCGGGATGGATTGGTTGTCACACCACCATGTCCTCTTGGATCAGTGCCAGTAAAGCTGTAATTTTCCCGGACCTTGGAGTCTCCAATTATCTTTCATCAGCGTATTGGAGTTTCTTTGCAGAAGGAACTAGGGAATACATGTATCCGCTAGTTCAAGTTTCCCAAAGAAATCGAAGTGAAGAATGTTCCGGTGGTGTGTGACTTTGTGGGCGTTTTCAGAAGGCGTGCCAGGGTTACCACCGGTCACGGAGGTCGAAGTTCTCCATCGATTTGATTCGAGAACAGACCGATTTCCAAAGCGCCATCTGGATGTCCCCTATCGAGATGAAAGAAGCGAAGTCCCAGTTGAGCATTTGGAGTCAAAGCAATTCATACGACCAGCCGTGTCACCGTGGGGAGCTCCGGTGTTGTTGGTCAAGAAGGATGGACGATCAAGACTGTGCGTGGACTACCGCAAGCTCAACAAGGTTACTGTGAAGAACCGGTATCCGTTACCGCGTATTGACGATCTGATGGATCAATTACGTGGAGCTGCAATATTTTCCAAGATATATTTGAAGTCGGGTTATCATCAGATTCGCGTGAAGAAGGAAGATGTCCCAAAGCGACTTTCAGACCGGATCTGGTCACTACGAGTACTTGGTGATGCCGTTTGGGTGACAAATGCGCCAACAAAGTGTTTATGGATTACATGAACATGATTTTCCATTCGTTTTGGATCAGTTTGTAGTAGTGTTCATCGGCGACATATTGATCTACTCGAAGAGCGAGAGAAAGAGCGAAGGGCACTTACGCCGAGTATTGCAGATATTACGAGAGAAGCAACTCTATGCCAACCTGTCAAAGTGTGAATTTTGGCTCGAAGAGGTGAATTTTCTTGGTCATGTGATTTCCAAAGAAGGAATAGTTGTGGATCCAACTAAGATTGAAGTTGTGCTAGCGTGGGAACAGCCGAAGACAGTCACTGATATCAGGAGCTTTGTTGGCTTAGCAGGCTATTATCGGAGATTCATTGAAGGTTTTTCGAAGATTGTCGCGCCTCTTACACGACTCACGAGGAAGGATCAACCTTTTGCCTGGACCGAGGAGTGTGAATCCAGTTTTCAAAGACTGAAGGAGCTTTTGAC
This sequence comes from Calophaca sinica, assembly GCA_037113605.1. NCBI lineage: Eukaryota > Viridiplantae > Streptophyta > Magnoliopsida > Fabales > Fabaceae > Calophaca > Calophaca sinica. The sequence goes on from CM073735.1 coordinate 85,644,932, forward strand.
AATAGCGCCTGTGTTGATTTTGCCTCAACCAGAAGAGCCTTACGAGGATTATTGTGATGCGTCACACCAGGGATTGGGGTGCGTCGTCTGACACCGTAAAGTGGTAGCGTATGCTTCAAGACAACTTAAGATTCACGAGAGGAACTACCCTACTCACGATTTGGAGTCGCATCGGTGGTTTCTTGGCGAAGATATGGAGGCACTACCTTTATGGGAGCACTCTCTCGCTTTCAGCGATCACAAGAGTTTGAAGTACTGCTCGATCGAAAGAGCTCAACATGCGTCGTGCCAGATGGACAGAATTTCTCAAGGACTACGACTTTACGTTGGAATATCATCCAGGAAAGGCTAATATAGTAGCGAATGCGTTGAGTAGGAAGAGCGTTTTAGCTTCAAAGAATGATGATCAAGGAGTTGGAGATGCTCGAGAAGTTCCAGATTTAAAGTTGAATGTGGAAGTTTCACCGGGAAGTCGAGATTTGGTATGCTTACCATTTCTATGTATTGTTGGGCGAGATCGAGAGACCAGCGGGTGCGACAAGCTTCGCAGAAGAATCTGATTGATAAGCGCAAGAAGCGGCGAATTCAAAGTCGGAGCGGACAACATTTTAAGGTGCAATGGTAAGTGTGTGTACCTAACGTAGCGGGTGAGAAAGTTAATACTTGATGAAGCGCGCATAAGAGCAATTTTAGTATTCATCCAGGAGTTACGAAATGTATCAAGACTTGAAGAAGCATTTTTGGTGGTCCTAATGAAGAAGCAAGTGGTCGAGTACGTAACCGTGTTTAACGTGTCGAAGCGAAGGTGGAGCACCAACAACCGGCGGAATGCTACAATCGCTGACGCGTATCGGTATGAAAGTGGGACAAGATCTCCATGGATTTCGTTGTAGGTTTGCCGAAGACGCAGAAGAAGAATGATTCGATTTGGGTGATCGTCGACCGATTGACCAAATCTGCTCATTTCTTACCGGTGGTCGACGCACAACGTGGAAAAGGCGACCGAGATTTACATCGCGGAGATAGTGCGACTACATGGTATACCCTCTTCAATCGTGTCGGACCGAGATCCGAAGTTCACATCTCATTTTGGAGGTAATTGCAAGAAGCGATGGGAACCGAGCTCAAGCTTAGCTTCGGCATATCATCCCCAAACCGACGGTCGGCGAGAGAACGATCCAATCGCGAAGATTTGTTGCGAGCGTGTACATTAGATCACCGAGGAAGTTGGGACGATGTCTTACCATTGGTGGAGTTCACCTACAATAACAGTTTCCATGCGAGTATTGGAATGGCACCTTTTGAAGCACTGTATGGACGCAAGTGTCAGACGCCTCTTTGTTGGTACCAGGATGGCGAGAGTTCTATTGTGGGACCAGATATGGTCCAGCAGACTACTGAGAAGATCCGTTTGATCAGAGATAGGATGCGAACATCTCAAAGCCGACAGAAGAGTTATGCCGACCAAGGACGTCGACCGCTAGAGTTCGAAGAAGGAGAGCATGTATTTCTTAGAGTCACCCCCACTACTGGAGTTGGTCGAGCGATCAAGTCCAAGAAACTTACCCCTAAATTTATTGGACCTTACCAGATTCTTCGTCGTATCGGTCGGTGGCATATCGGTGCCCTACCACCGCTTCCCGTCAAACATTCATGACGTCTTTCACGTCTCACGATTCGCGGAGATATATTTCGACCCTCTCATGTCATCGAACCGGATGTGATTCAACCGAGGAACGACTTATCCTTCAAGCATCACCGCGAAGGATCGTTGATCGGAAAGCCAAACATTCGATGAACAAAGAGATCCAACTTGTCAAAGTTGTGTGGGATCGTAAACCGGAGATGCGACTTAGGGAATTGGAAGAGAAGATGAAGACTCGATTACTGAACTTTTCGCGGTAAGTATCTTATTTGCAATTTCGAGGACGAAATTTTTTAGAGGAGAGTATTGTAACACCTGATGAAGAGATCGACCACGTGCACGAGCCGAGGTCGCGTCTGCAGTGAGGAGGTCGTATCTTGGTGAGGTCGCGTCTGAGAGAGACCGCGTGCACTAGTCAGCCGAAATGAGGAGACCGCGTGCACTAGTCTTGCCGAAATGAGGAGATCGCGTGCATTAGGCTGAGGTCGCGTCTGCTTAGGAGACCGAGTGCACGAGCTCGTGATAGAGCCTTGTCGCTGCACAAGCACCCTGGTCGACCTCGTCGAGACTGTAACACTCGTATTTTTACGAACGTTATTTAGTGATTAATTAGTATTATATGTCACTTATTTATGGTTTTCTTTTAATTAATTATTGTTGAGTGTTAATTAAGGGAGAAAGGACCATAATGCCCCTTCCTTCACCAGTTAAATATCACGATCAGTTCCCTCAAACCCTCACTTTCTCTTTTCTTCTTTCTTCTTCCTTCTTCTCTAAGTTTCCTCTTCCTCTCCAAACCTCCATTGAAGAACCTTGAGTTTCATTGAGCTTCTGCATAAACTTTCTTCATCAACCTTGTTTCTTATCATCTCCTCTACCTATATCATTGTAACGACCCGTTTCCGGACCGCTACCGAGCTACACTAAACCTGTATGCGATGCGTTTTAAATATGAACTCTTGTGCCTGGTATGAGAAATGCGGTATTTTTTTTTTTTAAATAAGAAGAATGATTCCCGCATACGCACCCAGAGTCATTACAGCTTTTCGAAGCATGGTGCAACTAAGACACAAGACTTAATTCCTAAATAAAACATACAGGCATAATATATAAATATACAAGTCGGAATGATAGTGTATGCAAAATACTGAGTAGTGAATGTACAAAGAAATACACCTACGGTATGACGACCTTCAAGAGAACAATCATACCTTGGGGATACTTCCGGTAGACACCCACGCAGGGGGCTGCTCCAAAAGTAAACCACCAGTCTACCCTGAGCTCAAAATAATAACTGCCCGACTGGTCACGACATACTATTCCAAAAGAGACACAACTACAGTCATCCATAAGATATATATAACAGTTATCAAAAAGGAAATATCACACAACAGTCAACTATTCGCAACACACTACAGTCCATCACGACAAATAGAAGTCATCGCTCGGATCCTCGAAGAGTTCCTTCTCATCGCCATTATTTGTCGGGTCCTCGCATCCTTGCCACCACTGGGTAACCATCATTGATTGAAGGCACCACGGGAAAGGTCAACTTCTCAACAAATCAAGATAATCAAGGCATAAAGAAATAAGCCAAACAACAATGTATAACATTCACCAAACGTGACTCAACCATCTCACTCTAAACTCGACTAACTCGCTATCCATTTTCTCTCGACTGACAATTATTCCTAATGCACACGCCGTACAGATCTTTGGAAAGTCCAGCCGAAGCCTTGGGATCTTCGCTCTCCCTAGGGCCGATCGACTCAGGTCCCATAGCGTGGCGGCGGCTTAGAAGTCCCCATAAGCGGAAAAAGGGACCTAGCACCCTCTCCGCTTATCCGGTCGCAACTTCAAACGCCAACGACTCGCTAAGCTCTCTCACTCAATGAACAATTAGCGCATACGATATTCAAAGAGTTATACGCAAGATATTCAACCGCATGTCAAATAAAAAGAGCGTGCTCAACATGAAGAAACGCAATTCAATCATTTAAGCAATAAAAACACCTGCATGAAGAAACGCAATTCAACAGCAACACGCAATTCGCAGCATATATTCAATCTCATATCAAATAATGCATAACTCAATCATATCACAACATTACATACTTGACACGCAAATCAAGGAATCCATCCCTCTGCAACTCAATGGAATTAACAGAGAGGTACAAACAAGTGGGGGGTTGGGTTCAGCAGACCAACCACAAAGTTTTCACCCACGAATGACTCGGAATATGTTCGACCGCACGACAACAAAACGAAGGGGTTCGAAGACCCTGACTTCGAACTCGTAGAGTTCTCAGACTTCTTCGTATTTAAATAAAGCAATTTAAATAGTAAAACAAGAATTTAAGCATCTCTAAAAATTGTCCTTACACAGGGACATAAAATAAAATCCTAGAATGTCTAGAAGTGCCCTTACCTCTTGCCGCCGCTAACGCCGCTCCAACGTCCTTAAGTCCACGTCGCTCATATTCCTCGGTTTCCGCTCATACGACCTCGGGTCACTTGAGCCTAACACCACGAACAACTTAGCACAATCTATAATTCTATCTAACTTAAGCTCTCAACTAAGCCCTCTTTCTAACCAATAAACCACTCAAGCATTTACATCATTAACTACTTGAAAAGAAATAAGGTTTTAAAACCAAAACACTTCTTGAAAATTAACTTATCACATAACAATTTAGAAATCTCAACTTACTTGAAAAGTAAAGTTTTTGAAACTAAAAATCTTTCTTGAACCTCAAAGCAAGATCATGCAAATAACCATTTTCATAAATTTCAAGGTCTAAACACATATTCATACAAGCATTTATACAAATTAGCAAACCAAGATTTATTTTCCAATTCCTCCATGGCCTCACGGCCTCAGCCTCTTTTTCTTTCAAAAAAAAAACATTTGCAAACACTTCTTTTTATAATTACATCAATTCCAAGTCATTTTCAAATACACTTCAAGCATCAAAACATCAAGACAACACTAAACATAACTTAAGCACATTTAAGGACATGGTTTAATACAGTTTCCAACAACAAGTTAGTTCCATTTCTATAGCCTTTTTCCTTTCAAAAACAAGTCATGCTCAAAGCCAATTTACAAGTTTCCTAGTTCACTTACTTAAAAACAATTCCAAAACAAGAGTTCCTAAAGAGTTCTTTCAATTAGGCCAATTTCAAAAGTCTCCAAAAACATTTAAATCATGCCAATAATCATGCTAAGAATTTAAAGACAACATGATCAAGTCCTACATTCCATTCTAATCCTTCAAGAATCACTTTTGCACAAAACATAAATTAACTTTTATACTTAAACTTGCATCACTACTCCAATAGCAACTAAATCACCCAAAACATTTTTCACAAAACAACAATCATTTTCCACGACAAGCCCATTCCACTCCCAACTTCAATTAACCCTCTTTTTGAAGAATAGTTTTCTATTAAAAAGAATACCCAAGAATGCTCTAGTTACAAAACTATTAACCAATACAACAACACAACATTAAATAGGCTAAGAATAACAATTGATTTCACAAAATCACAGCCCAATTAATTCAATTACTATAAGCTAGGAGATACAAAACAATTTTTCTCAACTAAATTAGTGCCCTTTTTCACAATTCTTTTCAATTATGCTTGAAAGCCATAAAGTAATAAATCATATACAATCATGTTGGAAATTCAAAGAATAAAAATGATCATTTCCCTACATGTCATTCTAGTTCCTCAATAAACAATTTTTACAGATACATAAGCTAACACCTATACTAATTCATGCATATCAAGTCCAATAACCTTAGAATTAATCTAAACATGTGATCAAATACTTAAACACCTAAACTAACATCAAAACCACATAATTTCCATGATTCAAGAATAGGTAAATGTTTAAAATTGCAAGTTACATAAGCAAATTACAAACTATGACCTTAATAAACATCAAACCACTTCCAATAACACCAAACAACATCAAATAGTTGATTTAAATTAGGATCACAACCTTTCCCCTTTCTCAAGCCTAGGGTTTTCGCCTTGGAGAGGTAAAATGGTGCTCATCTCCTAACAATCATGAATCAACATACAAACAACAACCAAAACAACAATTATCGTGACATAAAGCAACAAAATCAAGAATAAATAAAAAAACATAGGGCTGTTGGCGCTGATATGAACAAGTGTTTTGGGGAAGAAAAATTTGATTTTTCCTTACTTGGATAGTTGGATGAAGATGATGAAGTAGAAGAAGAACTAGGAGCAAGAAGTGTTGCAATTTGGAGATGAAATGAAGCTAGAAACCTTAATGAAGCTTGGAACTATGGAGGACATGTAAGCTTCTCTCTAGGCATGAAGAAGATGAAGATGATGGGTTTAGAGAGTGGGGTGTTCTACTGAATCAATAAGGAAAGGAAGGAAGAAATAAAATGAGGAGTAAGATGGGAGGTGGTTCACGCCAAGGAGAAGAAAGGGTGGGAGTCATGGAAGTACCTTGTTTCTCACTCAAGGCAAGGTGAGAAGATGAAGGTGAAGTGAATATTGGGGATGGGGTTGTGGTCGCAGACTGTTCTCCAAATAGGGAGGGATTACTATTGTATACAACAATTAATAAAAAGGAAAGATTAAATAGACTTTCACTTGGCCTAAGGGAAAAAAAACATTTAATGGAAATAAAAATGAATGAGTAAAAGAAGGGGAGGGGAGACTCACGCTGGTCAGCAAAAAGGAATGATAAAAAAAAATAATCAAAAGAAATTTTACTTGGTTCAAAACAATTGTGTGGTTTTCCATATCTTAAGCAATAAGACCATGCTTGTCATAAAAAAACAATCAAAAGGTGACACCTACACCAAAGCCCATACTTCCCTTACCCACTCTAATCTCATCTAATCTCACTCTCTCATAGCTACCCTCTAATCTAGAGTCTTAAAATCTAAAAACGCGGTGACGAGAAATAAAAACCGAATTGTTTCTCGGAAAAATCCTTAAAATTAACTCGCGAGGAATTAATTCTCCAGTGATAATATTATATTATAAAAATAATAATAAAAAAACAATCACTTCAAAACACTCAAAATAGGTTACGATTCGATTTTCATCGAAATCGGGCTCGTTTAAATTTTATTCATGATAAAAACTACCCTGATTTGAAACGCGATTTAAATTTCAATAGAACATTTCGACAACATTCAAACCATGAATTAATATTAAAATATTAATTCTCAATTTATTTTAGCTCTTGATTCAATTAAATCACTTTCTTAGGAAACAAGTAATTACTTTATTAAAGCATAATTACAACAAAATATACTAATTAACGCTAATTAACGATCGTAAAAATACAAGTGTTACAGTCTCGGCACGAGGTCGATCAGGGTGCTTGTGCACGCGGTCTCCTCAGCTCGACATACGACGTCCTCAGCTCGGTACGCGACCTCATCAGCTCGACATATGACCTCGGCACGCGATCTCGGCACGGGATCTCGACACGAGGTCTTGGTACGAGGTCTCGACACGAGGTCGATCTCGTCATCAGGTGTTACAATCATCATCTCGATCATCATTTGAGGTATGAAAAACAGAATTTCCTCTCCCTTCATGCTACTGTTTAGCGCCACTTCCTCCTTCCATTTTAGCTAGTTCTATGCTTCCAAATCATGTCATATCGATAGGTTTTCTTCTTCATGACATTACCTACCTTTCTAACCATTTATTTGAGCTTGAAAAACAAATTGTTTCCTCTGATTTCTACAGGAGGTAGCGCCCAAAACCCTAACCACTTGGCTTGCTTTGATTTCTTGTTCTATGTTGTTGTATGTTGCTTCTGGTTGTTGTTTGTTGTTGATTTATCTGTTGTAGCATCATATAACCTCTTTCATGAGCATTTGATCAAAAACCTAACCTTGAGAAAAAGGGAAAATATGTTTAATCTTGCTTGAATCATGCATGAGATATGTTATTGTGTTATAGTGATTATTTAGGTGCTAATAGCATGGCTAGTTTAATTTAATCAAGTGCAACAGGTTAGTTTTGGATCTTTCCTATTCTTGAGTCTTAAGAAACTTGCTATTTAATTGTCTAATTAGGTGTGAAGTATGTGATTATGTGTTTAATATGATTTTAGGACTTATTAGGATTAAGTTGCCTGATTAGTTTAGTGTTAGATAAGTTTTTGTGCAAAAATGGATTTTTGAGGGACCAAAATGGCATGTAGGGAAATTGATTTTTTTATGATTTAAACTTTAACACAATTGGTTATGGTCTTATTTTAATTGTTGGACCCTGAGGAAAATATTTTTTAAGAAAACATAAACTTAGATTTTTATTAATTTGTGCTTAATATGCTACTTGATTTTAAGCTTGAATTAGTATTTAGGAAAAATGGCCTTGTATGGTGATATGTATGAAAGAAGTTTTTAATAAAATTTTAGAGAAAAGGAATTAATTTGTAATGCTGGAATTCTTGTGGTATTTGTCTAAGTTCTTGAGTTTTAATGCTTGCTTGGATTGTAGTTAAGATTGGATATGAGAGCTAAGTGCTATTAGAAAACCCATAGATAGTACTAAGTTGTCTTTGGTATTAGGAATTGTGATTCAGAGATCGTGCGACGCAGGTCGAGGTGTACGGGAGAGCGAACCCAAGGACGTGGGAGCAGTGGGATCCAGATTGAGGACGGTACGTGTCGAGGTAGATTGAGAACCGTACGTGTCGAGGTCGTTGTCGAGCTCGATTGAGGACAGCACGTAGACGCCGAGCTTGGAGTTCGGTAAGGGCACTTCTAGACATTTAGGATTCATTTTCATGTCCCTGTGTAAGGACAACTTTGGATATGCTTAAGCTATTGTTTTGTTATTTAAATTGCTTTATTTAAATACGAAGAAGTCGGAGAACTCTACGAGTTTGAAGTTAGGGTCTTCGAACCCCTTCGTTTTGTTGTCGTGAGGTCGAACATTTATCCGAGTCTTCGTGGGCGAGCGTAAGCTGTTGCGGTTGGTCTCCTGAACCCAACCCCCCACACTTGTATGTTCCTCTCTATTAATTCCATTGAGTTGCAGAGGGATGGATTCTTTGATTTGCTTGTCGAGCATGTAATGTTGTGATATGATTGAGTTATGCATTATTTGATATGAGATTGAATATATGCCATGAATTGCGTGTTCTTTGTCAGTGCGTTTCCTTCATATTAAGCATGTTCTCTTATTGGAAATATGGGAAAGTCATTTTACGCGTCACCCTTTGAATATTGTAAGCGGAGAGTTGTTCATCGAGTGAGCGAGCTAGGCGAGTCGTTATGACGTTGAGCCGTGACCCGGATAATCGAGGGTGCTAGGTCCCCTTTGTTTACGGAGATTGACTAGACGTCGCGGCGTAGGGAACCGTGCATCGCATATCTAGGGAGAAGCGAAAGATCCCAAGGCTACGGTGGTATGTCGATTGATGGATCTGCGTGCGCTCCTAATAATGGTCGAGTCGAGAAAATGGATCGCGAGTTGAGTCGAGTCTAGAGTAAGAGGGTTGAGTCACGTTTGGTGAATGATATACATTGTTGTTTGCTTATTTCTTTACGCCTTGATTATCTTGATTTGTCGAGAAGTTGACCCTTTTCCCGTGGTGCCTTCAATCCATGATGGTTACCCAGGCGATAGCGAGGATGCAGGGAACCCGACAGCAGGTGATGGCGAGGAGGACCTCGTCGAGGATCCGGACGACGATCTCTATTTGTCGTGATTGATTATGTCTGTTAGATGTTTTTGGGATGACTGTAGTATGTCTTTTGTGTACAAATGGTCGTGACCCGGTTGGGCGGGTGATGTTTTGTTATTACAGGTAGACTGGTGGTTCCACTTTTGGAGCAAACCCTGCGTGGGTGTCTGCCGGAAGTACCCCCAGGGTATGATTGCTCTCTTGAAGGTCGTCATACCATAGGTGTATTTCTTTGTACATTCACTACTCTGTATTTTGCATACACTATCATTCCGACTTGTATATATATATATTATCTATGTATGTTTTATTTAAGATTTAAGTCTTGTGTCTTAGTTGCATCATGTTTCGAAAAGCTGTAATTACTCTGATGTGCATTAGCGGGAATAATAATAAAAAAAAAGGGTACCGTTTTAAAACGCGTCGCATACAGTTTTAGTGTAGCTCGGTAGCGGTCCGGAAACGGGTCGTTACACTGACACATAGAATGAATCCTTCTCTTGAGAATTACTTTCTTCTTGCTTGAGTGGCTTAGAAAATACATATTATTAGTATCTGCACACTTCAAAAAATGTTAGAACATAAATTGTTCTCTTGTGAATATTTTGTTATCATCAAAATTAATGAGGGTCTAAACATCTCAATCGTTTAGGTTCCAACAATCTCCCCCTTTTTGATGATGACAAATATCTAAGGTTGATGAACAATTTATTTTCAAAAAGACATTAAGGGTCTCCCCCTGAATTTAACAGTTTGGATTTATATGAACAATTCAGGTTTTAAGGCAATTTTTGGTAATCAAATTCATCTAAGTGATTACGAAAAATCAGTAAATATATCAGAGCATGTATTTAATAAAGTGAGATCGGATGCTGATTATATACCAAATAGATTGATTTAATCAAATATATTTCATTGTTCCGAAAATTTATTAAACATTATCATAGCACTTGATCAATGAATATTAGCGCACAAAAAATGCTATGTATGAAATGATATGCATGATACTATATCCATCGGACAGTGGACATCGGATGGTGGAGAATCGGATTGTTCAATATACCTTTCTTTCGTGTTCATCATACCTTTTCTTTTACTCCCCCTTTTGTCATCAGACAAAAAGAGTGTAAAAACACATCATAGTCAAAATACTGCTTAGAAAAATTTGAATAAGAGACAGATAATAAGATCAAAAACAGTTATATATATATATATATCAACCAAATAAAACATATTTTATATCACACACAAAAAAAAAAAATTCAAGGGTTTTGAAGAGGTGGAGGTGGGATATTGAGACGTTCGTAGAGTAGCTTCAGTGCAGTTTCCAGCTGAGTAACTTTCAAGTTTGTAGCCTTCATTTCTTCAAATTCTGCTCTTGGAATGGTGACCATCTCAACTGCAGAAGTAGAAGTAGAAGGTCCAGCTTTTGGTACAGATGCAGACTTCATCTTCTGATGCTCTGCAAGCACCCAGTTGGACAACTCCAGTCTCAAATCCTTCTTCTTTTGAGCTCTTAAGAAGAATCCATCATTTGGTATAACCCATTTGATGAAGTTTCCGAGTCTTCTTAGCTCAGTTCGCCTGCAATCTCCCACTGATGCTTGACATCTTCTGGATACAGTAAAATCATGAAGATGGTTTCTCTATGACGAACAACATCAGCTGTCTAAGAGTCAAATCTATCTCCAGCGTCTTCTCCCCATAAGTTTCTGATAAAGACACTCAAAGCTTCACAAGTAAAGGAGAGTGCTTCATTTTCTGCCAGGTAAATTCTTCTCGATTTTCCTGTCATATTCTTCAAGCACAATGGGGTCGAGACGTGGTAATAGGGCTTTGGCTTTCCACGATTCGCACCATTGACTCCACGTAAACCCAATATCGAAGAGTTTAGTCACAGCTGACCCATTGGTTATTGATCTTCATGCGGTCAAGTGGTCTAATTATCGAGCATCCGAACACATCGCCGAAGTATCTTGTTAGAAGTTGATGTCGAACTTTGCCGATTTTCCCAACAAAGAGGAATAGTGGCCTTTTCAAAGATCGCAGCGGCTTGAGGAGCCGCCTCTCTATTCATCTTGCTTCAGAAGTCGTAGAACCTTCTAGCGTGATCCTCGTAAATCTTGGCAATAGGAAGTCTGTGAGAAATCCTTAATATTGTACTTTGTAGGTGCCTTCTCATATTCCTTTAGCCCTATCTTCTTTGAAAGGTCGCTTCCCTGGAAGCGGGTTCCTTCCTTTTCCCAGGAATAGACCAAGGTAGCCACCTTTGTCTATCCGGTACTATCTTAATGAAGCAGATGATGGGTCTCGATATTGCCTTATAACTTCAATTCTTTTCGCCAAGGCAATGTACCATGAAGGCAGCTTCATCATCTGTTATCCACCTTCCACATTCTTCCAATGTGAGTGGTTCAGATTGAGGAAGGGATAGAGGAAGATCGACAGAGAAGGGAATTGCCCTGCTTCCTAAAGCTGGTCTCAGCCTTCCTTTGAAGGACATTTGGACGAGGTCATCTCCATCCTTGAGGGTTGCACTTATAGGATTGGCAATCTCCAATCTGGCAGCTCCAGAAGTGAAGGTTTTTAAATGCCAGGTTGAGGGACGGTTGTAAATGCTGTTATATATCTCATACTTTACAAACTGAGGTTTGTATGAGATATTTTTCTTTTCACCAGCGTCTGTTGGTTTTATGGTAAGGGTAAGTAAGGTGGGAGTGGCTTTGGTGATCTTATAGGCTTTTGGTGAGTGGGGTTTGAATGGATTAATGGGAGGTGTTTTGAAAAGGAGGTTAAATGGATGAGAATGAAGCTTGGAAATGTATGTAGTGAGTGAAGTGTTTGGGGAAATTTGGGGTAGGTTAAGATTGAGTGTAGTGGATGATGGTTGGAGAATGGGGTTTTTACGTGTAAGGGTTTGATGTTGTGATGGTGAGCAAAGGATAGTGGTGGAGCAGGAATAGTATCAGATGCAACAACAGATACAAATTCATCAGGAGAATTCAGTACCTTTGGTTCAGGTTCAGATTGCCTGACCGATCTTTTGAGCTTACATGCGAGGCGGATCTTTGGAAGCGATCTTGAATGTCCTTCTTCTGTAGTCCGGATGCTGAGACTGGCTTCTCAGCTTCTGGTTTGCTCCTCTTCCTCAGAACCTGACTGATGGGAACGAGGTCCTCATCTTCTGGTTCCTCAACAGTAGGTGCAGGAGCCACCTTCTGTTTTGTTCTTCTGGTCTCTCTCGAAGGAGACTCAGCGTCTCTTTTCTCACCAGGCTTTGAGCTCGGTGGTTGTCTTTCCGCTTCCTCTTCTGTTGCTCAACTTTCACTTTCTTCATCATGGACCCAAAGAAGCAATTTCATTCTTACTAGGTCATTGACTCCAAAAGTGTCAGAATCACAATGTTATCGGCACCAAAATACTTTGCCTTTACTTGATCCGTAAAGTCGTCACCTTGTTTATGACCGATTCTTGTCCATCATTTTGGTGAGCAAGACATCATACTGGAATGAACTTGTAGGTGTTCTTCTTGTCAAAGAACACCTTTTCTTGAGTTGACAAGAGCATTGACCAGGTTATTGTAGATTAACCTTGGCGAGTTCACCTTGTTGCCCACCATGAAGTGTCTCGGGATGAATTTCGCTCAGAAGTTGACAATATCACTAGAGCCGACCTTTAACAGACGCTCTTGGTGATAATCTTATGAAGAACTCTGAAATGACTTTTCAGCATTCTTGGCGATGGGAGTTACACCAGATTCTTTCAAATTGGTAGTTTTCAAACAGATCGTTGTTGACCTTCTCAATCCCATGGAATCGTCGGCCCATTCTCAATAGAAGACGATGCTTTCACCACGGACACCCAAGAATCCCGTAAATGTTTTTGATGGTAAGGACAAACTTGAATCCTTTCAACGTTCCTTCAATGATACCACCTTTGTGTAGTCGAACATTTCCCTGCATTCTTTAATCGCCGTCACGGAACCTCAACCGGTTCCGTAAGAAATACTGTTCCCAGCCCATTGCCTTGAACCCTTTGAAGAAGTCGAAGCCGTAAAGTTTGAAGCTTTCCAAATCGACTCGATTTTCCATCAAGACTTTTCCTTCAGACATGGTGTTATAGATAGCTGTATATTCAGAAGTTGATACTCCAGCCATGAGTGCAGTTGAGAAATGGAGGCGATGAAGGTTTTAGGGTTTAAGCACACAGAGAGAGAGAGAGAGGGAAAGAGAACGAGTACGTCTTTAGCAGAAAACAGAGAGTGGAGCGAAAGAAGTGGAGTAGTGGGAAGGATATAGACAGTAGTACAGTACTTTTTCAAAAACCGCTACGTATTTCCACATGAAATTTAAATCAAAAAGAAAAGAAAATAAAAATTCGCTTTTCATTAAATGCGGACGCCAAAATAAAAGTAGAAAATTTTATCGAAGAACGTAAATAATCATGACTCAGTAGGTATGATGAGACGCTTGAGTCCGTAACACGTGTGACACGTGTGGGTGTGCTCGGACGCACGCAACCGACTTACCGGATGATGAGTTATGATGCGTATGACAAATAAGATGCAGATGCACATACATGCTTACGTCATATCAGATGCTGAAATTTAGCTTATTATCAGACGCTGAGATTAATCATTCTTTTATAAGATGAAAGTTTAAATTCCTTCTTATAAAATTGAATCTATCTTCAGCAAGGGTTTTGTAAATATGTCAGCCCACTGATGATCAGTGTCTACAAATTTTATTTCTAAAATACCCTTCTGAACATAGTCTCTTATAAAATGATGCTTAATCTCAATGTGCTTTGCTCTAGAATGCAATATTGGATTTTTGTCGACATATGGCGGATGTATTATCACGTAAGATAGGAATGTTACTCTCTTTTATCAAGTAGTCTTCAAGTTGATACTTCATCCACGAAGTTGAGAATCGCAACTTCTTTGAGATGTATTCACCTTCCGTTGAGAGTGCTATTGTACTTTGCCTTTTGCTTGACCAAGACACAAGATTAGCTCCAAGGAATTGGCAGCCTCCACTTGTGCTTTTTCTTTCAATTCGATCTCCAAAGAAAGTCAAGATCACGTAAACCTACTAATTGGTAATCTTTGATTTCTTATAAAGCAAACCAAGATTAGTAGTTCCTTGTAAATATCTAAATATTCTTTTAACAAAGCACTTATGTGTGATTCTCTAGGATCTGATTGAAACCTAGCACACAGGCAGACGCTGAACATAATATAAGGTCTTGAAGCCGTAAGATAAAGTAGAGATCCAATCATACCTCTGTATAGCTTCTGATCTACCTTCTTACCAATTTCATCTTTATCGAGAGAAGCAGGTAGGATGCATAGGCGTGCTCATCGGCTTGCACTCCAGCATCTTGAATTTCTTCAATAATTCTTTGATGTATTTGCTTTGATGAATATAAATACCATCATTGCATTGCTTGATTTGTATTCCAAGGAAGAACTTCAATTCTCCCATCATGCTCATCTCAAATTCAGCTGCATAAGCTTAGAAAATTCTTTGCAAAGGCTTTCATTAGTAGCTCCAAAATAATATCATCAACATATATTTGGACAAGTATGAAATGCTTGTTTGAGGTTTTTCTGAAAGAGTTGTGTCAACTAAACCTCTAGTAAATCCATTTTCCATTAAAAAGGAACTTAGTCTATCATACCATCCTCGCGTAGCTTGCTTAAGACCATATAGTGCCTTTTTAAGTTTAAAAACATGTTCAGGAAATTCAATATCTTCAAAACCAGGAGGTTGTTTGACATAAACTTCTTCAGTTATAAAACCATTTAAAAAAGCACTTTTCACATCCATTTGATATAAAGTTATCTCATGATGTGCTGCAAAAGAAAGTAAAATGCGAATTGCTTCTAATCTTGCAACAGGTGCAAAAGTTTCAGTGAAATCAATACCTTCTTCTTGTGAGTAGCCTTGAGCAACTAACCATGTTTTATTTCTCACAACCTTACTGCCTTCATCAAGCTTATTTCTAAATACCCATTTAGTGCCAATAGCTTGCTTATCTTCTGGTAGAGTGACTAGTTTCCAGACATCATTTCTTTGAACTGATTTAACTCATCTTGCATGGCTAGAATCTACCCTTCATCTTCCAAGGCTTGATCAATCGCCTTAGGTTCCATCTCGCAGAGAAGTACGAAGTCGACATGCTCCTTGAAAGAGGATCCTGTTCAGACTTTATCACCAAGTTCTCCTAAGATTTGATCTTTTGGATGATTGGTCTTGTACTTCCAGCTTTTTCTTGCTTCACCGGATGAATTCTTCGTCTTTTCACCACCGGATGATGAAGATGTATTTTCACCGTCTGGCTTTTCACCTAGGTTTAAATCTGAAAAGAACTCATCTAGCTCGACATTGCGGTTGTCGTGCTTCTTATCATCAAACTTGACATGAATGGACTCTTCAATCACAAAGTTTCTTTGTTGTATATTCTAAAAGCTTTAGATCTTTCGTAATATCCCAAAAGATTCCTTTGTCGACTTTGGAATCAAACTTACCAAGTCGATCTTTAGTATTCAAGATATAACAAATACAACCAAAAGAATGAAAGTAAGAATTGTTTGGTTTTCTTCCTTTCCACAATTCATAAGGAGTCTTATTCAAAATAGGTCTTATATAAATTCTATTTTGAATATAACAAGTCATGTTTATCGCTTCGCCAAAAATGTTTCGCAATATCGCCTTCATTGATCATGGTCCTGGCCATTTCCTGGAGGGACCTATTTTTCCTTTCTACAACACCATTTTGTTGAGGTGTTCTAGGAGAGGAGAAATTGTGGGAGATGCCGCTTTCTTCACAAAATTTTTGAAAGTTCTCATTTTCAAATTCTCCCCATGATCACTTCTAATAGAGGAAATGCAAATGCCTTTTTCATTTTGAACTGATTTGCAGAAACAAGAAATACCTTATAAGACTCATCCTTGTGGGCAAGGAATTTAACCCATGTCCATCTAGTAAAATCATCAACAATGACTAAATCTGTATTTCTTTCCAGCTAAAGAGGCTCGTCCTTGTGGGACCAAAAAGATCAAGATGTAAAAGTTCAAGTGGTCTAGAAGTTGAAACAATATTTTTAAATGAAAGGAGGTTTTAACTTGTTTTCCTTTTTGACAAGCTTCACAAAGGGCATCAGATTTGTACTTAAGATTTGGTAAGCCTTTAACAAGATTGTGCTTGTTTAACTTTGAGATTAACCTCAAGTTGGCATCACCTAATCTTTTGTGCCAAATCCATTGCTCATCTTCAATGCACATAAGACACTTGACATCTTGTTTTTCAAGTTCGTAAAGATCAACTTTATAAACATTTTGTTTTCTCTTTGCTGTAAAGAATATAGATCCATCATTTTTGCTCTTTACTAAACATCCAGTTTCTGTAAATATGACTTCATAACCATTGTCACATAATTGACTTATGCTCAATAAATTATGTTTCAGTCCTTCAACATATAAAACATTATCAATAGAGGAAGAGAGCCTTTACCTATCCGACCAATTCTAACTATTTTACCTTTACGATTTCCTCAGAAACCAACGAATCCAACTTCTCTAGGTGTTAGTTCCTGGAACATATGCTTTTCTCCCGTCATGTGACGCGAGCATCCACTGTTTAAGTACCAAGACTGGTGTGTTGACTTTGTTGCTAAGCATGTCTGCAACATAGATTATTTTATCTTTAGGTACCCATATCTTTTTGGGTCCTTTCTTGTTAGTTCTAGAAAGAGGCTTATCCTTCTTAGTTTTAAAAACATTACATGCATTTTTCAAATGACCAGATTTATTGCGATAAGTACAATGTAAGCATTTACTATGGCTATGGGATTTATCGATGCTGAATTATTTTCTAAAATGGTTTCTTCCGTATATAGCCAAGACTATGAGTTGTCGTTTTACTGACACCCCAGATCATTGAAGCTTGCTTACTTCGAGTTACACTCTCTGCAAGAAACTTTTGAAATGCTTGTTTGTAGTCATTTGATTTGCAAATAGGATTGCCTGTAACTCACGTAACTCTTAACTTGAGAGCTCTCGAAACGGTTGCTTGCTAGCTTCCAGACGCCGGTTATCCACCGCACATCGATTTTCGCCAGCTGTTCTCTTTAATGAGTACAGAGTTTTCATTGCGTAAAGAATGAAAATCTTGTGATAGTTTTAAAAATTTCTTTTTCAAATTCTTGTACTCAGTAGAGAGAGTGGCAGAGTCCTTAAGAAGATCATCAAAAGCAAGTTGAAGTTCAGAGTAGGAGTCATATACTATTACCTCTTCAACATCTTCTTCTGACTCAATGTCCGTGTCTGCCATGAGAGCAATGTGAGATTCTTCTTTATCTTCCTCAGAGGAGGATAAGTCAAGATCTTCCCATGTTGCCATGAGACCTTTCTTCTTTTTCTTGAAGGAGCTTCTTGTGGACTTCTCTTTAAGATTAGGACACTCGGATTTGAAATGTCCAGGCTTCTTACATTCATAGCAAATGACTTGGGCTTTGTCTTTGCTCTCCTTCTTGTCCTTTGAATCTTTCTTCCAAACTTCCTTCAAGTTTCTTTTCTTCCACATTTTCTGGATCTTCTTAGATATGAACGCTAGCTCATCATCCGATCCATCGTAATCTCCTTCGACGCTTCATCGTCGATTCTTCTTGTTCAGCCTGCAAGGCTTTTGAAGTACTAGTTTTATGATGATTGACTTTTAGAGCAATAGACTTACTCTTCTTGGTAGGTTCTTCTTCATTTAGCTCAAGTTCATGAGCTTTCAACGAACTCATAAGATCTTCAAGTCGAAGAACATTTAGATATTTTGCTTCTTGAATAGCGGTGACTTTGGGTCTCCAACGCTTAGTCAAGCTTCTTAAGATCTTTCTAACATGATCAGTGTAGTATAGCTTTTTCCAAGGGCTGCAGAACCCATGAACTAGTGTTTGGAACCTTCCAAACATAGTTTCAATGTTCTCTCCATCTTCCATTTTAAATAGTTCATCTTGGCGAACCATCATGCTAGCTTTTGTTTCTCTTACTTGGCAGAGCCTCATAAGACAAAACAAGAGAATCCCATATTTCTTTGGCGTGATCAAACTTGCCACATTTGTCATATTCTCTTTCTGTCATAGCACAGATGAGAATAAATCTAGCCTTCTGGTTTGTTTGATATCTCTTTTCGATCATCGCACCAGTTTTCCCTAGGTATTGCAACACCAAGGGCATTAGCGGGAGAAATGTATCCGCCTTCAATTATATCCCACAAATCAAGATTTTGTGCCTCAATGAATGCTTTCATCTTATCTTTCCAGTAATCAAATTTTTCTCCATTGAATAGAGGAGGACGGTTCATATGACCACCTTCAGTAGACATGTTCACAATATAGAATCTTTTCTCTTGACACTGTTAAGTGCTCAACCAAGAGGCCGAGCTCTGGTACCAACTGAACGTGAACACAAGAAGGGGGGATTGAATTGTGTTGAAAACTTTTCGCAAATTTTATGTTAAAAACACTTAGAATAAAAGTTTCTCAAAACTGTTTGATAATCGGATGGTGAAAATAAACCAGACGCTGAAAATCAGTTTGTGAAAACTTGTTTTTAACACAACAAGATAGAAATGAATTGAAAGTAGTAAAGCAGGAGACACAGAAATTTATACTAGTTCACTACCAAACTGGTAGCTACGTCTAGTCCCTTCGTCCCTGAAGGATTTTCCACTATAATCAGTCGACATACAATTTCCTCAAGAGTATTTTTCTTGTCACAACTTGACAATACTCTCAACTTCTCAAAACGACTCAAGATACTGATGAGCCTTTGAGGATACAAATTTCAAACTAGGCCAAAACAAACTTATACAAGTGAGTTGAAATACAATTGAAAATAACTCTCACAGAGAGGATAAAAGATTAAGCTCAACTAAAGAAAAACTTTCTTATAGAAAGGGTCGGACGTCAATTGATTCAAGAGTCCGTAGACTTGATTGCTCACGTAAGCGATGTATGTTCTCGTGAGAATTTCAGCAAGCTTTTTCACAGAATGTTCTCTCTCTTTTTTTCTTCAATGGATACCATGAGGTATATATAGGAGTTCCAAGGATATGACCGTTAGAGTAAAAATGGCTCCTAACCATTGACTAGAGTAAATTCAAAAATGCTGTCTCTATCTTGCTTTGCAGAGAATATCCCAGTAGTCCATGTTACCGTTTCTTGTACTACCTTGCTTATACAATTTTTGTCTTGTAGTCAAAGATTTCAACTTTGATATCTCGTACAACGACTTTAGCGCTCAAGATCAATTTTGAGATCCGTTCCAAAGACTTCTGAGAGGTAGAGCAGCAACTTGACTAACACGTGATTTGAAGTGAGGTTCAGACGCTCGCTCAGAATCAGAAGTTCGGACGCTCGTTCAGAATCGGAAGTTCGGACGCTCGTAGCAATAAGATAAGCATAGTGTATAAAGAGGAATTTCCAGACGCTCACTAGGATGAGCCGGATGCTGACACATAGAATGAATCCTTCTCTTGAGAATTACTTTCTTCTTGCTTGAGTGGCTTAGAAAATACATATTATTAGTATCTGCACACTTCAAAAAATGTTAGAACATAAATTGTTCTCTTGTGAATATTTTGTTATCATCAAAATTAATGAGGGTCTAAACATCTCAATCGTTTAGGTTCCAACATCTTCTACCAGATGATGCTTATTACTGAGATACACTGCTTACCAGAGTAAGCTTGGAATAGAGGCAAGTTCTTCAACATAGTTTTTCATGGCCTTTCATATACAAGAGTCTTGTAGTACCAGATGCAGTATTCCAACAATGTAGTCTTACCAGAGCATGGTCTATGCGACACCCGTCATCCCATTAAAGTAACCTTTAATTAATTAGCCTTAATCATTTATCTTAGCGTTAATAAATACAGTGGAAACATACGTAGAAATTTAAACTTTAAAACACAACAGAATGCAACAAACGTAATTTACACTGTAGGCAATATAAAGTTTGTGGCCCCCTCCGAGGGCTCACCTACATCAGAGTAGCAGTCACATCACAGAAGCGTAGCAAACATACAGTTGAAGTGAATTGACGTCACAGGGAAGGGGGTTGAATTGTGACTTGTTAAAATTTAACTTCTTGAAATTAACTAACTTTCTCTCAAGAGACATCTTGGAGTATAGAAGGTTAATAAAGTAGTCATGAATAAACGTTCTAATATATGAACAAATGATAGAGTGAACGTTTATGAAAGTAGAATGATGGTTGAAAATAAGTTTCAGATAATAAAGTTTGATAAGAATTCTTAATGAGCAACTTGTGATTAAGTAAACTTTCAGTAATGAGCAGTGCAGAAACTTAAAGGCGATAAGAGATAGAAAGTTACACACAAGAGGCTACTTCCACTGTAACACCCGTATTTTTCGCGATGCGTTATTTATCGTTATTATAGTATATTATGTCGTATTTATGCTATAATAAGCAGTTCCTTGTTTGCTAATCAAGTGATTTAATTAAATCAAGATCAAATTTAATTTGAGAATTAATATTTTATATTAATTCATGGTTCGAATATCATCGAAAAATTCTAACGAAGTTTCGTCGCGTTTCGAATCGCCGGGTAGTTTTGCCGCATATAAAATTTTAATCGAACTCCGATTTCGATAAAAATCGAATCATGACTTCTTGTGATTATTTATGAGTGTTTTAGATTGTTTTTATTATGTATGATAATTTATTTTCACGCGGTGAATTAACTTCTCGGTAAATTAATTTTCGCGAATTAATCGGCGGGAAATTAATCGGTAACGCGATTACTCGACGCTGTGTTTTAGCAACCCTAAGACTCTAGAATTAGAGGGTAATCATGAGAGATGTGAGATTAGATGAGATAGATTAGTTGATGTGATTAGCATCTTTGCTTTATTGAAAGGTGTCACACTTTGTGTGATTAGTTTTTTTCTACACTTTATTTAAGCTAGTTTTAACAAAGTATTATTTTTAAGTGATAAAAATTAATTCTCCCCTCCCATAAGCAGCCCCAAACCCACGCCCCCCTCTCTCTCAAACTCTCACAACTTCATCTTCTTCATTTTCTTGAGAGAGAAGTTCCAAACCCTCCATGGAAGCTACCTCCATCATGTCTTGAATCACTTCACCTCTTTGCTTCCATCTTCTTGCTAATTTCTTCTTATACTCTTCATCATCATCTAGTTCATCATCAAGCAAGTTGGAGAGCACCATTTTTCTCCCCAAAACAGCCCCTAGGCCGCTAGCAAGAGGAGAGGAGAGGTGGTAGTTCTTTCACTTCCATTTCTTGATTTTATGACTCGTTTTGTGTTTGATTTATGCTTGGTTGTGATCAATGATGGATATGAACATCATATTCCTAATTCATGGAACCCTAGGCATGACCTAAGGGGGAAAAAGAGGGAAAAAGTGTGATCCTAGTGAATCAAGAATTAAATTGGTTAGTTTAGCTTCTTGATGTTGTTGTTGTTGTATTGAGTGATAGTTTCGGAATTAGCACATTGTTTGAGTTGTTTTTGTTGATGAAAAACCTATGCTTGAATGAGGGATTTATGGTGAATACTTGGTGAATCATTTAATTGATAGATGATTCTTGTTTCTTAGTTATTATAATTACCATTGTTACTGTTGAAGTTGTTGAATTAAAAGAGTAGTAGGTTTTTGTTGAAAACCCTTATTCTTGAGGGACTTGAAAAGTAATTTTGGATCTTGATTAAGCTTTCTCATGAGTAATGGTTTGTTGTTTTGTAAAAATAATTCTCTAAGAAATGGTATTGTTACATGGTTTTGGAAGTTTGCAAATTGTCCCCAATTTTTTTTTTGTAAGGGCCGTGAGCCCTATAGGTTATGGGGAAGAAAAAATTTGTTGCAATCTTGTTTTTCAGGGTGGTAATGGTGTTTGATTGAGCTTTGGAAAATTTTGGAAAATGTTTGATTTCATTTGAAATTGTTTTGAAGTTTCAAGGCTATGAAGCACGTTGAGTAATTTGGGTTCCTTGAGACCCAATAAAACCAAGTGGAGCTTTGCTCAAGTATTTGAGAAAAAGTGGTTAATTGGTGTTGTTTTATGCATTATTTTCAAGAAAGATGATTCTTAGTCCTAGAACCTTATCTTTTCAATTAGTTATTAATTATGTCTCTAAGTGAAAATGATTCTTTGAAACACGTATTTCACGTATGTAATTTAGTATTTCAAACTAAGTTTCTATGTGAAAGTGTTGGTTAGGAAAAGGGTTGAGTTTGAGAGCCTAAGGTTATAGAACTAAGTTTTTAGAGTTGTGCTAAGTTTACTTTGTGTGGCTTGAGTGATCTGAGACCGTGCGACGTAGAATCGAGGAGTACGTGGACGCATGGCTTGGAGTTCGGTAAGGGCACCATTAGATATTGCATAGGATTTAATTTTAAGTCTTAAAGCGAAGAAGTCTGAGAACCTCGGGTTTGAAGTGAGGGTCTCATACCCCTTCATTTGTTTCATTGTCTGATATCTATACTGATTATTTAGTGAGCTTGTCTGCAAGAGGTTGGCAGCTGTCCCCAACCCCCCACACTTGTTTGCTTTTCCTCTTTGTTAACTCCATCGAGTTGCAAAGGGATAAACTGTGTTTGGATGCTGATGTTTGAATGTGACATGATTTTTGATTTGATCGAATGGTGTTGTTGAGAGATTACTGATTGAATAATTATTCAATATGAGATTGAATATCTATTTAATTATGCTTCTTTGAATTATCATATGAGTTGATTTATTCATTGGGGTTCTGGAAGTTTTGTCGTGATGTTTGTGAGCTTTGAGCTGATTAACCTAGGGAGCTAGGATCCCCTAAAAAGCTATGGCCGGTTTTTCGGTAAAATTAGCTAGGCGTCGTAATGTCAAGGAACCTAAGCTGAATGTCCTAGGGTGAGAGGAGAGCCCAAGGCTACGGCTGCTATTCTGTGGATGGATTGGCGTTACTTTCCAGAAATTTCAGAGAATGGTTTGGGAGAGAGTCTTGAGTTGCATTATGGGGCATTTGTGCATTTTGTTATCTCTTGCTCTATGTTTTGCTGTTTCTATGATTATTTGAGAAGTTGACCCTTTCCTGTGGTTCCTACAACTGATGATGGTAACCCAGGCGATGGCGAAGACACTAGTGATACCGGCGATGATGACATCGCCGAAGATCGTGTTTGATTTCCCAGACATCGAGGCACCCTCGTCGATGTAGTTCGACCCCATCTCCCACCGAGTTGTATATATCGGGGATGATGTGCAAACCTTTATAGTTGACGGTTTGGTGCTGAGGCAGGAGACCTCCCAATGGACAGTCAGCTTTCCCATTTGGACGATGCAGGTGGTGGATGCTTGGCATAGCATTCAGAGAGAGCAGACGATGCCAGCTTCATCTTCTTTGCTGGAGGGACCTCTTGAGATTTTGAGGCATAGTACTATTCATTATGCACTCATACCCAGAGGAGCGAGGATCCGGAGGACTGCTCGAAAGAACGTGATCAGACATGGGACTGCAGGTGCTTTTACCTCCCGAGCGGCAGCTACTCTGAGTTCTTTGGCAGAGTTTGAGCCTGAGGCAGAGCCGGCATCCCCCCATGATTGTCAGGACCCCTACCCCACCGGGACATCTTTCACCTATTTGTGGAGAGTACGGTGAGGCAGGGTGTAGCGGTGCAGGATTTCTTGATGAGGTGTTGGTTGAGGAGGACATGCCAGAGGATGTACCGGCTACTGTACCTTTCATAGACTTGACAGGTGAGGATACAGATGACCTGATGGAAGATGATGACGAGGAGGATCCATCTGAGGATCCGGATAGCTACCTCTAGCAGCTATGACTGTCTGTCTGCTTGTTTGTATTTTGGTTGACTGTTGGGTCTGTTTATAGTGTACAGTTGCTAGTAGTGACCAGTCGGGCTTTTGATTATTGTCTTTTGTGTACAGCTGGGTAGACTAGTGGTATACTTTTGGAGCAGCCCCCTGTGTGGGTGTTTGTGGGGAGTAACCCCGGGGTATGATTGCTCTCACGAGTGTTTTCATACTTTAGGTGTATTCTTTTGTACATATTTCTGCACAGCTTATATTTTGTACGCACTGTTATGACTACCTTGTTTATAAATATGTGTATGTATTTTCAGTGCATTTGTCTTGTGTCTAGATTGCATCATGTTTCTAAACGATATGGCTACTCTGAGTGTTCTTTGCGGAAGAATTTATAAAATAAAAAAATGTACCGCTTTTCCAAAGGACACAAGAGTACTATTTAAAAAGTGCGTCGCATGTAGGGTTAATCCTAGACTCATAGCGGTCCAGAAATGGGTCGTTATAATAGTGGTATCAGAGCAGTTTGGTTCTTACCGGACTGTGCATAGGGAGCACTAGGCTGGTCACCATGTCGAGTTATGTTGTCAGGTACCTAGTTGTGTTGTATTGTTATTGTTTGTTGAGTGAAGCAAATTTTGCTTGCCAATTGTTTGAAATGTTTCTTGATTGAAGCAATGTGTGTTTGCATATCACTTGATTGTGAGGTTCTGACAGGTTTTAGACTTTATAGGAATCTAATGCCAACTCGCAGAGATACTACAGTCGGACCTAATAACCCTACCATGGAGAGAGAGATTCAAGCAATGATGGAGATGGCGGTGGCTATGGCTCAACAATCGGCTGCTGCGACCCTGCGGCTATGGCTCAACAGACTGTAGCCATGAACCAGCACAATCTACAGCAACAGTAAAGGGCCGAGAGGGATGTGGAGGCTAGAGGATTGGCCGATTTCCGTAAGCATGATCCATCGAAGTTCTACGGTGAGCCGAATCCAGACAAGGCTGACCTATGGATCCAAGAGATAGAGAAGATCTTCGAGGCACTTCACTGCCCAGAGAATATTAAGGTGAACTATGCATCTTACTTATTGCTAGAAGATGCTGAGTACTGGTGGAAGGGAGTTAAGCAGACGTTGACAGCGGAGCGTCGAGAGATCACTTGGAAGATTTTCCGCAGGAAATTTTTGGACAAGTATTTCCCTGATACTGCAAGAGCGGAAAAAGAGTAAGAATTCCTCCGACTGCATTAAGGTAGCATGACGCTGTCAGATTATGCTGCCAAGTTTGAATCACTCGCAAGGTACTTTAGTCTTTTCTGTGACCGGGCTTACCAGAGTTGGCTAAGCGAGAGATTTCAGCAGGGATTGAGGTTCGACATCCAAAAATCTGTGACATCTCTAAGAATTCGAAACCTTCAGGAATTGATTGACAGGTGTGTTGAAGTGGAAGTTATGAGAAACAACAAAAGAAGAAGCGGTGCGGGTGGACCTGTGAGACCCCAGAATAAAAGACAGAGATTTACTCAGAAGGGGAAACAACAGAAGAAACCATACAATCGACCTCAGGGAAGCAACAAGAAGGGACAGTACCGTCCGATGGCTCAGAATGCAAGAGGCGGGAGTCAGACTAGCGACAGAGTAATTTGTTACCGTTGTGGCAAGCCGGGGCACTATGCGAGTAGCTGCATTGAAGGGGACAATGTGTGCTTCAACTGCAAGAAGCCAGGACACTTCGCTAGGGATTGTCAAGAACCTAAGGCTGAACCAGTGATGAATGCAGCCAAGACTAAATGAAAGCGTCAGATGGCCAAGGGTAGAG
This sequence comes from Calophaca sinica, assembly GCA_037113605.1. Lineage (NCBI taxonomy): Eukaryota > Viridiplantae > Streptophyta > Magnoliopsida > Fabales > Fabaceae > Calophaca > Calophaca sinica. The sequence continues at coordinate 85,670,952 of CM073735.1, forward strand.
TCTTCTGTATGAGCGGCAAAGAGGCAGAGCAGGTTGTTGATCTCATTCAGGGTGACTGTGAGATTGAGGGCAATCTTTATCCGTTCTGTTTGATTTTGATGCAACCCATTCTTTTATTTCATTGGATTGCGTAGACCGCCTGAAATTGTCTGTGACTGCCTTACCCTTCAAATTAGTAGTTACTACTCCAGCTGCTAAGACTTTGGTTGCCAACACTGCATGCCTTAATTGTGTGGTGGTCATTCAGGGTAGGAAATTTATTGTTAATTTGATCTGTTTACCTCTTAAGGGTCTAGATGTTATCCTCGGGATGGATTGGTTGTCTTACCACCATGTCCTTTTGGACTGTGTCCGAAAAGCAGTAATTTTTCCTGAACTTAGAGTTTCCAACTACCTTTCTACCGAACATATTGGAGTTTCCTTGAAGGAGGGACTAGAGAATACATGTATCTGGCTAGTTCAGGAGTTTCTCAAGAGATCGAGTTGAAGAATGTTCCAACGGTGTGTGACTTCTCAGATGTTTTTCCTGAAGACGTGCCAGGTCTACCACCAGTGAGGGAAATTGAATCTCTATAGATTTGCTTCCGGGGACATGACCGATTTCGATAGCGCCCTATCGGATGTCTCCAGCCGAGATAAAAGAGCTGAAGTCTCAGATCGAGCACTTGGAGTCGAAGCAGTTCATATGACCGAGTGTGTCACCATGGGAGCTCCAATGCTATTGGTGAAGAAGAAGGATGGACGATCAAAATTGTGCGTGGATTATCGTCAGCTCAACAAAGTTACTGTTAAGAATCGGTATCCGTTACCGCGTATCGATGATTTGATAGATCAACTACGAGGAGCCGCAAATTTTCAAAGATTGACTTACAACGTGGAGAAGCTGACAGAGATCTACGTCGCAGAGATTGTATGACTGCATGGTGTGCCTTCTTTCATCGTTTCTGATCGAGATCCGAAGTTCACATCTTACTTCTGGAGGGCGCGATGGGAACCAAGCTCAAGCTTAGCTCAACATATCACCCTCAGACTGACGGTCAGACCGAGAGGACGATTCAATCACTCGAAGATTTGCTGAGGGCGTGTACATTGGATCACAGAGGGAGTTGAGATGATGTGTTACCGCTAGTGGAGTTCACTTACAACAACAGTTGCCATGTAAGCATTGGTATGGCACCTTACGAAGCAATGTATGGACGTAAGTGTCAGATGCCTCTTTGTTGGTATCAGGATGGTGAGAGCTCTTTTGTGGGACCGGACATGATTTAGCAGACTACCGAGAAGATACGACTGATCAGAGAAAGGATGCGAACGTCCCAGAGTCGACAGAAGAGTTATGTGGACCAGGGTCGCTGACCGCTAGAGTTTGAAGAAGGAGAGCATGTATTTCTCTGAGTTACACCTACTACTGGAGTTGGTCAGGCGATCAAATCCAAAAAGCTTGCTCCTAAGTTCATTGGATCCTACCAGATTCTTCGTCGTATTAGTCCAGTGGCATATCAGATTGCCTTGCCACCCTTTCTGTCAAATATTCACGACGTCTTTCACGTCTCTCAGTTGTGGAGGTATGTTTCCGACCTTTCTCACATTATCGAGCCTGATATGATTCAACTGAAGGACGACTTATCGTTTAAAGTATCACCTGCAAGGATTGTGGATCAAATGACTAAGCAGCTGAGAAATAAAGAGATTCAACTTGTCAAGGTCGTGTGGAACCAGAAGACAGGCGATGCAACGTGGGAGTTGGAAGAGAAGATGAAAAACCAATATCCAGAACTTTTTCTTGGTACGTGTCTTAGCTATAGTTTCGAGGACGAAACTATTTTTAGAGGGGGAGTATTGTAACACCCGTATTTTTCGCGACGCGTTATTTATCGTTATTATAATATATTCTGTCATATTTATGCTATAATAAGCAGTTCCTTGTTCGCTAATCAAGTAATTTAATTAAATCAAGATCAAATTTTATTTGAGAATTAATATTTTATATTAATTTATAGTTCGAATATAGTCGAAAAATTCTAACGAAGTTTCGTCGTGTTTCAAATTGCATGGCAGTTTTGCCGCAGATAAAATTTTAAATGAACTCTGATTTCGATGAAAATTGAATCGTGAATTATTGTGAGTGTTTTAGATTGTTTTTATTATGTATGATAATTTATTTTCACGCGGTGAATTAACTTCTCGATAAATTAATTTTCGTGAATTAATCAGCGGGAAATTAATCGGTAACGCGATTACTCGACGCCGTGTTTTAGCAACCCTAAGACTCTAGAATTAGAGGGTAATCATGAGAGATGTGAGATTAGATGGGATAGATTAGTTAATGTGATTAGCATTGTTGCTTTATTGAAAGGTGTCACACTTTGTGTGATTAGTTTTTATCTACACTTTATTTAAGCTACTTTTAACCAAGTATTATTTTTAAGTGATAAAAATTAATTCTCCCCTACCATAAGCAGCCCCAAACCCGTGCCCCCCTCTCTCTCAAACCCTCACAACTTCATCTTCTTCATTTTCTTGAGAGAGAAGTTCCAAACCCTCCATGGAAGCTACCTCCATCATGTCTTGAATCACTTCACCTCTTTGCTTACATCTTCTTGCTAGTTTCTTCTTCTACTCTTCATCATCATCTAGTTCATCATCAAGCAAGTTGAAGAGCACCATTTTTCTCCCCAAAACAGACCCTAGGCCGCGAGCAAGAGGAGAGGAGAGGTGGTAGTTCTTTCACTTCCATTTCTTGATTTTATGACTCGTTTTGTGTTTGATTTATGTTTGGTTGTGATCAACGATGGATATGAACATCTTATTCCTAATTCTTGGAACCGTAGGCATGACCTAAGGGGGAAAAAGAAGGAAAAAGTGTGATCCTAGTGAATCAGGAATTAAGTTGGTTAGTTTAGCTTCTTGATGTTGGTGTTGTTGTATTGAGTGATAGTTTTGGAATTAGCACATTGTTTGAGTTGTTTTTGTTGATGAAAAACCTATGCTTGAAAGAGGGATTTATGGTGAATACTTGGTGAATCATTTAATTGATAGATGATTCTTGTTTCTTAGTTATTATAATTACCATTGTTATTGTTGAAGTTGTTGAATTAAAAGACTTGGTAGGTTTTTGTTGAAAACCCTTATTCTTGAGGGACTTGAAAAGTAATTTTGGATCTTGATTAAGCTTTCTCATGAGTAATGGTTTGTTGTTTTGTAAAATAATTCTCTAAGGAATGGTATTGTTACATGGTTTGGAAGTTTGCAAATTGTCCCCAATTTTTTTATGTATAAGGGCCGCGAGCCCTATAGGTTATGGGGAAGAAAAAATTTTGTTGCAATTTTTTTTTCATGGTGGTAATTGATTGAGCTTTGGAAAGTTTAAGAAAAGGTTTGATTTCATTTGGAATTGTTTTGAAGTTTCAAGGCTATGAAGCACATTGAGTAATTTGGGTTCCTTGAGACCTAAGAAAACCAAGTGGAGCTTTGCTCAAGTATTTGAGAAAAAAGTGGTTAATTGGTGTTGTTTTATGCATTAAGTTTCAGGAAAGATGATTCTTAGTCCTAGAACCTCATCTTTTCAATTAGTTATTAATTATGAACCTAAGTGAAAATGATTCTTTGAAACAAGTATTTTAAGTATGTAATTTAGTATTTCAAATTAAGTTTCTAAGTGAAAGTGTTGCTTAGGAAAAGGGTTAAGTTTGAGAGCCTAAGGTTATAGAACTAAGTTTTTAGAGTTGTGCTAAGTTTACTTTCTGTAATAGGCTTGAGTGATCCGAGACCGTGCGACGTAGAATCGAGGAGTATGTGGTCGCGTGGCTTGGAGTTCGGTAAGGGAAACTTTAGATATTGCATAGGATTTAATTTTGTCTTTAAGCAAAGAAGTCTAAGAACCTCAGGGTTCGAAGTGAGGGTCTCGTTACCCTTCGTTTGTTTTATTGTCTGATATCCATACTGATTATTTAGTGGGCTTGTCTGCAAGAGGTTGGCAGCTGTCCCAAACGCCCCACACTTGTTTGCTTTTCCTCTTTGTTAACTCCATCGAGTTGCAAAGGGATGAACTGTGTTTGGATGCTGATGTTTGAATGTGACATGATTTTTGATTTGATTGAATGGTGTTGCTGAGAGATTGCTGATTGAATAATTATTTAATATGAGATTGAATATCTATTTAATTACGCTTCTTTGAATTATCATATGAGTTGATTTATTCATTGGGGTTCTGGAAGTTTGGTCGTGACATTTATGAGCTTTGAGCCGATTAACCTAGGGAGCTAGGATCCCCTAAAAAGCTACGTCCGATTTTTTAGTAGAGTTAGCTAGGCGTCGTAATGTCAAGGAACCTAAGCTGAATGTCCTAGGGTGAGAGGAGAGCCCAAGGCTACGGCTAGTATTCGGTGGATGGATCGGCGTTACTTTTCGAAAATTTCAGAGAATGTTTTGGGGGAGAGTCTTAAGTTGCATTATGGGGCAATTGTGCATTTTGTTATCTCTTTCTCTATGTTTTGCCGTTTCTATGATTATTTGAGAAGTTGACCCTTTCCCGTGGTTCCTTCAACCGATGATGGCAACCCAGGCGAAGGCGAAGGCACTAGTGATACCGGTGATGACGACATCGCTGGAGATCGTACTTGATTTCCCAGACATCGAGGCACCCTCGGCAATGGAGTTCGACCCCATCTCCCGCCGAGTTATATATACCGGGGACGTTGTGCAGACCTTCAGAGTTGACGGTTTGGTGCTGAGGCAGGAGACCTCCCGACGGACAGTTAGCTTTCCCATTAGGACGATGCAGGTGGTGGACGCTTGGCGTAGCATTTAGAGAGAGCAGACGATGCCAGCTTCATCTTCTTCGCCAGAGGGATCTCTTGAGATTCCGAGGCGTAGTACTACTCGTTATGCACCCATACCCAGAGGAGCGAGGATCTAGAGGACTGCTCGAAAGAGCGTGATCAGACATGGGACTGCAGGTGCTTCTACCTCCCGAGCGGCAACTACTCCGAGTTCTTTGGCAAAGTTTGAGCCTGGGGTAGAGCCGGCTTCCCCCATGATTGTCAGGACCCCTACCCCACCGGGACATCTTTCACCTGTTTGTGGAGAGTGCGATGAGGCAGGGTGTAGCGATGCAGGATTTCTTGATGAGGTGTTGGTAGAGGAGGACGTGCCAGAGGGTGTACCTGCCACGGTACCTTTCATAGACTTGACCGGTGAGGATACAGATGACCTGATGGAAGATGATGACGAGGAGGATCCTTCTGACGATCCGGATAGCTACCTCTAGCAGCTATGACTGTCTGTCTGCTTGTTTGTATTTTGGTTGACTGTGGAGTCTGTTTATAGAGTACAGTTGCTAGTAGTGACCAGTCGGGCTTTTGATTATTGTCTTTTGTGTACAGCTGGGTAGACTGGTGGCATACTTTTGGAGCAGCCTCCTGCGTGGGTGTCTGCCGGGAGTAATCCTGGGGTATGATTGCTCTCACGATGGTTTTCATACTTTAGGTGTATTCTCTTGTACATATTTCTGCACAACTTATATTTTGTACTCACTGTTGTGACTACCTTGGTTATATATATGTGTGTATGTATTTTCAGTGCATTTGTCTTGTGTCTAGATTGCATCATGTTTCTAAACATTGTGGCTACTCTGAGTGTGCTTTGCGGAAGAATTTATAAAAAAAAAATGTACCGCTTTTCTAAAGGACACAAAAGTACTATTTAAAAAGTGTGTAGCATGTAGGGTTGATCCTTGACTCGTAGCTGTTCGGAAACGGGTCGTTACATCCACTCCTCACCTTCAGTGAGTATTTCCACTATTTTCCCAAATAGTTACACTGCTTTTCAAGTCCCTCCAAGATCCAAAATCTTACACGATAGTTTCTTCAACAGCCCTATCAATTGTTTCACGATAGTTTCTTCTACAACCCTATCAACTATCTCACTTTAGAAACTTATACAAGTTTAGAAAGTTAACTTGTTAAACCTTCTAACCAACACTCACCATCTTGGTAGTTTGGAAAAAGTAAAAAACAAGGTTACAAATACAATGAAACATTTGTGGGATTGAGAATAGCTTTTTGATACAAGAATGATCACATGGTAAAATGTAAGCTAAAACACTAGCAAGAAATGAATCCCAAAATGTCGTGTGCTCAAGACTGGGTGAGATGAGAGAATGTTTGAAAACTGGCTTTGATATGCTTTTAGAATTTCTAGTAAGCTCTCATACTTTGAAATGTTGTTCTGAAGACTATTTGTACTTTTCCTTCATTTAAGACCGTTGGAAAGTTTGTTGACCGTTGGGGAGTTTCTTTCTCTTTTACAGACAGTTCTGTTTTTGTACCAGGCGCAGATTCTAACATGTCAGTCTGCAATAGGCAGATCCAACTTTCTAATCTTTGAACTTTCTATTCTGACTTGAGGATGTTCTCGAAATAGTCTTCTTCCTCGTACGAGACTTGTGCTTAGTTTCAGTGTGATTTAACATCGAACAGTAAGTTCATGCTCCAGTACGGTAAACTTTCTTTTCCTAAGATCTCATAAAAGAAAGTATCTTCAACTTTCTATTGTGCTTGGTGAACTTTCTGAAGTCAAGCAGGAGAATGTTAACATTGGTAGAATATTTTAGCTTGTACTTTCTTTTGCTTGAAGTCTCTAAAACCTGTCTTAAACAATATTTCTCATGTAGAGACATTAGAAACCAAAGTGATCAGAAAACATAAACTAAGATCCAAAGGTTTGATGATGACAAAATTTTGAGATAGTGTTAAGTTTTCAGATTTAAAGCATACTCAACTAAAGACCAGGTGAAAATTTTTATGCGGACAAAAATATTTAATGATAATCAGCGTTAGAGAGTATGACACACGCAAAATATCAGAACCTTCTATTAATTTCATTCAACAAAAGAGAGCATCAGCTCAAATGAATGATATACTGTTTTCAGGAATTGATAAAAAAGTACTCGAGCAACTAAAATATGATGGCCAACAAACAAAAGGATCAAAAGATCGTTTGGCCAAACATTCTAATCACAGACATTGCTAAGTACACAAGAACAGAAATAATAAAAAAAATTTAAAAACTTAATACTACTACTACTCCCCCTTTTCTCATTATCAAAAAGAAGGGGGAAATCAGAGAGTGCAACTACATTGATGGTCAGGAGTCAACAGAAGGCTCAGGCGGATCTGGAAAGATCTGAGTGTGGCGACTCCCCCTGAGCTATGGCCATAGGGACTCTCCTTTTGAGAGAGTTTCTTAACTCCCTCAAGTAGCTCTTTAGAAGATAAGACTAGAGTAGCGGTTTGAAGAGGTGGCTGCAGAATGTTACCGTTAGAAGGTAACCGTTGGAAGAGAGAGAGAGAGTTTTGAACAATTTAAAAATAAAAAAAAACTAACCGTTAGAGAGGAGAGTAACTCTCCTGTCAGAACAAAAGAGACGTTAAGGCTAGGATTTTTGAATCTTTAAACGTTATCAAAAATAACAAATATTAAAATAAAAGACAATAATTAGCAAATCTAACCAGATATAACACATTAGAGAGTATATAACCTAAAGTTTATGGTAATAGAAAGTTTATAGAAAGTTTGAAAAATTCAGTGAACTTTCTAAAGTCAGGGTGATTTTATAATATGCAACTTGCTTTTGATAAACCTGAAACTTTCATCAACAAGTGGTTTTGTAAAAATATCAGCCAATTGATTTTTGGTATCCACAAAAATCATTTCAACTTCCTTTTTCTGAACATGATCCCTAATAAAATGATGTTTGACATCAATATGCTTAGTTCTAGAATGTTGAATAGGATTTTTGGCAAGATTGATGGTACTAGTATTATCACAATAAATTGAGATACAGGGGTACCTGATAGAGTAATCTTCAAGTTGGTTTCTGAGGTATCCCCAATGATTTGTTCTTAAGGATGGTGTACTACCATCTTCCAACTTGAGTTTTCAGAGTTATGTGATTGCTTTAAGGAAGTTCCAAGGTCAGGATCTGACTCGTCTTGATCTTCCTTATCAGAGAATTTTCTAGAACTAACTTGCTGATCTTCAATCTCATCATCATTCTTTCTATAGTACCTATGCCTATTATCCGGACTTTATCATTATTACCAAAGGTGATAAAGCCTCCCTATACTCTCTCCAAAGAGAGAAACTTATCCTTCTCGCTAGTCATGTGCCTTGAACATCCACTGTCTAGTAGCCACATTCTTTTCTTGGATGTTAAGAGGCACTCCTGCATTTGAAATTAGAAGAGACTTGGGTACCCATAGATTTTTGGGTCCTTGGGGGATAGTGAACTTCCTATAGTTAGCCCGTTCCCTTTTGAAACAGTTCGAGATATGATGCCCAAAGTGTTTGCAATAGGAACATTTTAGCTTTGCCTTTTACCTTGATAAGAATATTTATATGCATGATTGTGATGTCTATGATTCTGTCTACCCTTGTACTTAGAACCATTTTGATGTAAGAACTCTCTTTGAGAGTTTGCTTGATTTTCAAAAGCATTTTGGATTTGGACAAAGTTAGTTAGATCAGTTGTCAAAACCTTGACCTTTTCTTTTAGCAACTCATTTACCTTTTCAAGATCTAACATGAGAAGGTTTGATTTTTCAGCAACTTTCTCATTCAGTAACTTATGTTGTTCAGAAAGTTTAAAGTGTGAGCTTTGCAAAGTTTTAACTGAGGCTACAAGATATTCATTTTGATTCCTTAGTTCCTCATTTTCTCTTTTAGCATCACATAATTGACTTCTGAACAACATACATTTTTGAGACAGAGTGTTTGAGTCATTTAAAAGATTATCAAACATTCTTTCCAAATTTAGACACGAGCTACATTTAAAAGGTTCAGTGTCACTTACTTCCTCTTGATCTGAATCTGCCATGAGATATAGGTTGGCTGATTCTTTTTCAGGTTCTGAGGATGACTTTTCTGAATCATCCCATGTAGCCATCATTGCCTTTTTCTTTTGAGATTGCTTCTTGAAGTTTCTCTTGTTTAGAGTAGGGAAATCTTGTTTTATATGTCCAGGCTTGTTACACTCAAAGCAAACAATGGTTGATTTGCTACTTTCTCCTTCAGAAAAGTTTCTTTTTTATGGTGGAAACCTTCTATTGTCTCTTCTTCTATTAAGCATTCTTTGAATTTTTCTTGATATGAGATCGAGTTCCTCTTCCATATCAGAAAGTTCTTCTTCTATGTCTTGAGTTCATCCTCAGATTCTTCTGAAGCTTTTAGTGCTGCCGCTTTGGATATTTGAGACAGACTTCTCGTTGCCTTTTGGGATATTTTAAGTGCTATACTTTTTGACTTCTTTGGATGAAGTTACTCCATTATTTCTTGCTCGTGAACTTTCAGTGAGCCTAATAGCTCTTCAATATTCAGGGTAGCAAGTTCCTTTTCTTCTTGAATGGCTGTTACCTTAGGCCTCCAAACTTTTGGTAGGCTTCTCAGCAACTTTCTTACCTTGTCCTGATTTGAATAAGTTTTTCCCAAAGACTTCATACCATTTTCAATCGTAGTGAACATGCTAAACATTTCATCTATAGATTCTTCCTCATTCATTTTAAACATTTCATACTGGTGAACCAATATGTTTATCTTTGCCTCCTTTACTTGGTCAGTCCCCTCGTGTGCAGTTTGCAGCGTATCCCATATTTCCTTTGCAGTTTCCTTACCCACAATCTTGTCGTATTCAGACCTACTAAGTGCACATGTTAGAAAGTATTTAGCTTTAGAGTTTAGAAGTACTATTCATTTATCTTTAGTTGACCATTGTGCCTTAGGCTTTAATGTAGTTAATCCATCATCATATGTTGTTGTAGGCACATATAATCCATTTTCAACAATGTCCCATATATCTATGTCTTGTAACTCCAGGAACATCTTCATTTAATCTTTCCAGTAGTAGTAATGTTCTCCATTGAAGCCAGGGGGCCTGATCGATGAAGCTCCTTCAGGAAGGAACGCAACAGAGTTTGTATAGCTCATCACTTTCAGTAATGAGCAGTGCAAAAACTTAAAGGAGATAAGAGATAGAAAGTTACATATAAGAGTTATAGTGGTTCACCCAATTTAGGCTACTTCCATTCCTTACCTTCAGTGAGTATTTCCACTATTTTCCCAAATAGTTACACTGCTTTTCAAGTCCCTCCAAGACCCAAAAGCTTACACAATAGTTTCTTCAACAGCCCTATCAACTGTTACACGATAGATTCTTCTACAGCCCTATTAGCTATCTCACTTTAGAAACTTATACAAGTTTAGAAAGTTAATTTGTTAAACCTTCTAACCAACACTCACCATCTTGGTAGTTTGGAAAAAATAAGAAACAAGGTTACAAATACAATGAAATGTTTGTCGGATTCAGAATAGCTTTTTGATACAAGAATAATCACAAGGTAAAATGTAAGCTAAAACACTCAACAAGAAATGAATCCCAAAATGTTGTATGCTCAAGACTGGGTGAGATGAGAGAATGTTTGAAGACTGGCTTTGATATGCTTTTAGAATTTCTAGTAAGCTCTCATACTTTGAAATGTTGTTCTGAAGACTATTTATACTTTTCCTTCATTTAAGACCGTTGGAAAGTTTGTTGACCATTGGGGAGTTTCTTTCTATTCTATAGACAGTTCTGCTTTTGTACTAGGCGCAGATTCCAACATGTCAGTCTGCAATAGGCAGATCCAACTTTCTAATCTTTGAATTTTCTATTCTTACTTGAGGATGTTCTCAAAATAGTCTTCTTCCTTGTACTGGACTTGTGCTTAGTTTCAGTGTGATTTAACATCGAACAGTAAGTTCATGCTCCAGTACGATAAACTTTCTTTTCCTAAGATCTCATAATAGAAAGTATCTTCAACTTTCTATTGTGCTTGGTGAACTTTCTGAAGTCAGGCAGGAGAATGTTAACATTGGTAGAATATTTTAGCTTGTACTTTCTTTTGCTTGAAGTCTCTAAAACCTGTCTTAAACAATATTTCTCAAGTAGAGAAAACCAAAGTGTTTAGAAAACATAAACTAAGATCCAAATGTTTGATCATCACTAAAAACTTGAGATAGGGATTTTGCCTCAACAACAGTCATCCCAAATATCAACTAGAGGCTAACATGTGCCTCATCATAAAAAGGTCAACATCCAACAGAAGCAAAACATGACTCTTGGCCATAGGTACACAACTAGGATTCGAGATCTCCCACTCTGTGATCTTGAACTACCGATGAAAGTACGACGGTGCTGTCTAGCTCAAAATCCCTCCAAAGGGGAATCCTTGAGTCCATCTTCACCGCCGCGTACAGGAAGTGCATCACCCTCAATAGTAGCCTCTCCGATATCTGTGCCAAACATATACATAGCACATACACACAAAACACGTATACAGGGAGATAAGAAAAACATTATCACCATAAAATGGGAAAGTAGCAGTAAAAGGCAATACAGAGTACACTATTGGCAAATAAACATGGTATTCACATATTCACATATAATTCTACCTAACAGTTATACACAAGTTATCTAGACTCGTGGCCACAAACTACTTTTGGCTTGCCCTACTCCCTATCACTCATAGTACGACCCTATGTCACGTAGTACTCGTCCCACTCCAAGTACTAGTTAGTTGTCCAAGCATATCTCGCTCATCGTGACCTATAAGAGCACTTCCTCATACCCCTATCAATCATGGTCGGGCATCTAGACCTAACTTGGGATCGTTTTCACCAAGGACGTGAAGCTCACAGCACTCTTCGGGGTAAACGGGCACAACTGAAACCACGACGCAACAGCGGCCAAACTATTGGCCCCCTGTGGAATACTTCCAGACCCCATGATAAACACCCCAAAGTCCACATGACCAGCACTCTACTTCGAACTTGTGTTCGAGTATCTCCTGATCTCGTGCACCACACACGGCTGTGACATAGCACCAACACAAACTCTATAAGCATTCTTACCACTCACATGTTACTATGCAAATATTATCATTGTAATCACTTTATTCACATTTCATATCATGCATATGATCAGCTCACTGATGTCACAATATCACAGAGCATCATACAATACTATAACACTTAGCACAGCAAACATGACACATAGAGCATATGGCTCTGGCACATTTACACACTGTCATATAAACACATAGCACATATATTCACTTCAAGGCACTAAGCATGTTAAACATATATCACAAAGCACATATAATTAGTCCTATGTTGGCTGATAGGTTCACAACACCTGTCGTCAAACATCGTAAACCGTAACCCCTATCCTTAGGTGTTACTGACGTCAACCCTTAGTAGGGCTTAGGTACCCTTTGCATACAATGTTTATTATTCTATACTAGCAATCCTGGTAAAAATGCATTCTTACTCCCACCTGGACTCCAAAGCGATCAATCTGATTCCCACGAACTCCTATAGGCTCACTCACAAACACACAAGCACTTTAATCCTCCTCTCTCTCTAAGTCCAGGATCTATCCCTCATGATTAAATTATCAAGGGTTGTCCAAAAATTCCACCAAGCACACCCACACGATCCATAAATCACAGAAATACAGAAATGCACTCAGATTAGAATTAGGGCAAGCAATGGAATTGCAAAAATACAATATGTGGTTCGGCCAGGCCCTATTCAGAGGTTCCAAAGGATTCAACTTACCCAATTCCAACTCCTGCAAAGGTTTCTCGAACATTTGGTACCCGCATTTGCACCAAAACCCTAAAATACGAAGAACAGATAATTAAGGGCTATGAAAATCAATCATGAACCACAAGTTCTCAACCATAAACACTGGAAACAAAGGTTCTCCCTTCTGTTTTGTGGTGTATGGGACCCCCTCCGACAGTTTCGGTAAAATCCTAGCTCGTTTGGTACCCGTATAGCCCAACCGGGGTCCAAAACACCGTCTGATTAGGGTTTGGATTAAGAACCTTGATTTACCATACAAAATAAAAAAGGAATTTATTAACAAAGCATTAAGGTTCTTAGGTTTACCTTAGTAAAACCTCGCTTGGAGATAAGACCTAAAAAGCACGAATGACAACTTACGGCTCGGTAGGATCGAACGAACGAACTGGCACTTGAAATGGCTTGGGATTGGATTACCAAACCTTAAGATACTCAAAAATGGTGAATTATGTTCTGAGGGATGATTTTGTGTCGTGGCGAATGAAAAAAAGAAGTAAAAAGGGTCAGAAATGGTGAAGGTGCCCTTAGATAGAAAAACTTAACTGCTGGGCGTGCTCCACGCGCACTCTGCACGTGCTCCACACGCATCCCTCAGTAGACCAGTGCGCTTCACATGCGCTTCACGCACATTTACTGATGTTTCTTCGCGGTGAAGGCTTCCAATGCATACCTACCACATGTCACCCTCTCATTGGACCAACCATTGGACCAATCACATAGCGCCACATGTTATAAACGGATAAAGATCTGATGGTCTACCATAATGCGTGTGGCGCGCTCTTTTCACACACTTTTGCGCTTCGGTCCGTTTTCGCACGATTTCTTCGATTCCAATGCTCGTACAACCCAGAACTTGATACCCTAACACTTAAACATTATTCTAAACAAATAGAACTCCTAATTGACCTTAGAATTAAGGATTTAGAATCCCAATTACTCGTTTGAAAGCTCGCACTCGCTCTAGGTCACGGGTTCTGAAAACCCTAATTCTAACTCTGAATGTTCTCAAATTTTACGAGGCTTCTAAGACTAATACGAAAACACTATCAAGCACTTCTCTAACTCTTTTTGACCTCCAAAACCTCACAAGTCTCACACTTACACTTTCACAAAAGCACAGAAAGCAAATACACAGCTAAACACTCAATTACGCTATCAAAGTCAAAGTAACACACTTAGACACACACAAATACACTTATCCACACACAATCACACATTAAGCAAGGTTAGAAAATTGAGGATGTTACATTACCACCCCCTTAAAAGATATTTCATCCCCGAAATCACGTACCTGTAAACAGATGTGGAAACTGTTGTCACATCTCCTCCTCACACTCCCAAGTCATATCACCTGTAGTCTCATCCTATACAACCTTAACCAAGGGAATGTGTTTACCACGAAGTTCCTTGATCCTTCGATCCATGATCCTCACAGGTAATGCCTCATACTCTAAGTTATCTCTTAACTGTATTGACTCGGGTTCAATAATACGAGAAGGATTGGGGTAATACTTACGAAATTGAGACACATGGAAGATATCATGAAGATTGGAAAGATATGGCGGTAAAGAAATATGATAGGCTACTAGGCCAATATGACGAAGAATTTGGAATGGACCAATAAACCTTGCAGTTAGTTTTCTAAACTTGATAGCTCTGCCAATTCCAGTCCTAGGAGTTACTCTCAGAAAAACGTGATCTCCCTCTTGGAATTCTAAAGGTCTTCGCCTCTTATCACTATAACTCTTCTTCCTATCCTGAGCTGCTTTCATCTTTTCCCTAATCTTCTTGACTTGTTCTATAGTCTGTTGAATCATCTCAAGACCTAATACCTGTCTGTCTCCGGTCTCAAACCAACCTAATGAAGTCCTACACTTCCATCCATACAGAGCCTCAAAAGGTGTCATACTTATACTTGAGTGAAAAACTATTGTTATAGGTGAATTCCACCAGAGACAAAAACTCATCCTAACTTCCTACGTACTCCAACATGCATGCTCTCAACAAATCTTCTAGGGATTGTATCGTTCGTTCTGACTGACCATCCGTTTGAGGATGATAAGTTGAACTCAATCTCAATTTAGTCCCTAAAGCTGTCTATAATTCATTCCAAAATTTAGAAGTAAATCTAGGGTCTTTATCACTAATGATGCTCAAAGGAACAACATGTTGCCTTACTACCTCCTTAATATAAATCTGAGCTAACTTTTCCAAATGATATCTCTCTCCTATCGGAATGAAATGAGCACACTTTGTTAATCGATCAATAATTACCCATATAGAATCAAAATTCTTAGGAGTCCCAGGTAGTCCTACCACGAAGCCCATTGCTATACCGTCCCAGTTCCATTCAGGAATATTCAAGGATTATTAATCCTGCCGGTTTCTAATGTTCTATCTTTTCCTTTTGACGCCAGACAATACAAAACATAGTTAGCTATGTCCTTCTTCATACCAGGCCACCAAAACATCTTCAAATCTTAATACATCTTAGTAGTGCCTGGATGGAAACTAAGCTTACTCTTCTGGGCTTTGTAACATGCGTATTTTTACGATGCGTTAATTAACGTTATTTAGTGTATTTGGTCGTATTTACGCTATAATAAAGCAATTTCTTGTTCTCTAAGAAACTGTATTAATTAAATCAAGATCAAATTAAATTTGAGAATTAATATTTTATATTAATTCACGGTTCGAATATCGTCGAAAAATTCTAACGAAGTTTAAATCGCGTTTCAATCGCCCGCGCGATTTGTCGCAGATAAAATTCTAAATGAACTCCGATTTTGATGAAAATCGAATCGTGACTTGTTGAGACTATTCTTGAATGTTTGACATGGTTTTTTTATTATTTATAATTAAATATTATCACGCGATGAATTAATTTCTCTTTAAATTAATTTTCGCGAGTTAATCGGTAACACGGGTATTTCGTCGCCGTGTTTAGTAACCCCTAGACTCTAGGATTAGTGGGTAATCATGAGAGATGTGAGATTAGGTGGGTAGGACTAGATGATGTGATTAGCATCTCTTAAAGGTAATAGGTGTCACATAGTGTGTGATCTATTTCAAAAAAAAAAAAATTACTTTTTATCTATTGTAAATTATTATTTTTGATGTGTTTATTTTTTTAAGTGAATAAAATATGAAGACCCCCCATTTTCAACCTCATTCACGCCACCCTCACCCTGTCCAACCTTCATCTTCTTCTTTTCTTCCCTTGAAAGGCTCCAAGCTTCCATAGCCATTTACTCCACCTCCTTTGAGTTTTTCAACTTGCAACCTTCATCAAAGTTGTTCTAAATCTTCATCTACCTCTAGTTCTTCACTTACTAACCATCCAAGTAAGTGGAAAATAATTTTTCTTTCCCTTAAAACAGCCCCAAAAACAGCACCCCCCTCCCCTTGTATAGTTTAGATTTTTCTTGTTTCCAATCTTGCTTTCTTGGTTGTTTTATGTTGTTTGATGGGTTGATGATGATCAAGAGGAAATGAAACACCCTTAATCCTTTCCTTGAACTCTAAGGTGAAAGCCCTAAGAGGAGAAAAAGGGGAAAATGGTGTGATCCTCATTGAATCACCTAATTATTGGTTTAATTGAGTTATTGGAAGTTGTTTGATGCTTGTATGAGTAGTACTTTTTGATGAGCATGTGTAAATTGTTATTTCAAGGTTTTTTTCAATTCTTTAACTATAGGAAATGTGTGTTTTAATTGTTGAACCATGTGTCTAATTGATGAATAACATGCCTTGAGTCATTTAATTGTTATTGGATTGATTATGCATGATTTAGTAGAGAGTTAGTTTAGGTTTTGTGAAAAAAATGGGTTCTTGAAGGACTAATATGGCATGTAAAATTTGATTAGTTGTTCTTATGTTGTAATACATGTAATTAATTGATGAGGGTTATGTTTTGGGTAGTTTAATTGTTATTGGATTGTTGTATATGCTTATGTAGAATAGTTAGTAAGTTACATGTGGGAATTTATGCTTGAGGGACTTAAAAGGCATGTTAGAATTTAATTGAGGATGTGATGTTTAAATATGTGTTAGATGGTAAACAAATTTATTAGAATTATTTTAAGGTTATTAGAACTTGTATGCATGAATTGGCTTGAGTGAAGGTTATGTTTTGTGCAAAAATTAGTTTATGAAGGACTAGATTGGCATATGAGCATGATTAGGTTGTTCTTCATTTTTAGTTTGGCATGAACATGATTTTTAGCATGATAATGGCAATGTATTAAATGCCTTAGGATTCTTGAAATTGGGATTTGGTTGATTGAAAGAATTTTTGGGAAAACACTTATTCTTGAAAGAGTTGGAAATGAGTTTTGGGAACTTAGTAATTTAGTTTAAAATGGTTAGCCATGCATTGTATGATGTATAGCATGTTGGTGAATTTAATGGTTATAAGAATTGAATTTTGGGAATGAAAAGTGATTTGGAAAAGAAAAAAAAATGATTTACAACATATTTCAAGAGTATGTGTGAAGGATGTCTAGATAGGAATTGATGTGTTGCTTTTAAATATGGTTGATTGGCTTGAAAGTGTTAGTAGTAATGAAAAGGGAAAATTTCTTGCAAAACTTGTCTTGACATAGATATGCATGTTTAATTGGAACTTGGTTACTAGATTTTGTGAAAACCTTTGCATTCTTGAAAGAGGTTTGAGTTAGGATTGGTTTTTGATTAAGTTTTTGCTTTATGACATTAGTCATTGATTTGGGAAAGAATTAATAAATAGAAAAAGTTGTTTTGCACTTTTCTCTTAGCTTATGATTAGTAGTAATTATTTTGTGAATCATGTACTTGGTTGATGGTTTTTGCTCCTTAGTTAGTATATATGTTATTGACATTGTTGAAATTGTTGAATGAAAAGAGTTAGTGGATTTTTATTGAAAACCTTTGTCCTTGAGGGACTTGAAAAAATGACTTTTGGGTCTTGATTAAGCTTTCTCTTGTGTAATAGTTTGTTGTTTTGTGAAAGTAAATTCATATGAAATGGTGTGGTTATAATAGTTTAGGAAATTTGCAATTGCTCCCTTATTTTTTATGAAGGATGCGAGTCCCCTAGGGTTTGAGGGGGAAATAAATTGTGTTTTTAGCACTATATGGTTGTATGGAATGATGTTAAAGCTTTAAAAAAAATTTATAGAAAATGTTTGATTTCATTTAGAATTTGTTGTGAGAATTTGGGGCAATGAAGCACATTAGGTAAATTGGGTTCCTTGAGACCCAAGAAAAACCAAGTGGAGCCTTGATGTAAGGTTTGAGAAAAGAAATGGTTAATTGATATTGTTTCTTGCCATAAGCTTTCAAGAAAATAATGATGTGTTATGTTTTAGCTTTTTCAAGAAATGGTTCTAGTCTGGGAATTTTACTCTTTTAATTAGTTAGTAAAATATTTTCAACGATTACGTAATTTATTAAAAAACTAGTATTTTATATTATGTTTCTGAGTGAAAGTGTTTTGGTTAGGACGAAGGGTTTTAGGTTTGAGAGCCTAAGGTTATAGAATTAAGTCTCTAGATTGTGCTAAGTTTGTTTGTTGTGTTAGGCCTTGAGTAAATCCGAGATCGTGCGGCGTAGGATCGAGAAATACGTGGACACGTGGCGTGGAGTTCGGTAAGGGCGCTTCACATTCTAGTGTTATTGATTATGTATTTATGCGTAAGGGCACTTCTAGACATCGTAGGCTTTTATTGTATATGTCCTTGTGTAAGGGCAATTTTTAGATACGAATTTAATTTCAAGTGTTCATGCGAAGAAGTCTGAGAACCTAAGGGTTTGAAGTGAGGGTCTTGTACCCCTTCGCTTTATTTTTGTTATATATATGCTGATTATTTAGTGGGCTTGTCTGCAAGTGGTTGGAAGCTGTCCCCAACCCCGCACACTTGTTTGTTCCTCTCTGTCAATTCCATCGAATTGCAGAGGGATGGATTCCATATTGATTGTCGACTGTTACTGCTAAGTGTGATTATTTGAGATGAGATGCTTATGTTATTTATCTCTGATGGATTGAGTTGTATTGCTATGCTGCTTATGCTGTTGAACTGAATTATATTGTTATAATTATGCGAATTGCTCATCGGAGTGCGAGAGTTGGTCGAGTCATTGAGTCGTTGTGACGTTTTTTAGCTTGAGCCGATTCACCTAGAGTGCTAGAATCCCCTAAAAGGCTACGGCTGGTGTTCGGTAGGGAATGGCTAGACGTTAGTTTTGCCGGGACGTTTTTGAGCTTGCGTCGATTCACCTAGGGTGCTAGAATCCCCTAAAAGGCTACGGCTGGTGTTCGATAGGGAATAGCTAGGCGTCGTAATGCTAATGGAACCTGAGCTGAATGTCCTAGGGTGAGGAGAGAGCCCAAGGCTACGGCTGGTATTCAGTGGATGGATCCGCGTTACTTCCGGTATGTGGCAAAAGTGTTGAGAGAATGAGTTTTGATTTGGGTCTTGAGTCGCACTTGTGAATTGTATACACTGTTGTTTGCCTACTGCTTATGCTTTGGTTTATTTTGATTGTTTGAGAAGTTGATCCTTTCCCGTGGTACCTTCGATTATGGCTACCCAGGCGATGGCGAGGGCGTAAGGAACCCGATAGCAGATGATGGTGAGGAGGACCTCTTCGAGGATCCGGGCGACGACTTTTATTTGTCATGATTGACTATGTCTGTTATATGTTTTCTTGGGATGGCTGTAGTATGTCTTTTGTGTACAGTTGGTGTGACCGGTTAGTAGGGTGACGTTTTGTTGTTACAGGGTAGACTGGTGGTTTCACTTTTGGAGCAGCCCCCTGCGTGGGTGTCTGCCGGGAGTACCCCCAGAGTATGATTGCTCTCTTGAGGGTCATCATACCATAGGTGTATTTCTTTGCACATTTTCTACTCTGTTATTTTGCACATACTGTGTATATGATTTATGTATTTATGCATGTATGTTTTATCAGTATCTGAGTCTTGTGTCCTAGTTGCACCATGTTTCGAAATGTTGTAAGTGCGGTAATGAAAAACGAGCACTATCACCACCGTGATAGGAAGACATTCGAACTCTTCAATTATTATTCTTGACTGGTGATATTTACTGTAACGTGATCTGATAATTTCATTGGATTGATGAATTTGGTGTGGTGATTGAGTCTTGATTGTTTACATGCTTGTTACTCTTGACTATTCTTTTATTGTTCAGAGGGGTGAAAATCTTGGTTGTTGCCGACTTTAAATTGCTAATTTATGAACTTCTACAAGAATTGATGATATGTTATATTAATTGTGTTGTGTGTCTTGGTACTGATATGGTCAGTATTTAAAAGTATTGAATTGCCTAAACCACTAGTGTTGTTGCAAGAATTAGCGGTGATGATGTTTTAAAAACAGAATGCTGGAGAGGTTAAAATGGAATAAAAGGTGAATCAAGTTAGGATTAATTATTTAGAATAATTGACATATGAATAAACCATGCCTTGATAGAGACTTTGAAGTTTTAACAAGAGAATTGAGGGTCAACGATAGGGATAAGTTAAGTTGTGCAGAAATTGTTTGCTATCAAATGATAGGGTAAGGAATTTAAATAGCTAAAGGGTAAGTTTTAGACTCTATGACTGTGAAATCACTAAGTATGGATCAAAGAACTCTAGACCATGTTCAACTAAGTTCTGAGGGACCTAATGGTGAGGCATTAGATCCCCGAACGGGTATGAACCCTCTGTGTGCGAATTGGATGACAGTGGCAGGGTGCCAGGCGCCCACGATCTCAGGCGCCAGGCGCCCAGTGACAGCCTGCATTCTTGATGTTTCGTCGTGTTCCCTTAGGGTTCCGTAATTAGGTTGATATTGTAAAGCCTAGGTAGGATGTCTAAAGCTCAATTATGATGCCTAAGGATTTATTAGTGTGATAATTTGAGAGAACTAATCTTTCTATTCCAAAGCTTCACTTGGATGTCATGTGCTTAATCGAAGTTACTACGAACATTGAATGTTTATGTTATTGGTTGAAGGCACTGGATGACTTATGAATTTGTGTTCTGTTGTTGTTGTTGTTGCTACTCTATCGAAGATATTGCGATAGAGGATATTATGGTTAGACACCGTATTTGGTCATGTTCATGCATCCTGGTGTCGGCATTGTTGTTGTTGTTGTTAGTAGGGCGTATCGGGCAAGGTATCCCGTGACGGGCGAGGTTTCCCGGTCCTACGGTCAATGGGGCGAATCGGGCAAGGTATCCCGTGACGGGCGTGGTATCCCGGTCCTGTTGTTATTGGGGCATTACGGACATGGTATTCCGAAACGGGCAAGGTATCCCGGCCTCGTTATAATTGGATCCACATGCATATAGTTATGGTCCTAGAAATACATCATTTTACATGATAACATGCCTGGTTGTTTAGTTTTGGGTGGTGTACTTTTATGTCGTGGTTGATGTTGTAGTACTGGTGATTAGATGCTTTCATTGGAATTGTTGTATATTGCGCATTGTTCATTAATTTCCTACACTGTATGCACTATTTGAGGTTATGATGACTAACCCCTCTTGTGGCTATACATATCCCATCTGTATGTGTAGATGTTGAGGCTAGCAGTGTTGAGGATGTGAATGCTTGGCGAGTAATCACGATAGCTCGTTGGGATAGATAGAAGACTTGTGTTTACTTGTTTAAGTCTTTGTATTTTCTTTGGTGTAATAGTTAGGGGAAGAGCTCTGAATTATTGTGACATCGGGAACCTTGGTTTTACTTCCTTTTGATGATTCCCCTCCCTTACTAAGTTTGTTTTCCGCAAGTTGAGAGTGACAGCCTTACCTTATTTGAAATGAAAAGCTTTTACTTGGATCAAAATTTTATTTCTTGTTCTTTTCTTTTCACGTTGTTATAATGACATGATGGGGTAGAGGGTGTCACAATTTCCACAATGGGCGTGGAATCATCTTGTTGAGGAGATGCCAAATTTGGATTTTCCGTCAAGAGAGTGGGTTGAGCCATGTCAACATCCATGGCAGTAGGTTCCTCGACACTTGGTTCAGGTTGAGTTTCTGGAACCTACCTCCTAATGGAAGGGAAAACCAGAATTAGTTACAATTTGTTGTTCTAGCATCAACAAAGTGTTTAAAGAGTTTCATACCTCAGTGGCTGGACGATCAATGGGTGGAAAAGTCATTTGAAGAGGTATGGAAGTATCCACGTATGGCCGTTCATGAGAGCCCTGTCAAGGGTGCTTGATGAGGTGATGTGCATGGTAAGAGAATGTATCTAAGTGTTATGTAATGAAGCATATCTTGTCAGTGCTTGACAAGCCAACCTCTTCGACAGAGGGAGGAATCTTTGAAGAACATTCTTCAGAAGCACTTTTCTTTGAGGATTTGGCTTTGGGTTCCTGAAAAAATGATAAATAAACAAAAACATTTTGCATAATGCAATGTGACCATCAGTTAAAGTACTGATGAATGGTGCAATTAACTTACCACTACAAACTCCGCTGTGGGAGTGTCTTCAGAGTTTTCAGAAGCAGATTTCTCTACAAGAGATTCCTAGGAAAATGAAAATGAAAATGAAAACTTTTGAAAGTCAAAGATAGAAACATTATACAAGCAATAAGAAGAAAATAGAGAACCGTTTGAGGTGTCGAGCGAGAGGGAGTGTCAGGCAGGAACATTTTGCGCCTTTTGGGTTGAGCTTTAGGAGTGGTTGCCTTTACTTTCCTCTTGGTTGTTTCTTGTTAAGAAGAACCGGTCGAGCGCTTTGTTTTTGTAGGTTTTCTCTTCGACACAACTGGTTTCTTTCCAGTATCCGCTTTCTTGGAAGAAGTCTTGGCAGCCTTCTTTTTGGGTGTTGTGGATTGAAGAGGGGATTCACTATCCTCATCATCTTCTTCTTCATCATCAGCTTCTTGGGCTTTGCCACTTGTTTGCTTATACTTTAGGGGTTCTTTCAGAGCTAAAGCTAAAGTAAAATGAAAATATAAGTAAAAGCAAGTAGACTTCCCGGAAAGAGTTAATTGAATTAGATACCTTGGGGAAATTGGGAAATGATCTTGACAACCTTGTCATATTGTTCAAAAGGTAAGGCAAACCGACCAGTGAAAGTAACTTCTTTGTTTTCATACTTGTCTATATTAGAATGATATTGAAATCTTTCTACAGCAAGGAAGCTACCAGTTCTCGTTGGTTTACCTGGAAATGGATCATCCAAACCAAAAGTTACACAAGGCAAATGCACTGGTTCAGGACAAGGGGGTATCACAAGTGTTTGTCCCGTGGCTTCTTGTTGTTTTAAAGCCTTAATATCCCAATTGTTCTCGTGCTTTTCTTTTGATTTGGCGATCATTTCATCTACCTGTCGAACAATATAAAAAGGATACCTAGGATCCCATTTAACCTTGTAAAACTTTTCAAAGCTACGAATATCCTTCAAGTGCTCACCTTTGGTCTTTGTCGAAGGGTCCTGTTCCTGTATTGTGGGGTCAATGAACTTTGTTACACATTCTTCAAAGGATGGGTGAAATTTTCTGTAGTATTCATCCCACCAAGCTACGAAGTCTTGAGATACACCTAAAGAGGTGGTGAAAGGGACAAGATTGACGGTAGACTTGCGAGTGTTGTTCTTGTTCTTTATGCCGTCGATGGTTGCCTCTTTGAGATTGATGGCATTCAAAAGAATATCTTCTTTCTTGAGAGGAAATGGCCCAGGGATGGATCGCAGGAAACCAATGTTATTGGCAGAAGCATTGGGTAGACAAACAAAGGCAGAATTATCCGTCGAACTGAGTAATCCTACAGGAAAGACTTGGCGAGCTAAGAAGTGGGTCCAAATATTTTTGCACATTTGGTCATTCGGATCAAAAGGATTGGCGAACCACTCAGGTCCATGTTTCCTACCAACAAAGGGTTAGAAACGGATGCCTGGAGTTCCAACAGAGAGAGAATGGAAAAGTTTGAAGTAATACTTGAAATTTTCGAATTCGCTGTCAAATGGTTAGGGGGCACAGTGCATGGCCAAGGTGCCATAAGTGTCGATTTGAAGGTTCGACGGAGCTTTGTTGACAATGTGACCAGGAAGTGTGGCATTCAACCACAGTTGTAAAAGCCATAATGGGCCATCAACTCCAACTTTCTTTCCCCCACCTTTTACCATGTTATACAGGCTTGACATGCTGAAATAAAGGTTAGACAACAGAAAAGAGCCAAGAGCCCACCTTTTGCCTTCATGTAAAAGGTTTGCCAAGTCAAGCAATGGCTTCGACATTTGGACATTTTTGTTGCAAATGACAAAAGCACATAGCCAATGGAACAGGAAGGCTACATGTTCTTCATCAGAAACCTCTGATGTACTCTGCATTTGGCTAGAAATATACTTTGAAAAAGCAAGAGGTTGATCAATAAAAACATCAATGATGTTTTCTGGAGAACACAAAGGGTGAATCGTATGGCCATCCGGTGGGAGGCCAGTAAGAGCAGCAACATAAAAAAGAGTTGGACCCATCATCCCACAGGGGAAATGGAAGTTGTTGGTAGTAGGGTTCCAGAAGAAAACAGCAGCTCCTAACATAGAAGGGTCCAACCTGAATGTGTACTCGGACAATTTGATTAAATTGTAAATGCCTTGTCTTTTCCAAGTATAAGTTTTTTTGGCTTCAACCCTAGCAAGCCAAGCAGAATATCCACTTATGCTAAGTGGTCGAGTTCTGAAAAAGCCTAGTGCTTTTAGAGAAATAATGAATATGTAAGTTAGGGGAAAAAGCGAGAATGTCAGTTTGACCATATTTGTTTGGGAAATAGTCCTTAAAATCTTTAGGAAAGCTAGAAAGGGTCATAACTAGTCCTAAATAAGCAGCAGGAGGATCTAAAAGGAAAGAGGGATCATGCAAGTAAGGTATGATTACCTTATATTTTTGCCATGGGATCGACGCATCGACATTCGGATTGCACCACGTCTTCCTTAGAGGTGCTTTGGAACTTTGAGCTGGATTGGAAGAAGACGCCGTTAAAAGTTTGTGAAGCTTTCTCAGAAATGTAGAAGATACGAAAGTGTTTTCACTTGGGCATTGATGGTTATTTATAACCTAGCTTATAGTGCAAACGTGCGCACGGGATTGTAACTGCCTACTTCATATGCAATGATGGCCCTATTTTTTAGGGAAATGGGAAACGCAGCCTTGTGATGGGACAATGCAGAAAGGTAACCGTTGTGCATAGAGAAGACATAATTCTGGTTCTCTTCACATAGTGGTATCGAAAACTCAGAATTTGGGGGGCATCTGTTAGGTGCCAGATTTCAAATGTGAGTTTCTCGACGGAACTTCAAATATTCGACAAGTGAAGGCACAAGGAGCCAGAATAAGTGATAAAAATTGGTTAAGTTTAAAAGACTAAGTGATGTGGCGATTGTTCGACAGAGTGCATGAAGCGTCGAAGATGTCAATAGGAGCATGGTCGAATTAGACTTAGGCTTTAGGTAATACATGCATAAACTTGACAGGAAGTGCTACTGTCGAGATTGAGTAGTTTTAGTAAAATCAACTGCCGACCCTATGTCCGTACACGTGTCAAGTTGGATGATAGGTAGTTTTTTTACATTTTTGTCTATAAATAGTAGTTCTTACGATGTAACTCAGGTTGGATACATGATCTAAGTTCCTAACATCTCGACGACGAAGCAGATTAAAGGAAAACGATCACTGTATGCCTTCCACCCCTTACTTTCAGCAATTTGCAATTCAATTCAATTACATTTCCAATTATCGTCTTGTTCTTAATCTAATTTATCTACAAATTTATCTTTTGTTTATGCATTTTACTTCGAACTTTACTGCATTTTCCAAACCTTTTTGAAATATTATTCTTTCATACTTTCTGTATTTATTTCTTGTAGAGTTTCAATTTGCTTACTGCATTTGGCTTGTTTCTATTTCAATTTCAATATTTTATTTCATGTCTATTACTACACAGTCATTTAAGTGCTTCATTTACGTTCCTGTGTCAATTTCAAATTGTATGTCTTACTCTGTGAATGCATGTTCAAACACTGCATTGTTTACTTTGACTTTATTTTTTGTTTAAGTTACTTGTCAATCAAGTCATTAGCTGCTAACGGCCAATCTTGCCCATTTACACTTTCAATGCCATTTCGATAACAATTAACTTGTTGTTCGAGATTATTAAGTACAAACTGGCAAAAAATCTCAATGATTAATGGCTTAGTAGCCAAGAAAATTGAAAACTGATATATAGTCGAACTTTTGACCGTTATTTCACTAAAACTATTATTTTCAAAACGAGATTACCACATAACTCGTCGATCTCGTAATCGTTTGAAACTAATTATTTGTTACTTTGACGAATTTGGTAGAAACACACTACAAACCAAATTTCTCAGTTAACACATAAGCTACACATAAAAACCGTAACACAACCTCTATCTTTCAACTGATCATCAGTAGGCCTCCTATTATGCCAAAGCTGCCAAGCAATAAAGGATTTTGAAGGTGGAATAGCAGCGTTCCAAATTAATTTACCCCATGAAAGAAAGGACTAGGCAGAATGAAAAAAATTAAAGCATCCCTTAATGATAACGGACCTGAATCGGTGTGTTGCCAAACCAAATGATCAAAAGCATCAAATTGTGGCACAACTATTTGGGTAATAGCATTAATAAGAGCAGGGAATCTATTGGCCAAAAAGGAAGGAATAGACCACCTATTGCCTTGAATAAAATCAGCAATAACCGAGTTTATCCAACAATAGGCTCAGCTAACCACTTAGCTCTCCAAAAATTTATGCTTTTGCCATCTCCAATCTGTAACAAGAGTTATTCATGACAGAATTCATATTAACTTCATTTATGTAGAAGATTATATATCTAAGCCAAATTTTATTTATATTTTCCCACTCCACAAACCACGTAGAAATAAGTCATGAGAGGATATATATCTTGAAATTTGTCTTTAAAACTTCTTGAAAAAATTTAATCTTCTCATAACGATTCTTTCTTTCAATTTTCATATTTGTTTTTTTATTCTCCATGCAATTATGGACCATTTAAATTGCAGAGTAAAAATATATATCATAAAAATATTGAATATTTCACATGAAAGAACATTATCATCTAAATTAAATTACTATTATTATAGATGAATGTTTTTACATAAATTTTACATTAATGACAAATATTTTACATGAAAACATAATAATATATCCGTACAAATCTGTTAATACTTTAATTATACAAAAAAAAGTTATTACATGGATACTGAAATTTTAAATGGAATAATAATATTATTTTATTTACCATGAATGAACAATTTACTAGAAATAATACATTAATATATTTTTAATATAAAATTTAGGCTAAATTGCACTTTTCATCGCTTAACTTTATTTTAGTTTTCAATTTCGTCCATTGACTATTTTAACTTTCATTTACATCCCTTAAGTTACGAAAATTATGACATGTTTGTCCCCTAACTATTTTACTTTTTATTTACGTCCCTTAAGTTACGAAAGTTACGCCATGTTCGTCCCTTAAGTTACGAAAGTTACGCCACATCTATCCCTTCCGTCTATAATCCCTTTAAATAATAAAGTCAAAATCATACTCCTATCAGAGTTCTTATTGATAAAGTAATATGATAAATGGTAATGGAGCAAAAAAAAAAGAGTATTAGTGACCTATACACACACAATAAAGGGATTACAGACGAAGGGATGAACATGGCGTAATTTTCATAACTTAAGGGACGTAAATGAAAAGTAAAATAGTTAGGGGACGAAATTGAAAACTAAAATAAAGTTAAGGGACGAAAAGTGCAATTTAGCCTAAAATTTATAATTTTTTAAGTATATATTGTGTGTTGCACGAGCCATCGTACTTTAGATATATTTATAAAAGAGGGGATGAATGTATGTTTTGTTGAGTGAGTAGTATCTTAGAATAGTAATTAGGTTTAATTACTCTAGAAGTCCCTGAACTATTTGAGAATTTTGAAATAGGTCCTGAACTATTTTTTTCAATTGGATCCCTAAACTATCTTTTCATTTTTAATCAGGTCCTTCCGTTAAGTTGTTGTTAGTAGAACGTTAATTTATTTTTAATTAGGTCCCTGAACTATTGGTTTTTTAAATAGGTCCCTAAGACAAAAAAAAGGAAAAAGAAATGAATATAAACATAATTGGTAGATGAGCCTTTAAATACGTCCCTGAACTATTGTTTGTTTTTTTAAATAGGTCTGTGAACTATTTTTTTTAAATAGATGTATGCAATCCAAATATCATGTAAGAGCAAATCTAAGAGAGCCTTTATGCTGTGGTTTTATATTCATTTTGACATTTGTTAGATAAAGCCTATACTAAATTTCCTTAATGGATTGTATAATAAGTATCATTTTTGCTTATATCTTGGATTTTTATATTACCGCATTGGTTTTATAGTGTATCAGTCCATTTCACATATGCTCCTCTACCAACTGCAGTTTTGCTGCAGCTAAAACCACAGCATAAAGACCCTCTTAGATTTGTTTTTGCATGATATTTGGATCGCATACATCTTTTAAAAAATAGTTCAGAGGCCTACTTAAAAAAAAAATAGTTCAGGGACGTATTTAAAGGCCCCTCTACCAACTTTGTTTATATTCATTTCCTTTTTTTTGTCTCAAGGACCTATTTAAAAAAGGCAATAGTTCAAGGACCTAATTAAAAATAAATTAATGTCTCACTAACAACAGCTTAACAGAAGGACCTAATAAAAAATAAAAAAAATAGTTTAGAGACCCAATTAAAAAAATAGTTCAGAGACCTATTTCAAAATCACCAAATAGTTCAGAGACTTCCAGATAAATTAAACCTAGTAATTATTAAAGTGTGAATAGAGATCTTATTGAGCTAAATGAGTTGGACATTTAATCTACTACTAGAGAACCCAAGCCCACGCTTATTCACACAATGTATTAGAAAGGGAAAAAAATAAAGAGAGACAGAGACACTCCCTCCTTCTCCCAAAATCGGCCATCACCCCCCAATTTCCCATTCTCACTTATCTTCCTAGAGCCAATGAGAGCACATGCAATCCTCTAAGGCCAATGAGAGTACATGCAATCCTCTTTATCCCATCCCTTGGTCAGACCCGCACATCATCCTCTCAAAATAATAATAATAATAAGAAGAAGAAGCCATCACACTCCCTCCTTCTCCCAAAACAGGCGCCCCTCACACACCCACACCCCATTTCTTCTCATCCAAATCTTCCCTATGCTTCTCTGCTGGCCGTGAGCTTAGAGGGAGGAAAGGAGAAGAAATTTTCTGATTTTAGCTTAGGGGATGTCAAGGGAAGATCAAGGTTGAGCTAGGAGGAGCATATGATTTTTTTGGGCAGAAGCAGTAAAAACCTCATTCCCTTTCAATTTGTTGTTGTCTTCACTTCAATCTAACTTCAATCTAAGTTTAGAGTGAGTCCTTTCTTTGATTTTGTTGGTAATTTTTCTCCTTGAATGATATAGATGTATTGCATGTTGGGTATTTTTGTGCATGTGTTGGAATAGTATGATTATTATCACCAAACCAATATAGACATATGTCCATTGTTTTGTCTATAACGTTTTCAATAGAACCCCTTTTGAACTGATTCTCATTTTGTTGAAAACTTGACTTTCAGGGCTTCAATTTAGACATCTCATTCCCATGATTTGGTTGAGTTATGATCCACTAAATTAATTTCCAAAGTTGTAGTTTTCTGGCTTTCAAAATAGTTCTTCAATTAGTGCGTCACGAGTTGAGGGACAGTAGCTGTCATGTTTTCGTACATTAGCGTCTTCTTTTATTAAACTGCACTAATTGAAGAACTATTTTGTAAAATATTATAAACTAGACATCCTAAGTTTTCTAAAGAGTGGTCGTTTACTGAAATCCAACTTCGTTTGGTATTTTATTAAAAGAACCAAAGTTAATGTACCATTGCTGAATGAAATTCTGCCCTTATGTGTGTTCCTTTTGTTTGCTTAAGGGTAAGCATAAATTCCAAAATTTTAAAGGCAAGGAATTTGTGTTTTTGTGTTCTAAATGTATGTTGTAAATTTTCTGCACTTGTTGGATTTAGTATGGTGTGAGCTTGACATGATTTTCAATGCTTTTGGATGCTATTGTTAGATTTAGTGGTGTGTTGATTTGGAGTTGTTTTAATGCCTTGTATGCTATTATAAATGCTGAAAATTCTGCACTTGGCTGGTTGGAACATTATTAAGTACCGTGAATGAGTCTATGTTGTCCGTCATTTGAGGGTAGTCTTCGTTGGGGCGATGAATTGTTCCGCTTCAACAAACTGTCAAGAGCATATTCATTATGCCAAAGTCAGTAGTTTTCTAGGTCCTTTATCTATGAAGGCTAGGTAAGTGCATAGTAAGTGTCGATGATTAACCGACCTACCTTACAGGCTATGTTATCTCAAGTAGCTCACCCATGGTGGCATAACAAGTTTTTCCAAAAATAAAAGTGAAAAGAATTATGTGGAAGCTATGACTTAATTCTCGGATTATTGAATTATGATTTTAATTACCCTTGTATTATGAAAATTGCATGATCATTCCTATGGGACTCAATGAGTTTTATCTCACCCCTTATCCTTATTTGTTTCAGATAAGAAGGTGTGACTCCACTATAGCTATTGAGAGCTTGGAGCCTTTTAAGAAAAGAAAATTATGTTCAATTATTTTGGATCTTGGGCTAAGTTTTAATTATGTTAAGTTCAGTCTCATTACATATTGAAGCGTTCTATTATGTTGTATTCGAGATATTTGTATTGTAATGGCTTTATGCCCCACTTTGATATGACTACTCGTCTTGTTATCTTAATTGTGATTCCCTTCTATTATGAATTAGTTAATAGTAGTAGGGCATTACATTTTTGGTATCAGAGTAGTTTAATCTAATTGAACTGTGGATAGTTTATCATAGATTGTACTTGTACCGTCTTGTTGTCATATGTTCTAACTATTAGTTCATTGAATATTAAGCCTGACCAGCTTAATATTTGTGGACTGTATACAGAATTATGGCAACAGGTTCGGGACGATGTGGTAGGCCAAGGACGAATGCTACGGATCCATCAAGGCAAGATGATGATCGTTGGACTGAAATGATGCAAGTAATCTGGGACTAAACCATAGCTACAAAGAACCTGGTAAATCATTTCGCTCAAGTTGTAGTGCCTAATCAACCTCCTCCTCCACAATATGAAGAGCCGAACCGTGCTTTCTTTCAATTCCACAAGCTTAATCCTTTAACCTTTTCCAGAGGGCCCGATGCCATGACAACTCAATATTGGTTAGAGGCGATGAAGAAGATTTTCATGGTAGTTCAGTGCACTGAGGAGGAAAAGGTGACTCTTGCCACTCATATCTTTGAAGGAAGAGTCTGAAAATTGGCGAAAGGAGAGAGAGCTCATTTGTTGGCCATAGGGACGCTATTTGATTAGGAACATTTTCAAAGAGCATTTCTTGATAAGTATTTCCCGAAACCATAAGGAAGCGAGAAGGATAGAGAATTGTTGCAACTTCGCAAGAGGATTTGTCGATCGGTGAGTATGTCACCAAATTTGAAGAACTAGCTAGGTACACCTTGCATGCGGTATGCACCTGATGAGGAATGGAAGATCGATCAGTTTAAGTGGGGATTAAGGGACTATATAAGGAATAACTTTGCACAAGTTACCTTCAACAACTATATAACTTTAGTCCACCAGAGCTATGTGGCTAAAAAGAGTTTGAAAAATATTTTAGAGGAGAGACATTGAAGTAGCGAGAAGAAGAAAGATGATGGCGGATGTACTCAACAATCGAAACCAAGAGGAAATCAACAAAGGTAAACAAGTGCAAACATTCAACTCTCTTAGGACGGGTGGGTGCCCGAAATGTGGGAAGCACCATGGTGGAGAGTGTTTAGTGTAACATCCTCAATTTTCTAAACATTGCTTAGTATGTGATTATGTGGCATTTAGTGTATTTGTGTGTACCTAGGAACGTTCTGTGGAGTTTGACAGTGTACTTGTTGGAACCTAAACGATTGAGAAGTTTAGACCCTCATTAATTTTGATGATAACAAAGTATTTACAAGTGAACAATTTATCTTCTAATAAGTTTTGAAGTGTGCAGGTATTAAAATCACTTATATTTTATAACTCATTCAAGCAATAAGAAGAAATTCACAAGAGTTTGAATACATTCCATGTGTGTCTGCATTCGGTTCGGTAGTGTTATCTTATGACACATGGTTTTCAATTGCTGTGAGTGTCCATCTTGACTTCTGAGCGAGCATCTGGTCTTATTAATAAAGCACGTGATGGTCACGTTTATGCTCTTTTACCTCAGCTATTCTGGAATGGAATTTGAATTTGATTTTGTGCGCTTATTTTTATGTACGAGGTATCAAAGGTGACACCTTTAGAATAAGAAAGAATTCGTACAAGACAATTGTAAAAAGCAGATAGTACCATAACGGAAATGTGTACTATTCTGATAATCTCTGTAAAGGAAGAAAATGACATGCTTTTTCGAAATACCTCACCTAATGATTTGGAGCCAAAATTATCTGCAATGGTAATACCCTCAAGGACTCATATAAAAACCCCAAGGTATTCATTGAAGAAGGTCGCTAGAAACTACATTCTGCTAAGGCTATTCTCAAGTGAGCAATCAAGTTTCGTGCTAAGTTTCTGGAACCCAAAGAATCAACTTCACTTCTTATACTCTTTCTTTTAGAAAGTTATTGTTTTGAGCTTAATCTTTTCATCCTCTCATGAGAGTTATTTGATTGTATTTAAAAGAAAATATTTTGTGAAAATTGTATTGAGTCGTTTTGAGAAGTTAAGAGTATTGTTAAGTTTGTGACAGAAGAATACTCTTAAGGAAATTTGTAATCAGTTGATTATAGTGGAAAATCCTTCAGGAATGAAGAGACTAGACATAGCTACCAGTTTGGTGGTGAACTAGTATAAATCTCTATGTCTCTTGTGTAACACCTGAGGACGAGATCGACATCGTAATAGGACGACGTATCGAGACCTCGACCAAGACCTTGTGTCGAGATCCCGTGACTAGATCGTTTGCCGAGATCTTTTGTCGAGCTGATGAGACCACGTGCACTAGCTGCTGAGCTGAGGAGGTCGGGTGTCGAGTTGATGAAGTCGCGTACCGAGCTGATGAGGACGCAAGTCGAGCCGAGAGACCGCGTTCACGAACTCGTGTTAGAACCTTGCACGCGTTGCACGAGCACCCTTGTCGACATCGTGCAGAGATGATACCTCGTATTATTTGAGCGTTACTCAGCGTTATTATTATATTGTTTGTAATTATTACATTGTCGGCTTGTCGTTGACCGACAGAGTAGAGGTAATTATGAGAGGAACGAGTTAACGGGTAGATGATTGATGGGATTGGCATCTTATAGCTGGAGTTACGTTTTACCCTTTCTCGCCAGTGTATACCACGGCCGTTTCACTCATTTCTCTTTTCTTCTTTCTTCCTTCCTTCTCGCTCTGTGTTTCGTTGTTTTCTTTAAAAATCTTCAGCGACGAAACCGTGAGTTCCATCGAGATTCTGCACAAGCTTTCTTCATCAATCTTGTTCATCATCAACTTCTCGACCCATATCTCGTCTGATCGACCATCACCGTTGAGGTATGAAGAACAGATTTTTCTTTTCATCTGTGCTACTGTTTAGCGCTAAATCTTCTTCCATTTTTAACCAGTTTTATGCTTCCAAATCATGTCAAATTTTGATGGGTTTTCTTCTTCACGATATTACCTATCTTTTAACCGATTAATTGGGCTTGTAAAACAAATTTCTTCCTCTCGATTTACGCAATCGGCGGTGTCCGAAAACTCCATTTTTGGTTCGTTCGATTTACGGTTTTTCGTTCGTTGCTTACGAATATTGTTGTTGTCGATCTTTCATGAAGCATCGATAACTTTTTCATGAATTTTGATCGAAATCCCTAACTTTGTGTTAGAGGAAAAATATATTTCAGTTCTTGAGTTTTATATTTTTACGGGTTGTCAGTTGAAGTTTGGGGAAGAGAGAGTTAGATGTATTGGAACCTATAGATCGATCCGAGTTATGTTTGTTTTAGGAAGTCGATTCGAGATCGAGTGAATTCGAATCAAGGTGTACGGAAAGCGAATCAGGGCCAGGCGTGATCCGTAACGAGGATCGCACGCGTGTCGAGGTCGACTGAGAAGCGTACGTGTCGAGCTCTTTGAAGACAACCTTGTCGAGGTCGTTGTCGAGCTCATTTGGAGACAGCTGTGTCGAGGTCGTTGTCGAGCAGCATTAACTTGGAGTTCGGTAAGGGCAACTTCTAGATATCTCTAAGGCTTTATTTTATAAGTCCTTAAGTAAGGGCGCTTCACATTTATATTTGTTATAGTATGTAAGGGCATTTCATATTCTATGTGGTTATGTTATTGTGTATGGATTTTCCTGATTTGTGTCGAGCTTGAAATGTTGTGATATTGAGTTTTTGCATGTATTTAATATGTGATTGAATATATGTCGTGAAGTGTGTATTGCATGTTGAATTGCGTTTCTTCATGTCGAGCTTGCTCTTTTATTTGACATGCGGTTGAATATTTTGTGTTTAACTCCTTGAATATCGTATGCGGCGAATTGTTCATCGAGTGAGCGAGCTAGGTGAGTCGTATGACGTTTTTGAGCCGTGACCCGATAATCGAGGGTGCTAGGTCCCCTTTTTGTTTACGGAGATTGACTAGACGTCGCCACGCTACGGACCTGAGTTGATCGCCCTAGGGAGAGCGAGGATCCCAAGGCTTGGCTGGACTTTCCGACATACTGACGGCGTGTGCATTCGGAAAATTGTCGAGTCGAGAGAAAATGGATTTGCGAGATGTGTCGAGTTTAGAGTGAGATGGTCGAGTCACGTCGGTGAATGTTATACTTTCTTTGTTTGCTTATATTTTTATGTCGAGCTTATCTTAACTTGTTGAGAAGTTGACCACTTTCCCGTGGTGCCTTCAATCCATGACGGTTACCCAGGCGATGTCGAGGGCGCAGTAACTCGGCGATGAGACGATGCCGAGGAGGAGCTCGACGAGGACCCGAGTGACGACCTCTATCTGTCGTGATTGTTGATTTGTTGGATGTTTGTTTTTCTGAGGACTGTACTTGTTTTTCTTTGTGTTCGAGGTCGTGACGATTTAGGCGATGTTGTGTTGTTGCTTCTGAGGTAGACTGGTGGTCTTACTTTTGGAGCAGCCCCTGCGTGGGAGTCTGCCGGAAGTACCCCGAGGTATGATGGCTCTTTTGAAGTTATTGCATCTTAGGTGTATTTTCTTTGCACATTTGCTACTCAGTATTTTGTATACATTATTATTCGGGTGATATATATATATATGTGTATGCTATGCATGTATGTTTTATTAAATTTAAGTCTTGTGTCTTAGTTGCACCATGTTTAAAAGTAATTACTCGATGTGCACGAGTTGGTTTTATAATAAAAATATATCGTATTTTTAAAAGGCACAAGAGTTTTGTTTTTAAAACACATCTCATATAGGTTTTGTTGAGCTTGGTGTGTTGAGCTCAGTAACTCGAGCTCGGTATATTGAGCTTCGTATGCGGTCCTAAACGTCGTTACACTTGTTGATATCGAGCGATTCGGCTCGACCGAGCCGTGCATAGGAAGATTTGACCGTCACTATGTCGGGTTATGTGTTGGGTACCTAGTTGTATTATGTTGATTCTTTGTTTGATTAAGTGAAGCACTTATTGCTTGAGAAATTGTTTGAACTGTTTCTTGATTGAAGCGGTGTGTTTTAACACATCCTTGTTGTGAGATTCTCGACGGGGTTTTGAACCTTGTGGAATCTAATGCCACCTCGTAGGAATACGACATCCGCAACCGAACGTCGACATGGAACGAGCTATTCAAGCTATGACCGAGATGGCGGCAGCCATGGCTCAACAATCACCGCCAGAACTCAACAGGCTAACGCGATGGCTCAACAGACGGCAGCGTTAACTCAGCCAGAACTTGCAAAGAACAAAGAACGAGCGAAATCTTTGAAGCGAGAGGATTGGCGGACTTCAGAAGCATGATCCACCGTTCTACGGTGAACCAAATCCGGATAAAGCTGATCTTTGGATGCAAGAGATCGAGAAGATCTTTGAGGCACTTCATTGTCCTGACAACGTGAAGGTCGACTATGCTACCTACTTACCGCTTGAGACGCAGTATTGGTGGAGAGGAGTGAAGCAACGTTTATAGCGAACATCGCGAGATGACCTGGGAGCTTTTTCGTGAAAGGTTTTGGACAAGTACTTCCGGATCTTTGCACGAGCCGAGAAGGAGCAGGAATTTCTTCAATCGCAGAAGGCAACTTCGACGGTGTCCGAGTATGCGCCAAGTTCGAATCGTTAGCGAGGTATTTCACCCATTTCGTGACCGAGTTGACCAGAGATGGTTGAGTGAGAGATTCCAACGGGATTGAGATTCGACATTCAAGTCGATGGTGTCGTTGAGGATCGTAAATCTCCAAGAGTCGATTGATCGATGTGTCGAGGTAGAAGGAGTGAGGAGCCACAAGAAGAAGACTGCGTGGCGGACCGGTGAGACCCCAGTGCGGGCGTAGATTTGCACAGAAGGAAATCACCGCAGAAGAGGCCTTACGACCGACCTCGGGGAACGACAACAGGGGATGTCGTCCGATGACCCAAGTACCGAGGAGTGGAGGTCAGACCAGTGTCGAGGTGATTTGCTACCGATGTGGAAAGTCGGGACATTACGCGAGTAATC
The DNA here is from genome assembly GCA_037113605.1 of Calophaca sinica. Lineage (NCBI taxonomy): Eukaryota > Viridiplantae > Streptophyta > Magnoliopsida > Fabales > Fabaceae > Calophaca > Calophaca sinica. Next base: position 85,707,420 of record CM073735.1, read on the forward strand.
GTACTCGAAGGAGGAAGTGTGTTTCAATTGCAAGAAGCCAGGGCATTTTGCTAAGGATTGTCCTACACCTAAAGCTGAACCGACTATGCTTGCGGCAAAGGCCAAAGGAAGCGTCAGTGGCTAAAGGCGAGTTTTACGCATGAGTGGCGAGGAAGTGAACGAGTGATGATCTTATCCAAGGTGAATGTGAGATCGAGGGTAAATCCTTATCCGTTCTTTTTGATTCGTGCAACCCATTCCTTTATTTCTTCCGATTGTGTGAACCTTTTGAGCTTGACCGTGATCGCTTTACCGCTTAAATTATTAGTTACAACCCCACCGCTAAAACCTTAGTCACAAACACTGCATGTCTTAATTGTGTAGTGATTATTCGAGTAGAAAGTTTGTGGTCAATTTGGTTTGTTTGCCTCTTGCGGCTTACCATGTTATCCTCGGGATGGATTGGTTGTCACACCACCATGTCCTCTTGGACTGTGCCCGTAAAACTGTAATTTTTCCAGACCTTGGAGTCTCCAATTATCTTTCACGAGCGTATTGGAGTTTCTTTGAAAGAAGGAACTAGGGAATACATGTATCTAGCTAGTTCGGAAGTTTTCCAGCAGATCGACGTGAAGAAAGTACCAGTCGTGGGTGAGTTTGAGGACGTCTTGCGCGAAGACGTGCCAGGAGTACCACCAAGACGAGAGGTCGAAGTTCTCCATCGACCTGATTCCAGGAACAGGACCGATTTCCAAAGCGCCGTACAGGATGTCTCCTGCCGAGATGAAAGAGCTGAAGTCCCAGATCGAACACTTGGAGTCGAAGCAATTCATACGACCGAGCGTGTCACCGTGGGGAGCTCCAGTGTTATTGGTTAAGAAGAAGAATGATTCGATTTGGGTGATCGTCGACCGATTGACCAAATCTACTCATTTCTTGCCAGTGAGGTCGACATACAACGTGGAAAAGCTGACCGAGATCTACATCGCGGAGATAGTACGACTTCATGGAATACCCTCTTCGATCGTGTCGGACCGAGATCCGAAGTTCACGTCTCATTTTTGGAGGGAATTGCAAGGAGCGATGGGAACCGAGCTCAGGCTTAGCTCGGCATATCATCCACGCATCGACGGCCGATCGAGAGAACGATCCAATCGCGAAGATTTGTTGCGAGCTTATGCGTTAGATCACCGAGGAAGTTGGGACGACGTTTTACCATTGGTGGAGTTCACATACAACAACAGCCTTCCATGCGAGTATTGGGATGGCACCTTTGAAGCCAGTATGGACGGAAATGTCAGACGCCTCTTTGTTGGTACCAGGACGGCGAGCGGACTGTCGTAGGACCAGATATGATCCAGCAGACTACCGAGAAGATCCGTTTGATCAGAGATCGGATGCGAACATCTCAAAGTCGACAGAAGAGTTATGCAGATCAACGACGTCGACCACTCGAGTTCGAGGAAGGAGGACATGTATTTCTTAGAGTCACCCCCACTACTGGAGTTGGTCGAGCGATCAAATCCAAGAAACTTACCCCTAAATTCATTGGACCTTACCAGATTCTTCGTCGTATTGGTCCAGTGGCATATCAGATTGCCTTACCCCCATTTTTGTCGAACATCCACGACGTCTTTCACGTCTCACAATTGCGGAAGTATGTTTCCGACCCTTCTCATGTCATCGAACCAGATGTGATTCAACTGAAGGACGACTTATCTTTTGAAGCGTCACCAGCAAGAATCGTTGATCGGAAAGCCAAACAATTCTTGAACAAAGAGATCCAACTTGTCAAAGTTGTGTGGGATCGTAAGACGGGAGATGCGACTTGGGAGCTGGAGGAGAAGATGAAGATTCAAGACTCGAACTTTTCTCGAGGTAAGAATCTTATTTGCAATTTCGAGGACGAAATTTTTTAGAGGGAGAGATTGTAACACCCGAGGACGAGATCGACATCGTAATAGGACGACGATCGAGACCTCGACCAAGACCTTGTGTCGAGATCCCGTGACTAGATCGCTTGCCGAGATCTTTGTCGGTGATGAGACCACGCGTGCACTAGCCACCGAAATGAGGAGGTCGGGTGTCGAGTTGATGAAGTCGCGCATCGAAATGATGAGGGCGCAAGACGAGCCGAGGCGACCGCCTTCACGAACTCGTGTTAGAACCTTGTACGTTTGCACGAGCACCCTTGTCGACATCGTGTCGAGATGATACCTCGTATTATTTCGAACGTTACTCAGCGTTATTATTATATTGTTTGTAATTATTACATTGGCGGCTTGTCGTTGTCCGGCAGAGTAGGGTAATTATGAGAGGATCGAGTTAACGGGTAGATGATTGATGGGATTGCCATCTTATAGCTGGAGTTCCGTTTTTCCCCCTTTCTCGCCAGCTGTATACCACGATCGTTTCACTCATTTCTCTTTTCTTCTTTCTTCTTCCTTCCTTCTGCTCTGTGTTTCGTTGTTTTCTTTCAAAATCTTCATCGACGAAACCGTGAGTTCCAGCGAGATTCTGCACAAGCTTTCTTCATCAATTTTGTTCATCATCAACTTCTCGACCCATATCTTGTCTGATCGACCATCACCGTTGAGGTATGAAGAACAGATTTTCTTTCATTTGTGCTACTGTTTAGCGCTAATTCTTCTTCCATTTTTAACCAGTTTTATGCTTCCAAATCATGTCAAATTGATGGGTTTTCTTCTTCACGATATTACCTATCTTTTTAACCGATTAATTGGGCTTGTAAAACAAATTTCTTTCTCTGATTTCTGCAATCGGCAGTGTCCAGAAAACTCCATTTTTGGTTCGTTCGATTTCTGGTTTTTCGTTCGTTGCTTCTGAATATTGTTGTTGTCGATCTTTCTGTTGAAGCATCAGATAACTTTTTCATGAATTTTGATCGAAATCCCTAACTTTGTGTTAGAGGAAAAATATATTTCAGTTCTTGAGTTTTATATTTTTCTGGGTTGTGGTTGAGTTTGGGGAAGAGAGAGTTAGATGTATTGGAACCTATAGATCGATCTGAGTTATGTTTGTTTTAGGAAGTCTGATTCCCGAGATCGAGTGAATTCCGAATCAAGGTGTACGGGAAAGCGAATCCAAGGACGCGGAAGCGTGAATCGAGCGAGGATCAGCGTGTCGAGGTCGATCGAGAAGCGTGCGTGTCGAGCTCTTTGAAGACAACCTTGTCGAGGTCGTTGTCGAGCTCATTTGGAGACAGGTGTGTCGAGGTCGGTGGCGAGGAGGATTAACTTGGAGTTCGGTAAGGGCAACTTCTAGATATCTCTAAGGCTTTATTTTATAAGTCCTTAAGTAAGGGCGCTTCACATTTATATTTGTTATAGTATGTAAGGGCATTTCATATTCTATGTGGTTATGTTATTGTGTATGGATTTTCCTGATTTGTGTCGAGCTTGAAATGTTGTGATATTGAGTTTTTGCATGTATTTAATATGTGATTGAATATATGTCGTGAAGTGTGTATTGCATGTTGAATTGCGTTTCTTCATGTCGAGCTTGCTCTTTTATTTGACATGCGGTTGAATATTTTGTGTTTAACTCCTTGAATATCGTGATGCCGAATTGTTCATCGAGTGAGCGAGCTAGGTGAGTCGTATGACGCTTTTGAGCCGTGACCCGGATAATCGAGGTGCTAGGTCCCTTTTTGTTTACGGGAGATTGACTAGACGCCGCCACGCTACGGACCTGAGTTGACCGCCCTAGGGAGAGCGAGGATCCCGAGGCTTCGGCCGACTTTCCGACATACAGACGGCGTGTGCATTCCGGAAAATTGTCGAGTCGAGAGAAAATGGATTTGCGAGATGTGTCGAGTTTAGAGTGAGATGGTCGAGTCACGTCGGTGAATGTTATACTTTGCTGTTTGCTTATATTTTTATGTCGAGCTTATCTTAACTTGTTGAGAAGTTGACCCTTTCCCGTGGTGCCTTCAATCCATGACGGTTACCCAGGCGATGTCGAGGCGCAGTAACTTCGGCGATGAGACGATGCCGAGGAGGAGCTCGACGAGGACCCGAGTGACGACCTCTATCTGTCGTGATTGTTGATTTGTTGGATGTTTGTTTTCTGAGGACTGTTCTTGTTTTTCTTTTGTGTTCGAGGTCGTGACCAGTTTGGGCAGTGTTGTGTTGTTGCTACAGGGTAGACTGGTGGTCTTACTTTTGGAGCAGCCCCCTGCGTGGGAGTCTGCCGGAAGTACCCCCAGGGTATGATGGCTCTTTTGAAGTTGTCGTACCTTAGGTGTATTTTCTTTGCACATTTGCTACTCTGTATTTTGTATACATTATTATTCGGGTGATATATATATATGTGTATGCTATGCATGTATGTTTTATTAGAATTTAAGTCTTGTGTCTTAGTTGCACCATGTTTCGAAAAGCTGTAATTACTCTGATGTGCACGAGTTGGTTTTATAATAAAAAAATATATCGTATTTTTAAAAGGCACAAGAGTTTTGTTTTTAAAAACACATCTCATATAGGTTTTGTTGAGCTTGGTGTGTTGAGCTCGGTAACTCGAGCTCGGTATATTGAGCTCGGTAGCGGTCCGGAAACGGGTCGTTACATCTTGCTTTACTGCTTTACATTTAGTTTTATCTTGAAAAGAAAAACAAGTTTTTAGAAGTTATTTTCCAGCGTCCGATTGAACTTCAGCATCCGATATCAATCAGCTGTTAAAACAAGTGTTCAAAAGTTTTTTTACTTAAAGTTTGCGAAAAGTTTTCAACACAATTCAACCCCCTTCTTGTGTTCACGTTCAGTTGGTACCAGAGCTCGGCCTCTTGGTTGAGCACTTAACAGTGTTAAGAGAAAAGATCATATACTTGTGAACATATTTGCTGAAGGTGGCCACATGAACCGTCCTCCTTGATTTACTGGTGAAAAATTTGACTACTCTAAAGATAAGATAAAAGCTTTCTTTGAGACACAACAACTTGAGTTGTGGGATATAGTTGAAAGTGGATAACTTATTCCCACTAATGCTGCTGGAGTTGCCATAGCTAGAGAAAATTGGAATGATGAGCAGAAAAAGAGATATCAGCTCAATAAAAAAGCTAGACTTATTCTTATTTGTGTTATGTCAGAAAAAGCATATGATAAATGTGGCAAATTTGATACTGCCAAAGAAATTTGGGATTCTCTTGTTTTGTCTTATGAGGGCTCTGCCCAAGTAAGAGAAATTAAGCCAGCATGTTGGTTCACCAATATGAGTTGTTTAAAATGGAAGATGGTGAAAACATTGAATCTAAGTGTCTAATGTCTGTTGAAGATGAGCAATAGACTTGGCATAAAAGATTGGGTCATACTAGTTTGAGATTAATCTCAAAATTAAACAAACGTAGTCTTGTTAGAGGCTTACCAAATCTTAAATTCCAATCTGATGCTCTCTGTGAGGCATGTCAAAGAGGAAAACAAGCTAAAACTTCTTTTCATTCTAAAAATATTGCTTCAACCTCTAGACCACTTGAGCTTTTGCATCTTGATCTTTTTGGACCAACAAGGACAGCCTCTTTAATTGGAAAGAAATATGGGTTAGTCATTGTTGATGATTTTACTAGATGGACATGGGTTAGATTCCTTGCCCACAAGGATGAGTCATTCAAGATATTTACTATTTTCTGCAAATCAGTAAAAAAAGAAAAAGGGAGTTTGTATTTCTTCAATTAGAAGTGATCATGGAGGAGAATTTGAAAAAGAAAGCTTTCAAGAATTTTGTGAAGAAAATAGCATCTCCCACAATTTCTCCTCTCCTAGAACATCACAACAAAATGGAGTAAAAAGGAAAAAGAGGTCCCTCCAAGAAATGGCCAGGACCATGATAAATGAAGCTGATATTGCAAAACGTTTTTGGGGCGTACGGTAAAAACCTCATTCCTTTCAATTTGTTGTTGTCTTCACTTCAATCTAACTTCAATCTAAGTTTAGAGTGAGTCCTTTCTTTGATTTTGTTGGTAATTTTTCTCCTTGAATGATATAGATGTATTGCATGTTGGGTATTTTTGTGCATGTGTTGGAATAGTATGATTATTATCACCAAACCAATATAGACATATGTCCATTGTTTTGTCTATAACGTTTTCAATAGAACCCCTTTTGAACTGATTCTCATTTTGTTGAAAACTTGACTTTCAGGGCTTCAATTTAGACATCTCATTCCCATGATTTGGTTGAGTTATGATCCACTAAATTAATTTCCAAAGTTGTAGTTTTAAACTTTCAAAATAGTTCTTCAATTAGTGCGTCACGAGTTGAGGGACAAATTGTCATGTTTTCGCACATTAGCGTCTTCTTTTATTAAACTGCACTAATTGAAGAACTATTTTGTAAAATATTATAAACTAGACATCCTAAGTTTTCTAAAGAGTGGTCACATCGAAATCCAACTTCGTTTGGTATTTTATTAAAAGAACCAAAGTTAATGTACCATTCTTTGAATGAAATTCGCCTTATGTGTGTTCCTTTTGTTTGCTTAAGGGTAAGCATAAATTCCAAAATTTTAAAGGCAAGGAATTTGTGTTTTTGTGTTCTAAATGTATGTTGTAAATTTTCTGCACTTGTTGGATTTAGTATGGTGTGAGCTTGACATGATTTTCAATGCTTTTGGATGCTATTGTTAGATTTAGTGGTGTGTTGATTTGGAGTTGTTTTAATGCCTTGTATGCTATTATAAATGCTGAAAATTCTGCACTTGGCTGGTTGGAACATTATTAAGTACCGTGAATGAGTCTATGTTGTCCGTCATTTGAGGGTAGTCTTCGTTGGGGCGATGAATTGTTCCGCTTCAACAAACTGTCAAGAGCATATTCATTATGCCAAAGTCAGTAGTTTTCTAGGTCCTTTATCTATGAAGGCTAGGTAAGTGCATAGTAAGTGTCAGTGACGACCGACCTACCTTACAGGCTATGTTATCTCAAGTAGCTCACCCATGGTGGCATAACAAGTTTTTCCAAAAATAAAAGTGAAAAGAATTATGTGGAAGCTATGACTTAATTCTCGGATTATTGAATTATGATTTTAATTACCCTTGTATTATGAAAATTGCATGATCATTCCTATGGGACTCAATGAGTTTTATCTCACCCCTTATCCTTATTTGTTTCAGATAAGAAGGTGTGACTCCACTATAGCTATTGAGAGCTTGGAGCCTTTTAAGAAAAGAAAATTATGTTCAATTATTTTGGATCTTGGGCTAAGTTTTAATTATGTTAAGTTCAGTCTCATTACATATTGAAGCGTTCTATTATGTTGTATTCGAGATATTTGTATTGTAATGGCTTTATGCCCCACTTTGATATGACTACTCGTCTTGTTATCTTAATTGTGATTCCCTTCTATTATGAATTAGTTAATAGTAGTAGGGCATTACATTTTTGGTATCAGAGTAGTTTAATCTAATTGAACTGTGGATAGTTTATCATAGATTGTACTTGTACCGTCTTGTTGTCATATGTTCTAACTATTAGTTCATTGAATATTAAGCCTGGCCAGCTTAATATTTGTGGACTGTATACAGAATTATGGCAACAGGTTCGGGACGATGTGGTAGGCAAAGGACGAATGCTACGGATCCATCAAGGAAAGATGATGATCGTTGGACTGAAATGATGCAAGTAATCTGGGACTAAACCATAGCTACAAAGAACCTGGTAAATCATTTCGCTCAAGTTGTAGTGCCTAATCAACCTCCTCCTCCACAATATGAAGAGCCGAACCGTGCTTTCTTTCAATTCCACAAGCTTAATCCTTTAACCTTTTCCAGAGGGCCCGATGCCATGACAACTCAATATTGGTTAGAGGCGATGAAGAAGATTTTCATGGTAGTTCAGTGCACTGAGGAGGAAAAGGTGACTCTTGCCACTCATATGCTGAAGGAAGAGTCTGAAAATTGGCGGAAAGGAGAGAGAGCTCATTTGTTGGCCATAGGGACGCTATTTGATTAGGAACATTTTCAAAGAGCATTTCTTGATAAGTATTTCCCAGAAACCATAAGGAAGCAGAAGGATAGAGAATTGTTGCAACTTCGGCAAGAGGATTTGTCAGTCAGTGAGTATGTCACCAAATTTGAAGAACTAGCTAGGTACACCTTGCATGCCCGGTATGCACCGGATGAGGAATGGAAGATCGATCAGTTTAAGTGGGGATTAAGGGACTATATAAGGAATAACTTGGCACAAGTTACCTTCAACAACTATACAACTTTAGTCCACCAGAGCTATGTGGCTAAAAAGAGTTTGAAAAATATTTTAGAGGAGAGACATTGAAGTAGCAGAAGAAGAAAGATGATGGCAGATGTACTCAACAACTGAAACCAAGAGGAAATCTGAACAAAGGTAAACAAGTGCAAACATTCAACTCTCTTAGGACGGGTGGGTGCCCGAAATGTGGGAAGCACCATGGTGGAGAGTGTTTAGTGTAACATCCTCAATTTTCTAAACATTGCTTAGTATGTGATTATGTGGCATTTAGTGTATTTGTGTGTACCTAGGAACGTTCTGTGGAGTTTGACAGTGTACTTGTTGGAACCTAAACGATTGAGAAGTTTAGACCCTCATTAATTTTGATGATAACAAAGTATTTACAAGTGAACAATTTATCTTCTAATAAGTTTTGAAGTGTGCAGGTATTAAAATCACTTATATTTTATAACTCATTCAAGCAATAAGAAGAAATTCACAAGAGTTTGAATACATTCCATGTGTGTCTGCATTCGGTTCGGTAGTGTTATCTTATGACACATGGTTTTCAATTGCTGTGAGCGTCCATCTTGACTTCTGAGCGAGCATCTGGTCTTATTAATGAAGCACGTGATGGTCACGTTTAGGCTCTTTTACCTCAGCTATTCTGGAATGGAATTTGAATTTGATTTTGTGCGCTTATTTTTATGTACGAGGTATCAAAGGTGACACCTTTAGAATAAGAAAGAATTCGTACAAGACAATTGTAAAAAGCAGATAGTACCATAACGGAAATGTGTACTATTCTGATAATCTCTGTAAAGGAAGAAAATGACATGCTTTTTCGAAATACCTCACCTAATGATTTGGAGCCAAAATTATCTGCAATGGTAATACCCTCAAGGACTCATATAAAAACCCCAAGGTATTCATTGAAGAAGGTCGCTAGAAACTACATTCTGCTAAGGCTATTCTCAAGTGAGCAATCAAGTTTCGTGCTAAGTTTCTGGAAACCAAAGAACTGAACTTCAGCTTCTTATACTCTTTCTTTTAGAAAGTTATTGTTTTGAGCTTAATCTTTTCATCCTCTCTGTGAGAGTTATTTGATTGTATTTAAAAGAAAATATTTTGTGAAAATTGTATTGAGTCGTTTTGAGAAGTTAAGAGTATTGTTAAGTTTGTGACAGAAGAATACTCTTAAGGAAATTTGTAATCAGTTGATTATAGTGGAAAATCCTTCAGGAATGAAGAGACTAGACATAGCTACCAGTTTGGTGGTGAACTAGTATAAATCTCTATGTCTCTTGCTTTACTGCTTTACATTTAGTTTTATCTTGAAAAGAAAAACAAGTTTTTAGAAGTTATTTTCCAGCGTCCGATTGAACTTCAGCATCCGATATCAATCAGCTGTTAAAACAAGTGTTCAAAAGTTTTTTTACTTAAAGTTTGCGAAAAGTTTTCAACACAATTCAACCCCCTTCTTGTGTTCACGTTCAGTTGGTACCAGAGCTCGGCCTCTTGGTTGAGCACTTAACAGTGTTAAGAGAAAAGATCATATACTTGTGAACATATTTGCTGAAGGTGGCCACATGAACCGTCCTCCTTGATTTACTGGTGAAAAATTTGACTACTCTAAAGATAAGATAAAAGCTTTCTTTGAGACACAACAACTTGAGTTGTGGGATATAGTTGAAAGTGGATAACTTATTCCCACTAATGTCAGCTGGAGTTGCCATAGCTAGAGAAAATTGGAATGATGAGCGTAAAAGAGATATCACCAATAAAAAAGCTAGACTTATTCTTATTTGTGTTATGTCGAAAAAGCATATGATAAATGTGGCAAATTTGATCGCCAAAGAAATTTGGGATTCTCTTGTTTTGTCTTATGAGGGCTCTGCCCAAGTAAGAGAAATTAAGCCAGCATGTTGGTTCACCAATATGAGTTGTTTAAAATGGAAGATGGTGAAAACATTGAATCTAAGTGTCTAATGTCTGTTGAAGATGAGCAATAGACTTGGCATAAAAGATTGGGTCATACTAGTTTGAGATTAATCTCAAAATTAAACAAACGTAGTCTTGTTAGAGGCTTACCAAATCTTAAATTCCAATCTGATGCTCTCTGTGAGGCATGTCAAAGAGGAAAACAAGCTAAAACTTCTTTTCATTCTAAAAATATTGCTTCAACCTCTAGACCACTTGAGCTTTTGCATCTTGATCTTTTTGGACCAACAAGGACAGCCTCTTTAATTGGAAAGAAATATGGGTTAGTCATTGTTGATGATTTTACTAGATGGACATGGGTTAGATTCCTTGCCCACAAGGATGAGTCATTCAAGATATTTACTATTTTCTGCAAATCAGTAAAAAAAGAAAAAGGGAGTTTGTATTTCTTCAATTAGAAGTGATCATGGAGGAGAATTTGAAAAAGAAAGCTTTCAAGAATTTTGTGAAGAAAATAGCATCTCCCACAATTTCTCCTCTCCTAGAACATCACAACAAAATGGAGTAAAAGGAAAAAGAGGTCCTCTCCAAGAAATGGCCAGACCATGATAAATGAAGTCGATATTGCAAAACGTTTTTGGCGAAGCGGTAAAAACCTCATTCCCTTTCAATTTGTTGTTGTCTTCACTTCAATCTAACTTCAATCTAAGTTTAGAGTGAGTCCTTTCTTTGATTTTGTTGGTAATTTTTCTCCTTGAATGATATAGATGTATTGCATGTTGGGTATTTTTGTGCATGTGTTGGAATAGTATGATTATTATCACCAAACCAATATAGACATATGTCCATTGTTTTGTCTATAACGTTTTCAATAGAACCCCTTTTGAACTGATTCTCATTTTGTTGAAAACTTGACTTTCAGGGCTTCAATTTAGACATCTCATTCCCATGATTTGGTTGAGTTATGATCCACTAAATTAATTTCCAAAGTTGTAGTTTCCTGGCTTTCAAAATAGTTCTTCAATTAGTGCGTCACGAGTTGAGGGACAGTAGCTGTCATGTTTTCGTACATTAGCGTCTTCTTTTATTAAACTGCACTAATTGAAGAACTATTTTGTAAAATATTATAAACTAGACATCCTAAGTTTTCTAAAGAGTGGTCGTTTACTGAAATCCAACTTCGTTTGGTATTTTATTAAAAGAACCAAAGTTAATGTACCATTCTTTGAATGAAATTCTGCCTTATGTGTGTTCCTTTTGTTTGCTTAAGGGTAAGCATAAATTCCAAAATTTTAAAGGCAAAGGAATTTGTGTTTTTGTGTTCTAAATGTATGTTGTAAATTTTCTGCACTTGTTGGATTTAGTATGGTGTGAGCTTGACATGATTTTCAATGCTTTTGGATGCTATTGTTAGATTTAGTGGTGTGTTGATTTGGAGTTGTTTTAATGCCTTGTATGCTATTATAAATGCTGAAAATTCTGCACTTGGCTGGTTGGAACATTATTAAGTACCGTGAATGAGTCTATGTTGTCCGTCATTTGAGGGTAGTCTTCGTTAGGCGATGAATTGTTCCGCTTCAACAAACTGTCAAGAGCATATTCATTATGCCAAAGTCAGTAGTTTTCTAGGTCCTTTATCTATGAAGGCTAGGTAAGTGCATAGTAAGTGTCAGTGACGACCGACCTACCTTACAGGCTATGTTATCTCAAGTAGCTCACCCATGGTGGCATAACAAGTTTTTCCAAAAATAAAAGTGAAAAGAATTATGTGGAAGCTATGACTTAATTCTCGGATTATTGAATTATGATTTTAATTACCCTTGTATTATGAAAATTGCATGATCATTCCTATGGGACTCAATGAGTTTTATCTCACCCCTTATCCTTATTTGTTTCAGATAAGAAGGTGTGACTCCACTATAGCTATTGAGAGCTTGGAGCCTTTTAAGAAAAGAAAATTATGTTCAATTATTTTGGATCTTGGGCTAAGTTTTAATTATGTTAAGTTCAGTCTCATTACATATTGAAGCGTTCTATTATGTTGTATTCGAGATATTTGTATTGTAATGGCTTTATGCCCCACTTTGATATGACTACTCGTCTTGTTATCTTAATTGTGATTCCCTTCTATTATGAATTAGTTAATAGTAGTAGGGCATTAAATTTTTGGTATCAGAGTAGTTTAATCTAATTGAACTGTGGATAGTTTATCATAGATTGTACTTGTACCGTCTTGTTGTCATATGTTCTAACTATTAGTTCATTGAATATTAAGCCTGACCAGCTTAATATTTGTGGACTGTATACAGAATTATGGCAACAGGTTCGGGACGATGTGGTAGGCCAAGGACGAATGCTACGGATCCATCAAGGCAAGATGATGATCGTTGGACTGAAATGATGCAAGTAATCTGGGACTAAACCATAGCTACAAAGAACCTGGTAAATCATTTCGCTCAAGTTGTAGTGCCTAATCAACCTCCTCCTCCACAATATGAAGAGCCGAACCGTGCTTTCTTTCAATTCCACAAGCTTAATCCTTTAACCTTTTCCAGAGGGCCCGATGCCATGACAACTCAATATTGGTTAGAGGCGATGAAGAAGATTTTCATGGTAGTTCAGTGCACTGAGGAGGAAAAGGTGACTCTTGCCACTCATATGCTGAAGGAAGAGTCCTAAAATTGGCGGAAAGGAGAGAGCTCATTTGTTGGCCATAGGGACGCTATTTGATTAGGAACATTTTCAAAGAGCATTTCTTGATAAGTATTTCCCAGAAACCATAAGGAAGCAGAAGGATAGAGAATTGTTGCAACTTCGGCAAGAGGATTTGTCAGTCAGTGAGTATGTCACCAAATTTGAAGAACTAGCTAGGTACACCTTGCATGCCCGGTATGCACCGGATGAGGAATGGAAGATCGATCAGTTTAAGTGGGGATTAAGGGACTATATAAGGAATAACTTGGCACAAGTTACCTTCAACAACTATACAACTTTAGTCCACCAGAGCTATGTGGCTAAAAAGAGTTTGAAAAATATTTTAGAGGAGAGACATTGAAGTAGCAGAAGAAGAAAGATGATGGCAGATGTACTCAACAACTGAAACCAAGAGGAAATCTGAACAAAGGTAAACAAGTGCAAACATTCAACTCTCTTAGGACGGGTGGGTGCCCGAAATGTGGGAAGCACCATGGTGGAGAGTGTTTAGTGTAACATCCTCAATTTTCTAAACATTGCTTAGTATGTGATTATGTGGCATTTAGTGTATTTGTGTGTACCTAGGAACGTTCTGTGGAGTTTGACAGTGTACTTGTTGGAACCTAAACGATTGAGAAGTTTAGACCCTCATTAATTTTGATGATAACAAAGTATTTACAAGTGAACAATTTATCTTCTAATAAGTTTTGAAGTGTGCAGGTATTAAAATCACTTATATTTTATAACTCATTCAAGCAATAAGAAGAAATTCACAAGAGTTTGAATACATTCCATGTGTGTCTGCATTCGGTTCGGTAGTGTTATCTTATGACACATGGTTTTCAATTGCTGTGAGCGTCCATCTTGACTTCTGAGCGAGCATCTGGTCTTATTAATGAAGCACGTGATGGTCACGTTTATGCTCTTTTACCTCAGCTATTCTGGAATGGAATTTGAATTTGATTTTGTGCGCTTATTTTTATGTACGAGGTATCAAAGGTGACACCTTTAGAATAAGAAAGAATTCGTACAAGACAATTGTAAAAAGCAGATAGTACCATAACGGAAATGTGTAATATTCTGATAATCTCTGGAAAGGAAGAAAATGACATGCTTTTTCGAAATACCTCACCTAATGATTTGGAGCCAAAATTATCTGCAATGATAATACCCTCAAGGACTCAAATAAAAACCCCAAGGTATTCATTGAAGAAGGTCGCTAGAAACTACATTCTGCTAAGGCTATTCTCAAGTGAGTAATCAAGTTTCGTGCTAAGTTTCTGGAAACCAAAGAACTGAACTTCAGCTTCTTATACTCTTTCATTTAGAAAGTTATTGTTTTGAGCTTAATCTTTTCATCCTCTCTGTGAGAGTTATTTGATTGTATTTAAAAGAAAATATTTTGTGAAAATTGTATTGAGTCGTTTTGAGAAGTTAAGAGTATTGTTAAGTTTGTGACAGAAGAATACTCTTAAGGAAATTTGTAATCAGTTGATTATAGTGGAAAATCCTTCAGGAATGAAGAGACTAGACGTAGCTACCAGTTTGGTGGTGAACTAGTATAAATCTCTATGTCTCTTGCTTTACTGCTTTACATTTAGTTTTATCTTGAAAAGAAAAACAAGTTTTTAGAAATTATTTTCCAGCGTCCGATTGAACTTCAGCATCCGATATCAATCAGCTGTTAAAACAAGTGTTCAAAAGTTTTTTTACTTAAAGTTTGCGAAAAGTTTTCAACACAATTCAACCCCCTTCTTGTGTTCACGTTCAGTTGGTACCAGAGCTCGGCCTCTTGGTTGAGCACTTAACAGTGTTAAGAGAAAAGATCATATACTTGTGAACATATTTGCTGAAGGTGGCCACATGAACCGTCCTCCTTGATTTACTGGTGAAAAATTTGACTACTCTAAAGATAAGATAAAAGCTTTCTTTGAGACACAACAACTTGAGTTGTGGGATATAGTTGAAAGTGGATAACTTATTCCCACTAATGCTGCTGGAGTTGCCATAGCTAGAGAAAATTGGAATGATGAGCAGAAAAAGAGATATCAGCTCAATAAAAAAGCTAGACTTATTCTTATTTGTGTTATGCCAGAAAAAGAATATGATAAATGTGGCAAATTTGATACTGCCAAAGAAATTTGGGATTCTCTTGTTTTGTCTTATGAGGGCTCTGCCCAAGTAAGAGAAATTAAGCCAGCATGTTGGTTCACCAATATGAGTTGTTTAAAATGGAAGATGGTGAAAACATTGAATCTAAGTGTCTAATGTCTGTTGAAGATGAGCAATAGACTTGGCATAAAAGATTGGGTCATACTGGTTTGAGATTAATCTCAAAATTAAACAAACGTAGTCTTGTTAGAGGCTTACCAAATCTTAAATTCCAATCTGATGCTCTCTGTGAGGCATGTCAAAGAGGAAAACAAGCTAAAACTTCTTTTCATTCTAAAAATATTGCTTCAACCTCTAGACCACTTGAGCTTTTGCATCTTGATCTTTTTGGACCAACAAGGACAGCCTCTTTAATTGGAAAGAAATATGGGTTAGTCATTGTTGATGATTTTACTAGATGGACATGGGTTAGATTCCTTGCCCACAAGGATGAGTCATTCAAGATATTTACTATTTTCTGCAAATCAGTTCAAAATGAAAAAGGGAGTTTGTATTTCTTCAATTAGAAGTGATCATGGAGGAGAATTTGAAAAAGAAAGCTTTCAAGAATTTTGTGAAGAAAATAGCATCTCCCACAATTTCTCCTCTCCTAGAACATCACAACAAAATGGAGTAAAAAGGAAAAAGAGGTCCCTCCAAGAAATGGCCAGGACCATGATAAATGAAGCTGATATTGCAAAACGTTTTTGGGCAGAAGCAGTAAAAACCTCATTCCCTTTCAATTTGTTGTTGTCTTCACTTCAATCTAACTTCAATCTAAGTTTAGAGTGAGTCCTTTCTTTGATTTTGTTGGTAATTTTTCTCCTTGAATGATATAGATGTATTGCATGTTGGGTATTTTTGTGCATGTGTTGGAATAGTATGATTATTATCACCAAACCTATATAGACATATGTCCATTGTTTTGTCTATAACGTTTTCAATAGAACCCCTTTTGAA
The DNA here is from genome assembly GCA_037113605.1 of Calophaca sinica. NCBI lineage: Eukaryota > Viridiplantae > Streptophyta > Magnoliopsida > Fabales > Fabaceae > Calophaca > Calophaca sinica. Next base: position 85,723,342 of record CM073735.1, read on the forward strand.
CTGATTCTCATTTTGTTGAAAACTTGACTTTCAGGGCTTCAATTTAGACATCTCATTCCCATGATTTGTTTGAGTTATGATCCACTAAATTAATTTCCAAAGTTGTAGTTTTCTGGCTTTCAAAATAGTTCTTCAATTAGTGCGTCACGAGTTGAGGGACAGTAGCTGTCATGTTTTCGTACATTAGCGTCTTCTTTTATTAAACTGCACTAATTGAAGAACTATTTTGTAAAATATTATAAACTAGACATCCTAAGTTTTCTAAAGAGTGATTGTTTTCTGAAATCCCACTTCGATTGGTATTTTAGTAAAAGGACGAAAGTTAATGTACCATTCTTGAATGAAATTCTGCCCTTATGTGTGTTCCTTTTGTTTGCTTAAGGGTAAGCATAAATTCCAACATTTTAAAGGCAAGGAATTTGTGTTTTTGTGTTCTAAATGTATGTTGTAAATTTTCTGCACTTGTTGGATTTAGTATGGTGTGAGCTTGACATGATTTTCAATGCTTTTGGATGCTATTGTTAGATTTAGTGGTGTGTTGATTTGGAGTTGTTTTAATGCCTTGTATGCTATTATAAATGCTGAAAATTCTGCACTTGGCTGGTTGGAACATTATTAAGTACCGTGAATGAGTCTATGTTGTCCGTCATTTGAGGGTAGTCTTCGTTGGGGCGATGAATTGTTCGCTTCAACAAGCTGTCAAGAGCATATTCATTATGCCAAAGTCGATAGTTTTCTAGGTCCTTTATCTATGAAGGCTAGGTAAGTGCATAGTAAGTGTCAGTGACGACCGACCTACCTTACAGGCTATGTTATCTCAAGTAGCTCACCCATGGTGGCATAACAAGTTTTTCCAAAAATAAAAGTGAAAAGAATTATGTGGAAGCTATGACTTAATTCTCGGATTATTGAATTATGATTTTAATTACCCTTGTATTATGAAAATTGCATGATCATTCCTATGGGACTCAATGAGTTTTATCTCACCCCTTATCCTTATTTGTTTCAGATAAGAAGGTGTGACTCCACTATAGCTATTGAGAGCTTGGAGCCTTATAAGAAAAGAAAATTATGTTCAATTATTTTGGATCTTGGGCTAAGTTTTAATTATGTTAAGTTCAGTCTCATTACATATTGAAGCGTTCTATTATGTTGTATTCGAGATATTTGTATTGTAATGGCTTTATGCCCCACTTTGATATGACTACTCGTCTTGTTATCTTAATTGTGATTCCCTTCTATTATGAATTAGTTAATAGTAGTAGGGCATTACATTTATGGTATCAGAGTAGTTTAATCTAATTGAACTGTGGATAGTTTATCATAGATTGTACTTGTACCGTCTTGTTGTCATATGTTCTAACTATTAGTTCATTGAATATTAAGCCTGACCCGACTTAATATTTGTGGACTGTATACAGAATTATGGCAACAGGTTCGGGACGATGTGGTAGGCCAAGGACGAATGCTACGGATCCATCAAGGCAAGATGATGATCGTTGGATTGAAATGATGCAAGTAATCTGGGACTAAACCATAGCTACAAAGAACCTGGTAAATCATTTCGCTCAAGTTGTAGTGCCTAATCAACCTCCTCCTCCACAATATGAAGAGCCGAACCGTGCTTTCTTTCAATTCCACAAGCTTAATCCTTTAACCTTTTCCAGAGGGCCCGATGCCATGACAACTCAATATTGGTTAGAGGCGATGAAGAAGATTTTCATGGTAGTTCAGTGCACTGAGGAGGAAAAGGTGACTCTTGCCACTCATATGCTGAAGGAAGAGTCTGAAAATTGGCGGAAAGGAGAGAGAGCTCATTTGTTGGCCATAGGGACGCTATTTGATTAGGAACATTTTCAAAGAGCATTTCTTGATAAGTATTTCCCAGAAACCATAAGGAAGCAGAAGGATAGAGAATTGTTGCAACCCGGCAAGAGGATTTGTCAGTCAGTGAGTATGTCACCAAATTTGAAGAACTAGCTAGGTACACCTTGCATGCCCGGTATGCACCGGATGAGGAATGGAAGATCGATCAGTTTAAGTGGGGATTAAGGGACTATATAAGGAATAACTTGGCACAAGTTACCTTCAACAACTATACAACTTTAGTCCACCAGAACTATGTGGCTAAAAAGAGTTTGAAAAATATTTTAGAGGAGAGACATTGAAGTAGCAGAATAAGAAAGATGATGGCAGATGTACTCAACAACTGAAACCAAGAGGAAATCTGAACAAAGGTAAACAAGTGCAAACATTCAACTCTCTTAGGACGGGTGGGTGCCCGAAATGTGGGAAGCACCATGGTGGAGAGTGTTTAGTGTAACATCCTCAATTTTCTAAACATTGCTTAGTATGTGATTATGTGGCATTTAGTGTATTTGTGTGTACCTAGGAACGTTCTGTGGAGTTTGACAGTGTACTTGTTGGAACCTAAACGATTGAGAAGTTTAGACCCTCATTAATTTTGATGATAACAAAGTATTTACAAGTGAACAATTTATCTTCTAATAAGTTTTGAAGTGTGCAGGTATTAAAATCACTTATATTTTATAACTCATTCAAGCAATAAGAAGAAATTCACAAGAGTTTGAATACATTCCATGTGTGTTTGCATTCGGTTCGGTAGTGTTATCTTATGACACATGGTTTTCAATTGCTGTGAGCGTCCATCTTGACTTCTGAGCGAGCATCTGGTCTTATTAATGAAGCACGTGATGGTCACGTTTATGCTCTTTTACCTCAGCTATTCTGGAATGGAATTTGAATTTGATTTTGTGCGCTTATTTTTATGTACGAGGTATCAAAGGTGACACCTTTAGAATAAGAAAGAATTCGTACAAGACAATTGTAAAAAGCAGATAGTACCATAACGAAAATGTGTACTATTCTGATAATCTCTGGAAAGGAAGAAAATGACATGCTTTTTCGAAATACCTCACCTAATGATTTGGAGCCAAAATTATCTGCAATGGTAATACCCTCAAGGACTCATATAAAAACCCCAAGGTATTCATTGAAGAAGGTCGCTAGAAACTACATTCTGCTAAGGCTATTCTCAAGTGAGCAATCAAGTTTCGTGCTAAGTTTCTGGAAACCAAAGAACTGAACTTCAGCTTCTTATACTCTTTCATTTAGAAAGTTATTGTTTTGAGCTTAATCTTTTCATCCTCTCTGTGAGAGTTATTTGATTGTATTTAAAAGAAAATATTTTGTGAAAATTGTATTGAGTCGTTTTGAGAAGTTAAGAGTATTGTTAAGTTTGTGATGTAAGAATACTCTTAAGGAAATTTATGTCGATTGATTATAGTGGAAAATCCTTCAGGAATGAAGAGACTAGACGTAGCTACCAGTTTGGTGGTGAACTAGTATAAATCTCTATGTCTCTTGCTTTACTGCTTTACATTTAGTTTTATCTTGAAAAGAAAAACAAGTTTTTAGAAGTTATTTTCCAGCGTCCGATTGAACTTCAGCATCCGATATCAATCAGCTGTTAAAACAAGTGTTCAAAAGTTTTTTTACTTAAAGTTTGCGAAAAGTTTTCAACACAATTCAACCCCCTTCTTGTGTTCACGTTCAGTTGGTACCAGAGCTCGGCCTCTTGGTTGAGCACTTAACAGTGTTAAGAGAAAAGATCATATACTTGTGAACATATTTGCTGAAGGTGGCCACATGAACCGTCCTCTTTGATTTACTGGTGAAAAATTTGACTACTCTAAAGATAAGATAAAAGCTTTCTTTGAGACACAACAACTTGAGTTGTGGGATATAGTTGAAAGTGGATAACTTATTCCCACTAATGCTGCTGGAGTTGCCATAGCTAGAGAAAATTGGAATGATGAGCAGAAAAAGAGATATCAGCTCAATAAAAAAGCTAGACTTATTCTTATTTGTGTTATGTCAGAAAAAGAATATGATAAATGTGGCAAATTTGATACTGCCAAAGAAATTTGGGATTCTCTTGTTTTGTCTTATGAGGGCTCTGCCCAAGTAAGAGAAATTAAGCCAGCATGTTGGTTCACCAATATGAGTTGTTTAAAATGGAAGATGGTGAAAACATTGAATCTATGTTTGGAAGATTCCAAACACTTTTTCATGTGTTACAAGCCCTTGGAAAAAGCTACACCATTCCTGACCATATGTGAAAGATCTTGAGAAGTTTGACCAAGCAGTGGAGACCCAAAGTCACTGCTATACAAGAAGCAAAAGATTTAAATGTCTTATGGCTTGAAGATCTTTTGAGTTGTCTGAAAGCTCGTGAACTTGAATTGAATGAGAAAGAACCTGTGAAGAAAAGCAAGTCTTTTGATTTGAAAGTCAACAAGCACAAAGCTAGTTCTTCTAAGGCCCTTCAGGCTGAAGACGAATCAGAAGATGAAGCTTCAGAAGGAGATGATGATGGAACAGATGATGAGCTTGCGTTCATATCTAAGAAGATCCAAAGAATGTGGGAGAAAAGAAACTTCAAAAGAAAATTCCAGAAGAAAGATGTCAAGGACAAGAAGGAAAGCAAAGACAAAAGCCAAGTTGTTTGCTATGAATGTAAAAAGCCTGACCACTTCAAATCTGAATGTCCTAATCTTAAGGAAAAGCCCAGAAGGAGTTCTTTCAAGGGAAAGAAGAAGAGTCTAATGGTTACATGGGAAGACTTGGACCTATCATCATCTGAGGAAAATGAAGAAGAAGCCAATTTTGCCCTCATGGCAAACACTGACTTAGACTCTGAAGAAGAAGTTGAAGAGGTAATAATATATGATTCCTATTCTGACCTTTAACTTGCATTTGATGATCTTCTTAAGGATTCTGTCACTCTCTCCATTAAGTACAAAGCATTGAAAAAGAAATTTTTAAAATTATCACAAGAATTTCAAATTTTGAACAATGAAAACTCAAAGCTCAATGAAGAGAACCAAAAGCTGAAAATTGAAAATCAATGTCTGGTGGATAACTAGCATCTGGCTACTGACAAGCAATCAGAAGTTGGGAGCTCTCAAGCTGAAAGCTCTGAAGTTAAAAGCAATCTTAAGTGTAAATCAAATGATTATGAATATGCCTTTCAAAAGTTTCTTGCAGAGAGTGTAACTCGAAGCAAGCAAGCTTCAATGATTTGGGGTGTCAGTAAAACGACGACTCAAGGTCTTGGTTACATATCGGATGAACCCTCTTTAGAAAATGAAAATTCAGCATCTGATAAATCCAATGATCACAGTGAATGCTTACATTGTACTTACTGTAACAAACCTAGTCATTTGAAAAGTGCCTGTATTGTTTTTAAGATTAAGAAAGACAAGTATTCTTCAAGAACTAACAAGAAAGGACCCAAAAAGCTATGGGTACCTAAAGATAAAATAGTCTATGTTACTGACATGCTTAGCAACATGGTCAACACACCTATCTTGGTACTTAGACAGTGGATGCTCACGTCACATGACGGGAGAAAATCATATGTTCCAAGAGCTAAGACCTAGAGAAGAAGGATTTGTTGCTTTTGGAGGGAACCAAAAAGGTAAAATAGTTAGAATTGGTCACATTGGTGAAGGCTCTCTTCCCTCTATTGATAATGTTCTCTATGTTGAAGGACTAAAACATAACTTATTGAGTATAAGTCAATTATGTGACAATGGTTATGATGTCATTTTTACAGAAACTGGATGTTCAGTAAAAAGCAAGAAAGATGGCTCTATATTCTTTACTGCAAAGAGGAAACAAAATATTTATAAAATTGATCTTTCTAAACTTGCAAAACAAGATGTCAAGTGTCTAATGTCTGTTGAAGATGAGCAATAGACTTGGCATAAAAGATTGGGTCATACTAGTTTGAGATTAATCTCAAAATTAAACAAACGTAGTCTTGTTAGAGGCTTACCAAATCTTAAATTCCAATCTGATGCTCTCTGTGAGGCATGTCAAAGAGGAAAACAAGCTAAAACTTCTTTTCATTCTAAAAATATTGCTTCAACCTCTAGACCACTTGAGCTTTTGCATCTTGATCTTTTTGGACCAACAAGGACAGCCTCTTTAATTGGAAAGAAATATGGGTTAGTCATTGTTCATGATTTTACTAGATGGACATGGGTTAGATTCCTTGCCCACAAGGATGAGTCATTCAAGATATTTACTATTTTCTGCAAATCAGTTCAAAATGAAAAAGGGAGTTTGTATTTCTTCAATTAGAAGTGATCATGGAGGAGAATTTGAAAAAGAAAGCTTTCAAAAAATTTGTGAAGAAAATAGCATCTCCCACAATTTCTCCTCTCCTAGAACATCACAACAAAATGGAGTAAAAAGGAAAAAGAGGTCCCTCCAAGAAATGGCCAGGAGCTGATATTGCAAAACGTTTTTGGGCAGAAGCAGTAAATACAACTTGTTATATTCAAAATATAATTCTTATTAGACCTATTTTGAAAAAGCCTCCATATGAACTATGGAAAGGTAGAAAACCAAACGTATCTTATTTTTATCCCTTTGGTTGCATATGTTATATTCTTAATACTAAGAATCAACTTGGTAAGTTTGATTCCAAAGCTGACAAAGGAATTTTTTTGGGATACTATCAAAGATCTAAAGCTTTTAGAATATACAATAAAGAAACTTTGATAGTGGAAGAATCCATTCATGTCAAGTTTAATGACAAGAAGCCTGACACTGCCATGTGAGAGCTAGAAGAATTATTTTCAGGTTTAGATATTGGTGGTACATCAATCAGTGATCCTGCATCTTTAGCATCCGGTGGTGACAACCAGACACAGGATTCTACTCGAGCAGAAGCTAAAGCCAGAAAACGTTGGTGATACAAAATCAATCATCCTAAGGATCAAATCATAGGAGAACCTGTAGATAGAGTAAGAACAAGATCTTCTTTCAAAGAGCATGCAGATCTTGCACTTCTCTCTGAGATGGAACCTGTAACATCCCAATATTTAAGAAAAGTGATTTTGGTAATAAAATCCTGAATACTCGAAAAATAAGTCATAGAGATTGATCACCTCGATGATTTACTGCGAGTACAAAAAATTATTTTGAATTATTTTGAATGATTTATTTCTTATAAATAATTATTATTCATGATGTCAATTCGAATTAATTGACAGCGTAGACGTATGCTGCTTTTAAAGAGAATTCATCAATTATACTTATTCTAAGTTTTCTGCGTGACGCGGTAACGCGTATTTTTATTGACTAAGAAATTGATTTAATTAAACCAAGATGAAATTAAATTTAAGGATTAATATTTAATATTAATTCATGGTTCAAAAATCGTCGAAAAACTCTAACGAAGTTTCGTCGCGTTTCCGTGATAATTCGACGATTTTTGAACCATGATTAATTTGCGGAGAAATTAATTCACCGCTTGATAAAATATTAATTCACCTCTAGATTATAGGAGGTAGTTTTCTTGCTTTTATCTTGATTAATTCTTAGTTTATGCCTTATATATTGTTGATAATGATCAAGAGGAAGATGAACATAATTTTCCCCAATTTCTATAAACCCTAGGTTGAATGACCTAAGGGAAGGGGTATGGGATTCCTCAAGTGAATCTTCAAAATTGATTGGTGGTTCTTGTTTATTATTAGTTGTTATTGTTGTTGTAATTGTAAAATTTGATTGTAATCAAGAAATGGTAAAGAATTGTGAAAACCTTTGACTCTTAAAAGAGGCTTGAAGTAGATTTGGGTCTTAATTAGGATTGGGTTTGTGAAACTATTTGTGGTTTTGTGAAAATAATGAATTAATAAAATGATGTTGGTTGATTTGGGGAAAGTTTTACAAATTCTTTTGAAAAAGGGAGGTATGGCCACGAGCCCTTAGAAGTGGAGGGAGGAAAATTGTTTTGTATCTCTTAGCTCATAGTAATTGAATTGATTGGGCTTTGGTTTTGTGAAATCAATTGTTATTCTTTGCCTATTTAATGTTGTGTTGTTGTATTAGTTAATAGTTTTGTAACTAGAGCATTCTTGGGCATTGTTTTAATGGAAAACTATTCTTGAAAAAAGAGGGTTAATTGAAGTTGGGAGTGGAATAGGCTTGTCTTGGAAAATGGTTGTTGTTTTGTGAACAAATTAGTATGTGAATTGAAGTTAGTTAAATAGTTGAAAAGTTGCAAAAAATTTTGGATGAAAGGGAGGTGTTGGCCGAGAGTTAGTAATATGAAAGGAATAGAAATTGTTATGTTTTGTTTTGTATTGAGTGTGTTTCATAATTGTTCAAGTATTGGAAAATTCTTTTGAAAAGAATTTTGATTGAAATTGGAAGTTGTCCTGGATTGTTTTTGAGGCTATGAAACACATAAGGTAAAATGGACTCTTTGAGATCCTAAGAACCTAGTGGAGCCTTGACCTAAGTTTTTAGAGGAAATGGAGTTGATTTTGGATATTGTTTATATTGCAAGTTTTGAAGCGATTAGGTTTAGTAATTAGAACCTTGTTTTCCAACTTGTGCATTATTCCAAGGAAAGCTTTAAGTTTTAAAAATATGGACCTTTAATTTGTATGTGTTAAGTGTAAGTATTTTCTTATTTAAGAGGTTTTTGGGTTTTGAGAGCTTAAATGATTAGAAAATAGTCTATGCTAGGTTTGTGCTAAGTTTGTTTGTGGTATTAGGAGTTGAGATCTGAGATCGTGCGGTGTAGAGATCAAGGAATACGTGAATACGCGCGGCTTGGAGTTCGGTAAGGGCACTTCACATTCCATACTTGTATAGTATGTTAGCGTAAGGGCAACTTTAGAGATTGATAGGAATTTAATTTCAAGTAATTATGCGAAGAAGTCTGAGAGCCTCAAGGTTCGAAGTGAGGGTCTTGTACCCCTTCGTTTTACTGCTTTTGATATACTGACTATTTAGTGGGCTTGTCTGCAAGTGGTTGGTAGCTGTCCCCAACCCCCCACACTTGTTTGCTTGCCTCTCTACTAACTCCATTGAGTTGCAGAGGGATGAACTGAGTTGTTTGATTGTCGTTGTTTGCTGAGTTATGATTGTTAAGATGAATTGCTTATACTACTGAACTATTCACACTGTTTTGAACTTGACGTGAATATTATTTGATATGCGGTCTAATAATTATTCAATTGTTTCCTGAATTATCGTATGCGGCGATTTATTCATTGGAGTGCGAGAGTTTGGTCGAGTCGTCGAGCGTTGTGACGTTTTTGAGCTTTGATCCGATTAACCTAGGGTGCTAGGATCCCCTAAACGGCTCTGGCTGGTTTTTTGCCAGATTAGCTAGGCGTCGTAGCGTCAAGGAACCTGAGCTGAATGTTCTAGGGTGAGCGGAGAGCCCAAGGCTACGGCTGAAGTTCAGTGGATGGATCGGCGTTACATTTCGGAAAGTTGTCAAAAGTGTCGTGAGCGTTGAGTCTTGTGAGAGTCTTGAGTAGCGTCTTGAGAACTGTGCATATTGCTGTGTTGCCTCTTGTTTATGATTTGCTATTTCCTGTATTATGTTGTGTTACTACATGTCTCATTGCCGATTATGTTATTGTATTTGTATCTATCTCTTTATTTTTAAGAAGTTGACCCTTGCCAGTGGTTCTTTCAATTAATGAATGTAACCCAGATGGCGGAGCAAGCGGAGAATTTGGGACTGCAGAGAGGAGCAGTTGAGGATAGTCGTCCAGCCTTTTCCCTGTGTTATGTTGTGGAACTTACTAGTAGTCTAGTAAAGAGTATAGCTTGTCGACCAGCTAAAGGATATTTGTAGTTCACTTCAGTGTTGTAATAAAATGCCTATTATGTTTTCAAACATGTATTATTGTCTCTGAATTGATGGAATAAATGAATGTCGCTAATGTGGTCTATCTGGTGTCTTAAATTATTTACCGCCATGTTTCTAAAAGTCGCTGTGAGACTCTGTCTACTATTTTTTTTTTTTAAAAAGAAGTTTTACAGGAAAAGTGTAACACCCTGACTCCGGAGTGCTACTCAGTGAACGTTCTGACAAAAGTTGACATGTTTCCAAAAGGTGGAATACTCTGCTCGTAGGGTTTTCGAGAAATGTTGTCCTATTTTTTTAAAGGTTCTTTAAAGAAGTAGTCAGAGCATCACAACGACTTTTAGAAACATGGCAGAAAATAATTTAAAACATCACATAACCACATTCAATTAATCTATCAATTCACGTTTAACAATACATGTCTTGAAACATAACAGATATTTATTACAATACTGAAATAGATGACAAATATGCTATAGCTGGTCCAGAAGCTATACTCTTCACTAGACTACTAGTGAATTCCACAACATAACACATGAAGAAGGCTGGACGACTATCCTCAGCTGCTCCTCTCTGCAGTTCCAAATCCTCCGCTTGCTCCGCCATCTGGGTTACATTCATTACATTGAAAGAACCACTGGCAAGGGTCAACTTCTTACACAAAGAGACAGGTACACATACGACAACATATTCGGCGACGAGGCATATAACAACACAACATTATACAAGAAATAGCAAATCATAACACAATAGGCAACACAACAATGCACAGTTCTCAAGACGCAACTCAAGACTATCTTAAGACTCGACTCTAGACTCATTCTCTCACCACACTTCAACAATTTTTCAAAAGCGTGACGCCGCGTCCCCATCGAATACCGATCGTAACCGGGCTTCTACACCACCAGATGCCAACTGAGCAATTGAACACCAGCCGTGGCACCGGGCTTCCACACCACCCTTGGTTGTTCGGGCCATTGAACACCAGCTTTGGCTTCGGGCTTCTTCACCACCCAGCCGTAGCTTCGGACTTCTATACCGCCCTTGGTTGTTCAGATCGAAACTCCAAAACGTCACGACTAAACTCTCGCACTCCGATGAATAAATCGCCGCATACGAAATTCAAAGAGCGATTCGCAAGATTATTCGACCGCATATCAAATAATAAGAGCATGCTTAATATGAAGAAAGGCAATTCAACAACTCAAGCAATAAAAGCAGTTTGCATGGAGAAACGCAATTCAACAAGCAATACACAATGCGCAACATGCATTCAATCTCATATTAAATAATTTCACCGCCCAACAATCAACCATAGAATCCATCCCTCTGCAACTCGATGGAGTTTACAGAGAAGAACAAACAAGTGTGGAGGTTGGGGACAGCTGCCAACCACTTGCAGACAAGCCCACTAAATAATCATCATAATGCTTAAACAATAAAACGAAGGGGTACGAGACCCTCACTTCGAACCCTGAGGTTCTCAGACTTCTTCGCATAAATACTTGAACAATAACACTTAGAATGTGAAGTGCCCTTACCGAACTCCAAGCTGTGCATATTCCCGTATTCCACACCGCACGGTCTCGAATCTCTCGAGCCAATTACACCAAAGCAAACTTAGCGCAATTCTAAAAACTAACTTAAACCTTAGGCTCTCAAAATCCAACCTACTAATTAACCAAAACACTTATGCTAAAATACACAATTTGAAATACATGTTTTTGAAGAATTACATACCCTTGAAAATCACCAAAAATTAAAGTAATAAAGCTTTGAAACCAAATCTCATTTCTTTTCACACCAAGATATGAACAAAACCACAATTAGAGTTCCCTTTCTCAATTACTCAAGTCAAGGCTCCACTTGGTTTCTTGGGTCTCCAAGAGCCCAATTTACCTTATGTGTTTCATAGCCTAAAATCTAAGACATAGAACAATCACTAAATCACATTAAATACAAGTTGGATCATAAAATTCTTCCTTTTAAATTAAACAAGTCATTTCTAATCATTTAACTATACACCAAGGCATTTAGACATCAAGATATATCCAAGTCTTATTTCAAAACACATTTCAAAGCATATGCCAAAACCCATACCACCTTCCAAAATCATACTTTCAAGAACATGTTTTTCACAAAATCTAACTAATCAAGGTTCCTATTAAACATGCATACATCATAGAACAAGTTTTTGCAAAGAATTCCCTTTTTCTAACCAAAGCATTATCAAAGCCAAATACCCAATCATGACTCTACAAGAACCCAAGGGTTTTTCTCAAAATTTTCACAATTCTTTTCTAAACATTTTTTTTCCAATACTAGAAGAATTCTTAAACACACTAATTACACTAATATAAGCCAATGATCATCAAAATCATCCCTCCCAAGCTCTCTTGAGCTCGTGGCCTTACTCCATTTTTTTCCCAAAATTTTGCAACTTATACTAGTTCAAGACAACACCATTTCAATCATTCATTTCTTACACAAAACAACAATTAACCTCAAAACATAAGCATTAATCAAACTCAATCCCAAATCATGTCTCTTCAAAAATAAGAGTTTCTAAAAATTATCAAACCTTTGTTTCAAATCACAATTAACAATTTCAATCATCAATAACAATTCCTAGAAAGCAAGAAACACCAACAATTAAGTGATTCACGAGGAAAATCACACAATCCCAAATCCTTAGGTCATGCACCTAGGGTTCAATAAAATTGGGGTATTGTGCTCATACCTCCCATTGATCATTATCAACACATATATAAATAAATAAGCAAGTAAATTAGACAAAACATAAAAATAAATCCTCACCCAAAAAGTTTTAGGGTTCACGATTCGGGGATAAAAGGAAGGAGAGGCTTTGGCTCCAAACCCTTACTCACTATCTCATGAAAATAACACCAAATTAGAGGAAGGAATTGAAAGAATTGATGAGGCCCATGGTGGAGGAAGGCTACGGCCTGCTGATGGAAAAAGGGGAAGAAGATTTAATCAACTAAGTACTTGACAAGTAGAAGAAGGGATGGGTAAAATGAATGAGGATGGGGGGTGAATCGGCTGCAACAAAATAGAGAAGAAAGAAGGGATTTTTTTTTCTCAAAACCATACCCAAAGATCTAGGGATTTCAGCCCCAAAAATTGACAAAGAAGAGATGAAGATGATGGGGTGTCTTGGGTGGAGAGGTCACGAATTGGAAGGAAGGAGAAAGGAAATAAGCTTACTTTCTATGGTCTTCACCAACACAATGGATTACTTGGAGAAAAACAAAAGTGGAGGAGTAGGAAGAAGGGGGCTTACAGCCTGGTGGAAGAAAGGAGGAAGAGGAGTGGCTTGCCTTTTTTTTTCTTTACCTCCCCAATGAGTAATTTTTAGGAAGGAAACAAGAATGAAGGGGGTAGAAATGGGGGTTGTATGCTTGCTGGAAATGAAGGGAAAAGAGAAAAGGAAATGAAGAAAAATGTGAGGGTGAGATCAGGGGAGGGTCACGACCCTGTTTTAAGGAAAACGAAAAAAAAAGAATTAAACTTTTAATAAAACAAACATTTAAAAGGTATACTTGGCTTTCCTTCACTTTGAACAAGAAGAAGAGAAAATGAAGAATGAGGGTAGAATAAAAAGGAGGTGGCTGCGGCCAAGTGAAGAAAGAAAAAGGGGAATTAAAATTAATTTTTAATTAAAATAAACACTTGGTTAAAAATACAATTAGGATAAGTATAAAACATTAACCACCACAAAAGTGTGACACCTAAACTTCATAAAGCAAGATTCTATTCCCATCACTAAGTCCAACCATCTAATATCTTTTCTCTCATGATTACCCTCTAATCCTAAAGTCCTAAATGTACAAAAACACGGCGTCGAGTAATCATGTTACCGATTAATTCGCGAAAATTAATTTGCCGAGAAATTAATTCATCGCGTGATAATATATTCTTATAAATAATAAAAATAATTAAAAACACTCAAACATCATCAGGACAAATTACATTTCGATTTTCATCGAAATCGGAGTTGGTTTTAAATTTTAATGCGGGTAAAATTTACCCGGCGATTCAAAATGCGACGAAACTTCGTTAGAGTTTTTCGACGATTTTCGAACCATGAATTAATATTAAATATTAATTCCTAAATTTAATTTCATCTTGATTTAATTCAATCAATTTCTTAGTCAACAAAAATACGCGTTACCACGTAACGCAGAAAACTTATAATAAGTATAATTGATGAATTCTCTTTAAAAGCAGCATACTTCTACGCTGTCAATTAATTCAAATTGACATCATGAATAATAATTATTTATAATAAATAAATTAATCAAAATAACTCAAAATAATTTCCCGTACTCTCAGTAAATCATCGAGGTGATCAATCTCTCTGACTTATTTATCGAGTATTCCGGATTTTATTGTTAAAATCACTTTTCTTAAAAATTTGGGATGTTACAAAAAGAAAGAAAATAGGACCACATTTTTAAGAAACCTTACGAGGAGAGTATTCCACATTTCGGAAACATGTCAACTTTTGTAAGAATATTAGTTTAGTAGCGCTCCGGAAACGGGGTGTTACAATAGTGGTATCAGAGCAAGCGGTGTTACAATAGTGTTACAATACTACATGTCTCATTGCCGATTATGTTATCGTATTTGTATCTATCTCTTTATTTTTAAGAAGTTGACCCTTGCCAGTAGTTCTTTCAATTAATGAATGTAACCCAGATGGCGAAGCAAGCGGAGAATTTGGGATTGCAGAGAGGAGCAGTTGAGGATAGTCGTCCAGCGTTTTCCCTGTGTTATGTTGTGGAACTTACTAGTAGTCTAGTAAAGAGTATAGCTTGTCGACCAGCTAAAGGATATTTGTAGTTCACTTCAGTGTTGTAATAAAATGCCTATTATGTTTTCAAACATGTATTATCGTCTATGAATTGATGGAATAAATGAATGTCGCTAAGGTGGTCTATCTGGTGTCTTAAATTATTTACCGCCATGTTTCTAAAAGTCTTTGTGATACTCTGTCCGCTATTTTGTTTTTTAAAAAAGAAGTTTTACAGGAAACGAAAAAAAATAGGACCACATTTTTCAGAAACCCTACGAGCAGAGTATTCCACATTTCGGAAACTGAACGTGAACACAAGAAGGGAGGTTGAATTGTGTTAAAAAACTTTTCGCAAACTATACGTAAAAACTTCAACACAAGTTGTTCAAAACTGTTTGAATATTGGATGCAGAGAATTAAACTGGATGCAGAAATTAAACAGTTTATAAAAACTTGTTTTACTGAGCAAGGTAAAGATAAATAATGTAAAGCAGTAAAGGATGAGACGCAGAGATTTATACTAGTTCACCACCAACTGGTAGCTACGTCTAGTCCCTTCGTTCCTGAAGGATTTTCCACTATAATCAACTGATTACAATTTCCTCAAGAGTATTCTTCTGTCACAAACTTGACAATACTCTCAACTTCTCAAAATGACTCAGTACAGTCGAGCCTTTGAGGAACAGAGCCTTAACTAGGCCAAATACAGTTTACAACAATCAATCAAAATTGCTTTTGACAACAATCAAAATAACTCTCACAGAGAGAATGAAAAGATTAAGCTCAAAATAGAAATGGCTTTCTAAAAGAAAGTATAAGACGCTGAGTTCAGTTCTATGTAGACCAGAAACTTGGCACAAAACTTGATTGATCACTTGAGTAGAATTGCTTTCAGAATGAAGTTTCTTCACCGTTTTTCTGACGTTTCTTCAATGAATACCTTGGGGTATTTATAGGACTCTTCAAGGGTATTACCGTTGCAGTAAAAATATCTCCTTTCCATTGAGTGAGGTAATTTGAAATGTAGTCCTTTTCTTCCTTTCCAGAGAATATCAGAATAGTACACATTACCATTTTCGTACTATCTGCTATTTGCAATTGCCTTGTACGATTTTTGTCTTATGCTAAAGGTGTCACATTTGCTTCCTCGTACATCAAAATGAGTGCACAAAATCAAATTCGAATTCTGTTCCAGAACAGTCTGAGGCTAAGAGCAAAAACGTGATCATCACGTGCTTCATTAAAGAGATCAGATGCTCGCTCAGAGGAGAGGACGGACACTCGTAGCAATTGAGTGTTCCACGTGTCAATAAGTCACACGGCTGGACGCTTGCTGTTAGCAAGACGCTAGAGTGAGTTCGGATGCTGACACTAGTGGATTGTATTCAATTCTTTTGTAAATTTCTTCTTCTTCCTTGAGTGATTTGTACATATATATGAATCTTTGATACCTGTACACTCAAAGATATGTTAGAAGATAAATTGTTCTCTTGAGAATTACTTTGTTATCATCAAAATTAATGAGGGTCTAAACTTCTCAATCGTTTAGGTTCCAACAATCTCCCCCTTTTTGATGATGATAAATATCCAAGGTTGATGAACAATTTAATTTCAAAATAACATCAAGGGTCTCCCCCTGAATTTAACAATTTTGATATATAAGAACAATTAAGGTATTAAGGCGATTGATGAAAAAACAAATTCATTTAAGTGATCGCAAAAATACATAGATGAATCAGAGCATATTTTTAACAAAGTGAGATCGGATGCTGATTTTCATTTTATCAAAAAGATTTTCATTTTACCAATTTTATTGATCATTGTTAGGTTACTGGGTCAATGAATATCAATGCATTAATAGATATTAGAGCAATGAATAACCATACAAATGCTATGTATGAAATGATATGCATGATACTTTGGTTTTAGTGTATTCATCGGATGGTGAATTTGTTAATCAGACTTTCACGTGTTCATCAGACCTTTCTTTTATTTCGTTTACTCCCCCTTTTGTCATCAGACAAAAAGAGTGTAAAGCACATCATAGTCAAAGAATGGCTTAGAAAAAATTTGAGTATATATAAACAGATAATCAGATAAAGGTATGTATAGTCAAATAATCAGAAAAATACTGAATATATATAACAAAAAAAAATTATGAGAGTACCAAAATAAATAAATTTATATCACACAAAAAAAAAATTAAGGGTTTGGTGGTGGAGGAGGGATGTTGAGACGTTCATATAGAAGTTTCAATGCATTTTCCAGCTGAGTAACTTTCAGGTTAGTTGCCTTCATTTCTTCAAACTCTGCTTTAGGAATGGTGACCATTTCAACTGCAGGAGTAGAAGTAGAAGGTCCAAACTTTCCGGGTGCAGGTTTCATCTTCTGATGCTCTGCTAGCACCCAGTTGGAAAGCTTCAGTCTCATGTCCTTCTTCTATTGAGCCTTTTGAAAGAAAGCATCATTTGGTATAAACCATTTGATGAGATTTCCAGGTTTCCTCTGCTCAGATTCTGACTGAATTCTTCTCCTTTTCTCCACCTCTTCTGGATACAGCAAATCCATGAAGACAGTTTCCTATCACGAAGCACGTCGGCGGTGAAAGCATCAAACTTATTCCTAGCTTCTTCAACCCATATCCTTCTGATGAATTCACTCAATGCTTCAGAAGCAAAAGAGAGTCCTTCATTTTCTGCCAGGTATAATCCTCTCAGATTTTCCCTGTCATCTTCTGTAAGCACCAGGGGGACGAGGCATGGTAACAAAGCTTTGTCTTTCCATGTCTTCGACCATTGACTCCAAGTGAATCCAATGTCAAAGTGCTTGGTCACAGCAGCCCATTGGACATAAGTCTTCATGCAGTCGAGTGGTCTGATTACTGAGCATCTGAACATATCATCAAAGTAGACTGTTCCCAGATTGATGTCAGTAATTCTGCTGATTGTGCCAACTGTTGGAATTGTGGCTTTCTCTGCATTGCAGCAGTTTGAGGAGCCAGTTCTCCATTCATCTTCCTTCAGAGAATTCAGGTAAAACCTTCTGGCATGATCCTCAGTGATCTTGGCAATCGGAAGCTTAGAGAATTCCTTAAGATTATACTTCTTGGGAGCCTTCTCATACTCTGTGAGCCCGATCTTGCTGAATGGCTGCTTGCCAGGAGCAGGTTCTTTCCTTTTCCCAGGGATAGACCAAGGTAGCCACCTTTGTCTGTCTGGTACAATCTTCACTGATACAGACGAAGGATCCCTGTACTGTCTGATTACTTTAATCTTCTTCATCTCAAGACAGTGTGCCATGAAGGCAGCTTCTTCATCTATGATCCACCTTCCGCATTCTTCCAATGTGAGCGGTTCAGTTTGTGGTAGGGATCTAGGCAGGTCAACAGAGAAGGGAATTGCTCTGCTACCAGATGCTGGTCTCAATCTTCCTTTAAATGACATTTGAAAGTGGTCTTCTCCATCCTTGAAGGTAGCACTCATCGGAGAGGCAATCTCTAGTCTGGCAGCTCTAGAGGTGAAGGTTTTCAAATGCCATATAGAGGGACGATTGTAGATGCTGTGATATATCTCATACTTAACAAACCGTGGTTTGTTAATACATGAGAAATTCCTCCTTCCACCAAAGTCTGTAGGTTTATGGGTAATGGTGAGTAAGATGGGAGTGGTTTTGGTGATTTTATAGGTTTTAGGTGTGTAGGATTTGAAGGGATTTATGGGAGGTACTTTGAATAATAGGTTAAAGGGATGAGAGTGAAGTTTGGAAATATATGTGGTAAGTGAAGTATTTGAGGAATTTTGTGGTAGGTCAAGGTTGAGTGTATAGGATGATGGTTGGGTAGGGTTAGAGAGGGTAGAGGTTTGTCGGAGGCTCATTCTGGTTTTCTTGGTTTGTGGTTGTGTTTGTGGTTGTGAAGCAGACAATGGGGGTGCAGGAATAATATCATGAGCATCAAAGACAGATACTAACTCATCAGCAGTAAAGTCGAGTACCTTTGGGTTAAGCTTTGAAGACTTAACCAACCTTCTTTTTTATCCTCTCGTGACAACAACAGCTGGAGGAGGAGGAGGAGGGACTTGCTTCCCTTGACTGGACGCTGAAGCACCTTTTTCAGCTGCTGGCCTAAACTGTTTCTCCAAGACCTTTCTGATGGGAATTCTATCCTCATCTTCTGGTTCCTCAACAGTAGGTGCAGGAGCCACCTTCTGTGTTGTTCTTCTTGTCTCCCTTGAAGGAGACTCAGCAGGTCTCTTCACACCAGCCATTGAGCTTCTGGTGGTTTTCTTTTCAGCTTCTCCTTCCTGTTGCTCTATTTTCACTTTCTTGATCATAGAGCCAGTTATTAGCTGCATTCTGACTAAACTGTTGGCTCCAAAAACTTCTGGACGAACAACAGTGCCAACACCAAAGTATTTTTCTTTTTCTTCTGTGTTGATGGAGTCAGTCAGCTTCCTCACAACACCGTCTTTAATCATCATTATGGAGAGGAGAACTCCATAAGGGATAACCTTGACGATATTCTTCTTATCGACACTCTTCCTTGAGAAGACAAGGGCATTTATCAGATTGTTGATAATCAACCTTGGCAGATTGATTTTCTTCCCATCCATGTAGTTCCTCATAATGAACTTTTGCTCATAGTTCACTATGTCGCTTGAGCCAGCCTTCAGAATCACGCTCTTGGCGATGATTTTGTGCAGTACTCGTAGAGGCTTTTCAAGTCTTTGGCCGTGGGAGTAATGCTCTTCTTCTTCAGTTCACGGTAGTTTTCAAACAAGGCTTCATTGACGTTTTCAAGTCCTCTGTATGCATCAGCCCAGTTTGCATGGTAACTGATTCCTTCACAAGGGCACTTGATCGTCTGAGCAATAGAGTTGATGGTGAAGCGTAGCTTGAAGCCTCTTATGTGACCTTCTATGATTTCCCCCAGAAGTAAGTAAGCGTTCCCCCATAAATCCTTAATAGCATGGCTCAGTACGTCGACTGGTTCCCAGATGAAGTAGTTTTTCCAGCCCAATTTCTCTAGACCTTCTTCAAAGTCAAAACCGTATAGCTTGAAATTCTCAAAATCAACCCGGGTCTCATTCAGGAGTTTTTCCTCAGTGAAGATGTCGAAGGCAGCAGTGTATTGTCCAACCTTTCTGTCGGCCATTGTAGCAGTTGCAGAGAGAGTGATGGAGGTTTTAGGGTTTGAAAACACACACAGAGAGAGAGAGAGAAAGAGAACAATTTTGCAAGAAAATGCAGAGTGAAGTGATGGAGCAAAAAATGTGAAGTAGTGGGAATGTTGATAGAAAATGGTACAGTCCTTTTTCAAAAAATCGCTTCGTATTTCCACACAAAAATTAAATCAAAAATAAAAGAAAATAAAGATTCGCCTTTTCATTAAATGCAGACGCCAAAATAAAAGTAAGATCAAGTAAAAAGATTTTATCGAAAGACATAAATAATTATGACTTAGTAGATGTGATGAGACGCTTAAGTCCTTAACACGTGTGACACGTGTGGGTGTGCTCGGACACACGCAACCGATTCACCAGACGATGAGTTATGATGCACATGACAAATAAGATGTTTATTCATATACATGCTTATGTCATACCAGATGCTGAGATTGTGCATATTATCTAACGCTGAGATTAATCATTCTTCAATAAGATGAAGATTTAAATTTCTTCTTATAAAATTGAATCTATCTTCAGCAAGGGGTTTTGTAAATATGTCAGCCCACTGATGATCAGTGTCTACAAATTTTATTTCTAGAATACCCTTCTGAATATAGTCTCTTATGAAGTGATGCTTAATCTCAATGTGCTTGGCTCGTGAATGCAATATGGGATTTTTAGTAAGACAGTTGCGTAAGTATTATCACAAAAGATAGGAATGTTACTCTCTTTTATCGAGATAGTCTTCAAGTTGATATTTCATCCACGAAGTTAAGAGTCTGCAATTTCTTTCTTGAAATATACTCAAACCTGTGTTGAGAGTGCAATCGTGCTTTGCCTTTTGCTTGACCAAGATACAAGATTTGCTCCAAGAAATTGGCAGCTTCCACTTGTGCTTTTTCTTTCAATTCGGTCTCCAGCAAAGTCAGCATCACAGAAACCTACTAACTTGTAATCTTTTGATTTCTTATAAAGCAAACCAAGATTAGTAGATCCTTGCAAATATCTAAAGATTCTTTTAACAGCACTCAGGTGTGATTCTCTAGGATCTGATTGAAATCTAGCACACAGACAGACGTGAACATAATATCAGGTCTTGAAGCTGTAAGATAAAGTAGAGATCCAATCATACCTCTGTACATCTTCTGATCTACCTTTTTACCAGTTTCATCTTTACCAAGAATACATGTGGGATGCATAGGAGTGCACATAGGTTTGCAATCCACCATTTTGAATTTCTTTAGTAATTCCTTGATATATTTGCTTTGATGTATATATATACCATCATTGCATTGTTTGATTTGAATTCCAAGGAAAAACTTCAGTTCACCCACCATGCTCATCTCGAATTCAGCCTGCATTAGCTTAGAAAATTCTTTGCAAAGACTTTCATTAGTAGCTCCAAAAATAATATCGTCAACATATATTTGAACAATTATAAAGTGCTTGTTTGATGTTTTTCTAAAAAGAGTAGTGTCTACTAGACCTCTGGTAAAGCCATTTTTCATCAAAAATGTACTCAGTCTTTCATACCAAGCTCTGGGAGCTTGCTTAAGACCATACAGGGCCTTTTTAAGCTTGAAGACATGTTCTGGAAATTCAATGTCTTCGAATCCAGGAGGTTGTTTTACAAAGACTTCCTCAGTTATAAAACCATTCAAGAAAGCACTTTTCACATCCATTTGATAAAGAATTATATCATGATGTGCAACAAAGGAAAGCAAAATGCGTATAGCTTCTAACCTTGCAACAGGTGCAAATATTTCAGTAAAATCAAAACTTTCTTCCTGTGAGTACCCTTGAGCAACCAATCTTGCCTTGTTTCTCATAACCTTTCCATCTTCATCAAACTTGTTTCTAAATACCCATTTAGTACCAATAGCTTGCTTATCTTCTGGTAAGGTAACCAGTTTCCATACATCGTATCTTTGGAACTGATTCAGCTCTTCTTGCATGGCCAGAATCCAACCTTCATCTTTTAATGCTTGATCAATCGTTTTAGGTTCCATTTCTGAGAGTAGTGCCATATCTGCATGCTCTTTAAAAGAGGATCTGGTTCTTACTCTATCTCCAGGTTTTCCTATGATTTGATCTTTAGGATGATTGGCTTTGTACTTCCAGCTCTTTCTGAATTCAGCTTCTGAAGATTCTTGTGTCTGGTCACCACCGGACGATGAAGATGTAGGTTCACTATTTGTATTATTACCTATATTTAATTCTGAAAATAATTCATCTAGCTCTGACATGGCTGTGTCAGGCTTCTTGTCATCAAATTTGACATGAATGGATTCTTCCACTGTCATAGTTTCTTTATTGTATATTCTAAAAGCTTTAGATCTTTCAGAATATCCCAAAAAGATTCATTTGTCAGCTTTTGAATCAAACTTACCAAGCCGATCCTTAGTATTTAAAATGTAACATGTACAACCAAATGAATGAAAATATGATATGTTTGGTTTCCTTCCTTTCCACAGTTCATATGGAGTCTTCTTCAAAATAGGTCTAATAGAAATCCTATTTTGAATGTAACAAGCTGTGTTTACTGCTTCTGCCAAAAAATGTTTTGCAATATTAGCTTCATTGATCATGGTCCTGGCCATTTCTTGGAGGGGCCTATTTTTCCTTTCTACAACACCATTTTGTTGAGGTGTTCTAGGAGAGGAGAAATTGTGGGAGATGCCGTTATCATCGCAAAATTTTTGAAAGCTTTCATTTTCAAATTCTCCCCCATGATCACTTCTAATAGAAGAAATACAAATTCCTTTTTCATTTTGAACTGCTTTTGCAATCTGATAAATACCTTGTATGACTCATCTTTGTGAGCAAGGAATCTAACCCATGTCCATCTAGTAAAATCATCAACAATGACTAACCCATATTTCTTTCCTGTTAAAGAGGCTGTCCTTGTTGGACCAAAAAGATCAAGATGCAAAAGCTCAAGTGGTCTAGAGGTTGAAACAACATTTTTTGAATGAAAAGAAGTTTTAACTTGTTTTTCTCTTTGACATGCCTCACAGAGAGCATCGGATTGATACTTGAGATTTGGTAAGCCTCTGACAAGACTGTGCTTGTTTAATTTTGAGATTAATCTCAAATTGGCATGACCCAATCTCTTGTGCCAAATCCATTGTTCTTCGTCAACAGACATGAGACACTTGACATCTTGTTTTGCAAGCTCAGAGAGATTAATTTTGTAAATATTTTGTTTCCTCTTAGTAGTAAAGAAAGTAGAGCCGTCTTTCTTGCTTTTTACTAGACATCCAGTTTCTGTAAAGATGACTTCATAACCATTGTCACATAATTGACTTAAGCTCAATAAGTTATGTTTAAGTCCTTCAACATATAGTACATTATCAATAGAAGGAAGAGAGCCTTTACCAATACGACCAATTCCAACTATTTTACCTTTCTGGTTTCCTCCGAAACCAACGAATCCAGCTTCTTTAGGCCTTAGTTCTTGGAACATATGCTTTTCTCCCGTCATGTGACGCAAGCATCCACTGTCTAAGTACCAAGATAGGTGTGTTGACTTTGTTGCTAAGCATGTCTGCAACATAGACTATTTTATCTTTAGGTACCCATATCTTTTTGGGTCCTTTCTTGTTAGTTCTTGAAGGAGGCTTATCCTTCACAGTTTTAAAAACAGTACATGCACTTTTCAAATGGCCAGGTTTATTGCAGTAATTACAATGCAAGCATTTACTATGATTATTGGATTTATCAGATGCTGAATCATTTTCTAAAAGAGGTTCATCTGATATATAACCAAGACCATGAGTTGTCGTTTTACTGACACCCCAAATCATTGATGCTTGCTTGCTACGAGTTACACTCTCTGCAAGAAACTTTTGAAAAGCATATTCATAATCATTTGATTTACATTTAGGATTGCCTGTAACTGTAGAGCTTTCAGCTTGAGAGCTCTCAGCTTCTGGTTGCTTGTTAGCGGTCAGACGCTGGTTATCCATCAGATGCTGATTTTCAGTTTTCAGCTTCTGATTTTCTTTATTGAGTACATATTTTTCTTTGTTTAAAGTTTGAAAATCTTGTGATAATTTTGAAAATTTCTTTTTCAAATTCTTATACTCAACAGAGAGAGTGGCAGAGTCCTTAAGAAGATCATCAAATGCTAGTTGAAGTTCAGAGTAGGAATCATATACTATTACCTCTTCAACTTCTTCTTCTGAATCAATGTCAGTGACTGCCATGAGAGCGAGATTTGCTTCTACTTCATTATCTTCCTCAGATGAGGATGAATCTAGATCTTCCCATGTAGCCATGAGGCTCTTCTTCTTTTTCTTGAAAGAACTTCTTGTGGACTTCTCCTTAAGATTAGGACATTTGGACTTGAAATGTCCAGGCTTTTTACATTCATAGCAAATGACTTGAGCCTTGTCCTTGCTCTCTTTCTTGTCCTTAGTATCTTTCTTCTGAAACTTCCTCCTGAAGTTTCTCTTCTTCCACATTCTTTGTATCTTCCTGGATATAAACGCGAGCTCATCTTCTGATGTGTCAACATCTCCTTCTGAAGCTTCATCTTCTGATTCTTCTTCTTCAGCCTGAAGGGCTTTGGAAGAACTGACTTTATGTTGAGCGACTTTCAAAGCAATAGACTTGCCCTTTTTGACAGGTTCTTCTTCATTTAGCTCAAGTTCATGAGCTTTCAACGAACTCATAAGATCTTCAAGTCGTAGGACATTTAGATCTTTTGCTTCCTGAATAGCAGTGACCTTGGGTCTCCACTGCTTAGTCAAGCTTCTTAAGATCTTTCTAACATGGTCAGGTGTAGTGTAACTTTTTCTAAGGGCCTGTAACTCATGAACAAGTGTTTGAAATCTTCCAAACATGGTTTCAATGCTTTCACCATCTTCCATTTTGAATAACTCGTATTGGCGAACCAACATGCTAGCTTTGGTTTCTCTTACTTGGGCAGAGCCTTCGTAAGATAAAACAAGTGAGTCCCAGATTTCTTTGGCAGTATCAAATTTGCCACATTTATCATATTCTTTTTCTGTCATAGCACAGATAAGAATGAATCTAGCCTTTTGATTGATTTGATATCTCTTTTTCTGTTCATCATTTCAATCTTCTCTGGCTATAGCAACACCACGACGATTAGTGGGAGGAATGTAACAACTTTGAACTATATCCCACAACTCAAGTTGTTGTGTCTCAAAGAAAGCTTTTATCTTATCTTTCCAGTAATCAAAATTTTCTCCATCGATTAGAGGAGGACGATTCAGATGACCACCTTCAGTAGACAAGTTCACAGTATAGGATCTTTTCTCTTAACACTATTAAGTGCTCAACCAAGAGGCCGAGCTCTAGTACCAACTGAACGTGAACACAAGAAGGGGGTTGAATTGTGTTAAAAAACTTTTCGTAAACTATACGTAAAAACTTCAACACAGGTTGTTCAAAACGGTTTGAATATCGGATGCAGAGAATAAAACCGGATGCAGAAATTAAACAGTTTATAAAAACTTGTTTTACTGAGCAAGGTAAAGATAAATAATGTAATGCAGTAAAGGATGAGACGCAGAGATTTATACTAGTTCACCACCAACTGGTAGCTACGTCTAGTCCCTTCGTTCCTGAAGGATTTTCCACTATAATCAACTGATTACAATTTCCTCAAGAGTATTCTTCTGTCACAAACTTAACAATACTCTCAACTTCTCAAAATGACTCAGTACAGTCGAGCCTTTGAGGAACAGAGCCTTAACTAGGCTAAATACAGTTTACAAAAGAGATTATGCTTTTGACAACAATCAAAATAACTCTCACAGAGAGAATGAAAAGATTAAGCTCAAAATAGAAATGGCTTTCTAAAAGAAAGTGTAAGACGCTGAGTTCAGTTCTATGTAGACCAGAAACTTGGGACGAAACTTGATTTATCACTTGAGTAGAATTGCTTTCAGAATGAAGTTTCTTCACTGTTTTTCTGACGTTTCTTCAATGAATACCTTGGGGTATTTATAGGAGTCTTCAGGAGTATTACCGTTGCAGTAAAAATATCTCCTTTCCATTGAGTGAGGTAATTTGAAATGTAGTCCTTTTCTTCCTTTTCAGAGAATATCAGAATAGTACACATTACCGTTTTCGTACTATCTGCTATTTGTAATTGCCTTGTACGATTTTTGTCTTATGCTAAAGGTGTCACCTTTGCTTCCTCGTACATCAAAATGAGCGCACAAAATCAAATTCGACTCGCTCCGTAACAGCGAGGCTAAGAGCAAAAACGTGATCATCACGTGCTTCATTAAAGAGATCAGACGCTCGCTCAGAGGAGAGGACGGACGCTCGTAGCAATTGAGTGTTCCATGTGTCAAGAAGTCACACTGCTGGACGCTTGCTGTTAGCAAGACGCTGGAGTGAGTTCGGATGCTGACACTAGTGGATTGTATTCAATTCTTTTATAAATTTCTTCTTCTTCGTTGAGTGATTTGTACATATATATGAATCTTTGATACCTGTACACTCAAAGATATGTTAGAAGATAAATTGTTCTCTTGAGAATTACTTTGTTATCATCAAAATTAATGAGGGTCTAAACTTCTCAATCGTTTAGGTTCCAACAGAAACATGTCAACTTTTGTAAGAATATTAGTTTAGTAGTGCTCCGGAAACGGGGTGTTACAATAGTGGTATCAGAGCAGTTCGGTTCTAACCGGACTGTGAGTTGGGAAACTATAGCTGGTCAAATGTCGGGTTTTGTAAAAAACAAATTTTTAGGAGTCAAATTGTGTTTTGTTGAGAGTCAAACTGTGCCTCGTGTTTTGCTTGTTCCTCAAGTGGAGTAATTCTACTTGTAATTGTTTGGATTGTTTCTTAATTAAAACAATGTGTCCTGAGACACGAAAATTGTTGTGGGATTCTGACTAGGTTGAAAAACCTTGTGAGAATCTAGTATCTCAGAAATGAGTGATTCTTTCTGTTAGAGCAGATAAGTTACGAGTGCAGCATAGGATTCGGATGACCGAGAGTTCAGGCAGAGGGAATCGGAGATAGAGATGAGCAAGTTGCTATCGTTGTGGAAAATCGAGGCATATTGCTAGCAATTGTCCTGCAAGAGACGGAGTGTGTTCCAACTGCAACAAATCTGGGCATTATACCAGAGATTGTCAAGCGTCAAAGGTGGAAGCAACTGTAAATACTGTAGAGGTTACACATACAACTAAGGAGGGACGTGGCTATCCAGTAAGCAGAGGAGAAAGCCTAGCAGCTGAAGAATTCATCTCGGGAAACGCAACAATAAGAAGTTATGCATGGACAGAAATTTGGAAGAAGGGTTGTTCGTAGGAGATGTCGTTATGTTTAATATTTAGTCTGGACGTTGGAATATTAATGATCCTAGGTATAGATCACCTAAGTGGTTGATGACTGAAGTGCTTTGCTAAGTAGTACATTTAAAGACTAGAATGTATAAAAAAAAAAATTGTGAATGTGACATGTGTTCTACTAACATCTGTGTTTCACAGTAGTCTACTTTAGTATTGCTGTGAATAGGTGTGGTTGATTGTGCGATTGTTATTTGTGTGAGCGTATCCTTATTTTTCCAACGAAAATATTGAACGCGATTATTTGCTAGCAAGCGCCGATTAAATGTCATGTAACAATTTAATTTACACGAGAACCATTCGACTCAGTTGAATGGGAGTTGGAAAATTAGTGAGAATTGTTAGCAAGGTGTATGGTGTGGTTAAGTGTGTGACTAGATGTTGAACTAGTTTTGGGAGTAGTACCTAAGATTTCACAAAGACCCAACTTCACCCTGCACGAAGAAATGATTTTCCTTGAATTAAGATTTACCGAACAAACTCGAGGGAAACATAGACCTTCCTTTTATCCTCCTTAGTCGGTCACTTCAAAGAGAAGAGAGGAGAGAAGGTGGGAGAGAAATAGTGTATTATGGGCGTTAATATTGAGAGAACCTAGTTCCTTTTCTTTTCCTCCCGTTACGCACCGCAGACGAGTTCTGCTTTAGAGACCTCCCTCGTATGTGATTCCTTCCTTAGGTGATACCAAATCGTGCGGTGACTTGAGTGTGTGAGGAACCTTAAGAAACTTGGAGAGTCTGGCGAGTTACTTTCCCTACCATTTCCCTAGACCAAACCGTAAGTTGAGGTGAGGTTAGATGAGAATTCATCCAACCCTTAGCATTGCTGAGTATTGTCGTTTGTGAGTGTGTGGCCAGTGATTACGAGAGTTTTTCATTCCTTTCTATGTACTGACACCGCGAGTTCTTGGAGGAGCTCTCGGCGGGTATTTAATTCTTTTGTTTTCGACTTCTATGTTGTCTGTTAATGATCTCGTTGAAAACGATTTTAAATGGTTTTGTTCCTCTCATGTAGAAGTTAATAGTTTTGGTGTTAATCTTTTGAACTGTAAATCTAGGTATGGGTTAGAATTTTGTAAATTATTATTTTAGTATTTCAAGACAATGAAACACCTAATGTTTAAAGGAATTCTCACATTCCTAAACAAGGTGGAGTCCTAGGGAATTAAGCATTTTAAATCTTGGATCTGTTTTAGTATGTGTGTTAGGATTGCGAAGACTTCGGATGAAGAAAAATTCTTGGGTACTATTTACTATTTTAAAACCCAGGGAGTACTTGCTATCTTGATATTTACTTGATTAACTGATTATGTTTGCTAATTAGGCATTTTAGAAGCTTAGTAGTTGTTTTGGGTTCGGAAGAAAATGATTTTGAGTTTTGAGCACCTAGTTAATGGTGTATGAAAGTTTGTGTATAGAAAAATGATTTATTAAGTTGGTTTTAATCTTTGAACTAAAGTGTGTTTGACAAATTTGAGACAATGAGAACATAATCTCAAAGGAACTTTAGTATCCATGAGAATGGTTGAGTCTTGAGAAAATGAAGTTGTGTTTTTATTAGTCCTTTGTGTTGATATTGTTCCTAAAAAATTGATATTTTTTTTTGAAGAATGTTTGATTGGAAAAGAAAATTTTAATCTTTTGGAAGTTTCAAGTGATTTTTATGTTCTTATTTTGTTTAAACGTGATTGCCTACGAATAGATTAGAATTATTTTCGTAGTAATGGCGCGAAGCCATAGTTGTACCCGTGTTCGTGAGCGTGATCGTGATCGTGATGAGCAGATGTAGTGATCGGGAAAGAAGCATCAGTCAGCCGCAAGTAATTCTTCGTTCACTAACTGCGTTTACTTTACGGTGTGCTATGTGTATATGCTTGTGATTATTGTTATTATTATTACATACTATGTTATGTAGCTATAACTATTACAATACTACATATATTAATATGTACTAGAGTGTCCTTGTGTGCAAATTATTTTATGGATTTGAGTAAAGTAATTTTTCCGTATTTTACTATCCGTGTAGTTTCGAGGACGAAACTATTTTAAGGGGGTGGTAGTGTAACATCCCAATTTTTAAGAATAGTGATTTTAGTAATAAAATCCTGAATACTCAAAAAATAAGTCATAGAGATTGATCACCTCGATGATTTACTGCGAGTACGGGAAATTATTTTGAGTTATTTTGAATGATTTGTTTCTTATAAATAATTATTATTCATGATGTCAATTCGAATTAATTAACAGCGTAGACGTATGCTGCTTTTAAAGAGAATTCATCAATTATACTTATTCTAAGTTTTCTGCGTGACGCGGTAACGCGTATTTTTATTGACTAAGAAATTGATTTAATTAAACCAAGATGAAATTAAATTTAAGGATTAATATTTAATATTAATTCATGGTTCGAAAATCGTCGGAAAACTCTAACGAAGTTTCGTCGCGTTTCGAATCGCCGGATAAATTTTATCCGTATTAAAATTTAAAACAAACTCCGATTTCGATGAAAATAGAATCGTAACTTGCTGTGAATATTTTTGAGTGTCTTTGATTGTTTTTAATATTTATGATAATATTTTATCATGCGGTGAATTAATTTCTCGGCAAATTAATTTTTGCGAATTAATCGGCAAGGAATGATTCTGTAACGCGGTTATTCGACGCTGTGTTTTTAGTACCCTTAGACTCTAAGATTAGGGGATAATCATGAGAGACGAGAGAATAGATATTTAGACTATTGATGGGATTAGCATCTTACATTTTGATAGATTTCACGCTTTGTCTGATTAGTTCTTTTTAACACTTTATTAGACTAGTTATTAACCAAGTATCACACACTTGTTTTAATTAATATTTATTTTTCTCTTATTCCTAGTGACTATCAGGCCGCGGCACCCCCTGTTTCTCTCATTTTCATTTACCAATTCACATCACTTATTAAATTGATCTCCAAGTATTATATTAATACTTTTGTAGTATTTGTGTTATTAAAAATAATCCCTCCCCTTTTTTAAAGCAGCAGGCGCGACCCCCACCTCATTTTTCACCCTCCACCTTATTTCTTTTCTTGTCTTGGAGAGAAAGCTTGAAGACTCCCATGGCTACTTCCACTTCTCTTCATCCTTAGCTTGTTTCATCATCAAACTTCATTCCTTCTTGCTTCTAAGTTCATTCTCTACTTGATCATACCATTCATACCAGGCAAGTAAGCTGGAAAAACGGATTTTTCCTTCCCAATTTGCTGCACAAAACCATGGCTCTTCTCTAGATTATAGGAGGTAGTTTTCTTGCTTTTATCTTGATTAATTCTTAGTTTATGCCTTATATATTGTTGATCATGATCAAGAGGAAGATGAACATAATTTTCCCCAATTTCTATAAACCCTAGGTTGAATGACCTAAGGGAAGGGGTATGAGATTCCTCAAGTGAATCTTCAAAATTGATTGGTGGTTCTTGTTTATTATTAGTTGTTATTGTTGTTGTAATTGTAAAATTTGATTGGAATCAAGAAATGGTAAAGAATTGTGAAAACCTTTGACTCTTAAAAGAGGCTTGAAGTAGATTTGGGTCTTAATTAGGATTGGGTCTGTGAAACTATTTGTGGTTTTGTGAAAATAATAAATTAATAAAATGATGTTGGTTGATTTGGGGAAAGTTTTACAAATTCTTTTGAAAAAGGGAGGTATGGCCACGAGCCCTTAGAAGTGGAGGGAGGAAAATTGTTTTGTATCTCTTAACTCATAGTAATTGAATTGATTGGGCTTTGGTTTTGTGAAATCAATTGTTATTCTTAGCCTATTTAATGTTGTGTTGCTATATTGGTTAGTAGTTTTGTAACTAGAGCATTCTTGGGCATTGTTTTAATGGAAAACTATTCTTGAAAAAAGAGGGTTAATTGAAGTTGGGAGTGGAATAGGCTTGTCTTGGAAAATGGTTGTTGTTTTGTGAACAAATTAGTATGTGAATTGATGTTAGTTAATTAGTTGAAAAGTTGCAAAAAATTTTGGATGAAAGGGAGGTGTTGGCCGAGAGTTAGTAATATGAAAGGAATAGAAGTTGTTATGTTTTGTTTTGTATTGAGTGTGTTTCATAATTGTTCAAGTATTGGAAAATTCTTTTGAAAAGAATTTTGATTGAAATTGGAAGTTGTCCTGGATTGTTTTTGAGGCTATGAAACACATAAGATAAAATAGACTCTTTGAGATCCTAAGAACCTAGTGGAGCCTTGACCTAAGTTTTTGGAGGAAATGGAGTTGATTTTGGATATTGTTTATATTGCAAGTTTTGAAGGGATTAGGTTTAGTAATTAGAACCTTGTTTTCCAACTTGTGCATTATTCCAAGGAAAGCTTTAAGTTTTAAAAATATGGACCTTTAATTTGCATGTGTTAAGTGTAAGTATTTTCTTATTTAAGAGGTTTTTGGGTTTTGAGAGCTTAAGGGATTAGAAAATAGTCTATGCTAGGTTTGGGCTAAGTTTGTTTGTGGTATTAGGAGTTGAGATCCGAGATCGTGCGGTGTAGAGATCGAGGAATACGTGAATACGCGCTGCTTGGAGTTCGGTAAGGGCACTTCACATTCCATACTTGTATAGTATGTTAGCATAAGGGCAACTTTAGAGATTGATAGGAATTTAATTTCAAGTAATTATGCGAAGAAGTCTGAGAGCCTCAAGGTTCGAAGTAAGGGTCTTGTACCCCTTCGTTTTACTGCTTTTGATATACTGACTATTTAGTGGGCTTGTCTACAAGTGGTTGTTGGTAGCTGTCCCTAACCCCCCCACACTTGTTTGCTTGCCTCTCTACTAACTCCATTGAGTTGCAGAGGGATGAACTGAGTTGTTTGATTGTCGTTGTTTGTTGAGTTATGATTGTTAAGATGAATTGCTTATACTGTTGAACTATTCACACTGTTTTGAGCTTGACGTGAATATTATTTGATATGCGGTCTAATAATTATTCAATTATTTCTTAAATTATCGTATGCGACGATTTATTCGTTGGAGTGCGAGAGTTTAGTCGAGTCGTCGAGTGTCGTGACATTTTTGAGCTTTGATCCGATTAACCTAGGGTGCTAAGATCCCCTAAACGGCTCCGGCTGGTTTTTCGGTAGATTAGCTAGGCGTCGTAGCGTCAAGGAACCTGAGCTGAATGTTCTAAGGTGAGCGCAGAGCCCAAGGCTACGGCTGACGTTCAGTGGATGGATCGGCGTTACATTCCAGAAAATTGTCAAAAGCGTCGTGAGCGTTGAGTCTTGAGTTGAGTTTTGTGATAGTCTTGAGTTACGTCTTGAGAACTGTGCACATTGTTGTGTTGCCTCTTGCTTATGATTTCCTATTTCCTGTATTATGTTGTGTTACTACATGTCTCGTTGCCGATTATGTTATTGTATTTGTATCTATCTCTTTATTTTTAAGAAGTTGACCCTTGCCAGTGGTTCTTTCAATTAATGAATGTAACCCAGATGGTGGAGCAAGCGAAGAATTTAGGACTGCAGAGAGGAGTAGCTGAGGATAGTCGTCCAGCCTTTTACCTGTGTTATGTTGTGGAACTTACTAGTAGTCTCGTAAAGAGATTAGCTTGTCGACCAGCTATAGGATATTTGTAGTTAACTTCAGTGTTGTAATAAAATGTCTATTATGTTTTCAAACATGTATTATCGTCTATGAATTGATGGAATAGATGAATGTCGCTAATGTGGTCTATCTGGTGTCTTAAATTATTTATCGCCATGTTTCTAAAAGTCACTGTGATACTCTGTCTGCTATTTTTTTTTTTTAAAAAAAGAAGTTTTACAGGGAAAGAAAAAAAATAGGACCACATTTTTCAGAAACCCTACGAGCAGTGTATTCCATATTTTGGAAACATGTCAACTTTTGTAAGAATATTAGTTTAGTAGTGCTCCGGAAACGAGGTGTTACAGAACCTACGACGATTGTCAAGCATTGGAAGATGAAGGTTGGATTCTGGCTATGCAAGTAGAGTTGAATCACTTCCAAAGAAATTATGTTTGGAAGTTAGTCACTCTACCAGAAGATAAACAAGCTATTGGTACTAAATGGGTATTTAGAAATAGGCTTGATGAAGATGATAAGGTAGTGAGAAACAAAGCAAGATTAGTTGCTCAAGGTTACTCACAAGAAGAAGGTATAGATTTTACTGAAACTTTTGCACTTGTTACAAGGTTAGAAGCTATTCACATTTTACTTTCATTTGCTGAGAAAAGTACTTTATCAAATGAATGTGAAAAGTACTTTCTTGAATGGTTTTATAACTGAGAAAGTCTATGTAAAACAACCTCCTGGATTTGAAGACATTGAATTTCCTGAGCATGTCTTTAAGCTTAAAACTTTGTATAGTCTTAAGCTCCTAGTGCTTGGTATGATAGACTATGTTCTTTTTTAATGAAAAATGGTTTTACAGAGGACAAGTAGACACTACTCTATTTAGAAAAATATCAAACAAGCATTTTATACTTGTTCAAATTTATGTTAATGATATCTTTTTTGGAGCTACTAATGAAAGTCTTTACAAAGAATTTTCTAAGTTAATGCAGACTGAATTTGAAATGAGCATGATGGGAGAATTAAAGTTCTTCCTTGGAATTCAAATCAAGCAATGCAATGATGGTATTTATATACATCAAAGCAAATACATCAAGGAATTGCTAAAGAAATTCAAGATGGTGGATTGCAAGCCAATGTGTACTCCTGTGCATCCTACTTGTATTCTTGGTAAAGATGAAACTGGTAAGAAGGTAGATCAGAAAATGTACAGAGGTATGATTAGATCTCTACTTTATCTTACTGCTTCAAGACCTGATATTATGTTCAGCGTCTGCCTGTGTGCTACATTTCAATCTGATCCTAAAGAATCACACTTGAGTGTGTTAAAAGAATATTTAGATATTTACAAGGATCTACTAATCTTGGTTTGCTTTATAAGAAATCAAAAGATTACAAGTTAGTAGGATTCTGTGATGCTGACTTTGCTGGAGACCGAATTGAAAGAAAGGGCACAAGTGGAGGCTACCAATTCCTTGGAGCAAATCTTGTGTCTTGGTCAAGCAAAAGACAAAGCACCATTGCACTCTCAACAGTAGAAGCTGAATACATCTCAGCAGCAAGTTGTAGTTCTCAACTTCTGTGGATAAAATATCAACTTGAAGACTACTTGATAAAAGAGAGTAACATTCCTATCTTTTGTGACAATACATCTGCAATTTGTCTTACTAAAAATCCAATATTGCATTCTAGAGCAAAGCACATTGAGATTAAGCATCACTTTATAAGAAACTATGTTCAGAAGGGTGTACTTGATATTAAATTTGTAGACACCGATCGTCAGTCGGCTGACATATTGACAAAACCCCTTGCTGAAGATAGATTCAATTTTATAAGAAGAAATTTAAATTTTCATCTTATAGAAGAATGATTAATCTCAACGTTTTGTGAAATGTATCATTCAGCATCTGGTATGACATAAGCATTCACACGTGTACACATATGATATGTCATTCACATTGCATAACTCAGTGTCTGGTGAAATGGTTGCGTGCGTTCGAGTACACACGTGTCACGCGCGTGTGAGACTGAAGCGTCTCATCACCCCTACTGAGTCATGATTAATTTTATGTATTCAATAAAATCTTCTACTTGATTTTACTTTAATTTGGCAACTGCATTTAATGAAAAGAGGAATCTTCATTTTTATTTTCTTTTTGATTTATTTTTAATCAAAGGAAATGTGAAGAGTTTTTGAAAAAGGTAACTATACCATTTCATCAAAACTTTCCCACTACTCCACCATTTCGTACCACTCTGTACTCTGTTTTGTCAGTGAAAAACTATTTTCTCTCTCCCTCTTTCTCTGTGTGTGTTCTTTCTAAAACGCTAAACCTTAATCATCCACTCCTCTACTGCAACCATGGCAAATCTTAAGGTCGGACAACACTATGCTATCTACGACACCATGATGGAAGGAAAACTCCTGAATGAGAATAGGATTGACTTGGAGAAATTTAAGCTTTACGGTTTTAACTTCGACGAGGGATTTAAGGCTATGGGCTGGACTAATTACTTCTTTGGGATTCTGCTGTTGAAGTTATGGTTACTGCTGTTAAGGAACTCTAGGGAAGTATTACTCTGCTCAAAGGTGGTATAATCAAAGGCTATGTTAATGGTTTCAAATTGGTGATTACAGTTAACACTATTGCCGCAATTACTGACTGTCCAATTGAAGAAATTAGTTTCTACAATGGTTGGGAAAATGCTTTCAATGGAATGGAGAAGGTAAATGAAGCCTTGTTTGAGAACTACAGACAGTTGAAGTAATCTGGGGAAACTCCTATGCCAAGCATCTGAAGAGTCACTTCAGGGTGCTTCATAAGATTATAGCCAAGAGTGTTCTTCTGAAGGCTGGGTCGAGTGACATCATGAACTATGAACAGAAGTTCATTATGAGGACTTACATAGCAGGGCAGAAGGTGAACTTGCCTAGATTGATCTACAACAATCTGGTCCATGCTATTGTAATTTCAAGGAAGGGCTCTGCTGACAGGAAAAACATCTACAAGAAGATTCCTCATGGTGTACTTCTTACTGCGATGATGATTAAGGATGGAATCACAAGAAAGCTTGGAGCTTTGAAAGAAGAAAAAAAGGACAAATACTTTGGATTAGGCGCCATTATTCGTCCTGATGTTTTTGGCGTAAACAATTTGGTTAGAATGCAGTTAGTCACTAGTGAAAGGATGAAACAAGTGAAACAAGAGCAACAAGAAGAAGAAGCTGGTGCTACTGTTAGTGAAACTGTGAAGAAATCCACCAAAAGCTCAGTGTCTGGTGAGTCTCCAGCCAGGGAGACAAGAAGTAAGAAGCAGAAGGTGCCTCCTACACCTGAAAGGAGATGTGAATCAGAAGATGATGAGGATCGAGTCCCCATCAGAAGCATAATGGAGAAGAAGAGAAAGGCAGAAGTTGAAAAGCCTATTTCAGCATCTGGCCCTAAGAGGCAAGTTTCTCCACCTCCTCCTCCTCCTACTGCCCCTCAAGGCAAGATCTTTAGCTGGATATGCTCTTTGAGAAGCTTGAACCAAAGGTACTGGATTTTACCATTGATGATTCGGTTACTGCTTTTGATTCTGATGATGTCATTCCTGCACCACCACTTTTGGTTTCATCACCACAAACACACTCCTCACAATCACTACCCACCAAAACACAAACCACTGCCCTTATCACAACACAACCTCCATCCTCCAAACTACAAACCTCCCAGACAACCACAAAATCCAAAACACTTATATTTCCCTTACCACAAATCTCTACCTCCTCAAACACATCCCTCACATCATGTATTTCCTCACTCCACTCTCACCCCTTCAATTAATTGTTTAAAGTCACTCCTAACAAACCCAAAACCTACAAAGTTAAAATGACTTCCTCTCCCACTCTTGCTCTCACTCTCAAACCTACTACACACTTTGGTGCTCGTAAATTTGTGTCATCTGTAAACAAACCAAGGTTTGTAAGAGAAGAAGAGTATCATTCTATATATGATCACCCGTCTCTCTAGAACTCGAAGAATTTCACTTCAGGGGCTGCAAGATTGGAAATTGCCCCACTCTCTGAGGAAAATGAGTAACTGTATACTTCTTTAGGTGGAAGGTTGAGACCTCCTCCAAATAGAGGAATCATTCCATTCTCTGTTGATCTTCCTCACTATCCGCCACAACATGAACCTCTCACTCTGGAAGAGTGCGGATGATCTGAGATGAAGAAATGGCTTTCATGGCTCACTGCCTTGAAATGAATGTTAGTGTAAGCCCTAGAGGCCAATGTAGTTCTGTTTGAACTTATAATTTGTATCATGTTATTTTTCTGTTATATAAGGCATTTTAGTTATTATGTTTGTGTCAATGTAATAACGTCGTTGAGTAAAAGTTCAATTTTAATAGAACATCGAGTAGATGACTCGGTTGTGAGATACTATAGAACTTACTCTTAAATATCCGTAGTCGAGTATTATTATCAATAAGGGCAATAATAATACATTAAGACTATTATGTCGGTGGACTGATAACCTTATCTCACAGGTTATAGATATGAGATATCAAGTCACCGCATAGGTACACATTAGGGTAATTGTGTACTGGATTGACCCGCCATGAGAATACTACATAGTGCGTTATGTAAGTGTCATAAGTTGTTCTCATAGTGATAGTGGTGTATTCCACCCTTTGACCTGAAACCACTATGGTCCCTACATGAGGAGTTGAGTGTTTTGTTGTCATCAAACATTGTCTGTAACAAGACAATTATAAGGTAGGTTAACTGGGCATTCCACGAGTCATGCAGAGGGACATGAGTGACCTAGATGGGATTTGCCCCTCCTACATAGTAGGAGTAATATATGTGGGCCCCTTGATAGAGTATGACTGTAAAATGCATGACCATGCTGAAATAAGTCAATATGAGATATTGATCTTATTTGTTGTTACTTAGTCTACTTGGGTATCAAGGAATATAATGTTGAACTATACAAGGGTGACACACACTATGCCTTGTGTTCAATATAGATATAAGGGCAAAAGGATAATTATACACATGATCATTATCACGGAAAGGTTACGTCATAAAACTAACATTCTCGTTACTGGGTAGCAGTGATGTGTTGCTAGACACCGCTCTCTATTTATAATATTAAATAGTGATTTAATATTATTGCCAACATTACGGAAACCTACAGGGTCACACACATAAGAACAGATTAATGGGAGATTAAATATAAATGAGTAAGACTCGTTTTATTCAGTGGTGCACTCTTATGATGCACCATCGTAAGTCAAGAGCAACACAGCACATGGTAAGCTACAGTGCGCCGCTAGGTCAGTCTTAAGTGGTTCTATAAATAGAACACTTAAGCTGAAAGTTCAGACAAGGAATTAACCCTAGATGTATAGAGAGACCTTGTGTCCGTTCGTGACTGCCGACTCCGTTTGTCAGCTAGCACAGTAGACGGTGGCTGCTCCCATTCGAAGTTAGTTCGTGTGGATTGCGTAGAGGCATTGTCATCAGTACGACGCTCATGCTTGACTCCAGTTCTCGTTGGCAACGGTCTGCACTACAAGAGGTAACCAACATAATACCTGAATCATGACCATTCGCAAGGATCCATGGAAGGGAATTTTTTTTTCCACTGCGTTTTATCTTTGATTATTGCGCGGTTTCCCTACAATGAAAAAGATTGAATTGGTTTATCTGAACAAAGATCCTGCCTCAGCATCTGTTAAGATAGTGCCTAATTGGCAAAGGTGGCTTCCATGGTCAATTCCTGAGAAGAGGAAGGAACCAGCTCCTGGAAGACATCCAAAGAAAATTGGTATCAAGGAGTTCAAGGAAGCTCCCAGAAAGCATTCTCTAAGAATCCAGTTAAAAAGCTATCTGAAAACCATGCTCGGCAAGTATACCTGGACTTGCTCAAGAGAGATTCTTGGAACACTGGCCCCTCTGGCTGTAGTAAAGCAGAGAAAGCTATTATTCCCACTGTCGGCTCTATCAGCAGGGTAACTGACACAAACCTTGCCATTATCCACTTTGATGATATAGTCATGTGTACTGTTGTTAGGCCTCCAAGTTTCACTAAACTGCAAGTCCAATGGGTTGTTATTAGCAAACATCTAGATATTGGTTTCAATTGGAGTAGAATGGGAACAAATTGGAAAGATAAGGCTATTCTGCCTCGTTTGAAGGTTGTCACGGAAGATGAAAATGACAAAGAAAATCTGACAAGGATTTATTTGGAAGAAAATGAGCGTATCAGTACGTGTCTTGCTGAAACAAGAGAAATCATAAGAAGAGAATTGTTAGAAGCTGAGCTGAAAAGGTTCGATGAATATGTTGATGCCCTATTCAAGCACAAAGAAACTGTTTTTCTAAGTATGCTTTACCCAGAAGAAATAGTGCTTAGATGGGAAAGGGACATGGAGTTTGAGAAACAGAAGCTGGGAAGACTCATCAAATGGAGTTTACCAAATGATGATTTCATTCAAAAGGCTCAGGAAAGAAAGGAAAGGAAATTGAGATTGTCACAGGAAGTGCTTGCAGAGCATCAAAAACTGGAAACACGAAGGGCTGTTTTTGCACAAGCTGAACAAATTCCAGAAGCTGCTCCTGCTCCTCCTACTGCAAATGATGAAGTTGTCATCTTGCCAAGAGCTGAATTTGAAGCTATCATGGCTACAAATCAGAAGATGAATCAGTTGGAAAGCACTGTGAACTACCTCATGGAATGCCTCAACCAAATCCTTCCTCCTTCTTAATTTTTTTTTTATGTTTTTGTATTAAGTATTAAATTGGTACAATTGCTCTTTTGCAAATATTATCATTTGAGTGATCTAACCTTCACGCTCAAATTTTTCTCGTGTTATTTATTCCTTGTTTTGACTATAAGGTGTTTTTACACTCTTTTTGTCTGATGACAAAAGGGGGAGTAAAAGTAAGGTTTGATGAACGCGCTTAAGCTTCACACTACATGCATCATTCGTCATACATAACTTTTTTTTGTTGCTCTAATACTCATTGATATTCATTGACCCATTTATATTTATTATTGGCACAATGATCTTAGCATCTGATCTTCAATTTATTGGTACAATAATCTCAGCATCCGGTCTCAACGACTATGTGAATATATGCTCTGATACATGTATGCATTATACAATCTTACAAATGCTCTGATAATTGAAAATGCTCTGATACTTAAAAAATATTTAATTATATCCCCTTGAAATTATTTTTGAAACTAAATTTTTCATCAAACTTGGATATTTGTTATCATCAAAAAGGGGGAGATTGTTGGAATCTAAACGATTGAGAAGTTTAAACCCTCATTAATTTTGATAACAACAAAGTATTTACAAATGAACAATTTATCTTCTAATAAGTCTTGAAGTGTGCAGGTATTAAAATCACTTATGTTTTATAACTCACTCAAGCAAGAAGAAGAAATTCACAAGAGTTTGAGTACATTCCATGTGTGTTTGCATCCGGTTCACTCAGCGTCTAGTGTATAGCGAGTGTCCGATAGTGTTATCTTATGACACGTGGTTTTCAATTGCTGTGAGCGTCTGTCTTGACTTCTGAGCGAGCATTTGGTTTTATTAATGAAGCACGTGATGGTCACGTTTATGCTCTTTTACCTCAACTATTCTGGAACGGAATTCGAATTTGATTTTATGCGCTCATTTTTATATACAAGGTATCAAAGGTGACACCTTTAGAATAAGACAAGATACAAGGCAATTGTGAAAAGCAGATAGTACCATAACCAAAATGTGTACTATTCTGATATTCTCTGGAAAGGAAGAAAAATACATGCTTTTTCAAAATACCTTACCCAATGATTTGGAGCCAAAATTATCGGCAATGGTAGTACCCTCAAGGACTCCTATAAATACCCCAAGGTATTCATTGAAGAATGTCGCTAGAAACTATATTCTGCTAAGGCTATTCTCAAGTGAGCAATCAAGTTTCGTGCCAAGTTTCTGGAACCCAAAGAACTGAACTTTAGCATCTTATACTCTTTCTTTTAGAAAGTTATTGTTTTGAGCTTAATCTTTTCGTCCTCTTTGTGAGAGTTATTTGATTGTATTCAAAATAAAATACTTTGTGAAATTTGTATTGCCTTATAGGCTTAGTTCCTCAAAGGCTCGAACGTACTAAGTCATTTTGAGAAATTAAGAGTATTGTCAAGCTTGTGACAGAATACTCTTAAGGAAATTTGTAATCAGTTGATTATTGTAAAAAATCCTTCAGGAATGAAGGGACTAGACGTAGCTACCAGTTTGGTGGTGAACTAGTATAAATCTCTGTGTCTCTTGCGTTACTGATTTACATTTAGTTTTATCTTGGAAAGAAAAACAAGTTTTTAGAAGTTATTTTCCAGCGTCCGATTGAACTTCAGCATCCGATATCAATCAGTTATTAAAACAAGTGTTCAAAAGTGTTTTTTACTTAAAGTCTGCCAAAATTTTTTAACACAATTCAACCCCCCTTCTTGTGTTCACGTTCAGTACTTGGGTGTTCAGTGGTTTATTCGCTCTCTGTGCCCTTGTGTAAGTGTAAGTGTGAGACTAGTGAGGTTGTGAAGGCTATAGAGAGGTGGAGAAGTGTTTTATAGGGTTTTAGTATTAGTCTTAGAAGCCTCGTAGAATTTTAGAGCAATCGGAGTTAGGATTAGGGTTTTGGTGTATTCGTAACCTAGAGCAAGTCTGAGCTTTCGGACGAGTTATCGGGATTGTAAATCCTTAATTCTAAGGTCAATTGGGTATCCTACGTGTTTAGAATGAGGTTTGAGTGTTAGGGTATCAAGTTCTAGGTGGTACAAGCATTGGAATTGAAGAAATCGCGCAAAAACGGAGCAAAGCGTGTGAGGCAGCGTGAAGTGCGCATGATGCACACGGGACGTGCGTTGCGCGTGTAGGGTTGTTCATTGGACACGCGTGACACGCACTAGACCATGGTGGACCATCAGATCTTTATCCATTCGTAACACGTGACACTTTATGATTGGACCAACAGTTGATCTAATGAGAGGTTGACACGTGGCAAGCATGCATTGGAAGCCTTTATCACGAAGAAAGGGACAGTTGGGCGCGCACGGAGGACGCGCGTGGAGCGCGGCCAGGTTGAAAATTTCCTATATATGGCCATTCTCACCATTTCTTTCACCTTTTTCCATTCTCTTTCATTCTCCACGACCAAGATACATCCCTGCAGACCAGAGAACACCATTCTTGAGTTCCTAAGGTTCAGTGATCCATTCCCAAACCATTCCATGTGTCAGTTCATCAATCCGATCGTACCGATTCGTCTGTTTCTATTCATGCTTTCTAAAGCTTATCTTCGACTGCCGCTTTGTGGAGGTAAAGCTAAGTTCCTTGGTAGTCTAGTACTACTCTCAAATCTGATTTCATGATGTCTTTTATGGTTCTTATTCCTAACCTTAATCCGGTGTTGTTTTAGGCCCTATTTGACCGAACGATTACCAAACGAGCTTGGATTCTGCCGAAACTTTCGGAGTAAGTTCCTAGCACCACAAAACAGAGGAGGAAGCCTCTGATTTCTGGTTTGCTTATGGTAAACTCATGACCTTTGGTTGGTGCTTTTAGTCCCTGATTAACTGTTCTTCGTGTTTTAAGGTTTTGGTGCAAGTTTAGCTACCAAATGAGTTAGGAGTTGATCCAAAGCTTCAATTGTTCCTATTGGTGAGTATATAGCCGGGTGGTATGGCTCTATTCCAGAGTTTATACTTTTGATTCCAATTCACCGTTCGTTTTGATTTTGGTCCCTAACAGTGTATTCTTCGCAGTTTGGAGTCCAATGCGTAATTTTAGCTGTTGTAAGTGCAAGAAATCACTTCAAGGCTTAGAATTTCGTGGTTGCCATCTCTAGTGTGGTAATACCATAACAATTTCCATACTTTCCATTAATTATTCGTCGTTCGTTCGTCATCCATATTCTAATCTGGCTGTGCTTTTGTGTTTCTGGTGAAATGTGGATCCTATGGGCGTGCTTGGTGGAATTTTGGACAAGTTTAGGTGGCTGAGAAAAAGAGGGTAGAACTGTATATATATGTGGTGTGGAAGTGTGTTCATGACCTTCGTTTCTTAAGTAAGTTCGTGCATTTTTGAATTCATGAGTAAGACTTAACGTCTAGTGGAGCAAAACCAGAGTTTGACCAGGTGAGGAGGATGAAACCTTAATCACCGGGATTTCGAGTGTAT
The DNA here is from genome assembly GCA_037113605.1 of Calophaca sinica. Lineage (NCBI taxonomy): Eukaryota > Viridiplantae > Streptophyta > Magnoliopsida > Fabales > Fabaceae > Calophaca > Calophaca sinica. The sequence continues at coordinate 85,766,160 of CM073735.1, forward strand.
TATATGATCTTTAACATGTGTAGGGTAGCTCAAACCCTACGGTGTCTAAGGATAGGCATCGTATACCCATTGGCCAACAAGGATTGATTCATGGTACTTATGGATGATTGATAACATGCAATATTAGGATAGATGACTTTATGGTAAGTCACTGGATTGGTATATGCATGATGATGTGAGTATGTGTAATTGCCTGTATGATTAATTGATAACATGATAGTAGTGGATCGCCTTATGTGACAATAGGATTGATTCGTGTATTGATCAAGAGAGTATGATAACATGTGATGCCTGATAACATGCTTAGGTGTATTATGATGCTATAACATGTTGTCCATGTGCTATTGTATAATAACATGATGTGTTTGGTGTTGTGCTCTGGTGTGCTGTAGCATCTGTTAATATGTGACGACTTGTGTGTTGTAACATGTTGTTAGTTGTGTAGGCCCTTGTAGTTGGAGGGAAACCTTTCTACTATTGGGAAAGGCACTCTGTTGTTTAAGTTGCATATTGTGTTTGTGTTGTTTAGTTGTTTAAAGGAGAATAGCTCATGGTCGGATGAGTGTTGTTCCCACTGTTGGGGAACAATACTCCTCGATTATGATCTATTGGCCTATATGTTGGTAAATTCAGTTGTATATATTGTAGTTGTGTTGTTTAGTTGTTTAAAGAAGAATAGCTCATGGTCCGGTGATTGCAGATTCCACTGTTGGGGATCAGTGTCGGTAATAGTTGAGTACAACGTGCCAAGTGCGAAAATAGTCGAGTACGGTAGCTTGGCATACTCCCGGATTATGATTTATTGGCCTAAAAGTAGATAGACTTAGTTGCATATGTTGTAGGTGTGATGAACCATGTAAGCCTATGTACAAGTCTTCACAGTTGAAAGAGTGATGATCTTAAGTTGGGGGTCAGTGTCAGAAATAGTTGAGTACGACGTGCTAGGTGTGGAAATTGTGGAGTACGGAAGCCTAGCATACTCTCCAATTATGAATTCTTATGGATCTGCCGACATGTGTACATTTATGAGTTTCTTACCTCCCCTCTATATTCCTATGTATCCATGTATTGTTGTTTTGAGCTTAGAAGACAATGATTCCATAGCTGTAGACGGGCATGCTGAGAGGATCAAGGTTGATCAAAGTGGAAGATACTTTCGACGAGGATACTGATGTCTAGGAGAGACTATTGAGTCTCCTGTAGTTTTGTACCATGGCCAGTGGAGAGTTTGTTATTTCTATTATTGTACGCACTCTAATATGAATACTTCGGTATTAAATTCCTGTATGTTTTCAGTGTTTGAATAAAGTTTTAAATTTTTCTGATTTTTGGCTTAACAGATTTAGGTGTCACATTTAGCCGGGAAGAATGTGTGTTTTACTTGTAAGCAGTCGGGACAGACAACTCAAGATTGTCCAGTTCAGAAAAAGAAAGGAGTTCCTAATCCCGCCAACTCAACCTCAGGACGAGTTTTCACTCTCATCTTAATTAAAAATTTCAAGTTAGTCCTTAATCTTTTTTTGTTTCAATTTAGTCTTGTATGTTTCAAAGCATTAATTTCGAGCCAAATTGTTGGATGATTTACAACGAAAAAATGCATGTGTTTCATAAGGACTATTTGCCTTATCAATTGTACCACAAATCAGAACCCAAAAAGCTGTTGTAAAAAATAAAAATAGACCAATTTGGCCAATATTGTTAACATTTTAGAATATGTAGGACAAAACTGAAACTAAAATTAACTTTAAAGGATTGACTTGACATGAAAAAAAATAAAGGACTGAAGTGAAACTTTAAATTAAGATAAAGGACCTCTGGTGTAATTTTGCCACCGAAAATTTGATCGTTGGTACGTATTTTCTTAATCAAGAACCTTTAATTGTGTTGTTTGATTCCGGTGCCACCCATTCTTGTTTCTACCAAGTGTGCACTATTGGGGAATCAAGAGATAGACTTTTAAAATTTCATTTTAAAATCAATCTCAAGAGCGAAAAAGCCCCATGCCAAGATTGCTTAGAAGTAGAAGAATCACATGATATTGTGTTTACCTCTTGAAGCGTGCTTCCTCAATCACCAAGCTAGCAAGCGAGCAATACTTTTACTCAGTCCACCCAAGCAAAACCGGAGTGGGGCGCCAGTGCTAGCTAATGGCTACAGGGATGGAGGTGCGATTAACTTAATATGAATAGGGAGTGCACATGCCTATTTAAGCTGTCACTTCCGTCTCCGAAATGCTCACCCTAATCCCTTATTGGGCTTTTACACAACGAGCCCAATCATTGTTAATTTAACTAAATCATATTTAATTAATTTAGTTAATTATCCACTGACAAAATTAAATCATATTTAATTTTGTCTTTTACTCTGATTAATACTCTTTGCATGTGAACCTATAGATTCTCACTAGACTGACAATAATATTAAATATTCAATATAATATCAAATCAAATATTATAAATAGTGATTTGCATCGAGCAATGCATCATTGTTGCCTAGTCCATGAGAATATCGTTGATTCGATATTAACTTTATTGCAACTATAATCACTGTAAAGCCAATTTCCCTTAGTCCATATGTCTTGATTGAACATGAGACATAAATGTGTCATCCTCGTTAAGTCCAATAATATGTTTCTTGATCTCCAAGTAGACGTGTAACCATGAAATGAGCCAAATATCCCATATTGGCCCATCTCGGCGTGGTCATGCATATTTTCACATTATATAAGAGGCCTGAGATGCCCGAGACACTACTCCTGTTATGTAGGAGGGACGAATCCTGTCTACATCACTCACACCCCTCAGCATGATTCATTGTAGGCCCAAGTACAACCTCTAGATCATCCTGTTACAGATGACGTTTGATAGCATTAAAACCTACAACTCCTCATGTAGGAATCGTAGTGACTTTAAGTCAAAGGACTACTTCACTATGGCTACCATGAGAAGCACCTATGATAGTTACATAACTATTATGTCTTCATAGTGGGTCAATCCAGTTAAATATTACTCCTAATATTTATACATGTGTGCTGACTTGATATCGCATATTCATGACCCATGAGATATGGTCATCAGTCTACTCACACAATAGTCTCTATGTATTATTGTCATCCTAGTTAACAATAATACTTCGACTAAAGATACTTTAAGAATAGTGTTCTATAGTTCAGTGGATCTCACGATCCAATCATATTTGATGTTTCATTAAACGAACTATCTATTCTAAGGACTTTATTATGCTATACACTAATAACATAATAAATGATGCCTTTACATATATTAAATATATGACTAAAGTCATGATACAAATAACAATCTATATATGATACAAATAACAATCTATATAAAATAGATTGGCAGCTAGGGTTTACACCAACATTAACCCACTAGCACTAGTGTCAATTGAGCATTAGTTTAACACCTATCGAACTGGTGTGAGTGTCAAGCTACTATTGAGCTAGAGACTCCTTTAGCATATTATTTGTGTTATCATCCTACACATCTTCACCTCTATCATCTATCGAATGAGATTGAAGAGCCTATGTATATGTTCGGATCACTGGTTAGATCAAGTTTCCTTTGCTTACACGATTACTCCATCATCGTCACAACAAGATCAATGAAGTTTGCAGAGTTAGGAATTACGCCAAGTTCAAAAGAACTTCTTGATCCACAACAACCTTCTAATCACATTAGAGGCGGTTATATACTCGGCCTCTGTAAGAGAAATCAACTCTGCCCCCGACTTGGAACTCTTCCAACTCATAGTGCCACCATATAGGCAAAATACAAATCTAGACTGCGACCTGGAAATACTTTTATTGTTTTGGAAGTAAAATCAGTGTAACTACTTAATATGATCTCTTCCTTACCATCATCTGTCAAGAATATATCCTTAGTCTTTCTTAGTTACTCAAGGATATTCTTGATTGCGATCCAGTGTCCTTCACTGGGATCAAATTGGTACATGTTTATTATGCTCAAAGCAAACAAGACATCTTGTTGAGTACATATCAATGCATACATGTATAAATGGATCTTCAACAAGTAGAATCCTAATGGATTTAAGCATCGTGATTGTAACAGCCCATATTTTCGGTTTTTTTAATTATTGCGAAAATATACACGCTGCAGTGTCATTTTCAACTATCAGTTGTATAGAAAATGATATTTGGTGAGATAATCTTAGAAATGTAAATGGATAGATAGTACCTATATTATCAGAGTAATATATACCCACAATTCTAGGTATCAATTCAACCGGTTTCTGAACAACATTTTCACACGCTGCACAATTTATACTAAAACAAATATCCAGAAAAAAATATCTAGATATTATTTTCATGTAAAGCTTATGGATAAGTTTCAATAAATATCTAGATATTTTTTATATTTTTATATTATAAATATCCTAAAAGCTTTTTAACTAATACCGAAATCATCCAAAAGACTTAAACCATGGTTAAATCACTTATGGTTAAGTTAACCAACCTTTCTTTCCGCATAAATAGAAGCTCTTTCCTTCATACTGTTACATTCATGCATGGCATAGACCTGACAAATTACTGTCAGCTGGTTTTCGACGTAACCTAGACTTATATTAGTCGTTAACTTGGTAGTCATGGGCTTTTTATGCGTAAGACAATTAAGTTTTGGCCTGACAATTTTATTGTCAGTCATCTTTATTAAAACTTTTGGCGTGATAAATTATTATCACTCGACTTATTTGAAGTCTAACATTGCATTGACAAAAATATCTTTGGCTTTTATTTAGCCATATTCATACATTGCACGAAAAATCATCATCATGGGCTTATTGAAGTCATGGGGACAATTATTTTCTTATTACTAAAGTTACTATTTGTCTATGTATAAATTATCTATTTTTATTTTACTTGTGCGATGGTCACAATAAAACTCGTGAAACGGAGGTTTTCACCCTTTCAATATATTTTTCTCGTATTTTCTTTTACTTCAATGGATCTATAGATGACAAAGGGATTACTCTGGGAAATTTCAATTTTGGAAAAGGACCCAAGACACATGAATGGGAAAAGTGGTCTGCCAAAGAAATTGCTGATACTGAGTAGATGACTAAGGAGTTATCAAGAGATAGTAAGAAATCTCCGTATGTGTTTTTAGTACTACGGCCAGTGGAGTGTCTTTATGTTTTTGTGTTGTATTTATTACACTTGTATTTTCTTCCGCATTACTCTGATAAATAAATGTCAAGTGTTCGTATATTTAAATACGATGTGTTTTAAAGTTTTTAATTTTCTCACTGAAATCACCATTAAGTAACCATAACCACCAGTGGCTTAGAGAGGGTGTCACATTAGTGGTATCAGAGCAGTTCGTTTCAAACTGGACTGTGAGGTATCGAAAGTAGTTCTAGCCGTATCTAGTGTTTGTCTAGTTGTAACTGCTCAAGGTATTGACTATGTTTAGAATAAGTGTAGCTGAATATTCATAAGTTATATAACATATACTTCTATGATTTCTATATCTTATGGATATAAGCTGATAATTTCTTCTATAGGAACCTATGGCTAGTGAAAGAGTAACTATTAGCAGAGGTAGTCCTGCAAGGAATACTTTTACGATTTTCGAGGACGAAAATTTTATTAGTGAGGTAGTAATGTAACAGCCCATATTTTCGGTTTTTTTAATTATTGCAAAAATATACATGTTGTAGTGTCATTTTCAACTATTTGTGTGATTTGTGTGTTTAATTAGCAGCTGTATAGAAAATAATATTTAGGGAGATAATCTTAGAAACGTAAATGGATAGATAGTACCTATATTATCAGAGTAATTTATACCCAGAATTTTAGCTATCAATTCAACTGGTTTATGAACAGCATTTGCACACGCTGTACAATTTATACCGAAACAAATATGCAGAAAAAAATATCTAGATATTATTTTCATGTCAAGCTTATGGATAGGTTTCAATAAATATCTAGATATTATTTATATTTTTATATTATAAATATCCTAAAAGCTTTTCAATTAATACTGAAATTGTCCAAAGGACTTAAACCATAGTTAAGTCACCTATGGTTAAGTTAACCAACCTTCCTTTCCGTATAAATAGAAGATCTTTCCTACATAAATTTTCACACCATCCTTGAAGCATTTCCAAGGTATTTTTATATGAAGCTTTGTAGTAGTTTTTTTATATATAGTTTTATTTTATTATTTTTGTAGTTATTAGTTTAAATAATTTTTTAATCTAGTCTCGCTTTTTAATTAATAAAATAAGCATGCTTAAGTATATGGCTTAAATAAATAAGTGGTTTTGGTTTAAGTAGTGTTTGTTTAATAAGTAATTATTTATATGTACAAATATTAGGCTTTTTCTTAGATAAAGCATAACTAATTATGTTTTGATTATATGCTTTTGAAAATTAATATATCGGCTTGTATCATTATTCTTAACATGTATAAAAATTGGTATAATTTTTTGATAGTCATAAACATGTTTAAAGTGGGGCATACTATATATGTTGTTTTTAATTCTAGAAATAGATTAAAATAAATTGGTTTGGGAGTTTGATAAATGGTAGACGTCAGGAAAAGTTCTGGCTAGGCAAGACTTGGAATTTAAGAGATAAGTTTCGCCCCTCTTACCTGGGAAAAATCGATGTATTATTTGTTATAACTCGTAGAAAAGATAATAAGCAATCACTAGTTGTAGATATTAGATGATTGATCCAGTTGGCTCTGCCTCGCTTCAATCTCTAATATTAATTAATGAATATCACTTATCCATTTAAAATTAAAGATTGATACAGTTGGCTTTGCCGCACCTTCAATCTTTGATTATATATTTGTTACGAATAAAATATGTATACGTGGAATAAGTACTTGTACTTTTTGGTTTTTAAGTTTATATACGCGTATAGTCATGTTTAACAAATGGGTATAGCGATCAAATTATCCTAACCCTATTTATCCTTAAAAAATCATAATGTATAATTTGGGAATAAAATAGGTTTATTTTGTTAAGTGATTTTATAATTGAGTTATTAGTAAAAGAGTTTATGTTTTATGAGTTTTAGGTCTAAACTTATCTTGAGAGAATCACTTTAAAGCTTGGAAGGAAAATCTTTTGAGGTAAGGGGAAGATTCTCTAATGAGTTTTGATAAATTCATGAGTTGTGTGATTGTGTGCAATTGTTGTGGATGAAACTCTTGGATGAGAGTTTGATCAATTTGTTCTTGAGATTAATTATATATTAAATATATATTATATATGAAATGATTTGATGTATTATGATTATGATCATGGTTAGGATTGTGATAGTGATATGATGGATTTACATATACTGTTGCATTCATGCATGGCATAGACCTGACAAATTACTGGCAGCTGGTTTTTAACGTAGCCTGGACTTATATTAGTCGTTAACTTGGTAGTCATGGACTTTTTATGCCGTGAGACTATTAAGTTTTGGCCTGACAACTTTATTGTCAGTCGTCTTTATTAAGACTTTTGGCGTGATAAATTGTTATCACTCGACTTATTTGAAGTCTAACATTGCATTGACAGAAATGTCTTTGGCTCTTATTCAGCCATATTCATTCATTGCACGAAAAATCATCATCATGGGCTTATTGAATCATGGGGACAATTATTGTCTTATTACTAAAGTTACTATTTGTCTATGTATAAATTGTCTATTTTTAGTTTACTTGTGCGATTGTCGAGATAAAACTCGTGAAACAGCGCTTCTATAGGAAAGAGCCAGTAAAAGCTGATATTAAGAATAGACAGCGCTTCCTGAAGAAAGTGATGTTGTTGTTTTGAAAATAGACAACGCTTTCTCAAGAAAGCGCTGTCTATTAGTGAACTAAAGTAATAGACAGAAGCGCTGTCAACTAACAACAACGCTTTCTCGTAGGAGGCGCTGTCTATTCTTTTCTTTAGATTTTAATAATCCCTTCACTCCCACTAGTTCCCTCATTTGCTCTCTCTCACTTTGATTCGGCGCTCGCCTTTACCTTCTCCCAACCACCGCTTCCTCTTCCCAAAAACTCCTTCTCCTCATCTACATCCATGGCGGTGACTTCTGCGTTTGTACCCCCTTCAACCCTGGCTACCACCGCCACCTCAACACCGTCACCGCCCAACTAAACGTCGTCGTTTTCTCCGTCCATTATAGGCTATCCCCCGAACAACCTCTGCCCATCACCTACGACGACACCGGGGAAGCCTTCCAATGGGCTGCCGGCGCTTACGATCCCTGGCTCAATGACCACGCTAATCTCGGCCTCGTTTTCTTTGCCGGTTACAGCGCCGGAGCGAACCTCGTGCATAACATGGCGATGCGAGGATCATCGGAAGGGTTTGGAGCATTTAAGCTGCAGGGAGTGGTGCTGATTCATCCTTACTTTGGGAATGAGGAGAACGACGAGCTGGTAAAGTTTCTATACCCTAAACCCTAAACTTAGATCCAAATCTTATCAGCCGAAAAGCCCAGGTTCACATTCTCTTTTTCACTCACATGTCCTCTCCTCTACTAGTTTTTCTACCGATGGACCTTTTTTGTTCTGTTTTGACAGGGTATTGAAGCTTCATCTTCTTTGACAAGGTAATAAACAGGTAACTTCAACCTCAACTTTTAATTTTGAATGTCAGATTTCTGAATTTGGCATTTTAGGTACATGGCTTTTTCAATGAATTTGGTTTTGCTCTTGCTATTGGAATGATACTGCCAACAATTAAATTCCCGCAGAAGATGAAGAGGTGGAGGAATGCAGCAGGATCCAAAGCATAGGCAGCTCTTGATTTCACTTTGTTATTCTGCAGTTGTTGTTGTTATTCTGTAATTGGTGGCACAGCGAATTACTTCCATGCTAACAAGATTTACTCCAAGGCACAAGCATTCAAAGAGGTTTCTTTCTTTTTCTTAAGCTTTATTTAGCTTCCTCTATTGCTTAAATTGAGGCTCTTTGGTTATTTTGGATCATTTCTATCTTAATATGTGTTGTTTTACTGGAAAATGGAACACAGGGCTTTCACAGTTAATATCTGCTTACTCTGCAATTATTCTTCCTTGTTTCTAGGACTAATGAGCACATCTGGGAGGGTTACTGGTTGAAATGCTGAAATTTCATTTAAAATTTTCATTGGTCTTGTCATTTTATGATTTCTAACAAGTATCGTGTGAATTTAGGATCCTAAGAAACATCTCATGTAAAATCGCTGGAGCTGTTCCTCTAAAACTTTTGAAACTTGCTATGAAAGAAATATGCACTAACTTGCTTAACTATTATGTTGAACAAGATGATTGAAGGCTTTATTAAATAGTTTTGTTGAATATGGTGGTTAGGATAGAAACTGAAGTGTGTGGTAATATGCAGGAAATTGTTGGTGATGATGTAACGCCGAGGTTTCTTTAAGACTTTTAAGTTTATATCGCATAAGTTAAATGCAATTCTAGGAAAATATTTGTATTCTGATTTTGCTGAGTTATGTGCTGCTATTTTATTGATTTTTATACTAAATGCATGTTAGGAGAGTTTAGGCTTTTGTCTGACAAAAGGGCAATGGCTGTGACTTCTTTATGTTCTGCTGATACATATTGTGATTGATATAAGTGAAGTGATCAGTCCGATGGTATGCTCATATGTATTTCTTGTTCTTACTTCTTGTTACTTTAGAAGCTATTGTTAGTTAAGATATAATATAAGTCTGTTTCTGATATGATCACATTTCATATTTATCTGATACTGAGCAAAATTTGGCCATACTTTATTACGAACATCTTTATAGATATAACAAATATATTTGTAATATCCTCTGTTTGACTACATTTATTTTTAAACTAGACTAATATTTTTAATTTTTGTAACACCCCATTCCTGAAGCGCTACTAGATTAAAACATAACTCTTGCAAGTTCAAATCCTTTTGAAAATGAAATATTCTGGTTGTATGGTTTTCGAAAATGTGGTCTTTTTTTTTAAACTTCTTTTAAAAGAGCAGTCAGAGTATTATAGCAATTTTAGAAACATGATGGTGAATAAATGAAGTCACCAAAATAAAACCACAATAACCATACTAATAAATTTATTCAATCATTGCACACATAATAACTCAAGTCTTGAAAGCATCATATATTTAATTACAATAGTGAAATTAACACATTAGACACCCTATAGCTGGTCGACACAATACAACACTTACTAGACCTCTAGTAAGTTCAGACAGACACACAAGGCAGATAGCCCGATAGGACTATCCTCAGCTACGCTTGTCAGCAGCCTCGAACACTCTGCAGTCTTCATGATCAGGGTTACAATCATTGATTGAAAGAACCACGGGCATGGGTCAACTTCTTAATTATAAACAGATAACACAGTGTAACATAATATACAACACAATAAGAATGCATAAATGCTCTACAAATGTGACTACATGCCCGTGTTTATGATTCTGGAATACCCTACGCAGTGGTCAATCGCTTGGTATACCCCAACCCGATAATATTCCATGCGATGGGTCAAACGTCCCCAGGACATAACGACGACCCTGAACTCCGTTGTGATAAATCCTCACCCCAGGATATTCAAGTCGAAGTTACCATTATGCATGTCAATAACGATGACCCTGAATTCCCTTATGATAAGTCCTCACCCCAGGATACTTAGGTCGAAGTTACCACAATGCATGTCAATACATTCCACATACTCCAATGAACATATCAATGCATATGAAATCCCTAGGTTACTCACCCAAAAATCCTTTTAGTAAGACTTATTCTTAAAAGATACTAAAACAAGGTTAAAGTAATATTTTTACATATTCTACAATCTATTCAAATCTTTTCTAGCAACAAAACTAACACTAAGATTAAAAGGTTTCAACACTAAAATCTTTTCCAAGGCTTCACCTTGTTCAAGAATCACAAAGATTCCTTTAAACATTGGGTGTTCATGGCCTTAAAACACCAAAACAACTTAACAACAAATATACTAAAACCTTTTCTTACCACTTTAAAGAAATCAACCAAAACTTCAAATCCCTAAAAATTATTTTCCTATCATAACTTGATTCAAGTTCAAGGATTACAAAATCAACTCTTTTTCTTAATCAAACACAAGACAACAATACTAAATCAAATACTTATTAATACAAAATAGTCAAGACTCTACTTTGGTTTAGGAATACAAAGATTCCATTTTACCTAATTGTTTCATTGTCTCAAAATACCTATTCAACTCCTAATACTCAATTAAAATTTTCCCAAAATTTCCAAAACTTTAACAACAACTAAATACACATAATTCAAGTCCAGGAACACAAAAATTTCCTTTCCTTTTCTCCTTAGAGCTCTCGGCCACAACAACAAAGTTTAGGGAAAAATTGTAAAATTTCCTAATCAACAAAATTACATCATACAACACCTAATTCCTTTTCCAAACTTCCCAAGTTTTCAAATCAAAAACCATTACACTAGATACTTTGCTCCTATTATAGCCTTTCAAGCATCAAGGAGCCTCAAAACATAATTTTTCTTGAATCAAACTCAAATTAACAATAACAACAACAAATTCAAATATCAAATCACAATAACCCCAAACTAATTTAAGGATTCACAAGAGCAATCACACATTCCCCTTTTCCCTTAGGGCAAATCAACCTAAGGTTCCAAAAATTTGGGGGAACATTTGATTCTTTTGCTCATGATCATAATCATTATATAATTGAAACATGAAATAAGAAATTAGAATCAAAATCAAAAGGAATCTCACCCAATTTCTTCAGGGACCTAACGGTTTGGAGAACAAAAGAGGAAAAGGGAAACTTTGGCTTCTCATTCTGATGAGGACAAGGAGCACCAAGAAGCCATTCAAAGCTTAGGAGGACCAATGACTAGGGCAATGTCAAGGAGGGTCCAAGAAAGCTTAGTTCAATTCATGACTAAGACAATGGCAAACAAAGGCAAAGATGTAATTGCACCAAAAACCATGCTTGTCATACAAGCCATGGAGGAGGCGCAACTTGCATAACAAAGGCAGCCAAGTTATTTTATTTTAATTGAATAAAAGTGCAAGTGACCAATTTATTTATTTGGGACCAAGGCACTAAGTTATTTAATTTCTTTTTGTGTGTTTAATCCACTTCAAGTGGCTATGTGGTGCAAAGAGTAGGGGGTCCCACACTTCTCAACAACTCTTTGTGTAGTTTGAATGAGTCAATAATCTTGCTGCCAAAGAAAGACAAAGAAATTCAAAGCAATCAAGGCAAAAAGGAGTTACACAAGACAAAGAGATAAATGCTCCAACAGCACAATAAAAGCGTAACAGCCACCCATTTAATTGCATTTAATGTGTGGTTGTGAAACCTTCCTAGTCATGAAGAGCAATCAACAAATGTGAAGCTGTCTCCTTACCTTTCATTGGCGCCACTTAGACTATGAGACAGCAACAAATATTTTGTTTGTAATTTCCTTTTATTACACTAGTTATGTTAGCCTTGGATTCCTTGTAACCCTAGAATGGCAAAGACTTTGTCTCTTCTTTTTTTGTAACTGCAAGAGCATCCCTCATTACATATAGGGAGCGCAAGTCTCAATAAAATCTCAACAAAGATTTCAGCAAAATAAGTTACACTTGTGTAATTGAGTTCATACTCTTTGGTTCTGGATTGGACCAGCTTATTCGATCTTATCAAGAAACTCTCTTCTTGTGGTGATCCTCTCACTCATAGGCTTATCCTTGTCTTGGATTAGATTAAGGTGGCGCCCCTGCCCCCATTCATCCATCTTCTTCACTTACTCAAAAATACAAAAACATAAGTCACAACCAAATTCTATATTGAAAATCAAGTAAATGGCCAATTTCTACAACAATGAGGTCCTCGTCGTCTCAAAATCATCAACCATGCTTCAATTAAAGATTAAAAGTAAATCTCCAATTTTAAATCAACAACTCACTTTCTTTAAAATTGTTTTAGATCCCAAAACTTTTCTAAAATGACCTTCTTTTATACACTAACAACATTAAAATCACTGGTCACTAAATGTTAAACTTGGATTTCGTTTTCTTTTCTCAAAGAACTATATAGTTACACACTTACTTAAAATTTCATTTCTAACAAAAGACTTCTAACTCACACACAAGTTTTTCAACCAACAGTTCAACATTAACATACTTATCAATAACTCCTAAATTACTATGAACACAAAATCGTCAAAATTTAAGTTAGAAAAATTTGAAATCAAACCTCACACATAAATATGTGGTCACAGTTATGCCTCTAAAATAACAACAAACTTTCAAATGTTTTCTTCAACACTACACACATATAAAACTTGGTTTTCCAAAAGAAAATAAGATCAAGAACATTTTCCAACAAAAATTCAACTAGAAAACCTTGAAATCATCTTTTACAAGAAAAAAAATTTAAACTTTTTCAAACTTTTGCAACTAAATCATCTTCAACAAGATCATTAACCACAATACAAAATTAAAAATAAAAGAATTAAAATACTCACCTAGAGCTCCTCCAAGAACTCGCGGTTTGTAAGACATCATTAGCAAAGAAGAACCCTCACACATATCAACCACAAAATCACAAACAACAGTACCCATAGATACAGAGGGTATAGAGGACAACCCTCATTTAACATCTTCTAAAAGCTTAAGATTTGATCTGGGGAAATGGAAGGAAATGCAACTCTCAAAACTCTCCAAGTTTCTTAAGGTTTCTCACACAATCTAATCACCACATGGTTTGGTATCACCTAAGGGAGGGATTGAAGAAATGAGGGTTTGTTGGGCAAAATGAATCTCACCCAATTTCTTTAGGGAGCCCACGGTTTGGAGAACAAAAGAGGAAAAGGGAAACTTTGGCTTCTCATTCACCTCACCAACACTTCATTAGCAATATAAAAATGAAAATAAGAGGGTGGAATGGAGGTGGAGGCTTCGGCCTGTATTATGAAAAAGGGGAAGAAAGAATTTAATCAAAGCTAATACTTAGTAATTAGAAGAAGGAAGAAACAAAATGAGTGAGAATAAGGGGATGCTTCGGCTGAAACAAGGAAGGGGAAAAGAAATGAGCTTGGCTTGTTCTCTCTTCATCACACATGAGCAATTTGGGAAAGAAATAAAAATGGGGAAGTAGGAAAAAGGGAGGCTCATGGCCTGGGTATCAAGAAGGAAGGATAAAAATTTAATGAAAGGCTTTCCTTAACTTTCTCTCATCCATTCACACTTAACTTAAGAAAGACTAATAGGAGCGAAAATGTGAGAATAATAGGGAGGGGAGGTTTCGGCTGATCAAAATAAAAGGAGAGGAATTAAAAGAATTTTAAGAAAGCTTAAAACATGTGGTCCTAATTAGGTGACTAGGAGCCAAAGTAAGTAGAAAAAAAAAAATGAATGAATGAGGAAGAATGGGGGTCGCGCTGATCCTAAAAAAAGGAGGAAAACTAAATAATTGTTGGTAATTTACTTGGCCAAAAATGGCTTAGTAAAAGGTATCTCCTAATAACCATATAAAACTTGACATCTAGCACCATAAAGTGAGATATTCTAATCTAATCACCAATCCTTGACACATAATCTCTCTTCTCGTGATTATCCACTAATCCTAGAGTTTTGGTATCCTAAAATTATGGCGTCTAGTTATTGGGTTAACAATAATTCGTTCGCCAATAAATTACAAAAATTAATTTGCTTAGAGATTAATTCACCACGTAATAAAAATTTATCTATAAATAATAAAACAGTTGAAAACATTCAATCATCATCACAATAAGTTACGTTTCAATTTTCATCAAAATTGGAGTTCGTTTTAAATTTTAATGCGGATAAAAATTACCTGTCGATTCAAAATACGGCGAATAGTCGTAAGAATTATTCAACAAATTTTGGACCATGAATTAATATCAAATATTAATTCTTAAATTTAATTTCATCTTGATTTAATTCAATCACTTTCTTAGTCAACAAAAATTACGCGTTGCCGCGTCAAACAGAAAACTTATATAAAGTTTAATTGATGAATTCACCTTAAAGCAGCATACGTCTACGTTGTCTATTAATTTGAATTGACATCATAAATAATAATTATTTATAATAAATAAATTATTTAAAATAAGTCAAAATAATTCCTCGTGCTCTCAGTAAATCATTGAGGTGGTCGATCTCTACGACTTACGTCCAAGTATTTGAGATTTATTGCTAAAACAATTTTTCTTAAAAATTGGGGTGTTACAATTTCCATTATGCATCAATGATAATCATTTTGGACGAAATCAAAACTTTACAAATTATAGTATAGAATTTTACTGTCTTCTTACTTGCATCTGTTCACTCATGGAACTTAGTTTAAAATAACATCTAACAGGGGTAGCGTTCTTTTCTTTTGCGTAATCATTTTGATGGTTATATTCTCCCATTTTTATAGGTGAAGTACTTCTCAACTTCAGGACAGCAATTATTAGCTCTGATGGTATCCTCTTACAACGAAGGCCAGAGGATTCTGACTCATGAAAAGGAAAGGAGAGAAAAAAAAAAGCGAGAGAGTAACACATCTGTGAGTTTTTATAGTGATCTTGACATTTCTTGTCTTGCACTTGCTATAACACTCAGTTTTTAGACATGAAAGTGTTTCATGCATCGTCTTGTTTTGATCGACTGGTGTAACTTGTCAAATGCATTACGTTGTGGGTAAATGGATATATCATGTTAGTCTTGTATTTATAAGTGTGACAAAGAATACTTTTATGAAGCTTCATGGGAATTTTGTTGACCATGTCTGGAACATTATGTTCTGATTTAGACATTTATATTGACTTATAATTTTGTTGACCATGTCTAGAGCACTAAATGCAATTTTAGCAAAATACATATTTTATTAATTTTTTATACTAAAAACACTTTTTTGAAGGGTGATTGAAAGAGGAAATGTAAAAAATCAATTTTTTTTAAAAAGCAGAATAGACAGCGCTTCTTTGAGGAAGCGTTGTCTATTCTCAAAATCGCCAGTGCTTTCCAAACGTTGTCTTTTCGAAACACAAATCACCAGCGGGTGATTAGGCAGCGCTTTTAAGCGCTGACGAAGGCAAAAAATAAGCATTGTTCATTTCGTTTTCTGTTGTAGTGTTTTCACCCTTTCAATTTATTTTTCTTGTATTTTCTTTTACTTCAATGGATCTATATATGACAAAGAGATTACTCTGGGAGATTTCAATTTTGGAAAAGGACCAAAGACACGTGGATGGGGAAAGTGGTCTGCCAAAGAAATTGCTGATATTGAGTAGATGACTAAGGAGTTATCAGGAGATAGTCTGAAATCTCCGTATGTGTTTTTAGTACCATGGATAGTGGAGTGTCTTTATGTTTTTGTGTTGTATTTATTACACTTGTATTTTTTTTGCATTACTCTGATAAATAAATGTCAAGTGTTTGTATGTTTAAATACGATGTGTTTTAAAGTTTTTTAATTTTCTCACTGAAATCACCATTAAGTAACGATAACCACAATTGGCTCAGAGAGGGTGTCACATTAGTGGTATCAGAGCAGTTCATTTCAAACCAAACTGTGAGGTATCGAAAGCAGTTATGGCCGTATCTAGTATGTGTCTAGTTGTAACTGCTCAAGGTATTGACTAAGTTTAGAAAAAGAGTAGCTGAATATTCATAAGATATATAACATATACTTCTATGATTTCTATATCTTATGGATATAAGCTGTTGATTTCTTCTACAGGAACCTATGGCTAGTGAAAGAGTAACTAGTAGCAAAGGTAGTCCTGCAAGGAATACTTTTACGATTTTCGAGGACGAAAATTTTATTAGTGGGGTAGTAATATAACAGCCCATATTTTTAGTTTTTTAATTATTTCAAAAATATACACGCTGCAGTGTCATTTTCAACTATTTATGTGATTTGTGTGTTTAATTAGCAGCTGTATAGAAAATGATATTTGAGGAGATAATCTTAGAAATGTAAATGGATAGATAGTACCTATATTATCAGAGTAATTTATGCCCAGAATTCTAGCTATCAATTCAATTGGTTTTTGAACAGCATTTGCACACGCTGTACAATTTATACCAAAACAAATATCCAGAAAAAAATATCTAGATTTTATTTTCATGCCAAGCTTATGGATAGGTTTCAATAAATATCTAGATATTATTTATATTTTTATATTCAAAATATCCTAAAAGCTTTTAACTAATACCGAAATCGTCCAAAGGACTTAAACCATGGTTAAGTCACCTATGGTTAAGTTAACCAACCTTCCTTTCCGTATAAATAGAAGCTCTTTCCTTCATAAATTTTCACACCATCCTTGAAGCATTTCCACGGTATTTTTATATAAAGCTTTGCAGTAGTTTTTTTATATATAGTTTTTATTTTATTATTTTTGTAGTTATTAGTTTAAATAAATTTTTAATCTAGCCTTGCTTTTTAATTAACAAAATGTGCATGCTTAAGTGTATGGCTTAAATAAATAAATGGTTTTGGTTTAAGTAGTGTTTGGTTAATAAGTAATTAATTATAGTAGTGTTTGGTTAATAAGTAATTAATTATATGTACAAATATTAGGCTTTTTTCTAGATAAATCATAACTAATTATGTTTTGATTATATGCTTTTGAAAATTAATATATAGGCTTGTATCATTACTCTTAACATGCATAAAAATTGGTATAGTTATTTGATAATCATAAACATGTTTAAAGTGGCGCATACTACATATGTTGTTTTTAATTCTATAAATAGATTAAAATAAATTGGTTTAGGAGTTTGATAAATGGTACAGGTTAGGAAAAGTTCTGACTAGGCAAGACTTAACATTTAAGAGATAAGTTTCGCCTCTCTTACTTTGGAACAATTCAGTGTATTATTTGTTATAACTCGTAGAAAAGATAATAAACAATCACTAGTTGTAGATATTAGACGATTCATCCAGTTGGCTCTGCCTTGCTTCAATCTCTAATATAATTAATGAATATCACTTATCCGTTTAAAATTAAAGATTGACACAGTTGGCTTTGCCGAACCTTCAATCTTTGATTATATATCTGTTACGAATAAAATATGTATACGTGGAATAAGTACTTGTACTTTTTAGTTTTTAAGTTTATATACGCGTATAGTCATGTTTAACAAATGGGTATAGCGATCAAGTTATCCTAACCCTTTTTATCCTTAAAAAATTGTAATGTATAATTTAGGAATAAAAGATGTTTATTTTGTTAAGTGATTTTATAATTGAGTTATTAGAAGAGTTTATGTTTTATGAGTTTTAGGCCTAAACTTATTTTGAGAGAATCACTTTAAAGCTTGAAAGGAAAATCTTTTGAGGTAAGGGGAAGATTCTCTAATGAGTTTTGATAAATCCATGAGTTGTAGGATTGTGTGCAATTGTCGTGGATGAAAATCTTGGATGAGAGTTTGATCAATTTGTTCTTGAGATTAATTATATATTAAATATCTATTATATATGAAATGATTTGATGTATTATGATTATGATCGTGGTTTGGATTGTGATAGTGATATGACGGGTTTACATATACTGTTGCATTCATGCATGGCATAGACCTGACAAATTACTGTCAGCTGGTTTTCAATGTACCCAGGACTTATATTAGCCGTTAACTTGGTAGTCATGTGCTTTTTATGCCGTAAGACTGTTAAGCTTTGGCTTGACAATTTTATTGTCAGTCGTCTTTATTAAGACTTTTGGCGTGATAAATTATTATCACTCGACTTATTTGAAGTCTAACATTGCATTGACATAAATGTCTTAGGCTTTTATTCAGCCATATTCATACATTGCACGAAAAATCATAATCATGGGCTTATTGAAGTCATCGGGACAATTATTGTTTTACTACTAAAGTTACTATTTGTCTATGTATAAATTGTCTATATTTATTTTACTTGTGCGATTATCGCGATAAAACTCGTGAAAATGAGGTTTTCACCCTTTCAATATATTTTTCTTGTATTTTCTTTTACTTCAATGGATCTATAGATGACAAAGAGATTGCTCTGGGAGATTTCAATTTTGGAAAAGCACCCAAGACACGTGGATGGGGAAAGTGGTCTGCAAAAGAAATTGGTGATACTGAGTAGATGACTAAGGAGTTATCAGGAGATAGTCTGAAATCTCCGTATGTGTTTTTAGTATCACGATCAGTGGAGTGTCTTTATGTTTTTGTGTTGTATTTATTACACTTGTATTTTCTTTCGCATTACTCTAATGAATAAATGTCAAGTGGTCGTATGTTTAAATACGATGTGTTTTGAAGTTTTTAATTTTCTCAATGAAATCACCATTAAGTAACCATAACCACCAGTGGCTCAGATAGGGTGTCACAGTGTTTGGGAGAAGGTCTCACCACAGTCTATACCATGGATTTGCATGAAACCTTTCATGACAAAGCATGTCTGAAAGATATTCACAATACCATCCA
Organism: Calophaca sinica; assembly: GCA_037113605.1. Taxonomy (NCBI): domain Eukaryota; kingdom Viridiplantae; phylum Streptophyta; class Magnoliopsida; order Fabales; family Fabaceae; genus Calophaca; species Calophaca sinica. The sequence goes on from CM073735.1 coordinate 85,785,616, forward strand.
TGTCAGTCTTTTATTAAAGACCCACTTGCCCCCTATGGGCCTTACCCATTGAGGTGACTCTATCAAGGTCTCAAACCTTGTTAGTTCACATGGATTCCATCTCAGATTTTATGGCTCCAAGCCACCTCTTAGAATCTGGGCCAACTATGGCATCTAGGTAGGTCACAGGCTCATTTCACGAGTATCAAATTACTTCATTGAGTAAGGAGTGACCCACATCTCTCAAGTTGGTGACATGACCTGTCAAACCTACACAGATCTTGTGTAACTTGAATCGGTGGCACATCCACAACACTTGTGAAACCGATTCATGTTCCATTATAGGTGGGCCTTGTGGTACTTGGATTTCCCGAAGTTCTACAGTTTTCCCACTGGTTCCTGTGGAGATAAACTCCATTAAGGAATACCCTAGTTTTTGTGACAAACTATTTTTCCTTGGAGACATTGTAGAAAATTATCCCATAGTTTCCTAAGGATACTCTTCAAACTACATTTATTCAGTTTGGGTTCAAGTTTATCAAATAAACTTGACAAGCCAAATTTTCATGAATGTCATATTTGGCTTTTCGGCCCTTCCATATCTCATATGGATCCCTTTTACTGCCTCAGATAGAACACGATTAAAGACAAGAAACAACTGCATATAAAGCATACTCTTGAAAGAGTCATAAAGTTTTGACTGACTCATCATTGATCGGACCATGTCTAACAAGGTGCAATTTAGATGATCATCAAACTCCTGGCTTTAGTATTTACCATCACGATCTAATCGTATGGTCTTAATACTCTTGCCAACATGGTTCTCCACTTCGTTCTTGGACTCTTTGAACTCTTCAAAAGTTCCTGATTTATGTTCCATAAGATACACAAATCCTTAGTTACTGTATTCAATAGTAAACCCAACGAAGTTTGGAGACGTACCTTTTGAAAACTTGTTTAGTGGCTCATATACATCTCACATATCGCGCAAAAAGATTACTAGTCCATTCTCCATGATTGGAGATTGGAGCTTAGTCGTCTTTTCCAATAAGTAAGAATCATAGACCTCAGATGATTCAGAATCGAAAGAGTCCGAGAGTCCATCTTAATGGAACTTAGAATTATGTTTCTTACATATATGGTCTAAACGATAATGCCAAGGTATATAAAATCAAATTACTTAATTTGACTTTATTCGCATTTGTGTCATAGATGGGAAACTTAAGATCAATGACACATGGATCTTGTTTTTCAAGATCTCAAACACTGAAAACACCAGTTAAATAAATGGAACAACAATTATCCTTTTATTATGACATAAAATCCTTTCTTGTCCACTCAAGAAATGGAAGTGATGTTTCAATCAATAGCTAGAACTTAATAACACTTATATAGTTCCAAGACAAACCTCTTGTCCTCTATGACAAAATACCCGAAGAGGAAATCCAACTTCCTTTCTTCAATTTATACTCTTTCTAGTACATGTGACAATTCTCCTTCCAACATCTGGTCCAACCATATTGGAAGCAAGTGTCCTCCTCAGCAACTTTTGTATGTCAGCTTCAAGGCAGAAGTACTGGGCTTGATAGTAAACATCAAGCCTTTCACTTCCAAGACCATCAACATGGCCTATTCTTTCCAACCCTAACCATCCAACAACTCTTGCTTAATTAAGTCTGTAGCCAACTCTTGGCAAAAAGGAAATCCCAAATTTTCTAGGTTCCCAGTGTACTCAATAGTATGAAGCACATGAGGATCCACTGAGTTACGCTCTACCAGCTTGCAACTAAAAAAAAAGAGAAGCCTCAAACCTTTCATGACTTGCTTGCTCTTGGTAGGGCATCATGAGGTGAATGATCATATCATATGCCTCCATGATCGTAAGCATGAGGTATCCTACATCGAAGGCATCGACTTAATGCTTCTCACAAGCATCCTTTTCGATCCTCGTAGGAGCAGGTTGCTCACGAATTGTCTGCTCGAGAACATACAGCTTTTTCTCGTGCTTGAGGATAATCCTCAAATTCCTGTACCAATCATGAAAACTAAATTTGGATTTCTTGTCATTCTTAAGGAAAATCGCAATAATAACTAATAGTTTTAATGTCATGGTAATTCTATTGACAGAAATATGCAGAATATATGTATCATGATAAATATATAATAAGGACTTTTATTAAATACGCTCCAACTATTTTACTCAAATCAATAACCCTCAGCATTGACTCAAAAAATCTTGTTAAAAGATTTTCTAGTGAGACCAAGATCCACATTTCACCTCGTCGTAAGTCAGCTTTGGCTGATCGCCCAGAACTCAGTTATTTAGGTAGGAAACTTCTTTCCAATTGCATCCCTATGCAACTCTTGGATCAGTTGGGTGGATAACTCTTTACCCCAATTTATCATATAAATTCATGCCCAACTCTTGCTTGTGAGTCATTTCAATCCTATTGAATCCACTCAGTTAAGTCAAATTCAATGGTTAGCAAGCGGCTATTTCACCTATCGTGCCTCACCGAGATAAAACGAGGTGCTCAGCTTTGACATGACTCACACTCATTCGACCAAGGTCTTGACGAGTGTCACGCATCTGAAGACATTAGACTTAATATTTAGATTGGAGGGATTTTTATTAAGTGATCTCACTGGCTTTTGTATCACATACAAACATGTGTCTCAAACATGCACAACATACAAGCATACATGCATACACTTCATATATAATATGCATCTCATACATCCAATCATATAAAACATACTTACATATATCTCATACATTCAAAACATGTTAAACATATACAAACATACGAGATTTGGTTTTATGATTATGGCCTCCTAATATGCGACAAATTTAAATAACTAAACTATTACAATTCTTTGACCCACAAGCAGCTTCCAAATCTTCCACTGGCATCAACATATGGTGTTCATCTTATTCAACTCTTGAAGAAAAAATATTTATTCAAATAAATAAATAATTGACACGACAAGCAGGTTATATTTAAAATACAAATAAATCACGACACGTAGGTCATATTTACCAATATAAATAATTAAACACCACGCCGTACATCTAAGGCCATAACCATGTTCCAAAACTACCAACTAAAACAACAACAACAACAAATAAGCTTAAACCACTAATTAATTTCTTGATTCCCTCAAGATCACACCTTTCCCCCTTTTTCCCCCTTAGGGTTTTCATCTAGGGTTCCAAGAATTTGGGAATATGATGTTCATTTCTATCATAGTTCATAATCAAGCATTTAAATGACACAAAATTAAGAATCAAAACAAGAACAAGACTACCTCCTCCCTCCTATGTTGCTCGCAGCCAAGGAGGCTGTTTAAGGGGGAAGATTTGTGCTCTCAGTCTTGCTTTTAAGTTGGAATAGGTGATAACAAAATGAAGATGAAACTAGGAGCAAAAGAGGTGAGGAAATGGAGATGAAACAAGTCAAAAATGGTGGAGCATGGAGGCCATGGAGGTCACAATTTTTGGGGCTGTTTGGTGAGGGAAAATGTGGCTCTTTAACTTGCTCACATGATGTGGAAGAGGTATTCAAGTAGAAGAAGTATTTAGAAACAAGTTTGGTGAAGGATTGGAGTTGAGATCATGCAAGGAAAATAATGGAAGGTGGAAGCCATGGATGGAGCTTCACTTTCTCTCTCAAGAAGATGAAGATGAGATGAAATGAGGTAGAGAGTGGGAGGGGGTTGCGTAAGGGGGCTGCTTAAGGGAGGGGAAGGATAAAAAAAATGCTTAAGTAATACTTGGCTAAAAATGGTTTTTAAGAAAGTAATCAAAAATACTAATCACACAAAATGTGACACCTCTCAAATATAGCAAGATTCTAATCCCATCACTTAGTCTAGCCCATCTAATCTCTCCCTTCTCATGATTACCCTCTAATCCTAAAGTCTTAAGAGTACTAAAAAAAACACAGTGTCAAGTAACCGCGTTACCGATAAATTCGCGAAAATTAATTTACCGAAAAATTAATTCACCGCGTGATTATAAATTATCATAAATAATATAAACAATTAAAAACACTCAAATATCATCACAACAAGTTACGTTTCGATTTTTATCGAAATCGGACTTCGTTTTAAATTTTAATGCGGATAAAAATTACCCAGCGATTCAAAAAAAAGGGGCGAAACTTCGTTAGAGTTTTTCGACGATTTTTGAACCATGAATTAATATTAAATATTAATTCTCAAATTTAATTTTATCCTAATTTAATTCGATCACTTTCTTAGTCAACAAAAATACGTGTTACCTCGTCACCAAGAAAACTTATAATAAGTATAATTGATGAATTTACCTTAAACGCGGCATACGTCTACGCTGCCTATTAATTTGAATTGACATCATGAATAATAATTATTTATAATAATTAAATTATTTAAAATAAGTTAAAATAACTCCACGTACCTTCAGTAAATTATTGAGGTGATCAATCTCTATGACTTAGCTTCAAGTATTCAGGATTTTATCGCTAAAATAATTTTTCTTAAAAATTGGGATGTTACATTACCATCCCCCTTAAAATAGTTTCATCCACGAAACAACACGGATAGTAAAGTACGAAAAAATTCTTTTACTCAAATCCATAAAATAATTTGCACATATAAGCATTCACAATACATATTGTTATATGTAGTACTATAACATTTATAGTTACATAGTATAGCATGCAATAATAATAATCACACTCAATAACACTAAGCATATACATATAGCACACCGTAAAGTAAGTGTAGTTAGTGGACGAAGAAATCCTTATGATTACCTGACGCTTATTCCAAAGCCACGTTGTCTGCTTATTCAACATGAGCACGAACACAAGCACGACTACGGCTACGCGCCATTACTACGAAAATAATACCAACCTATTCGCATACCAAGAACACAAGAACCACTTAAAAATTCAAAAAGATAAAATTCTTTTCTCCAATCAAACATTTTTCTTAAAAAAGAAAAAGTTAATTTCTTAGGTATAATACCAACACAAAGAACTAATAAAACATAACTTTATTTTCTCAAGACTCAACCATCCTCATGAACAACAAAGTTCCTTTGAGATTAGGTTCTCATTGTCTCAAAATCATTATACACACTTCAGTTCAAAGGTTAAAACCAAATTAATAACTCTCTCTTATCTTTAAAATCCTTTTAAATCAAAGCCTTCTTCTATAAAAATTTTCATACATCATTAACTAAGTGCTCAAAACTTGAAATCATTTTCTCTTCTTAGAGAACCTAAAAAAAATTGTACACATACTCAAAAATTTAATAACTAAACTTTTAATATTAAAACACTAGAAAATCATTTTCCTTTCGAAACCAAGCAATAATTGAACTTCTAGAATACCTAATTAACAAACACTTACAGTCAATTAAGTAAAATTTCAAGATAATACCAAGACATCAGACACTCCCTTGGTTTCCAATCAGTAAAGTAGTATCATAGAAATTTTTGCAATCAGAAAACTCACACTAAAAATTCAAGATTGTAAACATTTAATTTTCTAAGACTCCACCCTGTTTACGAACCACAGATTTTCCTTTAAACATTAGGTGTTTCATTGTCTTAAAATACTAAAATAACACTTTACAAAATTTTAACTCAATCCTAGTTACAACAAATCCAACGTGCTTGTGTTCACACTCAATAACACTAAGCATATACATATAGCACACCGTAAAGTAAGTGTAGTTAGTGGACGAAGAAATCCTTATGATTACCTGACGCTTATTCCAAAGCCACGTTGTCTGCTTATTCAACATGAGCACGAACACAAGCACGACTACGGCTACGCGCCATTACTACGAAAATAATACCAACCTATTCGCATACCAAGAACACAAGAACCACTTAAAAATTCAAAAAGATAAAATTCTTTTCTCTAATCAAACATTTTTCTTAAAAAAGAAAAAGTTAATTTCTTAGGTATAATACCAACACAAAGAACTAATAAAACATAACTTTATTTTCTCAAGACTCAACCATCCTCATGAACAACAATGTTCCTTTGAGATTAGGTTCTCATTGTCTCAAAATCATTATACACACTTCAGTTCAAAGGTTAAAACCAAATTAATAACTCTCTCTTATCTTTAAAATCCTTTTAAATCAAAGCCTTCTTCTATAAAAATTTTCATACATCATTAACTAAGTGCTCAAAACTTGAAATCATTTTCTCTTCTTAGAGAACCTAAAAAAAATTGTACGCATACTCAAAAATTTAATAACTAAACTTTTAATATTAAAACACTAGAAAATCATTTTCCTTTCGAAACCGAGCAATAATTGAACTTCTAGAATACCTAATTAACAAACACTTACAGTCAATTAAGTAAAATTTCAAGATAATACCAAGACATCAGACACTCCCTTGGTTTCCAATCAGTAAAGTAGTATCATAGAAATTTTTGCAATCAGAAAACTCACACTAAAAATTCAAGATTGTAAACATTTAATTTTCTAAGACTCCACCCTGTTTACGAACCACAGATTTTCCTTTAAACATTAGGTGTTTCATTGTCTTAAAATACTAAAATAACACTTTACAAAATTTTAACTCAATCCTAGTTACAACAAATCCAACGTGCTTGTGTTCACACTCAATAACACTAAGCATATACATATAGCACACCGTAAAGTAAGTGTAGTTAGTGGACGAAGAAATCCTTATGATTACCTGACGCTTATTCCAAAGCCACGTTGTCTGCTTATTCAACATGAGCACGAACACAAGCACGACTACGGCTACGCGCCATTACTACGAAAATAATACCAACCTATTCGCATACCAAGAACACAAGAACCACTTAAAAATTCAAAAAGATAAAATTCTTTTCTCCAATCAAACATTTTTCTTAAAAAAGAAAAAGTTAATTTCTTAGGTATAATACCAACACAAAGAACTAATAAAACATAACTTTATTTTCTCAAGACTCAACCATCCTCATGAACAACAAAGTTCCTTTGAGATTAGGTTCTCATTGTCTCAAAATCATTATACACACTTCAGTTCAAAGGTTAAAACCAAATTAATAACTCTCTCTTATCTTTAAAATCCTTTTAAATCAAAGCCTTCTTCTATAAAAATTTTCATACATCATTAACTAAGTGCTCAAAACTTGAAATCATTTTCTCTTCTTAGAGAACCTAAAAAAAATTGTACACATACTCAAAAATTTAATAACTAAACTTTTAATATTAAAACACTAGAAAATCATTTTCCTTTCGAAACCAAGCAATAATTGAACTTCTAGAATACCTAATTAACAAACACTTACAGTCAATTAAGTAAAATTTCAAGATAATACCAAGACATCAGACACTCCCTTGGTTTCCAATCAGTAAAGTAGTATCATAGAAATTTTTGCAATCAGAAAACTCACACTAAAAATTCAAGATTGTAAACATTTAATTTTCTAAGACTCCACCCTGTTTACGAACCACAGATTTTCCTTTAAACATTAGGTGTTTCATTGTCTTAAAATACTAAAATAACACTTTACAAAATTTTAACTCAATCCTAGTTACAACAAATCCAAATTTCTTTTTTTTTTAAAAAAACTTCTAAACTATGGCGCTAATTAAACTATGAAAGAGACAAGTTTGAAACCACAAAATTTTCTTCCTTTCTCCCTTGAAGCTCAGAGCTTCAACAACAAAAATTAGGGGAAAACATTTAATCTTCTTCCAACAACCTTTAATAACAAAGATACTAAAACTTCTTTATAAAACTCAAAAAAATTTCGAGCAAGAATTTTAAAAATCGAGTTTTCTAAAACTTTTCTCCAATTCATAGCTTGAATCAGCTCAAGGAGAACAAAACTAAATATTTTTCTTGATCAAGACATAAAAACATCAACTAGTTATACATAATTCTAGTCCAAGACACAAAATCTTCAAGGACTTAAGTTATAAAAATTTGAAATCAAACCTCACACTAAGAATATGTGGTCACAGGTTCAATTTCAATTTAACATAGGGATGGCAACGGGGCGGGGCGGTACCGGGGAGTGCTCCCCTGCTCCCCGCCCCGCCCCCCAGATTTTCCCCCGTCCCCGTCCCCGATCCCCGCCATGGGGAGTTTTTCTCCCCCATCCCCGTCCCCACGGATCCCCGCAGGTCCCCACGGGGACCCCGAAAATTTAAAAAAATAAAAAAAAAACACTGAAATTCAATAAAATTGAAAAAAAAAATATAAAAGTATGAAAAAGTTTCAAAATTACAATATCAAAATCAATTTTCCATGTCTAGTCCAACATGTGAAGTCATTATGATCATGATTTGTGAATCTGATGAGTGATGACCTTTCTTTTGTTTTATTTTACTAAAACCATTATAGTTTTTAAAAATTAAAAAAAGACATAAAAAGACCAAAAAAACCAATCATTATAATACATATATATGTATTTTTTAGGGATAGTTATGTAATATGTTCAAGCGGGGACACGGGCGGGGGTGTGATCCCCGTCCCCATCCCCGAATCGGCTGCGGGGGGATTTTCTCCCCCGTCCCCGTCCTCACGGGGAAAAATTTCCCGCCCGCAGGGCCCCGAATGGGGTAGTCCCCGCGGGGATCTCCACACACAGGTGGAAATTGCCATCCCTAATTTAACAACAATTTTATTTTTTTTTATTTTTTTTTACAATACACCCACATAAGAACTTGGTTCCTCTAAAGGAAAATACGGTCAAAGACATTTCCCAACGAGACAAGATAAAATAAAAATATTCTTGAACTCAAGATTGACTCGAAACCTTGAAATTATCTTTTACTACAAAAGAGAACAAAACCATTTTCAAACTCTTACTACTAAATCATAATTTAATAAAATCATCGAAAAACGTAGAATTATTTTCAACAAGATCATTATCAAACACTACAGGAATTGAAAACAAGAATTAAAATACTCACCTAGAGCTCCTCCAAGAACTCGCGGTGCTAAAACATTAACAGAAGTAGCACATCAAAGCTCTCAAAATTATTAACATTAATAACAACACCCACATCAACAAGTAACAAGAAAACAGTAGGGAGTCTTCCTCCGGAATCATCCTAAGGCTCGTGGTTTCTCAAGAGGAAATGAAAGGGGATGTAACAGTACTCAAAACTCCCCCAAGCTTCTTAAGGGTTCTCACACTACTGCACTTTGGTCTTTTAACATCGGTTAAAAACACCTTTTCACATCGGTTTTCAGTTCGTTATTGAAACGAGGGATATTAAAAGTGGGAACAATTTATATCGCAAAGTTACCCGACGTTAAAAGTTAACTTTAACATCGGTTTACTGATACCCGATGTTAAATTTGATGGAAACGTCCACTTTTTCATCCTTTCTCTTATATTTAACATCGGTTGTAATAAAAACCGATGTTAAAATTATACTTTTAACATCGGTTTTATAATAACCGATGTTAAAATTATACTTTTAACATCGGTTTTAGAATAACCGATGTTAAAAATCATACTTTTCACATCGGTTTCTCTAAACCGATGCAACTTTTTTTTTTAAATATAAATATACAGTATAGTAACCCTGAAATAACAGTCAGGATTCCCAGATCAAAATGCCTAACGAATTTCTACTTCCAAAACATATTATAGCCTTCTAAACCATATATATCCAGTCACACAAAATCCAAAATTTACAAGCATCATTTCATGGCAAAATCATCAAATTATCATGCTTTCAACATAACCAAACTACAACGTTTAACCTCCTTCAAACCAGTGACTATTCAAATCCTTCAAAAATAATAGTAAACCAAAGTGAAGAAGATTCTGCTCCAATCTATACTTTTCTCGAACGAGCATGCACAAAAGCAAAGAAGAAAAGAAGATTCACCGCTTTTATCTCGAATTCTGCTGCTTGTTCCTGCAGCTTCAACAACAACATAACTTAAATGAGATATAAAGATTAACTATATACTAATCAACTAAATAAAGATTATTTCTAAAGATTAACTATATACTAATTAACTATATACTAATCAATAACATCACTTTCATGCACACGTTTCCAAAGAAACTGACAGCATTATGTATTTATTGGGTTTCCATAAAAAAAAAACAGATTATTGAATTAATAAACGATACCAAATCTAACATGCAGAACCCAAAATAAAATTAATTTTCTCAAGGAGGCCTAACTTATAAATGATTCAATTTATAAGTTTACATATCAGTTGGTTTAAATTTATGAAATTAATTTTCCCAAGGAGGCCTAACTTATGGGAGAAGTATAATCAATGGTCCAATGGTTCAACGACTGTCTTGAAGAGAAGGTTATGAACCTTATCAATGGAAAAGTACAAAAAACCACCAAGAGAATGTGTAGCATAGGAACCAAAGCTAGTACCTACAATGCAAAGGCCAAAAGTCGACCATAAGAAGAATCAAATTCCTGTAAGATCAGTAAGTTTTTCTTGTTAGCCAAAGTCATTTTTCACTTAGAAATGAACATTATGGGAAATAAGCTCTACAATAAACATTGCTTAAAAGGAGGGAAAAAAAATGAAAAATCTATATCAAACTTGTAGTCAAAGCGATAATTTAAACAAACCTACTTAAACAAAGGCAAGCTGAAACTTAAATTTTCATTACAATCCTGAATCTCTGATCAACTCTCCATGATAAGATTATAATACAAATAATATGCATATGCATAATAATAATTAAAATTCCTTTACGTATATTGCTTAAACTTTGAACATATATAGTTCCTATAGAACTCACTGCAGAAGCATATTCCACTAATATTGTAGCAAGTGTATGATTGTATTAGTATGCAAATGTGAATGGCCCACAAGACTATGGTTCATAATGTAATTTCCTCATATCTCATGACTTCATATTTGTTCATCTATACTACAGACATATCCGCATATCTGATAATGTGAATGGTTCATTGACTTTTTCAAAAACAGAAAAAGAAAGATCCCATCTATTTTGTTTTGTGGCATGCATCATGCATCAACTAAAGTACTAAACCAATACAAGTAAAAGGATATACCTTTGAACAGCCCACAAAATGATCCATTCACGGATCGTACAGTTAAAATGTGGGTATTCTGCTATTGAATTATGTTCAGATAAACCAGATTACTTGCAGCAATTATTACAGGGTCTTTTCATTTTTGGGCCAAATCACTGTGTTCTTGCTATATCTGATGATCACCAGATTCACTGCCATGTTTTATGCTCGGCTCTTCATAACTGTTGCCATTCATATTGTCCTTGTTTCCAGATTCTCCAAGTTCCTTCTCCCTGTTCCATTGTTCTATTCTAGCTCTCCTTTCTACACTACTTTCTCTTTCTCTGATAGGACTCCTATCCCTGCCCACTGGACTTCTACTGCCCACTGCCCATGATTTTTGGGTTCAGGAAAAAAGGAGCAATTTTCCTTAAAAGAGAAATTACATGATGCCTAACCTAAGTTAACCCAGCAACAATCATCCAAGTAATTTAAAAAGCAAACCAATGCTAGACCACTATAAGCAAAAAATATATTCTTCTACCCCTATTGATTTAATTTCCTTTTCAAAATCTTTCAGAATGGATTCTTGATCCTCTGACTCTGTGCCCTATTTTCTCACTCTCCAATAAGAGCTCCATTCCACCAACCAAACAAAATGAATTCAATCCAATGATCCCCCATCTTTGACAAACACACAAAACTAAAAAATTCAATGAATTGAAACACAACAAAGAGACATAAGGACAAACAATATTATAAACCCGAGAACATTAATGCACAAGTTCCACTCTTACCTCTACCATCCGAGGACTAAAAAGGCATAAACAGTAACCAATATCAAGCACCAAGATTTCCCATACTATATTCTCAGTGATAAAAGACAGAATATGCTCTCAATTTAACAAGTTTAATGTCGGCAAGATAACAAAAGCACGTTTCATAGTGATAATACAAATTAGACATTTACAGTGATAACAAGTTATTGTACATTCTAGGTGCATTGCATTATTTAATACTAATGAAATTAAATAATATTACAGGTGATGTTATTTGGAGCTAGTGATAATGCTGCAAATTAGACCTCTGTTTCTCTACCAATCTATTATTTTCCTAAGGATGCAACTCAAATGGAACTCAAATGGTTACCTATTTTGTGATGGAGAGCATCCTTGAAAATGTTGAGACTTCGGTCTCATTAAGTGAAACAATGGGACCATGCAAATCTAGAGTCATGGTTCCAATTTTAGAGTCAGAAGCCGAAGGGTTAGAGACAAATTCAACTGTGGAAAATCAAGGTCGCTTCTTGATAATGGTTTTGGGGTAGGGTGGAATGCAAATAATACTTTGTGTGATGAGTACCTAGACTCTGGTGGGCACTGTGGCTATAACCCAAGCTCAACAGAATTCACTTTCTAAATAATAGGTGCATTCCGCATAATAATGTCAGCAAAGGAGATATACATAGAGACTATGCAGGCCGGATGTGTGGAAGAATTGGCAATGGCAATCTGAGATGGACTTGTTCATGAATGGTGCCAAGTTTGTTGCATCCGGGTCACCTATTAATAAGGCTCCTTTCAAAAAGGTTTCATGATGAAACCAAGAGATGGAACTCATGTCAAGAGGCTAACAAGGCATCTTTGGTGCCCTCAATTGTGTAGTAGGCAGGCCTTGTTAGAAATATGTTTTTATGATTATTTTATTTTAAAAATATATATAAAAAAAAATCACACATACACACACCAGAAGATATCACAATCCTCCAGTTAGGATGAATTGGCACCAATGTTTTTAGAGGATTTATGTTATTAAACATATATGTTGTGGCCTTGTGATAGAGCGAGAAAGAGAAGTTTAATGTCGGCAAGATAACAAAAGCACGTTTCACAGTGATAATACAAATTAGACATTTACAGTGATAACAAGTTATTGTACATTCTAAGGTGTGAGCTGTGTTATGCTCAACTGGAAAGTCTGGAACAAAACATAAAACCATTTCAAATGTTGTTGGATTGCAGATTACACACTCATAGGACAAAAGGCGCTAAGAAAATGCCAGATGATCAAATCAAGAAAAAGTCTTACCAATCCAAAGCAAATTTTCACTCAACAATACGACTTCGGTAAAGATCAAGAAATAGCCTTGCCCAACGTTTTTGGATGTCGTAAATATCCTCTAGAGGAAATGGTTCCGTAGTGTGGAATCTCTGCAAGTTGAAATGACATAAGAAAAATATTTGCTCATCAACTAAATAAAATGTAATATAATTGTGTTAAAAGTCCTATTACCTCCATCCATGAACCAGTAATACTTGCGGTGACAATGTTGAGCATATGTCTCATGACATAAAATCCACACTCAGTGGATCCATCTTGCATTGGCGACTACAAATAAATAATCCAAGTAAATTTCTTTTATATAGTAATTTATATCATAAACTGTAATTGAATCTAAAGTGGTTAAGCTACTTACATTGGGGAAATGCCATGTAGGCTTCTTCCTAGAACCCTTCAAAATTTGATACCCCGACATAGCACTATGATAAAAATATATATTCATCTAACGTTATGTTATAGATTTTAGAGTAATATCATAAAGTCAATGTATGGCAAATAAAAACTTACACATTAACTATATTCTTGATAGACGTATTCGGCTTTCTTTGCAATGAACAAAGGAAGACGACATCATTAGTCCTAGGACAAATGATCAACAATTGAAAATGTTGCCTGCATTTGGGAACAATTAGTGATAAGTCACATGATTTTAAATAAGTTATAAACATGCATGTACTTACGAATCCAAGTAAGGTGCTAGGTAGCACACTTCTCCCCCGCATAGCCTTTGTTGAATGGTACTGATAACATTTTCTGTGGAGCTATAAGAAGTCAAGATGTCCTGAGGGTCAATGAATCCATATAAATGCCGATTGCCTCTCTCGACACACTGGCGGTGTAGATACCTACGGTGTTAGAATAAATGTTAATTATAACAAAGATGACACTCAAGCTTAACTAATTTACAAATAAAATTTACTTACGTGAACCAAAATTGTACAACACTTATGGAAAGCATTTGGTTTCCCGTACACAAATCCATAATTTCCTTCGGTGTGATATAAAAATGGCCAAGGTTGCGATCATGTTCCAACTTTAGTCGTCTTGGTTCTTTGAATAAACACAAATAATACAATCAATTCTTGAATCAATCAAGTTGAGGTTCGACCTTTTGGGTGGAACATCTTTGCTAGATCTGTCAAGATCCTAAACAAAAATGATAACGCATTACAAATTTCTTGGCCATTAAAAAGTTATGTTATTTCAAGTATAAATAAAGAAAAACTAATTATAGAATACCTTGTTTGAAATAGGTTACAGAAGTCTTCTCGGCCATTGAATGAAATTTTTTAGAGCTTGTCCCACCTTTTGAACCTCATCAGTGGGCATAGGTACTTTAGCACTTGCATCTCGAACCTCTTCAACCACCACCCTCACCATATCATTCTCTAATATCTTGTTGTGTATGGTTGGGCCCAAATTGATAACACTGCCAATTGCCACTAAACGGTAAGGATTATCAACATACAAATTTCATATCGACTGGGATATGATCAATCGATTCTCCTCCAAAACTTGTTCAAAGAATGTAACAACCGCCTTAGCAATCAAGTAGCATCTACAACGCCATTAGGAGAATCAGAAGGTGGGACAGTTGGATTTTGTTTGGAGAAACCCATAGATGCCAGCTCCTGCATCAAATTTGATAGATATTAATTACATACTGAATAATTTTTATTATCATTGCGTCAGGTTATATATTTACCTGCATCACATCATGTCTAATCTTCTGAGTAAGCTGCTCAGTGAGGACAGCCAATTCTTGTCTAGTGACTACTCCTGAGGAAGGGCCATAACGTGAATGTCGTCCGAAGTAATGTCGAATGCCCACACCTTGTCCAACACCACGAACACGGCCAGGGTGCTCCGGTCGCCCAATGGCAGTAGCCAAAATATCATCACGTCCATGTGGAACAAAGGTTCCTTGCGAGCATTGTTCAACCAGTGATTCCTACAATACATTATTCACAAACATGTGTAAGACGGTGTGTAAGCTTGTTACAATTACAACTTTGATGAAACATTTACTTACAATCTTCTCAGCAACAACACGTGTTTCCTCAGATGTATAATCTCCTGATTGCTTTTGTCTGGCTCTCTTCCGTTTTTCATGGCGTTCGGGCGGTGATGGAGGATCAACAAGTGACGAAGGATCCAATTGGGATGCTTCCCGACGTTGTTGCTCCTTTTCTTGCATCATCTTCTCCTCAAGCAACTCATAGACCCCACGAGATAATCTGTGGGGGTAGACATTCTTTGCCTGGAGGACTTTTGCCTTGTTTCTTTTCTCCTGTTATAAATAATTTCAATAAAAATCTGCCACATAAATTCCAGTAAAAATAAATAAATTTGGTAGGCCAAGTAAAAAACTATATTTCCAACACACCTGAAAGGAAAGGTCCATTCGGGACTTAACAAACGCCCGCCACGTCTCCTCATCAAGGAACGATACTTCGCACAAGGAGATTTATCCGACAATTCTCCAAATATGTATTTGCTAGTGAGATATGTTTTAAATCCCCTCCAACGCACACCAGCATATGCAAGCCATTTCTTTTTCAGCAATTTAGAGTTCGGAACATCAAAAGTTTCCTACATTACATAATTGAATGGAGGAGTTAGTGCATGACAATAATATGGTTAGATACAACAAATATAAACATAGATGGTAAAAGTGAAATACCATGATAGTATCCCAAATCTTATCCTTTACGTCACCCGCAACATCTTTCCAACGCTCCTTTAGGATACTACCCTTGCTTCGACCAAGGACGCCCACATAACTCCTAAACCTTTTCCTGTTTGGCCCGATAGCAGCACCAGTCAATTCATTAAACTGAATAGACTTCTTATGCCCACCACTACGGTTGCGGGACAAATCCTTTAACCGAGTGGCACATCTACCCTTTTTTCTGTGAGAGTGTCTCTTGATGGATCATCCATGTGCCTGTTTAAAAAAAAAAAAGTTAGTAATGACAATAAGATAATAGATAAATAACAAACATAAGATAACTTATATATATCATGAAACAATAAAATAAACATAACTTATTTTCTAGTCCCATAACCCTTCATGATGATCATCACGAGTGGCATGTACATCATCATCAATTTCACTTTCCTCAATGAAAGTAGGCATCTGCGTTGAGAAAGAGGGAGTCTCAGAAATATCAAGAGTTGAATTTTGGTTTTCATCACTGCCATGCATATTTCTTCTTTGAAGAACCACTGACCACCTTTTGTCAGAAGGATCATTAACATAAAACACTTGTTTTGCTTGGGATGCCATGATGAAAGGCTCATCCTTATATGCTACCTTCTTAAGGTCTACCAGAGTAAATCCTAATTCATCGGTTTGTACTCCACTATTAATGTCAACCCACATACATTTAAAAACGGGCACTCTAAATTTAATGTAATCAACCTCCCATATCTCTTCAATGACTCCAAAGTAAGATATGGAAGGTGGAAGCCATGGATGGAATAGGTGATAACAAAATGAAGATGAAACTAGGAGCAAAAGAGGTGAAGAAATGGAGATGAAACAAGTCAAAAATGGTGGAGCATGGAGGCCATGAAGTTCACAATTTTTGGGCTGTTTGGTGAGGGAAAATGTGGCTCTTTAACTTGCTCACATGATGTGGAAGAGGTATTCAAGTAGAAGAAGTATTTAGAAACAAGTTTGGTGAAGGATTGGAGTTGAGATCATGCAAGGAAAATAATGGAAGGTGGAAGCCATGGATGGAGCTTCACTTTCTCTCTCAAGAAGATGAAGATGAGATGAAATGAGGTAGAGAGTGGGAGGAGGTTGCGTAAGGGGGCTGCTTAAGGGAGGGGAAGGATAAAAAAAATGCTTAAGTAATACTTGGCTAAAAATGGTTTTTAAGAAAGTAATCAAAAATACTAATCCCACAAAATGTGACACCTCTCAAATAAAGCAAGATTCTAATCTCATCACTTAGTCTAGCCCATCTAATCTCTCCCCTCTCATGATTACCCTCTAATCCTAAAGTCTTAAGAGTACTAAAAACACACGATGTCGAGTAACCGCGTTACCGATAAATTCGCGAAAATTAATTTATCGAGAAATTAATTCACTGCGTGATAATAAATTATCATAAATAATAAAAACAATTAAAAACACTCAAATATAATCACAACAAGTTACGTTTCGATTTTTATCGAAATCAGAGTTCATTTTAAATTTTAATGCGGATAAAAATTACCCAGCGATTGAAAAAAAAACGACGAAACTTCGTTAGAGTTTTTCGACGATTTTTGAACCATGAATTAATATTAAATATTAATTCTCAAATTTAATTTTATCCTGATTTAATTCGATCACTTTCTTAGACAATAAAAATACGCGTTACCGCGTCACACAGAAAACTTATAATAAATATAATTGATGAATTCACCTTAAACGCATCATACGTCTACGCTACCTATTAATTTGAATTGACATCATGAATAATAATTATTTATAATAATTAAATTATTTAAAATCAGTTAAAATAACTCCACGTACCCTCAGTAAATCATTGAGGTGATCAATCTCTATGACTTAGCTTCAAGTATTCAGAATTTTATTGCTAAAATAAATTTTCTTAAAAATTGGGATGTTACAAATTGCTTAGGGTCGAGTCCCGTACTGTTTGCTAGTGCGTCCCAAGTATCCCAATGCCTAGAAAGTGGGGACCAAGGTTTCCTTTTGTTATTTTATTCAAGTATAAGGGATGAATTAAACATAGCAACTACTCCAGTAGTCTAAGAGTTTGAGGACATTTTTTCCGAAGGATGTAACCACCTTACCCCCATAAAGAGAGGTAGAGTTTTCGATAGACTTGGTTTCTGGCATAGGACCAATTTCTATAGCCCTGTATAGGATGTCCCCCTTAGAACTTAAGGAACTTAAAAGATAGTTAGAGGACTTGATAGCAAAGCAGTTCATTAGGCCTAGTGCGCCTTCTTGGGGTGCGCCTGTATTGTTAGTTAAAAATAAATATGGGAGTATGAGAATTTGTGTGGATTACAGATAACTCAACAAAGTGACAATTAAGAATAAGTATCTATTCCCAAGAATAGATGATCTATTAGATTAGCTCAGAGGAGCTTCTGTGTTCTCCAAGATTGATCTGAGATCGGGATATCATCAAATCAGAATCAAGTTTGAAGATATACCCAAAACTACGTTTAGGACGTGTTATGGGCACTACGAGTTTTTGGTTATGCCATTTGGCGTAACCAAAGCTCTCGTTCTATTCATTGATTACATGAATCGGATCTTTACACCCTTCTTAGATAGGTTTATGGTAGTCTTTATTGATGATATTCTCATCTACTCTAAGAGCCCTCAGGAACATGAAGAGCACCTTAGGATTATTCTAGAGATACTTAGAGAGAAGAGGTTGTATGCAAGACTCGAGAAATGTGAGTTTTGGTTCACAGAAGTGAAGTTTTTGGGACAAGTGATTTCCTAAGAAGGGTAGCAATTGATCCTAGTAAGGTAGAGGTTGTTCTTAATTGGGTGAGACCCAAAACTGTCACTGAAGTTAAGAGTTTCCTATGATTAGCGGGTTATTACCAAAGATTTATAGGAGAATTTTCTCAGCTAGCCTTACCCGTAACCCGTCTAAACCATAAGGACCAAGTACTACCTTTATGATCATCCTGTTACAGGTTACGTTTGATAGAATTAAAACCTACAACTCCTCATCTAGGAATGGTAGTGACTTCAAGTCGAAGGACTACTTCACTATGGTCGCCATGAGGAGTGCTTATGACACTTACATAACTATTATGAAGCGTCCTCATAGTGCGTTAATCCAGTATAAATATTATTCCTAATACTTATACATGGGTGCCGACTTGATATCGTATATTCATGACCCGTGAGAAATGGCCATCAGTTTACTCAACAATAGTCTCTATGTATTATTATCTTCCTAGTTATCAACAATACTTCGACTACGGATACTTTAATAATAGTGTTCTATAGTTCAATGTGGTCTCACGTCAGACTTGATATCGCATATTTGATGTTCCATTGAATGAACTGTCTATTCTAAGGACTTTTGTCAGGAAAAGACAGTGACCTTTCCTTTTGCAACTTTAAATTGTTTAGGAGCGAGTCCCGTACTATTTCCTAATGCTTCCCAATTATCCTAAAGCCTAGAAAGTGGGGACCAAGGTTTCCTATTGTTATTTTATTCAAGTCTAGGGGATGAATTAGACGTAGCAACTACTCCAGTCGTCCGAGAGTTTGAGGACGTGTTTTCGGAGGATGTTGAACATGACAAAAACACAAGAAAGGGGGTTTGAATTGGATTTTAGAAATCTTTTCGAAATACTTATGTTTTTGAAAACCTTTTCAAAACAACTTTTTAACAAAAGTAACAATGAGAATGAGTAAAGAGAAGAAAAAGAATATGACACAGTGATCTATACTAGTTCACTATCACTTGATAGTTACGTCTAGTCCCTTCACCACACTGAAGGATTTCTCCATTAAAATCAACTTATTACAGTTAAGAGTATACTACTGCCAAACTGGCTATACTCTTAGCTTCTTAGAACGATTTAGTACAGTCAAGCCTCTAAGGAATACAACCACTACTGGGCTAAATACAAGTGTTTAAAAAAATACTTTGAAATAGAATAATTAAACTCTCACAAGAGAGGATTTAAAATAAAAGCTTTAAGCACAAAGATGACTTTCTAAAAGAAAGAATGAAATTTTTGAGTGCTGTTCACTTGGTCTCAAAGACTTGGAAAATTTCTTGGTTGCTCACTGCTCAGTTTTGCTTCCAATAGTTTCGTTAACCTTCTTCAGTGATTTGAGTAAGGTATATATAGCTAGAGTTCCAAATAGTGCCGTTGTGACCTAAGCAGGTCTTTCACTAATGGACAAAACTTAAGATCTGCTTTATGTGACTTTTTGTGAGTCATATCATTTTTAACTTTGCTTCCGTACACTGACACAGTTGTCTAAAGCAGTATATGTCCTTTTGTGATCCTTTTTGAACTTGTGATCCTTTCAGAGCAAGGCATATCTAATGATTATATCCGTTGACATTCTATTTGGCCTTTGATTCCTCGTACATGAGATGATCATTCAATGAGGTTTCTTTAATGCTTGAAATAGTCTTTAATGTTTCACTCAGTTTGGTTTCCAACCAGAGGCATCTTCTACCAGATGATGTTTGTTACTGAGATACTCTGCTTACCAGAGTAAGCTTGCACCAGAGTCAAGGTCTTCAGAGCGTAGCTTTATTTAGGCTTCCATATACCAAAGGCATGTACCAGAAATAGGATTCCTACCAGAGTGTAGTCCTACCAAAGCTACGTCTCACCAGAGCATGGTCTACCAGAGGGTTGACTACCAGAGCTTCTTATCAGACGCTGACGTCATCAGCTCTTACCGGATGATCAATGCCAGACTTAGAGGAATGGACCAGATGGTGAAATACGCATAGAGCCAGAGCTTTCTGAGACAATTTCATCTGATGAATAGTGACTTACTAATTTCTGCACACATCAGAGGATAAATTGTTCTTATCATTATTGGTTATCATCAAAACAATTAAGGGTCATTGTTTCTGAATCCACTTGATTCCAACAATCTCCCCCTTTTTGATGATGACAAACACATGGATTGATGAACAATTTTCCATTAGAAAAATATTTATTTAAGAGATATTCTGAGGCTCCCCCTGAATTAAGCACATATAAATATTTTCTAAGTGCAGTAAAACATCAGATGCATGCTTATAAATATAATGTATCAGAATGTACAATGCATACAGTGCAATGCATGGTGTTCATTTCTTTTTAACACTTGGTTGATACATTGTGTTCATCAATTACTCGCTATATATTTCTCTATTTTCTTCTCCCTCTTTTGTCATCAGACAAAAAGGTGAAAGAGATAAAGAACATCATTGTCAAAAAAGAGTATAAGAATACAGAAAGATAAAGATTAAAACTTAGTAAGTACCAAAATATGACTCTTTCATTTAATTCAAAGTTGTAACAAATTACAAAAGTTGAAATTGGAAATAACTAAGACAAAAAATACAGAAAAAGGGCTAAACCAAAAGGTGAAAATAAATCCTAAGGCAAGCTAAGGCTTGTTCAACTTCTCCAAGATCATCTTCAGCATGTCAGTAACTTCATCGTGTTTCTTGGTTGAGGAAACCATGAATTACTTAAACTCTTTGTTGTCTTCAATCAGCCTATTTGGGACATCCCTTGGAACTTCAATCTGATCAGATATGCTTGATTGAGCAGAGGTAGATACTTGAGCAACCAATGTAGATGAAGATGGAGGAGGAGATGTAATAGGTTCGGGTGCAGGGGCAGGTTCAGGCTCCAAAGAAGTTAGAAGTGGAGTAGGAGGCCTTGAGGCCTTTTCCAAGCAGGAGAAGCCAAGAGTTTCCTCGTGAGCTGAAGTTGTTGCTGCTTTTGACTTTCAAACCAATCAGTCACACTATAGCATTTTGCATAGTACTCTTCCATAGCCAGCAAGGTATGAACAGATAGGGCACGATCTCTTTCAACGTGTTACTCTATTTCAAGTTGTTCATGCTGTTGGTTCATAAATCTTTCAAAGGTAGGAAATATATGATGGCTTGGCAGAGATGAAGAGCAATCTGGACCACGGTATAGAGGGATGGTTTGAGTCTGGTTTGGAGTAGCAGAGGGTGTTTGGGTCTGAGTTAGGGTATTAGAGGGTGGTTAGGTTTGAGCTTCAGAGGGTAAGATAATGATGAGGCTTGAAGGAATAGGTCGAGTAGAGTGTGAACTTGGAGAATGAGGTTCAGATTCAAGGTTTTGAACAACCTCAGAAGCAATCTTAGAAGTAATGACATTGTCATCTTCTAGGATTGGTTCTGTTGTGTGTTCAGGTTCAGTATGGTGTGGTGCTGCTGGTGGTGAAAAAATTGGTTGTGTTGAGGGAGGTGATGTAGGTTTAAACGAAGCTAAGGGTTGAATATCTAGGATTGTATCAGAGCCAGGGTCAAGAGTTCGAGTTTCCTGGGTGATAGGTTGTGGTTCTGGTTGAGTTGGGAGGTTAAGGTCAGGTTGTGTTTCTGGTTGAGGTGGAGAAGTAGGTTTGGATTGTGGTGACAGAATAGGATCTATTTGTTGTGGGGGGTAAACAAACACACATGGGTTCCTTAAGAATAGGATTTGAGACATTGGTTCTCATTCTTTGTCTCAAAGGCATATCTTCTTCTGATTCTTCAGATGATTCAGAGGGTAGTGCGGGTAGAGGGGCAGTGGATGATTGAAGGTTTTTAGCAGGGGCAACATAAACAGACTCATAAAGCTAAACAACATTGTCAAGTACCTTTGTCTTCTTTGCAGGTACTTCATAAGTCTTGACAAGCCTCCTCTTCTTAGAGCCAGAGGCAGCACCACCACCAGAGGCAACAGCAGCACCAGAACCAACAAGAGCACTAGAAGCAACAACAGCACCAGAGGCAGCATGTTGAGGTGCCCTTGTAGAGGCTTCCTCCTGAAGCCTTTTTGCCCTAAGTTCATCATAGAACTTAGCACATTCCTCCTGACTTTTAGCCAAAAATTCTGCTATTTCTGCCTTCTTTTCTTAATGTGCTTCAGTCAACAGGGAATCCATGCAAGCAGGTCAAACTGGAGGAACTAGTGGAGGTACATGTGAAGAAATAGAAATCCCAGCAGCACTTCTGGCAATCCTCTTAGTTGGTTTAGAAGGGCCAACATCTACAGTCTTAACCCTTTTCCCTTTCTTCCTCTCAATTTTAGTTGCTTATTCTTCCTCCTTGGCAACTTGAGCAATCAACTCTGACGAAAGGAGATTCATCTTCTTAAGATTGTTGCTGTCAAAGATTGGGGCAGTACACTTACGAAGCATCAACCCAGCTTCTTCAGTGTCTTGAGCTTAAAGGTGTTTGATTATACCATGTCCTTCCAGAATAGCAGAAATAACCCTTCCATAGGGTATATTTCTATTCTGCCCTTTCCTAGAAAAAATGATGGCTCTTCTCAAGAAGTTGAAGATGATGCTTTGTAGATTAAGAGCAGTGCTTAGGTCATAATGCCACATCACAAATTTGTGATCATAGCTCACGGTGTCCATAGAGCCTGCTTTGGGCATTATGTTGCTCTTGATGATCTTGAACAACACCTTGAAGTAGTTTTTCATGTCCACAACCTTCGTAGCGCCAAGCTTCTAATAAATGTGATCAGAAATCACTGAAGGACCACCATAATCTAGTTCCCAGTTCTCAGTTATCTCAGTTCCTTTATTGGGGCACTTGATAGCTTGGCCTATCAAACTCTTAGTCACCACGATTTCCCTTCCTTGAACATGGCTAATGATAGTTTTATTTGCAATCCTTGCAAATCTCCAAAATTCATTGACTAGTGCTAGGTAGATGTCCCTCGATTCAACGTAGAAAACTAGATCCAACCCATATTATGAAGTGAGTTTTGAAGTCGTAATCCTTATTAGCTAGCTCATTGAGATCAACTCTTGCTTCGCACAGGACAATGAGATCCTTGGGGTCAATATCAACTGTAGGTACAGGGGCGTTCTAAGGAGCAACCACTTATTGTTGTTGTTGTTGTTCAGCCATGGTAGAGATTTGCAGAGAGATTTCAGAGAGAAGAAGAAGAAGACAGAATGCGAAAGGGGGGCTAGGCTTCAAAGTGAAGGACTTCTTAGAGAGCAAGAGTGGGTCGTGGGTGAGTGAGTGTGGTGAGTGGGTATAAATGTGTTTGAGAAGGTAAATCGCCTTCGTCAATTTTTAAAATAAAATTAAAGAAAATATTAAAACTGTCTTTTAAAAAAGAAACGTGTCAAACACACTATTAAAGAGGCGCAGTAAAACTATCCTTGGGCAGTAAAATCATTATGACTCAGCAAAGAGCACTTCTCAGCCACTAACATAACAACCAGTCTTAGAGAGACACGTGTATAATAATATTCCCAAAGGGATATATAATGAAATCACCAGACGTATACAAATACGAATAGTGTACCAGATGCATGAGCAATAATAGAGGATATAATAAATACATAACCAGAGGCAGCATGGTATCAGAGGCATATGTGATCACCAGATGCAACACATAGTATCAGAGGCACATATGATTACCAGATGAACATATGGTATCAGAGGCAAGCATGATCACCAGATGCAACATATGGTATCAGAGGCAAGTATGATCACCAGATGCAACAAATGATATCAGAGGCATGCATGTTATCAGATGCAAGCATATCAGAGGCACACATATCAGAGGAAAATATATTCAATTTAAACGATAATTCCTTTATAAGATGAAAATTCAAGTTTTTCTTATAAAGTTGAATCTATCTTCAATAAGGGGTTTTGTAAATATACCTGTCCATTGATGGTCAGTATCTATAAATTTGATTTCTAGAATCCTTTTCTGAACATAGTCTCTAATAAAATGATGTTTAATTTCAATATGTTTAGCTCTTGAATGTAAAATTGGATTCTTAGTCAAACATATTGTAGAGGTATTATCACAGAAGATAGGAATGTTACTCTTTTTTATCTGATAATCCTCAAGCTGATACTTCATCCATAGAAGTTGTGAGCTACAACTTGCCGCAGAAATATACCATGCTTCTGCTGTTGAAAGTGCTATTGTGCTCTGTCTTTTGCTGGACCATGAGATAAGGTTTGCTCCAAGAAATTGGCAACCACCACTTGTGCTTTTTCTTTTAATTCTATCTCTAGCAAAGTCAGCATCACAGAAACTTGCTAACTTGTAATCATTGAACGTGAACACAAGAAGGGGGGTTGAATTGTGTTAAAAAACTTTTCGCAAACTATACATAAAAACTTCAACACAGGTTATTCAAAACTGTTTGAATATCGGATGCAGAGAATTAAACCGGATGCATAAATTAAACAGTTTATAAAAACTTGTTTTACTGAGCAAGGTAAAGATAAATAATGTAAAGCAGTAAAGGATGAGACGCAAGGATTTATACTAGTTCACCACCAACTGGTAGCTACATCTAGTCCCTTCGTTCCTGAAGGATTTTCCACTATAATCAACTGATTACAATTTCCTCAAGAGTATTCTTCTGTCACAAACTTGACAATACTCTCAACTTCTCAAAACGACTCAGTACAGTCGAGCCTTTGAGGAACAGAGCCTTAACTAGGCCAAATACAGTTTACAAAAGAGATTATGCTTTTGACAACAATCAAAATAACTCTCACAGAGAGAATGAAAAGATTAAGCTCACAATAGAAATGGCTTTCTAAAAGAAAGTATAAGACGCTGAGTTCAGTTCTATGTAGACCAGAAACTTGGCACGAAACTTGATTGATCACTTGAGTAGAATTGCTTTCAGAATGAAGTTTCTTCACCGTTTTTCTGACGTTTCTTCAATGAATACCTTGGGGTATTTATAGGAGTCTTCAAGGGTATTATTGTTGCAGTAAAAATATCTCCTTTCCATTGACTGAGGTAATTTGAAATGTAATCATTTTCTTCCTTTCCAGAGAATATCATAATAGTACACATTACCGTTTTCGTACGATCTGCTATTTGCAATTGCCTTGTACGATTTTTGTCTTATGCTAAAGGTGTCACCTTTGCTTCCTCGTACATCAAAATGAGCGCACAAAATCAAATTCGAATTCCGTTTCAGAACAGTCTGAGGCTAAGAGCAAAAACATGATCATCACGTGCTTCATTAAAGAGATCAGACGCTCGCTCAGAGGGGAGGACGGACGCTCGTAGCAATTGAGTGTTCCACGTGTCAAGAAGTCACACTGCTGGACGCTTGCTGTTAGCAAGACGCTGGAGTGAGTTCGGATGCTGACACTAGTGGATTGTACTCAATTCTTTTGTAAATTTCTTCTTCTTCCTTGAGTGATTTGTACATATATATGAATCTTTGATACCTGTACACTCAAAGATATGTTAGAAGATAAATTGTTCTCTTGAGAATTACTTTGTTATCATCAAAATTAATGAGGGTCTAAACTTCTTAATCGTTTAGGTTCCAACAATCTCCCCCTTTTTGATGATGACAAATATCCAAGGTTGATGAACAATTTAATTTCAAAATAACATCAAGGGTCTCCCCCTGAATTTAACAATTTTGATATAAAAGAACAATTAAGGTATTAAGGCGATTGATGAAAAAACAAATTCATTTAAGTGATCGCAAAAATACATAGATGAATCAGAGCATATTTTTAACAAAGTGAGATCGGATGCTGATTTTCATTTTATCAAAAAGATTTTCATTTTACCAATTTTATTGATCATTGTTAGGTTACTGGGTCAATGAATATCAATGCATTAATAGATATTAGAGCAATGAATAACCATACAAATGCTATGTATGAAATGATATGCATGATACTTTGGTTTTAGTGTATTCATCGGATGGTGAATTTGTTAATCAGACTTTCACGTGTTCATCAGACCTTTCTTTTATTTCTTTTACTCCCCCTTTTGTCATCAGACAAAAAGAGTGTAAAGCACATCATAGTCAAAGAATGGCTTAGAAAAAATTTGAGTATATATAAACAGATAATCAGATAAAGGTATGTATAGTCAAATAATTAGAAAAATACTGAATATATATAATAAAAAAAAATTATGAGAGTACCAAAATAAATAAATTTATATCACACAAAAAAAAATTTAAGGGTTTGGTTGTGGAGGAGGGATGTTGAGACGTTCATATAGAAGTTTCAATGCATTTTCCAGCTGTGTAACTTTCAGGTTAGTTGCCTTCATTTCTTCAAACTCTGCTTTAGGAATGGTGACCATTTCAACTGCAGGAGTAAAAGTAGAAGGTCCAGCTTCTGATGCAGGTTTCATCTTCTGATGCTCTGTTAGCACCCAGTTGGAAAGCTTCAGTCTCATGTCCTTCTTCTGTTGAGCCTTTTGAAAGAAAGCATCATTTGGTATAAACCATTTAATGAGATTTCCAAGTTTCCTCTGCTCAGATTCTGACTGAATTCTTCTCCTTTTCTCCACCTCTTCTAGATACAGCAAGTCCATGAAGACAGTTTCCCTATGCAGAAGCACGTCAGCAGTGAAAGCATCAAACTTATTCCTAGCTTCTTCTCCCCATATCCTTCTGATGAATTCACTCAATGCTTCAGAAGCAAAAGAGAGTCCTTCATTTTCTGCTAGGTATAATCTTCTCAGATTTTCCCTGTCATCTTTTGTAAGCACCAGGGGGACGAGGCATGGTAACAAAGCTTTGTCTTTCCATGTCTTCGACCATTGACTCCAAGTGAATCCAATGTCAAAGTGCTTGGTCACAGCAGCCCATTAGACATAAGTCTTCATGCAGTCGAGTGGTCTGATTACTGAGCATCTGAACATATCATCAAAGTAGACTGTTCCCATATTGATGTCAGTAATTCTGCTGATTGTGCCAACTGTTGGAAATGTGGCTTTCTCTGCATTGCAGCAGTTTGAGGAGCCAGTTCTCCATTCATCTTCCTCCAGAGAATTCAGGTAAAACCTTCTGGCATGATCCTCAGTTAACTTGGCAATCGGAAGCTTAGAGAATTCCTTAAGATTATACTTCTTGGGAGCCTTCTCATACTCTGTGAGCCCGATCTTGCTGAATGGCTGCTTGCCAGGAGCAGGTTCTTTCCTTTTCCCAGGGATAGACCAAGGTAGCCACCTTTGTCTGTCTGGTACAATCTTCACTGATACAGACGAAGGATCCATGTACTGTCTGATTACTTCAATCTTCTTAATCTCAAGACAGTGTGCCATGAAGGCAGCTTCTTCATCTGTGATCCACCTTCCGTATTCTTCCAATGTGAGCGGTTCAGTTTGTGGTAGGGATCTAGGAAGATCAACAGAGAAGGGAATTGCTCTGCTACCAGATGTTGGTCTCAATCTTCCTTTAAATGACATTTGAAAGTGGTCTTCTCCATCCTTGAAAGAAGCACTCATCGGAGAGGCAATCTCCAGTCTGGCATCTCCAGAGGTGAAGGTTTTCAAATGCCATGTAGAGGGACGATTGTAGATGCTGTGATATATCTCATACTTAACAAACTGTGGTTTGTTAATACATGAGACATTCCTCCTTCCACCAAAGTCTGTAGGTTTATGGGTAATGGTGAGTAAGGTGGGAGTGGTTTTGGTGATTTTATAGGTTTTAGGTGTGTAGGGTTTGAAGAGATTTATGGGAGGTACTTTGAATAATAGGTTAAAGGGATGAGAGTGAAGTTTGGAAATATATGTGGTAAGTGAAGTATTTGAGGAATTTTGTGGTAGGTCAAGGTTGAGTGTATAGGATGATGGTTGGGTAGGTTTAGAGAGGGTAGAGGTTTGTCGGAGGCTCATTCTGGTTTTCTTGGTTTGTGGTTGTGTTTGTGGTTGTAAAACAGACAATGGGGGTGCAGGAATAATATCATGAGCATCAAAGACAGATACTGACTCATCAGCAGTAAAGTCGAGTACCTTTGGGTTAAGCTCTGAAGACTTAACCAACCTTCTTTTTGATCCTCTCGTGACAACAACAGCAGGAGGAGGAGGAGGAGGGACTTGCTTCCCTTGACCGGACGCTGAAGCACCTTTTTCAGCTGCTGGCCTAAACTGTTTCTCCAAGACCTTTCTGATGGGAATTCTATCCTCATCTTCTGGTTCCTCAACAGTAGGTGCAGGAGCCACCTTCTGTGTTGTTCTTCTTGTATCCCTTGTAGGAGACTCAACAGGTCTCTTCACACCAGCCATTGAGCTTCTGGTGGTTTTCTTTTCAGCTTCTCCTTCCTGTTGCTCTATTTTCACTTTCTTGATCATAGAGCCAGTTATTAGCTGCATTTTGACTAAACTGTTGACTCCAAAAACTTCTGGACGAACAACAGTGCCAACACCAAAGTATTTTTCTTTTTCTTCTGTGTTGATGGAGTCAGTCAGCTTCCTCACAACACTGTCTTTAATCATCATTATGGAGAGGAGAACTCCATAAGGGATAACATTGGCGATATTCTTCTTATCGACACTCTTCCTTGAGAAGACAAGGCCATTTATCAGATTGTTGATAATCAACCTTGGCAGATTGATTTTCTTCCCATCCATGTAGTTCCTCATAATGAACTTTTGCTCATAGTTCACTATGTCACTTGAGCCAACCTTCAGAATCACGCTCTTGGCGATGATTTTGTGCAGTACTCTGTAGTGGCTTTTCAAGTCTTTGGCCGTGGGAGTAATGTTCTTCTTCTTCAGTTCACGATAGTTTTCAAACAGGGCTTCATTGACGTTTTCAAGTCCTCTGTATGCATCAGCCTAGTTTGCATGGTAACTGATTCCTTCATAAGGGCACTTGATCGTCTGAGCAATAGAGTTGATGGTGAAGCGTAGCTTGAAGCCTCTGATGTGACCTTCTATGATTTCCCCCGGAAGTAAGTAAGCGTTCCCCCAGAACTCCTTAATAGCATGGCTCAGTACGTCGAGTGGTTCCCAGAAGAAGTAGTTTTTCCAGCCCAGTTTCTCTAGACCTTCTTCAAAGTCAAAACCATATAGCTTGAAATTCTCAAAATCAACCCGGGTCTCATTCAGGAGTTTTGCCTCAGTGAAGACGTCGAAGGCAGCAGTGTATTGTCCAACCTTTCTGTCAACCATTGTAGCAGTTACAGAGAGAGTGATGGAGGTTTTAGGGTTCGAAAACACACACACAGAGAGAGAGAGAGAGAGAGAAAGAGAACAGTTTTGCAAGAAAACGCAGAGTGAAGTGACGGAGCGAAAAATGTGGAGTAGTGGGAAAGTTGATAGAAAATGGTACAGTCTTTTTTCAAAAAATCTCTTTGTATTTCCACACAAAAATTAAATCAAAAAGAAAAGAAAATAAAGATTCGCCTTTTCATTAAATGCAGACGCCAAAATAAAAGTAAGATCAAGTAAAAAGATTTTATCGAAAGACATAAATAATTATGACTCAGTAGATGTGATGAGACGTTTAAGTCCTTAACACGTGTGACACGTGTGGGTGTGCTCGGACACACGCAACCGATTCACCAGACGATGAGTTATGATGCATATGACAAATAAGATGCTTATTCATATACATGTTTATGTCATACCAGATGCTGAGATTGTGCATATTATCTAATGCTGAGATTAATCATTCTTCTATAAGATGAAGATTTAAATTTCTTCTTATAAAATTGAATCTATCTTCACCAAGGGGTTTTGTAAATATGCCAGCCCACTGATGATCAGTGTCTACAAATTTTATTTCTAGAATACCCTTCTGAACATAGTCTCTTATGAAGTGATGCTTAATCTCAATGTGCTTGGCTCGTGAATGCAATATGGGATTTTTAGTAAGACAGATTGCAGAAGTATTATCACAAAAGATAGGAATGTTACTCTCTTTCATCAGATAGTCTTCTAGTTGATATTTCATCCACAAAAGTTGAGAGCTGCAACTTGCTGCTGAAATATACTCAGCTTCTGCTGTTGAGAGTGCAATCGTGCTTTGCCTTTTGCTTGACCAAGATACAAGATTTGCTCCAAGGAATTGGCAGCTTCCACTTGTGCTTTTTCTTTCAATTCGGTCTCCAGCAAAGTCAGCATCACAGAAACCTACTAACTTGTAATCTTTTGATTTCTTATAAAGCAAACCAAGATTAGTAGATCCTTGCAAATATCTAAAGATTCTTTTAACAGCACTCAGGTGTGATTCTCTAGGATCTGATTGAAATCTAGCACACAGACAGACGCTGAACATAATATCAGGTCTTAAAGCTGTAAGATAAAGTAGAGATCCAATCATACCTCTGTACATCTTCTGATCTACCTTTTTACCAGTTTCATCTTTACCAAGAATACATGTGGGATGCATAGGAGTGCACATAGGTTTGCAATCCACCATTTTGAATTTCTTTAGTAATTCCTTGATATATTTGCTTTGATGTATATATATACCATTATTGCATTGTTTGATTTGAATTCCAAGGAAAAACTTCAGTTCACCCATCATGCTCATCTCGAATTCAGCCTGCATTAGCTTAGAAAATTCTTTGCAAAGGCTTTCATTAGTAGCTCCAAAAATAATGTCATCAACATATATTTGAACAATTATAAAGTGCTTGTTTGATGTTTTTCTAAAAAGAGTAGTGTCTACTAGACCTCTGGTAAAGCCATTTTTCATCAAAAATGTACTCAGTCTTTCATACCAAGCTCTGGGAGCTTGCTTAAGACCATACAAGGCCTTTTTAATCTTGAAGACATGTTCTGGAAATTCAATGTCTTCGAATCCAGGAGGTTGTTTTACAAAGACTTCCTCAGTTATAAAACCATTCAAGAAAGCACTTTTCACATCCATTTGATAAAGAATTATATCATGATATGCAGCATAGGAAAGCAAAATGTGTATAGCTTCTAACCTTGCAATAGGTGCAAATGTTTCAGTAAAATCAATACCTTCTTCCTGTGAGTACCCTTGAGCAACCAATCTTGCCTTGTTTCTCACAACCTTTCCATCTTCATCAAGCTTGTTTCTAAACACCCATTTAGTACCAATAGCTTGCTTATCTTCTGGTAAGGTAACCAGTTTCCATACATCGTTTCTTTGGAACTGATTCAACTCTTCTTGCATGGCCAGAATCCAACCTTCATCTTTCAATGCTTGATCAATCGTTTTAGGTTCCATTTCTGAGAGTAGTGCCATATCTGCATGCTCTTTAAAAGAGGATCTGGTTCTTACTCTATCTCCATGTTTTCCTATGATTTGATCTTTAGGATGATTGGCTTTGTACTTCCAGCTCTTTCTGAATTCAGCTTCTGAAGATTCTTGTGTCTGGTCACCACCGGACGATGAAGATGTAGGTTCACTATTTGTAGTATTACCTATATTTAATTCTGAAAATAATTCATCTAGCTCTGACATGGCTGTGTCAGGCTTCTTGTTATCAAATTTGACATGAATGGATTCTTCCACTGTCATAGTTTCTTTATTGTATATTCTACAAGCTTTAAATCTTTCAGAATATCCCAAAAAGATTCCTTTGTCAGCTTTTGAATCAAACTTACCAAGCTGATCCTTAGTATTTAAAATGTAACATGTACAACCAAATGAATGAAAATATGATATGTTTGGTTTCCTTCCTTTCCACAGTTCATATGGAGTCTTCTTCAAAATAGGTCTAATAGAAATTCTATTTTGAATGTAACAAGCTGTGTTTACTGCTTCTGCCCAAAAATGTTTTGCAATATTAACTTCATTGATCATGGTCCTGGCCATTTCTTGGAGGGACCTATTTTTCCTTTCTACAACACCATTTTGTTGAGGTGTTCTAGGAGAGGAGAAATTGTGGGAGATGCCGTTATCATCGCAAAATTTTTGAAAGCTTTCATTTTCAAATTCTCCCCCATGATCACTTCTAATAGAAGAAATGCAAATTCCTTTTTCATTTTGAACTGTTTTGCAGAATACAGTAAATACCTTGTATGACTCATCTTTGTGAGTAAGGAATCTAACCCATGTCCATCTAGTAAAATCATCAACAATGACTAACCCATATTTCTTTCCTGTTAAAGAGGCTGTCCTTGTCGGACCAAAAAGATCAAGATGCAAAATCTCAAGTGGTCTAGAGGTTGAAACAATATTTTTTGAATGAAAAGAAGTTTTAACTTGTTTTTCTCTTTGACATGCCTGACAGAGAGCATCAGATTGATACTTAAGATTAGGTAAGCCTCTGACAAGACTGTGCTTGTTTAATTTTGAGATTAATCTCAAATTGGCATGACCCAATCTCTTGTGCCAAATCCATTGTTCTTCGTCAACAGACATGAGACACTTGACATCTTGTTTTGCAAGCTCAAAGAGATCAATTTTGTAAATATTTTGTTTCCTCTTAGCAGTAAAGAAAGTAGAGCCATCTTTCTTGCTTTTTACTAGACATCTAGTTTCTGTAAAGATGACTTCATAACCATTGTCACATAATTGACTTATGCTCAATAAGTTATGTTTAAGTCCTTCAACATATAGTACATTATCAATAGAGGGAAGAGAGCCTTTACTAATGCGACCAATTCTGACTATTTTACCTTTCTGGTTTCCTCCGAAACCAACGAATCCAGCTTCTTTAGGCCTTAGTTCTTGGAACATATGCTTTTCTCCCGTCATGTGACGCGAGCATCCACTGTCTAAGTACCAAGATAGGTGTGTTGACTTTGTTGCTAAGCATGTCTGCAACATAGACTATTTTATCTTTAGGTACCCATATCTTTTTGGGTCCTTTCTTGTTAGTTCTTGAAGGAGGCTTATCCTTCACGCTTTAAAAACAGTACATGCACTTTTCAAATGACCAGGTTTATTGCAGTAAGTACAATGCAAGCATTTACTATGATTAATGGATTTATCGATGTCAATCATTTTCTAAAAGAGGTTCATCTGATATATAACCAAGACCATGAGTTATCATTTTACTGACACCCCAAATCATTGAAGCTTGCTTGCTACGAGTTACACTCTCTGCAAGAAACTTTTGAAAAGCATATTCATAATCATTTGATTTGTATTTAGGATTGCCTGTAACTTTAGAGCTCTCAGCTTCTGATTGCTTATTAGCGATCAGACGCTGGTTATCCATCAAATGCTGATTTTCAGTTTTAGCCACGATTTTCTTTATTAGTCTGATTTTTCTTTGTTTAAAGCTTGAAAGTCTTGTGATAATTTTGAAAATTTCTTTTTCAAATTCTTATACTCAACAGAGAGAGTGGCAGAGTCCTTAAGAAGATCATCAAATGCAAGTTGAAGTTCAGAGTAAGAATCATATACTACTACCTCTTCAACTTCTTCTTCTGAGTCAAGGTCAGTGTCTGCCATGAGAGCGAGATTTGCTTCTACTTCATTATCTTCCTCAGATGAGGATGAATCTAGATCTTCCCATGTAGCCATGAGGCTCTTCTTCTTTTTCTTGAAAGAACTTCTTGTGGACTTCTCCTTAAGATTAGGACATTCGGACTTGAAATGTCCAGGCTTTTTACATTCATAGCAAATGACTTGAGCCTTGTCCTTGCTCTCTTTCTTGTCCTTAGTATCTTTCTTCTGAAACTTCCTCCTGAAGTTTCTCTTCTTCCACATTCTTTGTATCTTCCTGGATATAAACGCGAGCTCATCTTCTGATGTGTCAACATCTCCTTCTGAAGCTTCATCTTCTGATTCTTCTTCTTCAGCCTGAAGGGCTTTGGAAGAACTGACTTTATGTTGAGCGACTTTCAAAGCAATAGACTTGCCCTTTTTGACAGGTTCTTCTTCATTTAGCTCAAGTTCATGAGCTTTCAATGAACTCATAAGATCTTCAAGTCGTAGGACATTTAGATCTTTTGCTTCCTGAATAGCAGTGACTTTGGGTCTCCACTGCTTAGTCAAACTTCCTCTTGGTTGAGCACTTAACAGTGTTAAGAGAAAAGATCTTATACTGTGAACATGTCTACTAAAGGTGGTCATATGAACCGTCCTCCTCTATTCGATGGAGAAAAATTTGATTACTGGAAAAATAAGATAAAAGCTTTCTTTGAGACACAACAACTTGAGTTGTGGGATATAGTTCAAAGTTGTTACATTCCTCCCACTAATCGTCGTGGTGTTGCTATAGCCAGAGAAGATTGAAATGATGAACAGAAAAAGAGATATCAAATCAATCAAAAGGCTAGATTCATTCTTATCTGTGCTATGACAGAAAAAGAATATGATAAATGTGGCAAATTTGATCTTGCGAAGAAATGCAGGACTCACTTGTTTTATCTTACGAAGGCTCTGCCCAAGTAAGAGAAACCAAAGCTAGCATATTGGTTCGCCAATACGAGTTATTCAAAATAGAAGATGGTGAAAGCATTGAAACCATGTTTGGAAGATTTCAAACACTTGTTCATGGGTTACAGGCCTTTGGAAAAAGTTACACTACACCTGACCATGTTAGAAAGATCTTAAGAAGCTTGACTAAGCAGTGGAGACCCAAGGTCACTGCTATTCAGGAAGCAAAAGATCTAAATGTCCTACGACTTGAAGATCTTATGAGTTCGTTGAAAGCTCATGAACTTGAACTAAATGAAGAAGAACCTGTCAAAAAGGGCAAGTCTATTGCTTTGAAAGTCGCTCAACATAAAGTCAGTTCTTCCAAAGCCCTTCAGGCTGAAGAAGAAGAATCAGAAGATGAAGCTTCAGAAGGAGATGTTGACACATCAGAAGATGAGCTCGCGTTTATATCCAGGAAGATACAAAGAATGTGGAAGAAGAGAAACTTCAGGAGGAAGTTTCAGAAGAAAGATACTAAGGACAAGAAAGAGAGCAAGGACAAGGCTCAAGTCATTTGCTATGAATGTAAAAAGCCTGGACATTTCAAGTCCGAATGTCCTAATCTTAAGGAGAAGTCCACAAGAAGTTCTTTCAAGAAAAAGAAGAAGAGCCTCATGGCTACATGGGAAGATCTAGATTTATCCTCATCTGAGGAAGATAATGAAGTAGAAGCAAATCTCGCTCTCATGGGAGACACTGACCTTGATTCAGAAGAAGAAGTTGAAGAGGTAATAGTATATGATTCCTACTCTGAACTTTAACTTGCATTCGATGATCTTCTTAAGGACTTTGCCACTCTCTCTGTTGAGTATAAGAATTTGAAAAAGAAATTTTCAAAATTATCACAAGACTTTCAAGCTTTAAACAAAGAAAATCAGTACTAATAAAGAAAATCGAAGTGAACCAAAATCAGCATCTGATGGATAACCAGCGTCTGACCGCTAACAAGTAACCAGAAGCTGAGAGCTCTCAAGCTGAAAGCTCTAAAGTTACAGGAAATCCCAAATGTAAATCAAATGATTATGAATATGCCTTTCAAAAGTTTCTTGCAGAGAGTGTAACTCGTAGCAAGCAAGCTTCAATGATTTGGGGTGTCAGTAAAACGACAACTCATGGTCTTGGTTATATATCAGATGAACCTCTTTTAGAAAATGATTCAGCATCTGATAAATCCAATAATCATAGTAAATGCTTGCATTGTACTTACTGCAATAAACCTGGTCATTTGAAAAGTGCATGTATTGTTTTTAAAACTGTGAAGGATAAGCTTCCTTCAAGAACTAACAAGAAAGGACCCAAAAAGATATGAGTACCTAAAGATAAAATAGTCTATGTTGCAGACATGCTTAGCAACAAAGTCAACACACCTATCTTGGTACTTAGACAATGGATGCTCGCGTCACATGACCGGAAAAAAACATATGTTCCAAGAACTAAGGCCTAAAGAAGCTGGATTCGTTGATTTCGGAGGAAACCCGAAAGGTAAAATAGTTGGAATTGGTCGCATTGGTAAAGGCTCTCTTCCCTCTATTGATAATGTACTATATGTTGAAGGACTTAAACATAACTTATTGAGCATAAGTCAATTATGTGACAATGGTTATGAAGTCGTCTTTACAGAAACTGGATGTCTAGTAAAAAACAAGAAAGACGGCTCTACTTTCTTTACTGCTAAGAGGAAACAAAATATTTACAAAATTGATCTCTCTGAACTTGCAAAACAAGATGTCAAGTGTCTCATGTCTGTTGACGAAGAACAATGGATTTGGCACAAGAGATTGGGTCATGCCAATTTGAGATTAATCTCAAAATTAAACAAGCACGCCTTGTCGAGGCTTACCAAATCTTAAGTATCAATCTGATGCTCTCTGTGAGGCATGTCAAAGAGGAAAACAAGTTAAAACTTCTTTTCATTCAAAAAATGTTGTTTCAACCTCTAGACCACTTGAGCTTTTGCATCTTGATATTTTTGGTCCAACAAGGACAACCTCTTTAACTGGAAAGAAATATGGGTTAGTCATTGTTGATGATTTTACTAGATGGACATGGGTTGGATTCCTTGCTCACAAAGATGAGTCATACAAGGTATTTACTGTATTCTGCAAAACAGTTCAAAATGAAAAAGGAATTTGCATTTCTTCTATTAGAAGTGATCATGGGGGAGAATTTGAAAATGAAAGCTTTCAAAAATTTTGCGATGATAACGGCATCTCCCACAATTTCTCATCTCCTAGAACACCTCAACAAAATGGTGTTGTAGAAAGGAAGAATAGGTCCCTCCAAGAAATGGCCAGGACCATGATCAATGAGGCTAACATTGCAAAACATTTTTGGGCAGAAGCAGTAAACACAGCTTGTTATATTCAAAATAGAATTTCTATTAGACCTATTTTGAAGAAGACTCCATATAAACTGTGGAAAGGAAGGAAACCAAACATATCATATTTTCATTCATTTGGTTGTACGTGTTACATTTTAAATACTAAGGATCAGCTTGGTAAGTTTGATTCAAAAGCTGACAAAGGAATCTTTTTGGGATATTCTGAAAGATCTAAAGCTTTTAGAATATACAATAAAGAAACTATGACAGTGGAAGAATCCATTCATGTCAAATTTGATGACAAGAAGCCTGACACAGCCATGTTAGAGCTAGATGAATTATTTTCTGAATTAAATATAGGTAATACTACAAATAGTGAACCTACATCTTCATCGTCCGGTGGTGACCAGACACTCAGAAGCTGAATTCAGAAAGAGCTGGAAGTACAAAGCCAATCTCCTAAAGATTAAATCATAGGAAAACCTGGAGATAGAGTAAGAACCGGATCCTCTTTTAAAGAGCATACAGATATGGCACTACTCTCAGAAATGGAACCTAAAACAATTGATCAAGCATTGAAAGATGAAGGTTGGATTCTGGCCATGCAAGAAGAGTTGAATCAGTTCCAAAGAAATGATGTATGGAAGCTGGTTACTTTACCAGAAGATAAGCAAGCTATTGGTACTAAATGGGTATTTAGAAACAAGCTTAATGAAGATGGAAAGGTTGTGAGAAACTTGCTCAAGGGTACTCAGAGGAAGAAGGTTTTGATTTTACTGAAACATTTGCACCTGTTGCAAGGTTAGAAGCTATACGCATTTTGCTTTCTTTTGCTACACATCATGATATAATTCTTTATCAAATGGATGTGAAAAGTGCTTTCTTGAATGGTTTTATAACTGAGGAAGTCTTTGTAAAACAACCTCCTGGATTCGAAGACATTGAATTTCCAGAACATGTCTTCAAGCTTAAAAAGGCCCTGTATGGTCTTAAGCAAGCTCCCAGAGCTTGGTATGAAAGAATGAGTACATTTTTGATGAAAAATGGTTTACCAGAGGTCTAGTAGACACTAGTCTTTTTAGAAAAACATCAAACAAGCACTTTATAATTGTTCAAATATATGTTGATGACATTATTTTTGGAGCTACTAATGAAAGCCTTTGCAAAGAATTTTCTAAGCTAATGCAGGCTGAATTCGAGATGAGCATGATGGGTGAACTGAAGTTTTTCCTTGGAATTCAAATCAAACAATGCAATGATGGTGTATATATATACATCAAAGCAAATATATCAA
The DNA here is from genome assembly GCA_037113605.1 of Calophaca sinica. Lineage (NCBI taxonomy): Eukaryota > Viridiplantae > Streptophyta > Magnoliopsida > Fabales > Fabaceae > Calophaca > Calophaca sinica. The sequence continues at coordinate 85,824,147 of CM073735.1, forward strand.
GGAATTGCTAAAGAAATTCAAAATGATGGATTGCAAACCTATGTGCACTCCTATGCATCCCACATGTATTCTTGGTAAAGATGAAACTGGTAAAAAGGTAGATCAGAAGATGTACAGAGGTATGATTGGATCTCTACTTTATCTTACAGCTTCAAGACCTGATATTATGTTCAGCGTCTGTCTGTGTGCTAGATTTCAATCAGATCCTAGAGAATCACACTTGAGTGTTGTTAAAAGAATCTTTAGATATTTGCAAGGATCTACTAATCTTGGTTTGCTTTATAAGAAATCAAAAGATTACAAGTTAGTAGGTTTCTGTGATGCTGACTTTGCTGGAGACCGAATTGAAAGAAAAAGCACAAGTGGAGGCTGCCAATTCCTTGGAGCAAATCTTGTATCTTGGTCAAGCAAAAGGCAAAACACGATTGCACTCTCAACAGCAGAAGCTGAATATATTTCAGCAGCAAGTTGCAGCTCTCAACTTCTGTGGATGAAATATCAACTTGAAGATTATCTGATAAAAGAGAGTAACATTCCTATCTTTTGTGATAATACTTCTGCAATCTGTCTTACTAAAAATCCCATATTGCATTCACGAGCCAAACACATTGAGATTAAGCATCACTTCATAAGAGGCTATGTTCAGAAGGGTATTCTCGAAATAAAATTTGTAGACACTGATCATCAGTGGGCTGACATATTTACAAAACCCCTTGTTGAAGATAAATTCAATTTTATAAGAAGAAATTTAAATTTTCATCTTATAGAAGAATGATTAATCTCAGCGTCAGATCATATGCACAATCTCAGCATCTGGTATGACATAAGCATGTATATGAATAAGCATCTTATTTGTCATATGCATCATAACTCATCGTCTGGTGAATCGGTTGCGTGCGTCCGAGCACACCCACACGTGTCACATGTGTTAAGGACTTAAGCGTCTCATCACATCTTCTGAGTCATAATTATTTATTTCTTTCGATAAAATCTTTTTACTTGATCTTACTTTTCTTTTGGCGTCTGCATTTAATGAAAAGGCGAATCTTTATTTTCTTTTCTTTTTGATTTAATTTTTGTGTGAAAATACGAAGTGATTTTTTTTGAAAAAGAATGTACCAGTTTCTATCAACTTTCCCACTACTCCACATTTTTCGCTCCATCATTTCACTCTGCGTTTTCTTGCAAAACTGTTCTTTTTTTCTCTCTCTCTCTCTATGATTTCGAACCCTAAAACCTCCATCACCCTCTCTGCAACTGCTACCATGGCCGACAGAAATGTTGGACAATACACTGCAGCCTTCGATGTCTTCTCTGAGGCAAAACTCATGAATGAGAACCGGATCGATTTTGAGAACTTCAAGCTATACAGTTTTGATTTTGAAGAAGGTCTGGAGAAACTAGGCTGGAAAAATTACTTCATCTGGGAACTAGTCGACGTACTGAGCTATGCTATTAAGGAGTTCTAGGGGAACGCTTACTTACTTCCGGGGGAAATCAAAGAAGGACACATCAAAGGCTTCAAGCTACGCTTCACCATCAACTCTATTGCTCAGACGATCAAGTGCCCTTGTGAAGGAATCAGTTATCATGCTAACTGGGTTGACGCGTACAGAGGACTGGAAAACGTCAACGAAGCCCTGTTTGAAAACTACCGTGAATTGAAGAAGAAGAACATTACTCCCACTGCCAAAGACTTGAGAAGCCACTACAGAGTACTGCACAAAATCATCGCTAAGAGCCTGATTCTGAAGGCTGGCTCAAGCAACATAGTGAACTACGAGCAAAAGTTCATTATGAGAAACTACATGGATGGGAAGAAAATCAATCTGCCAAGGTTGATTATCAACAATCTGATAAATGCTCTTGTCTTATCAAGGAAGAGTGTCGATAAGAAGAATATCATCAAAGTTATCCCTTATGGAGTTCTTCTCTCCATAATGATGATTAAAGACGGTATTGTGAGAAAACTGACTGACTCTATCAACACAGAAGAAAAAGAAAAATACTTTGGTGTTGGCGCTATTGTTCGTCCAGAAGTTTTTGGAGTCAACAGTTTAGTCAGAATGCAGCTGATAACTGGCTCTATGATCAAGAAGGTGAAATTAGAGCAACAGGAAAGAGAAGCTGAAAAGAAAACCACCAGAAGCTCAATGGCTGGTGTGAAGAAACCTGCTGAATCTCCTTCAAGGGAGACAAGAAGAACGAAACAGAAGGTGACTCCTGCACCTACTGTTGAGGAACCAGAAGATGAGGATAGAATTCCCATCAGAAAGGTCTTGGAGAAAAAGTATAGGCTAGCAGCTGAAAAAGATACTTCAGCGTCCGGTCAAGGGAAGCAAGTCCCTCCTCCTCCTCCTCCTGCTGTTGCTGCCCCAAGAGGAACAAAAAGAAGGTTGGTTAAGTCTTCAGAGCTTAACCCAAAGGTACTCGACTTTACTGCTGATGAGTCAGTATCTGTCTTTGATGCTTATGATATTATTCCTGCACCCCCATTGTCTGTTTCACAACCACAAACACAACCTCAAACCAAGAAAACCAGAATGAGCCTCTGACAAACCTCTACCCTCTCTAAACCTACCCAATCATCATCCAATACACTCAACCTTGACCTACCACAAAATTCCTCAAATACTTCACTTACCACATACATTTCCAAACTTCATTCTCATCCCTTTAACCTATTATTCAAAGTACCTCCCATTAATCCCTTCAAACCCTACACACCTAAAACCTATACAATCACCAAAACCACTCCCACCTCACTCACCATTACCCATAAACCTACAAACTTTGGTGGAAAGAAGAATGTCTCATGTATTAACAAACCACGGTTTGTTAAGTATGAGTCATATCACAGCATCTACAATCGTCCCTCTACATGGCATTTGAAAACCTTCACCTCTGGAGCTGCCAGACTGGAGATTGCCTCTCCGATGAATACTACCTTCAAGGATGGAGAAGACCACTTTTATATGTCATTCAAAGGAAGATTGAGACTAGCACCTGGTAGCAGAGCAATTCCCTTCTCTGTTGACCTTCCTAGATCCCTACCACAAACTGAACCTCTCACATTGGAGGAATGCGGAAGGTGGATCACGGATGAAGAAGATGCCTTCATGGCACACTGTCTTGAGATGAAGAAGATTGAAGTAATCAGACAGTTCAGGGATCCTTCGTCTCAGACGGTGAAGATTGTACTGCATGCACAAAGGTGGCTACCTTGGTCTATCCCTGGGAAAAGGAAAGAACCTACTCCTGGCAAGCAGCCATTCAGCAATATCGGGCTCACAGAGTATGAGAAGGCTCCCAAGAAGTATAATCTTAAGGAATTCTCTAAGCTTTCGATTGCCAAGATCACTGAGGATCACGCCAGAAGGTTTTACCTGAGTTCTCTGAAGGAAGATGAATGGAGAACTAGCTCCTTAAACTGCTGCAATGCAGAGAAAGCCACAATTCCTACAGTTGGCTCTATCAGCAGAATTACTGACACCAATCTGGGAACAGTCTACTTTGATGATATGTTCAGGTGGTCAGTAATCAGACCACTTGACTGCATGAAGACATATGTCCAATGGGCTGTTGTGACCAAGCACTTTGACATTGGATTCACTTGGAGTCAATGGTCGAAGTTGTGGAAAGATAAAGCTATGTTACCATGCCTCGTCCCCCTAGTGCTTACAGGAGTTGACAGGGAAAATCTGAGAAGATTATACCTGGCAGAAAATGAAGGACTCTCTTTTGCTTCTGAAGCATTGAGTGACAGAAAAGGAGAAGAATTCAGTCAGATTCTGAGCAAAGGAAACTTGGAAGTCTCATCAAATGGTTTATACCAAATGATGCGTTCTTTCAAAAGGCTCAACAAAAGAAGGACTTGAGACTGAAGCTTTCCAACTGGGTGCTAGCAGAGCATCAGAAGATGAAACCTGCACCAGAAGCTGGACCTTCTACTTCTACTCCTGCAGTTGAAATGGTCACCATTCCTAAAGCAGAGTTTGAAGAAATGAAGGCCACTAACCTGAAAGCCACTCAGCTGGAGAATGCACTAAAACTTCTATATGAACGTCTCAACATCCCTCCACCACCACCAAACCCTTAATTTTTTTTTTTTGTGTGATATAAATTTTTTTGGTACTCTCATATTTAAATATATATTCAGTGTTTTTGCTCTGATTATTTGACTATACATACCTATATCTGATTATCTGTTTATATATATTCAATTTTTCTAAGCCATATTTTGACTATGATGTGCTTTACACTCTTTTTGTCTGATGACAAAAGGGGGAGTAAAAGAAAGGTCTGATGAACACGTGAAAGTCTAATTAACAAATTCACCGTCCGATGAATACACTAAAACTGAAAGTATCATACATATCATTTCATACATAGCATTTGTATGATTATTCATTGCTCTAATATCTATTAATGCGTTGATATTCATTGACCCAATAATCTAATAATGATCACTAAATTTTGGTATAATGAATTTTTTTTTAAATGAAAATCAGCATCCGATCTCACTTTGTTAAAAATATGCTCTGATACATCTACGTATTTTTTTGATCACTTAAATGAATTTGTTTATCAACAATCGCCTTAATACCTTAATTGTTCTTATATATCAAAATTGTTAAATTTAGGGGGAGACCCTTGATGTTATTTTGAAATTAAATTGTTCATCAACCTTGGATATTTGTCATCATCAAAAAGGGGAAGATTGTTGGAACCTAAACGATTGAGAAGTTTAGACCCTCATTAATTTTGATGATAACAAAGTAATTCTCAGGAGAACAATTTATCTTCTAACATATCTTTGAGTGTACAGGTATCAAAGCTTCATATATATGTACAAAACACTCAAGGAAGAAGAAGAAGAAATTCACAAAAAGAGTTGAATACAATCCACTCGTGTCAACATCCGAACTCACTTCAGCGTCTTGTTAACAGCAAGCATCCAGTAGTGTTACTCTTTGACATGTGGAATACTAAAATTGCTGCAAGCGTCCGTCCTCTGTTCTGAGCGAGCGTCTGATCTCTTTAATGAAGCACGTGATGATCACGTTTCTGCTCTTAGCCTCAGACTGTTCTGGAACGGAATTCGAATTTGATTTTATGCGCTCATTTTAATGTACGAGGAAGCAAAGGTGACATCTTTAGCATAAGACAAAAAAAATCGAACAAGGCAATTGTAAATAGCAGATAGTACGAAAACGGTAATGTGTATTATTCTGATATTCTCTGGAAAGGAAGAAAAGGACTACATTTCAAATTACATCACTCAATGGAAAGGAGACATTTTTACTGCAACGGTAATACCCTTGAAGACTCTTATAAATACCCCAAGGTATTCATTGAAGACAAGTTGGAAAAAACTGTGAAGAAACTTTATTTTGAAAGCAATATTACTCAAGTGAGCAATCAAGTTTCGTGCCAAGCTTCTGGTCTACATAGAACTGAACTCAGCGTCTTATACTTTCTTTTAGAAAGCCATTCTGTTTTTGAGCTTAATCTTTTCATCCTCTCTGTGAGAGTTATTTTGATTGTATTCATAGTATAATCTCTTTTGTAAACTGGTTTTGGCCTTGTGAAGGCTTTGTTCCTCAAAGGCTCGACTGTACTGAGTCGTTTTGAGAAGTTGAGAGTATTGTCAAGTTTGTGACAGAAGAATACTCTTGAGGAAAATTGTAATCAGTTGATTATAGTGAGAAATCCTTCAGGAACGAAGGGACTAGACGTAGCTACCAGTTGGTGGTGAACTAGTAAAAATCTCTGAGTCTCATCCTTTACTGCTTTACATTTATCTTTACCTTGCTCAGTAAAACAAGTTTTTATATACTGTTTTTATATACTGTTTAATTCTCTACATCTGATATACAAATAGTTTTGAAAAACCTGTGTTGAAGTTTTTACGTATAGTTTGCGAAAAGTTTTTAACATAATTCAACCCCTCTTCTTGTGTTCACGTTCAGACTGTCCTTTGTATTGAGAACAAAGCAGTCACACCCAAATTGATGAAAATATGAAATGTTGAGTTTTCTCCCTTTCCACAATTCATATGGAGTCTTATTCAAAATAGGTCTAATATAGATTCTATTTTGAATATAGCATGCAGCATTTACTTCTTCTGACCAAAAGTGCTTTGCAATGTTTGTTTCATGAATCATGGTTCTAGCCATCTCTTGAAGAGATCTATTTTTCCTTTCTACAAAACCATTTTGTTGTGCTGTTCTAAGAGAAGAAAAATTATGGTAAATGCCATGTTCTTCATAAAAGTTTTGAAATAGTTCATTTTCAAATTCACCACCATGATTACTTCTAATGGTTGTAATGCAAAAGCCTTTTTCATTGTGCATTTGTTTGCAGAAGACATAAAACATCTTAAAAGACTCATCCTTGTGGGCAAGGAATTTTACCCATATCCATCTGGTATAGTCATCAACCCAGACCATATTTCTTACCAGGCAAACATACAGTTCTAGTTGGGCCAAATAAATCTAAATGTAAAAGTTCAAATGGGCAAGGATTTTGTTTGTTTCCCTTTTGACATGCTTCACAAAGAGCATCAGACTGATAATTGAGATTTGGTAAGCCTTTGACAAGTTCTTTCTTGTTAAGCTTTGAGATTAACCTCAAGCTGGCATGACCTAATCTCTTATGCCAAGTCCATTGTTCTTCATCAAGTGACAAAAACCACTTGACATTTTGATTAGCCAACTCAGATAGCTTGATTTTATAAATATTATTCTTCCTCTTTGCTGTAAAGAAAATAGAGTCATTTTTCTTGCTTTTGACTATACAGGCATTATCACTAAAGCCAACATCATAACCACTATCATATAATTGACTTATGCTTAGTAAGTTATGTTTAAGGCCATCAACAAGTAAAACATTATCAATAGAAGGTAGAAATTTCTCACTAACCCTTCCAATGTCACTGATTTTACCTTTCTGGTTTCCACCGGTACCAACTGTTCCACTTTATTTATATTGCAGCTCTTGGAACATACGTCTTTCTCCCGTCATGTGTCGTGAGCACCCATTGTCCAAGTACCAGAACTGGTGTTTCAACTCTGTTGCTAACCAAATCTGCAACATAAATAATCTTATCCTTAGGTACCCAAATCTTTTTGGGTCCTCTCTTGTTAGTTCTAGAAGGAAATTTGTCTTTCTTGTTTTTCATGGCATAACAGTTATTTCTTATGTGACCTTTCTTATTACAGTAGGTACATAGCAGACAGTCACTATGATTGTTGGTCTCATCAGACTTTAGATTGGTGTTTTGAAAAGTGGGTTCCTCTGGTTTATAACCAAGATCCTTTTTGCCATTTTGGCTGACACCCTAGATCATAGATGCCTGTTTACTGTGTGTCATATAATCAGTAAGAAATCTTTGAAATCCCTCTTCATATTTTGAAGAGTTGCATTTAATCTTTTCTTCAGTCTTAGAGCTGGTATTCACCAGACGGTGGTTTTCAGCTTTGAGTTTCTCATTCTCTTCATTGAGCATTAAAAATTCTTTTGAAAGTTTTGAGATTTTTCTTTTCAATGCTTTACACTTAATGGAGAGCTTAGAAGACTCATCTAAGAGTTCATCAAAAGCTTTTTGAATATCAGATGGTGAGTTAGAATTTACCTCTTCTTCCTCTTCTTCACTGCCTGATCCAATAGTAGTCATCAGAGCCATGTTAGCATGTTCTTCATCATCATTAAACGATGATGACTCAGAGTCATCTTGTGTTATCATGAGACTCTTCTTTTTGCCTTTGAAACCAATTCTCTTTGTTTCTCTTTATCAAGCAGTGGACATTCATATTTGAAGTGTCCTGGCTTCTTGTACTCCTATCAGACCACTTGGCTCTTGTCTTTGTAATCCTTCTTTTCCCTTGTATCCTTCTTCTGGAATTGCTTCCTGAACCTTCCTTTCTTCTTCCACATACGTTGAATCTTTCTTGAGATAAAAGAAAGTTCATCGTCTGTTCCATTACTGCTCTCACCAGACGATCCTCGTCTGTCTCTTGTTCAGCTTGCAGAGCCTTGGAGGAGAAAGCTTTGTTAGTAGACTTCAAAGCTATATAGACTTTAATTTCTTTGGAGGTTCTTCTTCATTCAGCTCAAGTGCATGAGCTCTCAAGGAACTGAAAAGGTCTTCCAAACGCAATGCATTTAGGTCTTTGGCTCCTTGTATAGCCGTGACCTTAGGTCTCCATTGCCTAGGCAGGCTTCTTCATATCTTCTTCACATGATCAACAGTAGTGTAGCTTTTATCTAGAACTTTTAGACCGTGAACCAATGTTTGAAATCTCCCAAACAGTGTTTCAATATCTTCTCCCTCTTCCATCTTGAAGAGTTCGTACTGTCTAACAAGAATGTTAGCCTTTATTTCTCTCACTTGGGCAGTACCCTTATAGGACAAAGCAAATGAGTCTCAAATATCTTTAGCAGTGGCATTCTTACCACACTTCTCATATTCTTTTTCAGAAATAGCACAGATAAGGAAATATCTTGATTTCTGATTCAGTTGATATGCTTTCTTTTGATCAGGATCCCACTTATCCCTAGGAATGGGAATTCTCTTAGCATTAATTAGCTGGTTCAGCATTTGATTTTTCAACCATATCCCAAAGTTCAAGTTGTTGTAACTCAAAGAAGGTTTTCACTTTATCTTTCCAGTAGTCATAGTTTGTTTCAGCGAACAAAGGAGGACGATTGACATGACCACCAGCTTCATTTTTAGCCACAGATAAAGTATATGATCTTTTCCTCTCACCCAGTTAAGTGCTTAACCAAAAGGCCAAGCTCTGATACCAATGGAACGTGACAAAAATACAAGCTAGGGGGTTTGAATTAGGCTTTAGAAATCTTTTCGAAATACTTATGTTTTTGAAAACCTTTTCAAAACAACTCTTTAACAAAAATAACAATGAGAACGAGTAAAGAGAAGAGAAAGAATATGACACAGTGATTTATACTAGTTCACTATCACTTGATAGCTCACCACACTGAAGGATTTCTCTACTACAATCAACTGATTACGCATCAGAGTATACTATTACCAAACTGGCTATACTCTTAACTTCTTAGAATGACTTAGTACAGTCAAACCTCTAAGGAATACAGCCACTATTGGGCTAAATACAAGAGAAGATTTACAATAAATGCTTTAAGCACAAAGAAGACTTTCTAAAAGAAAGAATAAAACTTTTGAGTGTTGTTCACTTGGTCTTAGAGACTTGGAAAATTTCATGGTTGCTCACTTCTCAGTTTTGTTTCCAATAGTTTCGTTAAACTTCTTCAGTGATTTGAGTAAGGTATATATAGCTAGGGTTCCAAATAGTGTCGTTGTGACCTAGGCAGGTCTTTCACCAATGGACAAAACTTGATATCTGCTTTTTGTCGCTTTTAGTGAGTCATGTCATTTTCAACTTTGCTTCTGTAAATTGACACAGTTGTCTAGAGCAGTATATGTCCTTTTGTGATGGTTTTTGCATTTGTGATCCTTTCAGAGCAAGGCATATCTGATGATTATATCAATTGACATTCTATTTGGCATTTGATTCCTCGTACATGAGAAGATCATCAATGAGGTTTCTTTAGTGCTTGAAATAATCTTTAATGCTTCACTCATTCTGGCTTCCAACCAGAGGCATCTTCTACTGGATGATGTTTGTTGCTGAGATACTCTGCTTACCCGAGTAAGCTTGCACCAGAGTCAAGGTCTTCATAGCGTAGCTTTACTTAGGCTTCCATATACTTGAGGCATGTTGTACCAGACGTAGGATTCCTACCAAAGTGTAGTCCTACTAGAGCTACGTCTCACCAGAGCATGGTCTACCAGAGAGTTGACTACCAGAGTTTCTTACCAGAGCGTTGACTATCAGAGCAAAGCTATCAGATGCTACGTCATCAGCTCTTACCAAATGATTAATGTTAGACTCAGAGGAATGGACCAGAGGGTGAAATGCGCACAGAGCCAGAGCTTTCTGAGACAGTTCCATCTGATGAATAGTGACTTACTCACTAATTTCTACACACTAACAAACACATTAGAGGATAAATTATTCTTATCATTATTTGTTATCATCAAAACAATTAAGGGTCATTGTTTCCAAATCCACTTAATTCCAACAGATGTAGCCACCTTACACGCAGAAAGAGAGGTAGAGTTTTCTATAGACTTAGTTCCTGGCATGGGACCAATTTCTGTAGCCCTGTATAGGATGTCCACCTTAAAACTTAAGGAACTTAAAAGACAATTAGAGGACTTGATAGCTAAGCAGTTCATTAGGCATAGTGTGTCTCCTTCGGGTGCGCACGTATTGTTGGTTAAAAAGAAAGATGGGAGTATGAGACTTTGTGTGGATTACGGACAACTCAACAAAGTGACAATTAAGAATAAGTATCCATTCCCAAGAATAGATGATATGTTAAATCAGCTCAGAGGAGCTTCGATGTTCTCCATGATTAATCTGAGATCGGGATATCATCAAATTAGAATCAAGTTTGAAGATATTCGCAAAACTACGTTTAGGATGCGTTATGGGCACTAACCAATGCTCCCATTGTATTTATGGATTACATGAATCAGATCTTTAGACCCTTTTTAGATATGTTTATAGTAGTCTTTATTGTTGATATTCTCATATACTCTAAGAGCCCTCAGGAACATGAATAGCACCTTAGGATTATCCTTAAGTTCCTTAGAGAGAAGAGGTTGTTTGCAAGACCCGAGAAATGTGAGTTTTGGTTAACAGAATTGAAGTTTTTGGGACATGTGATTTCCCAAGAAGGGGTAGTAGTTGATCCTAGTAAGGCAGAGGTTATTCTTAATTGGGAGAGACCTAAAATTGTCACTGAAGTTAAGAGTTTCCTAGGATTAGCGGGTTATTACAGAAGATTTATAAGAGGATTTTCTCAGCTAGTCTTACCCTTAACCCGTCTAACCCAGAGGGACCAAGTATGACCTTTATTATCATCCTGTTACAGATTACGTTTGATAGCATTAAAACCTACAACTCCTCATCTAGGGATTGTAGTGACTTCAAGTCAAAAGGCTACTTCACTATGGTCGCTATGAGGAGTGCCAATGACATTTACATAACTAGTATGAAGCATCCTCGTAGTGGGTCTATCCAGTATAAATATTACACCTAATATTTATACATATGTGCCTATTTGATATTGTGACATCCCGATTTTCAAATAATCTGGAATAATATTAGAGGTATAATTAGACCGGTAATTAGGTGGTAAATAGGAGTTAAAAACATTAATTAGGAATAAAATGGGGTTAAGCGGGACCAATAAACCCTAGAAAAGATCTAGAAACCTTAGTAAAAGTCTAGAAAACCCTAAAAGGACAATAATGACCCTGGAAGGGTGTGGAAAACCCTTGAAGCTTCTAGAAGAAGAAAAATCGAGATATTTTCCTTAGAGTACCATCGCGACGCGATGGTGTCTATGAGAGGGAACTCTCGCGACGCGATGCACACTTCTAGTCAAATCTTGATAAGTATAAAGATTGATAATCAACACCAATCCAGCCATGACACGTGTCAATGATCGCGATGCGATGAGATTAGTGAAGGTTTAGTCACGACGCGTTGAACCTTGAATTCGCCTATAAATAGGTGCTCACCCTCCTTCATTCTTCGCACCAAAACCTCGTCTCTCTCTTATCACTTCCTTTAAGGAGTAAGAATGCTCTGCACTTGCCTCGTGTGAGGATCCGGTGCATCAAAAAGCTCTTAGTTGAAAATTCTAAAGTCTGAGAGAAAAGTAAGGATCAATGGAGTAATCAAAGGGAGGAGCACAGATAGTGGTCGAGGGTCAAAGCATAGGAGCTTAGCTAGGAGTGCCAGGTAAAGGGAAGAATACCTCAACTACTAGGGAAAATAGGTAGTAGAGTAGTACTGTTAGCATGCATAGGGGACCTCAAACTCTACTTGGGGTTGATATCAGCAACACCTCAGGAGAGGGGTTGTGGTATGCAGTGGCTAAGGATAGTCACCGTAGACCTATCAACCAACATAGGTTTATGCTTGGTATGGTTTATGTGCTTGGTTGACTTGAGTGTCTGCTTAATTGATAATATGATTAGTTGACAGGTTCCTTGGCGACACTAGGAATGATTTTATATACTGATATCTATGTGTTTATTGATTGATATCTGTGAATGCAATGATTAGTGTATGGTCTCAGTGTCAAGGGTGACACCCTCTAGTTAGAGGTTTACGAATCTCTAGATGGTAATAGCAAGTATTACTATTGATACACTATTATTGGTGGTGATAACCAGGTCGGTATACCCGAGGTTAGTGTACCTGAGGTAGATGGGAGTAGGTGATTGGAACCGAGCTCTAGGACCGACAGTACGGAGTGGTTTGTGGTAGGTGAATGGGACCGAGCTCCAGGACTACACGTCTGACGGGGGATAATCTTGGCCATTCCCGATATGGGGGATGTCGTCCTTGTGCACAGGACGGTACCTTTCTCCAGTGATCGGAGAGGGCAATTCCCTGAATAAGGGAGATGCTTTATCCAATGATCGGAGATGGAGCATATCAGGATGTGTTCCCGGGACAAACCAACTTATGTATCATTCCTTCTGTGCCCTGAGACTGGTGATCAGCCTAGGGAGTAGGGCCGGTGATCAGCCCGCAACATTTAGTGGTCTATGTCAGTGGTCTGTGTCAGTACGTGGTGTGGTATGTGACAGTGTGCTCAGGTGTCAGTACATGGTACGGTCTGTGACCATGTGCTCAGGTGTCAGTACGTGGTGTGGTCTATAACCGTGTGCTCAATATGCGGTATATGTGGTATCAGTATTGTTGATGGTGATTATCTTTGTTGTTAATTGTGCTGTGCATGGTAACAGCTACCCTGCTATTCTATTTTCTTGCTTATTTGTGATTGATGGGTTTCTTATCCGTTCGTTGTTGTGTGTTTTATATTATATCATATCATGATTAATAGCAGATGGACAGGAACAACTTGTGCTTAGAGCTTGGAGAGCGAGACCTAGTGGAGGTGACCGCTATAATAAAGCTGCCTAGAGGCAGTGTTCAGACAGTTGTATCACGGCCAGTGTGTCCTTTTGTCACCCCTTGTGGGTGTGGTGTATATGTCTATATGTGTGTATGTGCCATGCTTGTGTACTCTGATAATAAATATTATGTGATGTTGCTTTATATCTGTGTGTCATAAATGTGGCGCCCTGTCGAGGCGGGGTATTACATTTTAGTGGTATCAGAGTAGTTCGGTTATAACCGGACTGTGGGGATGATTCACTGACCGTGTCTAGAGTCTAATTGTCCCCACATCGATTGACAACTGTGTTGGGGTTTAGGTAAAGAGTCTGATACTAGTTTTAGGAAATCTTAGTTGAGTAGTCAATCTTAGGAAGATGAACCGATAGGTTACTTTTTTAGGTAACTCAAGATGTGATACCACAGCAGTGTGGAAAGACCCTAATGAAATTTCTATTAGAGAATGTAATAAGAATGAATCCGAACATTCTTAACCATGACTCTATTAGAAAGTTCATCAAGGGGATTTCTTAAATCGGGTTAGATATAATAAAACTATGTTTAGGACGCGTTATGGGCACCACATGTTCTTGGTTATGCCAAATGGCATAACCAATGCTCTCGTTGTATTCATGGATTACATGAATCGGAGGTTTAGACCCTTCTTAGATAGGTTTATAGTAGTCTTTATTAATGATTGTAACACCCCATCTAGACAGGGTGCCACATTTATGACAAACGGGTATAAAACAACAAAACATATTATTTATTATCAGAGTACGCAAAGCATGGCATATACACACATATAGATATATACCCCACACTAACAAGGGGTGACAATAGGACACACTGGCTGTGATACAACTGTCTGAACACTGTCTCTAGGCAGTTTTCCCATAGCGGTCATCTCCACTAGGACCCACTCCCAAGGATCTAAACAAAAGTCGTTGCTTTCCATCTGCTATTCATCATGATATAATATAAAACACCCTAGAACGAAGGGGTAAGAAACCCATCAATCACCTATAAGCAGGAAAAAAGGATAGAGAGAGACTGTCGCCATGCACAACACAATTAACAAAACAAAGATAACCACCATCAACAACACTGATACCACATATACCACATACTGAGCACACGGTCACAGACTACACCATGTACTGACACCTAAGTACACGGTCACAGACCATACCACGTACTGACATAGACCACTGACACAAACCACTGAATGTTGCGGGCTGATCACCGGCCCTACTCCCTAGACTAATTACCAGTCTCAGGGCACCAAAGGAAGCAAACATAAGTTGGTTTGTCCCAGAGACATATCCTGATACGCTACCATCTCCAATTACCGGAGTAAGGCATTCTCCCCTTTCAGGGAAATCTACCACTCCGATCACCGGAGTAATTTACCGTCCACATGCACCAAGGACGGCATCCCCTATACCGGGAATGGCCAGGATTACCCCCTTGTTAGACGTGGAGTCCTGGAGTCTCGTCAGATGACACTCCACCCTTAGGTCCCATGGGTCAACGACTATCTCCAAACTACTCCGTACCGTCGGTCCTGGAGCTCGGTTCTATTCACCTACTCCAAACTACCGCAGGTACACCACCCTCGGATACACTGACTCGGCTATCACCACTAATAACAGAGTGTCGACGGTAATACTTACCATCACCGTCTAGGGATTCGCAATCCTCTAACTAGAGGGCGTCACCCTTGACTCTACGACCACACATTAATCACACTCACAAATATTATATCAAATCAACCAGCATATAGATATCAGTACATTAATCATAATATCCATAGATCACAATTGAGTAGCATATAAATCATTCCTAGCATCGCAAAGGCGACTGTGAACTAATCACATCATCACATAAGTCAAACAAGCACATAAACCATACCAAGCATAAACCTATGTTAGTTGATAGGTCTATAATGACTATCCTTAGCCATTGCACACCACAACCCCTCTTCTGAGGTGTTGCTGATACCAACCCCTAGTAGGGTTTGAGGTCCCCTACGCATGCTAACAGTACTACTCTACTATCTATTTTTCCTAGTGATTAAGGTATCTTCCCCCTCACATAGCACTCCTGGCTAGGCTTTGACCCTCGACCGCTATCCGCGCTCCTACCTTGGTTACTTCTCTAAGCCTTACCCTTCTCTCAGACTTAAGGATTTCTAACTAAGAGTTTTCTAATGCACAGGATCCTCACACAAGGCAAGTGCAGAGCATACTTACTCCTTAGAGGAAGTTACTAGAGAGATAAGAGAGTTTGGGGCGAAGAATGAAGGGAGGGTGAACGCCTATTTATAGGCAACTCGGGGTCCATTGTGTCGCGATAATCACAGACACAATCTCCATCGTGTCGCGATTATGCCACGTGTCAATGATCAAACAGTTGGCATAACCGACATGCCTCGCATCGCATCAGCCATCTCTCTAAGGTCCCACGCGTCGCGATGGTCGCGTTCTAGAAAATATCTAGTTTTAGTCCTTCTAGAAGATTCTAGGGTTTTTCGGGGTCTTCCACACCATTCCAGGGTATTCTAGGCCTTCCCTAAGGTTTCTACATCTTTTCTAGGGTTTATGGGTCCCACTTAAGCCTATTTTATCCCTAATTAAGGGTTTCTAACACCGGTTTACCACCTAATTAGCGATTTATACTTCGAAAGTTAAATTAAAATATTATTCAAGATTATTTGAAAAATCGGGATGTCACAATGGTATTCTCATCTACTCTAAGAGCCCTCAAGAACATAAAGAGCACCTTAGGATTGTCCTGTTGGGGATCCAAGAGATAGACTTTTAAAAATTCTTTTAAAAACCAATCTCAAGAGTGGAAAATCCCATTGCTAAGATCGCTTAGAACTACAAGAATCACAAGGATGTTGTGTTTACCTCTTAAAGCGTGCTTTCTCAATCACCAAGCATTGCAGGTGAGCAACACCTCTACTCAGTCCACGCGAGCAATATCCGGAGCCAGGTGCGTCGGTGCTAGCAGACGGCTTAGAAGGAGAGCTCTGACCATCACATCTCATGTGCCTCAAGTGTATCATCATATAATGAGGGAAGCTAATGCCCTGTTTATAGGCACATCAGTACTTGCTATTCGCACCCCTCAAAATTAGTCTTGCACCTCCCTCATCAGGTCTTGTGCATTACAAGCCTATTTCATGTCTTATTTAATTAAATCATATTTAATTAAATTCATCATCAATTAATTAAATCATATTTAATTAATCAACAACTATTACTATTTATGAATTAAATCATATTTAATTAATAAATTATTACCATTAATTAATTAAATCATATTTAATTTTATCAATTATTGACATGGATTAAATCACATTTAATTTATTTGCTTCGAATATCCACTCTATGCACCTACACTATATGTTCCCACTGAGTTGGCAATAATATTAAACATTATATTAATATCCAATATTTAAGATAATATCAAATATCATAAATAGTGAGTGGCATCTAGCAATGCATCACTGCTACCCAACCCATGAGAATATCAGTGAACCGATCAGAACCTTACTACAACCAAAATCACTGTGAAGCCAACGTCTCTTCATCCATATGTCTTGAATGAATGCGAGACATAAATGTGTCATCCTCGTTAAGTCTAATCATATGTTCCTCGATCTCCAAGCAAACATGTAATCACGAAATGAGCCCAATATCCCATATTGACCTATCTTGGCGTGGCCACACATATTTTCAATTCATACTCTATCGAGAGGCCCGAGACATTACTCCTGTTAAGTAGGAGGGACTAATCCTGTCTACCTCACTCACACCCCTCAACATGATTTATTGTAGGCCCAAGTACTACCTTTATGATCATCCTGTTACAGATGGTGTTTGATAGCATTACAACTCCTCATCTAGGAATCGTAGTGACTTCAAGTCGAAGGACTACTTCACTATGGTCGTCATGAGGAGCGCCTATGACACTTACATAACTATTAAGAAGCGTCCTCATAGTGGGTCATTCCAGTATAAATATTACTCCTGATATTTATACATGTGTGCCGACTTGATATCACATATCCACGACCCATGAGATGTGATCATCAGTCTACTCACATAATAGTCTTTATGTATTATTGACGTCCTAGGTAACAATAATACTTCAACTATGGATACTTTAAGAATAGTATTCTATAGTTCAATGGGGTCTCACGATCAAATCATATTTGATGTTCCATTAAACAAACTATCTATTCTAAGGACTTTATTATGCTATACACTAATAACATAATAAATGACACCTTTACATATATTAAATATATGAGTAAAGTCATGATAAAAATAATATTCTATACAAAATGGATTGGCCAGTAGGGCTTACACTAACAATCTCCCACTAGCACTAGTGCCAATCGAGCATCAGTTCAACACTCATGGAACTAGTGTGAGTATCAAGCTACTATTAAATAAGAGACTCCTTTAGCGGATTGTTTTGTGTTATCATTCTGCACATCTTCACTCCTCTATCATCTATCGAATAAGATGAAAGCACCTGAGTATATGTTCGGATCACTGGTGAGATCAAGTTTCCTTATCTTAAACGATTACTCCGTCATCATCACAAAGAGATCAATGGAGTCCGCAAAATTGGGAACTACGCCAAGTTCAAAAGAACTTCTTGATCCAAACAGCCTTCTGATCACATTAGAGGCGACTATATACTCAGCCTCTGTAAGAGAAATAGACTATGTCCTTGACCTGGAACTCTTCCAGCTCACAGTGTCACCATATAGGCAAAACACAGATCCAGACTGCGACCTGAAATTACTTTTATTAGTTTGGAAGTAGCATCAGTGTAACTACTTACAACGATTTCTTCCTTACCATCATCTGTCAAGAATATATCCTTAATCTTTCTTAGGTACTCAAGGATATTATTGACTGTGGCCCAGTGACCTTCACTGGGATCGGATTGGTACATGTTTATCATGCTCAAAGCATACAAGACATCTAATTGAGTACATATCAATGCATACATGTACTTCAACCTTAGGCCAAGTAACTTCAACAATCTATCTCTATAGATCCCGATTCTTAACACTTATGACGTCTTGCCTAAGTCCTTCATCAAGAAATATTTCCCAATTATGCTTTTACGCTTTGTAAGGAAATCATTTCCGATGAGCAGTATGTTATCCACATATAGGACTTGAAATCAATAATACTCCCACTAACCATTGTGTATACACAAGCTCATTTTTGTCCTCGATGAATCCCACTGTCCAATAGTCTCATCAAAACGAAGATTCTAGTTTATGAAAGCTTGCTCAAATCCATAAATGGATCTTCAACAAGTAGAATCTTAATGGATTTAAGCATCGTAATTGGGAGAAAGTCTCACCACAGTCTACACTATGGATTTGCATGAAACCTTTCACGACAAATCACGCCTTAAAGGTATTCACAATACCATCCATGTCAATCTTCTATTAAAGACCCACTTGGACCCTATGGGTTTTACCCATTGAGGTGACTCCATCAAGATCCAACCTTGTCGATTCACATGGACCCATCTTAGATTCTATGGCTCCAAGCCACCTCTCAGAATCTGGGCTAACTATGACATCTAGGTAGGTCACAGGCTCATTTTGATCCCTGAGCAGGACATCACCTCCTTGAGTCAGTAGAAGTCCATGTCTCTCAGGTCGGTGATGTGACCTGTTAGATCTACATAGATCTTGTGTAACTTGAATCGGTGGCTCATCCACAACACTAGTGGAATTGATTCATGTTCCATTATAGGCAAGCAAAGTTCTACATTTCTCCCACTGGTTCCTTTGGAGATGAACTCATTTAAGGAATACTCCAGTTTTCGCTACAAACTCTTTGTCTTTGGAGATATTGTAGAAACAGTATCCCTTAGTTTCCTAAGGATACTCCAAAAAGTACATTTATTCATTTTGGGTTCAAGTTTATCAAATAATCTTGACAAGCTAAATCTTCATAAATGTCACACTTGGCTTTTAAGCCCTTCCATATCTCATATGGAGCCCTTTTACTGCCTCAGATGGAATATAGTTAAGTGCGAGAAACAGTTGTATATAAAGCATACTTCAGAAAGAGTCATAAAGTTTTGACTGACTCATTATTGATCGGACTATGTCTGACAAGGTGTGATTTAGATAGTCATCAAACTCTTGGCTTTAGTATTTACCGTCATGATCCAATCGTATGGTCTTAATACTCTTGCCAATGTGGTTCTGCACTTCATCCTTGGATTCTTTGAACTCCTCAAAGATTTTCGATTTGTGTTTCATTAGTTACTGTAGTCAACAGTAAACCCAATGAAGTTCAGAAACATACCTTTTGCAAACTTGTTTAGTGCCCATATACTACTCATGTATCAAGCCAAAAGATTACTAGTCCTTTCCCCACGATTGGTGATTGGAGCTTAGTCGTCTTTTCTAACAAGCAAGAATTATAGACCTCAAACGATTCACAATCGAATGAGTTCGAGAATCCATCGTAATAGAACTTAGAATTATGTTTCTTACTTATTTGGCCTAAACATTAATGCCTAGGTATGGAAAAACCAAATCACTTGATTTGACCTTATTCACATTTATGTCATAGATGGGCAAGTTAAGATCAACGACACGTGGTACGTGTCTTTCAAGATCTCCAACATTGAAAACATCAGTTGAATAAATGGAACAACAATTGTCCTTTTATTACAACATAAAATACTTTCTTGTTCACTCAAGAAATGGAAGTGATGTTTCTATCAATAGTTGGAACTTAATAACACTTATTTAGTTCCAATGCAAGCCTCTTGTACTCTATGACAAAATACCCGAAGAAGAAGTCCAACTTCCTTTCTTCAATTTATACTCTTTCTAGTTCATGTGGTAGCTCTTCTTCCAACATCCGTTCTAACCATATTGGAAGCAAGTGTCATCCTCAACAACCTTTGTACGTCAGCTTCAAGGCAGAAGTACTGGGCTTGAACTTATTGTTGCCCATGTGCTACTCCTTGATAGCAAACATCAGGCATTTCCTTTCCATGACCATCAACATGGCTTATTCTTTTTGACTCTATCCATCCAGCAACTCTTGCATAATTAAGTCAGTAGCCAACTCTTGTCTAAAAGGAAATCCCAGTTTTTCTTGGTTTTCATTGTACTCAATAGTATGAAGCACATGAAGACCCACTAAGTTACCTATTACCAGCTTGCAGCTAAAAAAGGAATAGGAAGCCTCAAACCTTTCATGACTTGCTTGCTCTTGGCAGAGCATCATGTGGTGAATGATCATATCATACGCCTCCATGATCGTAAGCATGAAGTATCCTCCATCCAAGGCATCGACTTAATGCTTCTAATAAGCATCCCTTTCGATCCTAGTAGGAGCAGGTTGCTTCGGAATTGTCTGCTTGAAAACATACATCTTTTTCTCGTGCTTGAGAACACTCCTCAAATTGATGTACCAATCCAGAAAATTAAATCTGGATTTCTTGTCCTTCTTAAGGACAAATCGCAGTAATAATAAAAAATAGTGTTTGAAGCCATGGTAATTCTATTTACAGAAATATGCAAATATATATATATATATCATTAAAAAAATATATTTAATAAGGACTTTTATTAAATACGCTTCCACTATTTTACTCAAATCAATGACCCTCTGTATTGACTCGAAAAATCCTATTGGAAGATTTTCTAGTGAGACCAAGATCCATATTTCACCTCGTCCTGAGTCAGCTTTGGCTGATCTCCCAGAACTCGGCTATTTAGGTAGGAAACTCATTTCCAAATGCATCCTCATGCAACTCTTGGATCAGTTGGGTGAATAACTCCTTATTCCAATTTATCATATAAATTGATGCCCAACTATTTACCTCTAAGTCATTTCAATCCTATTTAATTTACTTAGTTAAGTCAAACCCAATGGTTGGCAGTTGGATATTTCACCTATCGTGCCTCACCAAGAGAAAACAAGGTGTTCAGCTTTGGCATGACCCACACTCATTCGATCAAGGCCTTGACGAGTGCCACGCATCGGAAGGCATTTACGGCTTAATATTTAAATTGAGGGAATTTTGTTAAGTGATCTCACTGGCTTTTGTATCACATACAAATGCGTCTCTCAAACATGCACAACATAGAAGCATACATGCATACACTTCATATAAAACATGCATCTCAGACATCCGATCTCATAAAGCATACATGCATGTATCTCATACATTCAAAACATGTTAAACATACATCACATACGCATCATGCGTCACATACATAAATCATGCAAGACATGGCGATACAGTTATGGCCTCCTAATGCCTAAGAATTAAATAAACTATTCTATTACAATCCTTTGACCAGCGAGCAAGCTTCGCAAGCTTCTCCCACTGGCATCCTCATATGGCGTTATCTCATCTTCAACTCTTTGAAGAATTACATTTATTTAAATGAAAGTACAAACAAATAAATAAATAAAATAGCACGACACGCAAGTCGTATTTAAAAATAAATAAATCACAACACGTAGGCCGCATTTATCAAAACACTAAGGCCATAACCATATACCATTAGTTTCAATTAATTAATTAATAACGAATAATGATAATAAACAATTTTATTATTATTTATCTTTTATTAAATAATTAAAACGCATAAAATGTTCGCGCAATTAAACTTATGTACTCTTGCACAATATCCCGTAACTGATCCCTCAATTAGTTCCAAAACCAAATACACTAATCAATATCACAAAAAAAAGGGAGGTAGTAATTGATTCCCAATCCAAAAGCGTACGAGAATAATAATTTGCTTTATTATTTCATAAAGGCAATATCTCATTTCAAAAAATGATTACCCGTAAAAAATAAACTGAACACAATTTCAATTTATTGAGTTAAAAACTGATTTCTATTTCCATAATTGAATTCAAAAACCAAATGACCAGCAAATGGCAATTGTACGCATGTAATCAATTCACGGATAAACATTTCAATCCAATTAAAAAGTCAAAGAAATCATAACAACGCTGGACATTAATGGTTTCAAAAACCAAAACAGTAAATTTGCGCACAGTAAAAGGAAACAGATTGACCAATGAATTCCCAGACAATAATTCATTTGCCTTCAAAAATTGCAATGCCCAGTTTTCAATCTCTCGCACATGGCCAGTGAAAATCATTTGCTCCGATTTTTAATTTTATTTTAAAATAAACGCAAACATACAGTGAAAAACCATTCACGATTTTCACAAAATCTCCAGTTGCAGCGATATGAACGTCTCTTAGCAGAATCATAAACTGAATCAGGTGCCAGAGAATTCGTAATGATTGAATCAAAAAATTCAAACCAGGTATATTCAAAAGGCGAGATTCATTAAGCCAACGAATTCACAAAACTTTTACTCGAAAACTCTTACTCGCGTTTCAAGCATACACAGCAGTACAAATTCATGGCACGTATATATCGCATATATATAAAACAAGAACTATAAAAACAAGAACGATCATGTGCTCACAAAAGACAACATGTTATATCGTTTGAATCATATTCAAAGTCACTAAATCATGTTTATCAAACAAGGCAAACAAACATATAGGATTCAAGGTAACTAAGACAAAGGCTCTGATACCACTGTTGGGGAATTAAGAGATAGACTTTTAAAAATTCTTTTAAAACCAATCTCAAGAGCGAAAAATCTCATTGCCAAGATCTATTAGAACTACGAGAATCACAAGAATGTTGTGTTTATCTCTTGAAGCGTGTTTTCTCAATGCAGGTGAGCAACACCTCTACTCAGTCCACGCGAGCAAATCCGGAGCCAGGTGCGTCGGTGCTAGCAGACGGCGCAGAAGGAGAGCTCTGACCATCACATCTCACGTGCCTCAAGTGTATCATCATATAATGAGGGAAGCTAATGTCCTATACATCAGCACTTGCTATTCGCACCCCTCAAAATTAGTCTTGCACCTCCCTCATCAGGTCTTGTGCATTACAAGCCTTTTTCGTGTCTTATTTAATTAAATCATATTTAATTAAATTCATCATAAATTAATTAAATCATATTTAATTAATAAATCATTACCATTAATTAATTAAATCATATTTAATTAATTAATCATTGATTGAATTAAATCATATTTAATTTAAACAGTTACTGACATGGATTAAATCACATTTAATTTATTTGCTCCGAATATCCACTCTATGCGTGTGACCCTGTAGGTTCCCACTGAGTTGGCAATGATATTAAACATTATATTAATATCCAATATTTAAGATAATATCAAATATCATAAAACAATAAGCGGCATCTAGCAATGCATCACTGCTACCCAACTCATGAGAATATCGGTGATCCGATCAGAACCTTACTGCAACCAAAATCACTGTAAAGCCAACGTCCCTTCGTCCATATGTCTTAATTGAATGCGAGACATAAATGTGTCATCCTTGTTAAGTCCAATGATATGTTCATCGATCTCCAAGCAAACGTGTAATCACGAAATGAGCCCAATATCCCATATTGAACCATCCCTGCGTGGCCACGCATATTTTCACGTCATACTCTACCGAGAGGCCCGAGACATTACACATGTTAAGTAGGAGGGACGAATCATGTCTATATCACTCACACCCCTCAACATGATTCATTGCAGGCCCAAGTACTACCTATATGATCATCCTGTTACAGATGGCGTTTGATAGCATTACAACTCCTCATGTAGGAATCGTAGTGACTTCAAGTCGAAGGACTACTTCACTATGGTCACCATAAGGAGTGCCTATGACACTTACATAACTATTATGAAGCGTTCTCATAGTGGGGTCAATCCAGTATAAATATTTATACATGTGTGCCGACTTGATATCACATATCCATGACCCATGAGATGTGGTCATTAGTCTACTCACACAATAATGTCTATGTATTATTGACTGTTAACACAACAATTTGTCTATATTTATAGGGCATTTTTTGCATCTAATTACACCATTTTGCACTGATTAATGCACAAAGGTACTCATTTATGTCTTATTATGCAGAAATATCATGAAGACACCACTTGGAACAAAAGATGCAAAAAAGGACCAAAAACTGGCTAGTTTTGGAGAGTTTTAGCACTAATGGATAAGCGGTACGGCCTGACCTACCAATGGTACGACCGTACCTAGGGCAGAATCCCAGTAAGGGCATACCCCCTTAGTCTGTACCACCTGACGACGATAAAATAGTCCAGTACGGCTGTGCCTCGGGCAGTATGGCCGTACACAAGTGATGTCAGGGAAACAGCACGCACAGGTACGGGCCAACGTCATCTACGAAGCTCGGTACGGCCGTGTATATTTGTTGTACGGCCATACCCCATCCCTGATCAGTGCAGATTTGAAGCCAGAAAACCTAATTTGTAGCCCAGTCTATAAATAGCGGTTCTTAACATGTTACAAAGACCTTTTGGCGAATTTCTGAGTCAAGAGCCCCCTTTTGAGAATCATTCGAAAACACCATATGATTGGAGTGAGTTTGGATCATTGGAGCTTCCCATCAATTTTGAATTGCTGCTGGAGTCCGTGGAGACGTGAGGAACACACGAGAGAATTGTCGTCACACCAAAAGGGTGTCCCGGTTCTTAAACTCATGTCTTTTAGGAGTTTGGATTTGTGTTACTTTCTTTTGTTGGATGACTTTATGAGTAGCTAATTCCATCAATAAGGGTGATGGGGATCTTTTACAATATTCTTGATATCCGTTTAATTGCTATTTTGAATTCCTTATTATCTTTATGAATGTGTTGGTTCTAGTATGCTTAATCTAATAGGGAGTAGCTAACCCTTATAAAATTAATTAGTTGTGGTAACAGGATCATAATTAATTAGTGAAACTCTAGGATCACAGAGCTCGTGATATACACCGGATAGGTTATTGCTTGTTTCCAATCAGTTATTAAGTTAACAAACTTTCCTGCTCTTAATGCTTTTTCCCTTGGTTATCTTCCTGGACCAAACGGAGTAATTAGTTGGGAGGAAGGCTACTGTACGCAAGGATAGCCATTAGTAATTTAGAGTAAGTGGTTGGCATTCAATAAGGAAATACAATTCATAATAGCAAGAAAATAGATTCAAGATCTAGTATTAGTGAACCCAGGTCCCTTAGGCCTCTCCTATTTGATCTTGCTCTAATCATTTTAGTTTAAAGTCTTACTTTCGCTTCGCTTAGTTTTCTATTCAATTTCAATCCGATTACTCTGTTTGCTTAAGAAATTAAAAGATCTTTATTACACTGGTATTTGTGCATTCTCTGTGGGTTCGACATTCGGAGTCCTAACTATACTCCATTTTATTACGAGTTACGATCAGGCGCACTTGCCTGAGACGCAACAAGTTTTTGGCGCCGTTGCCGGGGACTGTTTTAGCAATATTAGTTCAATCAGATCTTAGTTACTTTAAGCATTTTTAGTCTATTTTCTATTTTAATATTCTATAACTATTTTACTATCATTTGTGTACTCAGGCACTGCAATGGAAGGAGAACCAGATCTCACTTTTGAAGAGTATTTCTCTGCTTCTGTGGATACTCACGAGAGCATAAATGGCCACCCATTAGGCGGCATAACTTCGAATATAATCCTGCCTTAATCAAGCTATGTCTGCAGTACAATTTTCGGGGCTACCTTCGGAAGACCCACATGCCCATCTAAAGAGCTTTCAAAGAATACTTAGCACTATTAAGTATAATGGAGTCCCAGCTAAAGCTATTAAACTAACACTATTTCCATTCTCATTACAGGGAAAAGCTCAAGTTTGGCTAGACTCTTTGGCACCAAACTCAACCACCACTTGGGAAGATCTGAAGGGCAAATTTCTCCAAAAATATCTATCTTTAGCCAAATTTGCAAAAATAAGAGTAAAAATAACTAATTTCAAACAGGTTGAATTAGACCCAATGCACAAAGCTTGGGAGCGTTTTCAAGAATTGCTGAGAGGTTTTCCACACAAGGAATTTAATACATGGCAACTTGTGCACATCTTCTACAATGGGTTAAATCCACATAGTAGAGCTGCCATAGACGCTGCCTGTGGGGGATCTCTAGGAACAAGAGCACCCTCTGAGACAATAGAAATTATTAAAGAGATGGCTTAGAATGATGCTCAATGGTTTTCGGAGAGGAAACAGGTTGATCCTAAAATGGGGAGCCATGGGAGGCAATCTCCTTTATCTTTAGAAGCCAAGGTGGATGCACTTACTGAAAAATTCGAAGCCCTGCTAGCATCTCATACCCATATCATAACTTCAGGGAAGTCTTCAACAATTGAGAATGAAGTTGCGATGGTTAACTTCATAGGCACCGAGAAACATGGTGATCACTGCTCAAAATAATAACAATCCGGTATGGAGAAACCAAGGCTCATTTTTACAGGCTCAAGCAGGAAGGAAGCCATATCCAGACCATTCTACATTAGTACAGGGATACATGAAGAAACTTGACGAAAGATTTAAGCAACTGGAAAAATTGGTAACAACAAATGTAGAGACACAGAAACAATTAGCAGATCAATTAGCTCTCTTGATAAACCATTTGGCCAAGAAAGAAGAGAAGGCATATACTCAAGAAGTGCAATCTAACTGAATAACTACAAGAGGAAGGACAGTACTCGTGGGGTCATCTGAGAATAGCAAAGAAAAAGCCACGCCCGCTCAGCCCCAAGAAGATTCACCTACTCCAACTGAAGAAAGAGAGACAATAAACAAAGAGCCTGAGAAAGAACGGTCAACAGTGCCTGTCAATCTACCTGACATAACCCATATTGTGCCATTCCCACAGAGACTGAAAAATGACTTGCAGGACCCTCAATTTGCAAAATTTTTAGAAGTCCTGAAGCAGCTAACTATCAACATACCATTTGTGGAAGCTATTTCTCATATGCCTAAATATGCCAAATTCTTGAAGGATATCATTGCCAACAAGAAAAAGCTAAAGGAGCTATCAACTGTTAGGTTGAGGGAGGAGTGCTCAGCCATAATCTTGAAAAAGCTACCTCCTAAAATGCAGGATCCAGGGAGTTTTACAATACCATGCACAATTGGAAATTCTTATTTTGAGAAAGCTCTTTGTGATTTAGGATCTAGTATAAATCTAATGCCTTTATCTATTTTTCAGCGACTTGGTTTGAAAGAAGTCAGACCCACAAGACTTCAATTGCAGCTGGCAGACATGTCCGTAGTGCACCCAAAAGGGATAATTGACGATGTCCTGGTGAAGGTAGAAAATTTTATTTTTCCAGCTGATTTCGTAGTCCTAGACATGGAAGAAGATAAGGAAGTACCCCTTCTTTTGGGAAGACCATTTCTTGCAATAGGAAAAACAATCATTGATGTTCACCAAGGAAAGCTAACATTTTGGCTTGACGATGAGGAAGTTGTTTTCAGCGTGTTTGACTCCTTAAAAAAGTCAAATTCTCACTCGTGCAATTTTATTGACACTTTAACAGAAACTTTTCTAATGTCTCCTGACTCGCAGGTACATTTACTTACAGACCCTCTAGAAAATGTTTTAACCTGCAGTAAGGAAATCATCGCAGATAAAGAAGAAATAAAAAAGGAAGTCTTAGCTCTAGAAGCATGCATGGAACCAAGGCCATGGAACAGGGTGCAGCGATTTGAAAGACTAGATAAAACTAAAAAGACTGCAATCAAGTTATCTCTAGAAGAGCCACTGGAGCTGGAATTAAAACAGCTACCAGCTAATCTTAAATATGTATTTTTACACCCACCATCATCATTACCAGTTGTTGTTTCATTTTCTTTAACAGGTCCGATGGAGGAAAAACTTTTAAGAATCTTGCGGGAGAACAAGGCAGCATTTGGATGAAGCATCAATGACATAAAAGGGATAAGTTCTACAATTTGTACCCACAAAATTTACATGGAAATTGATTAACTCAAAGTACAACCTCAACGAAAACTCAACCCAAATCTGAAAGAAGTTGTCAAGCAGAAGTTATTAAATTACTTGACGCCGACATTATTTATCCTTTTTCTGATAGCCCTTGGGTGAGTCCTGTGCAGGTAGTTCCTAAAAAGGGAGGAACCACAGTCATAGAGAATGAGCAAAAATAGTTAATTGTAGTTAGGAAAGTGACTGGATGGCGTATGTACATAGACTATAGGAAACTAAATGAAGCCACCAGGAAAGATCACTTCCCTCTTCCTTTTATTGACCAAATGCTTGAAAAATTACCTGGTCATGAATTTTATTGCTGCTTGGATGGTTATTCTGGTTATATGCAAATTCCTGTAGCTAAGGAAGACCAAGAAAAGACTACGTTTACATGCCTTTATGGGACGTTTACATATAGAAGAATGCCATTTGGTTTATGCAATGCTCCTGAACCTTCCAAAAATGCATGATGGCTATCTTTTATGATATTTTAGAAAATTGCATTGAGATATTTATGGATGATTTTTCAGTTTATGGATACACATTTGATGTTTGTTTACATAATTTAGAACTTGTGCTAAAACGATGCATAGAAACAAATCTAGTTCTGAATTGGGAAAAGTGCCAATTTATGATTTCAGAATGCATAATCTTAGGACACAAAATTTCTCAAAAAGGCATTGAGGTAGGTCCAGCAAAAATTGAAGTTATTTCGAAATTACCACCCCCAAATTTAGTTAGAGCCTTTAGAAGTTTCTTAGGACATGCTGGCTTTTATAGGAGATTTATAAAAGACTTCTCAAAAATTGCAAAACCCCTTTCTAACCTTTTAGTGAAAGATGTACCATTTGAATTCTCTGAAGCATGCCTAAAAGCTTTTGAAACTTTAAAGTCTATACTAATTAATGCTCCTATTGTGATAGCACCTGATTGGTCTATTCCTTTTGAACTAATGTGTTACGCTAGTGCTGTCGCAGTTGGTGTAGTATTAGGATGGAGGAAAGAAAAAATCTTTCATACTATTTACAATGCTAGTAGGACTCTGGACGAAGCACAGCGAAATTACACTACTACAAAAAAAGAGTTATTAGCTGTCATATTTGCAGTTGATTAATTTTGTTCCTATCTAGTGATGTCTAAAATCATAATTTATACTGATCACGCTGCTATTAGACATTTACTTGCCCAACAGGATGCAAAACCAAGACTAATCAGATGGATTCTATTACTTCAAGAATTCGACATCGAAATTAAAGATAAAAGGGGCGTAGACAATGTCATCGCTGACCATCTTTCAAGGATAGATGCAGCAGTAAGACCACTTGAGAAGGAGCAAATTCAAGAAATATTTCCAGAGGAGCATCTGTATGCTATTGCTACGGCACCATTGTATGCTGATTATGTTAACTTTTTAACCGGTAAGGTACTCCCACCCAATTTATCATATGCACAGCGTAAGAAACTCTTTTCTGATGTTAAGCATTACTTCTGGGATGAACCTTATTTATTTAAAACTTGTGCCGATAGAATAATTAGAAGATGCGTTCCACAAACAGAATACCAATCTATTTTAGAACACTGTCACTCTAGAGAAGTAGGAGGCCATTATGGACCCACACGTACAGCTCAGAAAATTTTACAATGTGGTTTTTTCTGGCCTACCTTGTTTAAAGATGCTTATAAATTTGTCAAGGCTTGTGACCCCTGCCAAAGAAGTGGAAATATCTCTAGAAGACAAGAAATGCCTCTAAATACTATTCTCTATTGTGAACTTTTTGATGTTTGGGGCATTGATTTCATGGGACCTTTTCCTAAGTCTAATAACAACATGTATATCTTAGTGGCAGTAGATTATGTCTTCAAGTGGGTGGAAGCTGTAGCGTTACTAACTAATGACGCCCGAAGGATAGTAAGGTTTTTGAAAAAGAATATTTTCACTAGATTTGGAACTCCTAGAGCAATAATAAGTGATGGCAAAAGCCATTTTTGCAACAAACAATTTGACAACCGCTTAGCTAAATATGGAGTCAACCATAGAGTGGCCACACCTTATCATCCCCAGACCAGTGGCCAAGTTGAAATCTCTAACAGGGAACTCAAGAAAATCCTAGAAAAAACTGTTAGTGCATCAAGAAAAGACTGGTCTCTCAAACTAGATGATCCTCTGTGAGCATACAGAACTGCTTTCAAAACTCCTATAGGAATGTCACCTTATAGACTAGTGTTTGGAAAAGCTTGTTACCTCCCTGTCGAGTTAGAGCATAAGGCTTATTGGGCTACTAAATTTTTAAATTTTGATATGCAGATGGCAAGTGAGCATCGTCTATTACAGATAAATGAGATGGATGAATTTCGATTGGAAGCCTATGAAATTGTAAAATTGTACAAGGAGCGCACTAAGAAGTTGCACTATCAACGCATCCAGAAGAGAGAATTTCAGATTGGAGACAGAGTATTAATTTACAACTCTCGACTTTAACTATTCCCAGGGAAACTCAAATTCTGTTGGTCAGGTCCCTATGAAGTAAAACAAGTCTTTCCATATGGAACAATAGAAGTGGTTGCTAAAGATGGGTCAACTTTCAAGGTGAATGGACAACGAGCAAAAATCTATGTTGCAGGAACACCTAGGGCCACATCCAAAATCTCACTACAATCACCAACCACTTGAAGCAACACGGCAGGCTCGTGACGTTAAATAAGCGCTTCACAGGAGGTAACTTGTAGACCTTTACTTAATTTTTACTATTTATTTTTAGTAATTGTTAAGTTTTTTACTTTTGCAGTTTGTTTATCATCTCCGAGGTAATCCAGGCAGCTGAAGTTGATGGCATAAAAATATCGATAACCCCATCAATTTGCTCGTGATATTTTTCAGAGGGGAGCCCCTTTCCACATTCTCTTATAGCACTTATTTTTAATTTTTATCTTATATTGTTGTGCTTGCTTTAAAATAGTCGCAGTGGGGACACTGTTAGAAATAAGTGAGGGGGGAGAGTTTTACATTATACTTATTACTTGGCTGTGCTTATAACTGCTTACAATTATAGAAGAACTTTAAATTTTTGCTAATTTAGGGGCTATGCAAATTTTTTTTTATGACAACTTTTGATTGAATTAATTCGTTGCTAGTTTTGAAATTTGCTGAAAATTAGCATTGAAGTTCTGTGAGTTTGACTTTCTGTGTAAGCTATTAAATGTGAGTTTTGAGCCTGAAATAAGAGGCAACATCATGCTTTTGTCTCTCTTCTTTGTTGAGTGATATTTTTCATGGAATGTGCATTCTAAAACTTGTGTCGAGACCATTACGAAGCGAATATGAATTTATTTGCATGTGAATTTGGAAAGGGCAATTTTTAGGAATTCTTTAGGCCACTACCATTTGAATATATTATCCCACTAGTTACCCACTTTTGAGCCTAAAAATATTATATTTAATTTCTTTGGTACTCTTCTTGTTTTTATTGATTATCTTATGTGAAGTCAACCTTGGAAAAATTTTATTTGAGAGCAATTAGTGGCAAAAATTTATTGAATAACGTTGCAAAGTCCCTTTTATTTGTTTACAAAAAGAGAAGACTTATCAATTTGTTCCCCTCCTAATTCTTAAAAATGATTGATTGCTGCATAATTGCATGAAAGGAGGAAAGGAAAAAGAAAAAGAAAAAACGAAAAAAGAAAGAGCATTGAAAAAGAAAAAGAAAAAAAATTTGTGATAATGTTCATGCCTTCATAAGTTGCAAAAAAGAAAATATTTTGATTGAAAAATTGGGATTATTGCCTGCTCTTGAAAGTGAAAAAGAATTAGGTTGCATGCTTTGGTTGATTTGTTTCTGACCCTTTACATGACTTTTTCTTTCTTTTATCATACCAATCATTATTACCTTGGCCCCATTACAACCAATGAAAGACCTTTATTCCTCTTGTGCATGTCTTATAGATTCTAATAGTAGAGTTTTTGGTCAATGTACAAGCTTATGGTAATGCCTTTTCATCTAAAAAAGTTGTGTGTTAATGACTATGCCTACAAACACTTTGAGATTGGTGAGAGTGTGACTTAAAAATCACAGATTGTTAGCTTACTTGAACTTACATCTCTAATTGGGCATTTTATTGACTGACATGTTTTGTGATATCAGATTGTTGTCTCACTTCTTTTTCTGCCTCTATTCAGTAGAAATAGTTTTTCTTACTATAATTAATCAAGTAGTTTGCTCGAGGGCAAGCAAAGTTAAAGTGTGGGGGTGTGTTAACACACCAATTTGTTTATATTTATAGGGCATTTTTAGTATCTAATTACACCATTTTGCACTGATTAATGCACAAAGGTACTCATTTATGTCTTATTATACAGAAATATCATGAAGACACCACTTAGAGCAAAAGATGCGAAAAAGGACCAAAAACTGGCTAGTTTTGGAGAGTTTAGCACTACTGGACAAGTGGTACGGCCTGATCTACCAACTGCGGCCGCATTTCCAGAGCGTAATCTCGATGAGGATTACCCTCACCACTGTACCACCTGACGATGATAAAATAGTCCAGTACGGCCGTGCCTCAGGTAGTACGGTCGTACACAAGTGATGTCAGGGCAACAACACGCACGGGTACGGGCAACGTCATCTACGAAGCTCGGTACGGTCGTATATATTTGTTGTACGGCAGTACTCCGTCCCTGATCAGTGCATATTTGAAGCCAGAAAACCTAATTCGTAGCCCAGTCTATAAATAGGGGTTCTTAATATGTTACAAAGACCTTTTGATGAATTTCTGAGTCAAGAGCCCCCTTATTGAGAATCATTCGAAAACACCATACGATTGGAGTGAGTTTGGATCATTGGAACTTCCCATTAATTCTAAATTGCTGCTGGAGTCCATGGAGACGTGAGGAACACACGAGTGGATTGCCGTCATACCAAAAGGATGTCCTGGTTCTTAAACTCATGTCTTTTAGGAGTTTGGATTTGTTTTACTTTCTTTTGTTGCATGACATTATGAGTAGCTAATTCCATCATTAGGGGTGATGGGAGATCTTTTACAATGTTCTTGATATCCGTTTAATTGCTATTTTGAATTCCTTATTGTCTTTATGAATGTGTTGGTTCTAGTATGCTTAATCTAATATGTGCTTAATCTAATAGGGAGTAGTTAACCCTTATAAAATTAATTAGTTGTGGTAACAAGATCATAGTTAATTAGTGGAACTCTAGGATCACAGAGCTCGCGATATACGTCGGATAGGTTATTACTTGTTTCTAATCAGTTATTAAGTTAACAAACTTGTCTGCTCTTAATGCTCTTTCCCTTAGTTATCTTCCCAGACCAAACGGAGTAATTAGTTAGAAGGAAGGCTACTGTACGCGAGGATAGCCATTAGTAATTTAGAGTAAGTGGTTGGCATTCAATAAGGAAATACAATTCATAATAGCAAGGAAATAGATTCAAGATCTAGTATTAGTGAACCCGGGTCCCCTAGACCTCTCCTATTTGATCTTGCTCTAATCATTTTAGTTTAAAGTCTTACTTTCGCTTCGCTTAGTTTTTTATGCAATTTCAATCTGATTACTATGTTCACTTAAGGAATTACAAGATCTTTATTAAGCTGGTCTTGCGCATTACCTGTGGGTTCGACATTCGGAGTCCTAACTATACTCCACTTTGTTACGAGTTATGATCAGGTGCACTTACCTGAGATGCAACATTGACGTCCTAGTTAACAATAATACTTCGACTACGGTTACTTTAAGAATAGTGTTCTATAGTTCAATCGGGTTTCACGATCAAATGATATTTGATATTCCATCGAACAAACTGTCTATTCTAAGGACTTTATTATGCTATACACTAATAACATAATAAATGACGTCTTTACATATAACAAATACATGACTAAATCATGATACAAATAATATTCTATACAAAATAGATTGGCCACTAGGGCTTACACCAACATGTCCTAGAGATACTTAGAAAGAAGAGGTTGCATGCAAGACACGAGAAATGTGAGTTTTGATTAACAGAAGTGAAGTTTTTGGGATATGTGATTTCCTAAGAAGAGATAGCAGTTAATCCTAGCAAGGTAGAGGTTGTTCTTTAATTAGGAGAGACCCAAAACTGTCACTGAAGTTAGGAGTTTCCTAGGATTTAGAGGGTTATTACCGAAGATTTATAAGAGGATTTTCTCAGCTAGCCTTACCCTTAACCCGTCTAACCCGTAAGGACCAAGTACTACCTTTAAGATCATCTTGTTATGGATTATGTTTAATAGCATTAAAACCTACAACTCTTCATCTAGGAATTGTAGTGACTTCAAGTCAAAGGACTACTTCATTATGGTCGCCATGAGGAGCACCCATGACACTTACATAACTATTATGAAGCATCCTCATAGTGAGTCAATCCAGTATAAATATTACACCGAATATTTATACATGTGTGCCGACTTGATATCGTATATTCATGACCCGTGAGAAGTGGTCATCAGTCTACTCACACAATAGTCTCTATGTATTATTGTCGTCCTAGTAAACAATAACACTTCAACTATGGATACTTTAAGAATAGTGTTCTATAGTTCAATGGGGTCTCACGATCAAATCATAATCATATTTGATGTTCCATTGAACAAACTACTTATTCTAAGGACTTCTGTCAGGAAAAGACTGTGACCCTTCCTTTTGTAACTTTAAATTTCTTAGGGTCGAGTCCCGCACTGTTTGCTCGTGCGTCCCAAGTATCCCAATGCCTAGAAAGTGGGGACCAAGGTTTCCTTTTGTTATTTAATTCAAGTCTATTCGGGATGAATTAAACATAGCAACTACTCCAGTCATCCTAGAGTTTGAGGATGTGTTTTCGGAGGATGTAACCACCTTACCCCTAGAAAAAGAGGTAGAGTTTTCTATTGACTTGGTTCCTAGCATGGGACCAATTTTATAGCCCTATATAGGGTGTCCCCCTTAGAACTTAAGGAACTTAAAAGACAATTAGAGGACTTGATAGCTAAGCAGTTCATTAGGCATAGTGTGTCTCCTTCGGGTGCGCACGTATTATTGGTTAAAAAGAAAGATGGGAGTATGAGACTTTGTGTGGATTACAGACAACTCAACAAAGTGAAATTTAAGAATAAGTATCCACTCCCAAGAATAGATGATTTGTTAGATCAGCACAGAGATCGAGATATCATCAAATCAGAATCAAGTTTGAAGATATACCAAGACTACGTTTAGGACGCGCTATGGGCACTACTTGTTCTTGGTTATGCCATTTGGCATAACCAATGCTCCCATTGTATTCATGGATTAGATGAATCGGATCTTTAGACCTTTCTTAGATAGGTTTATGGTAGTCTTTATTGATGATATTCTCATCTACTCTAAGAGCCCTCAGGAACATGAAGAGCACCATAGGATTGTCCTAAAGATACTTAGAGAGAAAAGGTTGCATGCAATTTTACAATCAAGTGGATTCAGAAACAATGACCCTTAATTGTTTTGATGATATCAAATAATGAAAAGAATAATTTATTCTCTGATGTGTTTGTTAGTGTGCAGAAATTAGTGAGTAAGTCACTATTCATCAGATAGAACTATCTTAGAAAGCTTTGGCTCTGTCCGCATTTCACCCTCTGGTCCTTTCCTCTGCATCTAGCATTGATCATCTAGTAAGAGTTGTTGACGTCAGCGTCTTATAGTCATCCTTTGAAGAACAAGCTCTGGTAGTCAATGCCCTAGTAAGAAGCTTTGGTAGTTAATGCTCTAGTAAGACTATACTGTTGGAATCCAGTGTCTGGTACCTCAAGGCTCTGGCATGTGAAAGCCCAAGAAAAACTACGCTGATGAACTTGCCTCTGGTCCAAGCGTACTCTGGTTAGCAGAGTATCTCAGTAAAAAGCATCATCTGGAAGAAGATGCCTCTTGTTGGAAACCAGACTGAGTAAAGCATTAAAGGCAATTTCAAGCAGTAAAGAAACCTCATTGATGATCTTCTCATGTACGAGGAATCAAAGGCCAAAGACAATGTCAACGGATATAATCATCAAATATGTCTTGCTCTGAAAGTGTCTTAAATTCAAAAAGGATCTCAAGAGGACAGAAACTGTATTTGTCTGCTCTATCAGTGTACGGCTTGTTAGTTGAAAGTGACATGGCTCACTAAAAGCCACAAAAAGCGGATCTCAAGTTTTTTCCATTGGAGAAAGATCTGCTAGGTCACAATGGCACTATTTGGAACCCTAGTTATATATACCTTACTCAGTTCACTGAAGAAGGTTAACGAAATTATTCCTACGTTTCAGAAGTGAGCAACCAAGAAAATATTCCAAGTCTCTGAGACCAAGTGAACAACACTCAAATCGTTTTATTCTTTCTTTAAGAAAGTTGTTTTCTGTGCTTAAAGCTTTCATTGTAAATCTTCTCAAGTGAGAGTTTGATGATTCTGTTTCAAAGTATTTTTGAACACCTGTATTTAGCCCAGTAGTGGCTGTATTTCCTTAGAGATTTGACTGTACTAAGTCGTTCTAAGAAGTTAAGAGTATAGCCAGTTTGGCAATAGTATACTCTTAAGTGTAATCAGTTAATTATAGTGGAGAAATCCTTCAGTGTGGTAAAGGGACTAGACATAGCTATCGGGTGATAGTGAACTATATAAATCACTGTGTCCTATTCTTTCTCTGCTCTTTACTCGTTCTCATTATTATTTTTGTTAAAGAGTTGTTTTGAAAAGGTTTTCAAAAACATAAGTATTTCTAAAAAGATTTCCAAAACCCAATTCAAACCCCCCATTTCTTGTGTTTTTGTCACGTTTAATTGGTATCAGAGCTGGGCCTCTTGGTTGAGCACTTAACTCGTGTGTGAGGAAAGATCCTATACTTTATCAATGGTAAACAACAAAACTGGTGGTCACGTTAACCATCCTCTTTTGTTCACTGGAACAAACTATGACTACTAGAAAGATAAGTTAAAACCTTTTTTGATGTCACAACAACTCGAACTTTGGGATATGGTTGAAAAGTCATATACTGAACCTGTTGATGCTAAGAGAATCCCTAATCCTAGGGATACGTGGATCCTGAGCAAAAGAAAGCATATCAACTGAATCAGAAAGCAAGATATTTTCTTATCTGTGCTATTTCTGAAAAAGAATATGAGAAGTGTGGCAAGAATGCCACTACCAAAGACATTTGGGACTCATTGGCCTTGTCCTATGAGGGTACTGCCCAAGTGAGAGAAACAAAAGCAAACATTCTTGTCAGACAGTACGAACTCTTCAAGATGGAAAAGGGAGAAGACATTGAAACAATGTTTGGGAGATTTCAAACATTGGTTCACGGTCCAAAAGTTCTAGATAAAAGCTACACTACTGTTGATCACGTGAAGAAGATATTAAGAAGCTTGCTTAGGCAATGGAGACCTAAGATCACGACTATACAAGAAGCCAAGGACCTAAAGGCATTGTGTTTGGAAGACCTTCTTAGTTCCCTAAGAGCTCATGAACTTGAGCAGAATGAAGAAGAACCTCCAAAGAAATCAAAGCCAATGGCTTTGAAATCTACCAACAAAGCTTCCTCCTCTAAGGCTTTGCAAGCTGAACAAGAGATAGGCGAAGGATCGTCTGGTGAGAGCAGTGATGGAATATAAGATGAACTTTCTTTTATCACAAGAAAGATTCAACGTATATGGAAGAAGAAAGGAAGGTTCATGAAGCAATTCCAAAAAAAGGATACAAGGGAAAAGAAGGACTACAATGACAAGAGCCAAGTAGTCTGCTATGAGTGCAAGAAGCCAGGACATTGCAAGTCAGAACGTCCGTTACTTGAAAAAGAGAAACCAAAGAGAAGTGGTTTCAAAGGCAAGAAAAAGAGTCTCATGGCAACATGGGATGACTCTGACTCATCATCGTCTGATGATGATGAAGAACATGCTAACATGGCTCTAACGGCTGCTATTGGATCAGACAGTGAAGAAGAGGAAGAAGAGGTAAATTCTAACTCATCCTCTGATATTCAAAAGGCTTTTGATGAACTCTTAGATGAGTCTTCTAAGCTCTCCATTGAGTATAAAGCATTGAAAAGAAAATTTTCAAAACTATCAAAAGAATTTTTAATGCTTAATGAAGAGAATGAGAAAGTCAAAGCTGAAAATCACCGTTTGGTGAATACCAGCTCAAAGACTGAAGAAAAGATTGAATGTAACTCTTCAAAATATGAAGAGGAATTTCAAAGATTTCTTGTTGAGTGTGTGACACACAGCAAACAGGCATCTATAATCTGAGGTGTCAACCAAAATGGCAAAAAGGGTCTTAGTTATAAACTAGAGGAACCCACTTTTCAAAACACCAATCTAAAGTCTGATGAGACCAACAATTGTAGTGAATGTCTGCTATGTACTTATTGTAATAAGAAAGGTCACATAAGAAATAACTGTTATGATTTGAAAAAACAAGAAGGACAAGTTTCCTTTTATAACTAATAAGAGAAGACCCAAAAAGATTTGGGTACCTAAGGATAAGATTATCTATGTTGCAGATTTGCTTAGCAACAGAGTTGAAACACCAGTCGTGGTACTTGGATAGTGGGTGCTCACGATGCATGAGGGTAGAAAGGCGTATGGTCCAAGAGCTACAATATAAAGAAAGTGGAACAGTTGGTTTCTGTAACACCTGAGGACGAGATCGACATCGTATTAGGACGACGTATCGAGACCTCGACCAAGACCTTGTGTCGAGATCCCGTGCCTAGATCGTTTGCCGAGATCATTTGTCGAGTCGGCGATGAGCATCCGCGGAACTAGGTCACGGGTGAGGAGGCCGGGTGTCGAGTTGATGAAGTCGCTGCATCGAAATGATGAGGACGCATGTGTCGAGTCAGATGAGGCCGCGTTCACGAACTCGTGTTAGAACCTTGTGCGCTTGACGAGCACCTTGTCGACATCGTGTCGAGATGACATCTCGTGATTCTTTCTAACGTTATTCGCTTATTATTATATTGTTGTAATAATTATATTGTCGGCTTGACCAAAGCTCGCCGTGTGTCTAGACCGCTGGCCGACAGAGTAGAGGTAATTATGAGAGGAACGATTTAATCGCAGATGATTGATGGGATTGCATCTTATAGCCGGAGTTACGCTTATACTCCACTTTCTCACCAAATGTGATACACGCACCGATTCCCTCACATTCATTCTTTCTCTTTTCTTCTTTCTTCTTCCTTCCTTCTGCTCTGTGTTTCGTTGTTTTCTTCAAAAAACTTCCATCGACGAACCGTGAGTTCCATCGAGATTCTCGCATGCTTTCTTCATCAATTTTGTTCATCATCATCTTCTTCGACATATCTCGCTCCGCTTCGATCACCGCTGAGGTATGAAAAACAGATTTTTATCTTCTTCGTACATCGCTTAGCGCTAATTCTTCTTCCATTTTTAACCGCTTTATGCTTCCAAATCATGTCAAATTGATGGGTTTCTTCTTCTTCTACAATATTACCTATCTTTCTAACCGATTATTTGGGCTTGTAAAACAAATTTCTTCCTCTGCTTTTTCTCGCAATCGGCAAAGCGTCTAAAACCTCCCATTTTTGTCGCTTTGATTTCTTGTTTTTCATTCGTTGTCGGTTATTGTTGTTGTTCGATCTATCTGCTGAAGCATCGAGATAACTTTTTCATGAACTTTGATCGAAATCCCTAACTTTGAGTTAGAGGGAAAATATATTCAGTTCTTGAGTTTTATATTTTTCAGTTGTGGTTAAGTTCGGAAGAGAGAGCTAGATGTATTGGAAACCATAGATCGATCTAAGTTGTGTTTGTTTTAAAATCATCAGAGATCGTGTGATTCGAATCAAGGTGTACGGAAAGCGAATCCAAGGACGTAGGAAGCGGAATCCAGATCGAGAACTCGTGACGCGGTCGAGATCGATTGAGGACTCGGTGCGGTCGAGTCGCTTGTCGAGCTCATGAAGACAAATGTGTCGAGATCGAGTAAGAGAAGTCGTTGTCGAGCTCTTTGAAGACAAATGGTCGAGGTCGCGTTGTCGAGCAAAGATTAACTTGGAGTTCGTGAGCGGCGCCACATTAATACTTTTTGTAGTATGTTAGCATAAGGCGGCAACTCTAGATATCTCTAAGACTTTATTTTTATTGTTATATTTATGTATGGACTCCTTGATTGGTGTATCGAGATTGGAATGTTGTGATATGATTGAGTTTTTGCATGTATTTGATATGTGATTGAATATATGTGAATGGTGTATTGCCGTCAATTCACGCTTCTTCATGCGAATGTTTTATTTCTTAAATGTCAATTGTGTTTTCTTCATGTTAAGCATGCTCTCTTTATTTGATATGTGTGATCAAGTAAGTTGTGTTACTCTTTGACATGCGAGCTAATCATCGAGTGAGAGGAGAGAGAGTCGTAGTCGTATGACGCGAGCCGACCGTATAATCGAGGGTGCTAGGTCCCTTTTGTTTATGGTGGATTGGGTAGGCGCCGATTATCGGGCCAGTGGACTCCAGCTTGATTAATGCACATGGTATCGGTTTGGGGTTGGACTGCTTACCTATTACGTCAGTTTAGGGGATGGACTCGGCGATATTATATTCCTAATAAGAGTTGTGTCGAGTCTAGAGTGAGATGGTCAGGTCACGTGTGGTGATTGAGATATATTATTGTCGCTTTGCTTATATCTTTTATGTCGAGCTTATCTTGAATTGTCGGAAGTTGACCCTTCCCGTGGTGCCTTCAATCCATGACGGTTACCCGTGCGATGTCGAGGCGCAGGAACTCGATGAGATGATGCCGAGGAGGAGCTCGACGAGGACCCGAGTGACGCACTGCAGTGACTTGTCGCGATTGTTTGTTTGCTGGATATTTGTTTTTCTCGAGGATCGCACTTGTTTTTTTCTTTGTGTTCGAGGTCGTGACCAGTTTGGGCAAAGGTGTTTTGTTGTTTCAGGGCAGATCGTGGTCTTACTTTTTGGAGCAAACCGCTGGGAGTTCACGAAGTACCCCAGGGTATGATTGCTCTTGAAGTCGTGCATCTTAGGTGTATTTTCTTGCACATTTGCTACTCTGTATTTTGTATACATTATTATTCCAGTGATATATATATATGTGTATGTTATGTATGTATGTTTTATTAGAATTTAAGTCTTGTGTCTTAGTTGCACCATGTTTCAAAAGTGAATTACTCTCGATGTACGAGTTGGTTTTATAAAAAAATATATCGTATTTTTAAAAGGCACAAGAGTTTTGTTTTTAAAACACATCTCATATAGGTTTATGTTGAGCTTGGTGTGTTGAGCTCGGTAACTCGAGCTCGGTATATTGAGCTCGGTAGCGGTCCGGAAACGGGTCGTTACAGTTTCGGTGGAAACAAGAAAGGTATAATCATTGGCAATGGAAGGGTTGGTGAGAAATTTCTACTTTCTATCGATAATGTTTTACTTGTTGATGGCCTTAAGCATAACTTACTAAGCATAAGTCAATTACGTGATAGTGGTTATGATGTTGGTTTTAGTAATAATGCCTATATAGTCAAAAATAAGAAAAATGGCTCTATTTTCTTTACAACAAAGAGAAAGAATAATATTTATAAAATCAAGCTTTCTGAGTTGGCCGATCAAAATGTCAAGTGCTTTTTGTCACTTGATGAAGAACAATGGACTTGGCACAAGAGATTAGGTCATGCCTGCTTGAGATTAATCTCAAAACTTAACAAGAAGGAACTTGTTAAAGGCTTACCAAATCTCAAGTATCAGTCTGATGCTCTTTGTAAAGCATGCCAAAAAGGCAAAGAAACAAAATCTTCATTTCACTCTAAAAGTATTGTTTCCACTTCAAGGCCACTTGAACTTTTGCATTTAGATTTATTTGGCCCAACTAGAACTGCCTCTTTGTCTAGTAAGAAATATGGTCTTGTTATTGTTGATGACTATACCAGATGGACATGAGTAAAATTCATTGCACACAAGGATGATTCTTTTATGATGTTTTCTGTCTTTTACAAACAAGTGCAAAATGAAAAAGGCTTTTGTATTACAACCATTAGAAGTGATCATGGTGGTGAATTTGAAAATGAACTATTTTAAAACTTTTGTGAAGAACATGGCATTTCTCACAATTTTTCTTCTCCTAGAACACCACAACAAAAAGGTGTTGTAGAAAGGAAAAATAGATCTCTTCAAGAGATGGCCATCCATGATTTATGAAACAAATATTGCAAAACACTTTTGGGCAGAAGCAGCAAACACTGCATGCTATATTCAAAATAGAATCTATATTAGACTTATTTTGAATAACACTCCATATGAATTGTGGAAGGGGAAAACCCAACATTTCATATTTTCATCAATCTGGGTATGACTACTTTGTTCTCAGTACAAAGGACAGTCTTAGCAAATTTGATTCTAAAGCACAAAAAGATATCTTTTTGGGATACTCTGAATGTTCTAAGACTTACAGAGTATACAACAAAGAAACTCTAATTGTTGATGAATCAATGCATGTAAGGTTTGATGACAAGAAGCCTGACACTAAAATGTCAGAGCTAGATAAGATTTTTACAGATATGCAGATAAATAATGGAACAAATGCTGATGCATCTGGTGGTAACTCTGATGTTGCCTCTGGTCTTGTGTCTGGTGACCAGAGTCAAAAAGAGACTGGAAGTTCAAGACTCGTCACCCAAGGGACC
This sequence comes from Calophaca sinica, assembly GCA_037113605.1. Taxonomy (NCBI): domain Eukaryota; kingdom Viridiplantae; phylum Streptophyta; class Magnoliopsida; order Fabales; family Fabaceae; genus Calophaca; species Calophaca sinica. The sequence goes on from CM073735.1 coordinate 85,866,813, forward strand.
AGATCATTGGTGAACCAAGTGACAGAGTCAGAACCAGATCATCTCTCAAAGAACACTCAGACCTTGCACTGTTGTCAGAGATAGAACCAAAGACGATTGATGAAGCACTAATAGACGATAGATGGATACTTGTTATGCAAGAGGAACTGAATCAGTTCCAGAGGAATGATGTGTGGAAGCTAGTACCTCCACTAGAGGATAAGCAAGCCATTGGAACCAAGTGGGTTTTCAGAAACAAACTTGATGAAGATGGTAAAGTGGTAAGAAACAAAGCAAGGTTAGTTGCTCAAGGGTATTCGCAAGAGGAATGTATTGACTATACTGAAACTTTTGTACTTGTAGCTAGATTAGAAGCAATTAGAATTTTATTATCATTTGCTGCACATCATGGCATTACTTTATATCAGATGGATGTAAAGAGTGCATTTTTAAATGGTTTCATAAGTGAGAAAGTATTTGTCAAACAACCACCCGGTTTTGAAGATGTTACTTTTCTAGAGCATGTCTTCAAACTTAAAAAGGCTCTGTATAGTCTTAAGCAAGCATCAAGAGCTTGGTATGAGAGACTCAGTAACTTTTTAATGTCAAACAGTTTTGAAAGACGACAGGTGGATACTATACTCTTTAGGAAATCATCTAAAAAGCATTTCATATTAGTTCAAATATATGTAGATGATATTATCTTTGGTGCTACTAATGAATCTCTTTGTGAGGAATTCTCTAAGCTTATGCAGAATGAATTTGAGATGAGTATAATGGGAGAATTGAATTATTTCTTGGTATTCAAATCAAGCAACGTCAAGATGGAACTTATATCCATCAAACAAAATATGTGAAAGAACTCCTAAAGAAGTTCAAGCTAGAGGAAACCAAACCAATGAGCACACCAATGCATCCTACATGTGCTTTAAGCGAAGATGAATTAAATAAAAAGGTAGACCAAAAGGTACACAGAGGTATGATAGGTTCACTCCTTTATCTTACTGCTTCAAGACCAGATATAATGTTTAGTGTGTGCTTATGTGCAAGATTCCAATCTGATCCTAGAGAATCTTATTTAACTGCTGTTAAGAGAATCTTTAGGTATCTTAAAGGAACTACTAACCTTGGTCTGTTGTATAAGAAATCAAATAAGTACAAGTTAGTAGGTTTCTGTGATGCTGACTTTGCTGGAGATAAAATTGAAAGAAAAACTACAAGTGGGGGCTGTCAATTTCTCGGAGCAAACATTATCTCATGGTCTAGCAAAAGACAGAGCACAATAGCACTATCAACAGCAGAAGCTGAGTATATATCTGCAGCAAGTTGTAGCTCACAACTTCTATGGATGAAGTATCAACTTGAGGATTATCAGATAAAAGAGTGTAACATTCCTATCTTCTGTGATAATACATCTGCTATATGTTTGACTAAGAATCCTATTTTACATTCAAGTACTGAATATATTGAAATTAAACATCATTTTATAAAAGACTATATTCAGAAAGGGATACTTGAAAATAAATTTGTAGATACTGACCATTAATGGGCAGATATCTTTATAAAACCCCTTGCTGAAGTTATATTCAACTTTATAAGGAAAAACTTTTATTTTCATCTTATAAAAGAATGATCGTTTAAATTGATTATATTTGCCTCTGATATGTGTGCCTCTGATAAACTTACATCTGGTAGCATATTTCCCTATGATATCACATCTTACGCCTGATAATATGCTTGCCTTTGATATCATACGTGCGTCTGGTAATCATATGTGCCTCTGATACTATGTGTTGCATCTGGTGATCTTACTTGCCCCTGTTATTGCATATTGCGTCTGGTGATTGCCTATGCCTCTTATACCATGCTGCCTATATATATATATATTTCCTCTGTTGTTGCGTGCATCTAGTACACTGTTCATATATACATGTGTCTGGTGCATTCATTATGTGTTCCCTCTGGGAATCTTAGTATACACGTGTCTCTCTGAGACTAGTTAATACATTAGTGGATGAGAATTACTCTTCGCTGAGTCATTATTGCTTTTACTGCCCGAGGACAATTTTACTGCGCCTCTTTAATACAGTGTTTGACACGTTTCAGTTTTGAAACGACAGTTTCAATATTTCTTTTAATTTTATTTTGAAAACTGACGAAGGCGGTTTACCTTCTCAAACACGTTTATACCCACTCACCACACTCACTCACCCATTACCCACACTCTCTCTTTGAGAAGACTAACACTTTGAACCCAAGCCCCCTTTCGCATTCTGTCTTCTTCTCTCTTTGCCTTTTTAAATCTTTCTGTAACTCTGTAATGGCAGCTCAACAACAACAACAACAAGTGATTGCTGCCCCTGTTCCCACTGTTGACATCGACCCTAAGGATCTCGTGGTTCTATGTGAAGCAAGGGTTGATCTCCACGAACTGGCTGACAATAGTAAGATAGACTTTTTCTACATAGAATCTAGAGATATCTACCCATAACTAGTTAAAGAATTCTGGAGGTTCGCAAAAGTTGGAAATGGAGTCGTCGTGAGTCATGTTCAAGGAAGGGAGATTGCAGTGACTCAGGAATTGATTTCTGATATTATCAAATGCCCTAGTGAAGGAATTGAGATTACTGATAACTGGGAACATGCTTATGGTGGACCTTCTGTATTTTCTGATCACATTTATGAGAAGCTTGGTGCTACAAAGGCCGTGAATATGAAGAACTACTTCAGAGTGCTGCTCAAGATCATCAAGAGCAATATTATGCCAAAAGCGGGCTCAGTGGACACTATTAGCTATGATCACAAATTTATAATGTGGATTATGATCTGAGCACTCGTCTCAACCTACCCAACATCATCATTAACTTCTTGAGGAGATCCATTATCTTCTCAAGGAAAAGGCAGAATAGCAACATACCCTATGGAAGGGTTATCTCTGCAATATTGGAAGGTCATGGAATTATCAGGCACCTTCAAGCTCTAAACACTAAAGAAGCTAGTTTTATGCTTCCTAAGTGTGCTGCATCTATCTTTGATAGCAATAATCTGAAAAAGATGAAGCTCTTATCTTCAGAGTTGATTGCCCAAGTTACAAAGGAAAACGAAGCAGCTACTAAACAGAGAAAAAGAAAGGAAAAAGGGTCAAGGAAGTTGGTGAAGGACCCTCTGTGCATATTAAGAGGATAAACAGGAGTGCTACTGGAATTTCCATATCCTCTCAAGCACCTCCACTGGTTCCTCCTGTTAGACTTGCCTGAATGCCTTCCCTGCTGACTGAAGAACAGGAAAAAAGAAAGCTGAAATTGTAGGGAAATAGCGCAATAACAGAGATTAAAAACGCAGCGAAAATTTAAACTTTCCCTTCCATGGATCCTTGCGAATGGTCATGACTCAGGGTTATATGAATTACCTCTTGTAGCGCAGATCGTTTGCAGACGAAAATTGGAATCGAGCACGAGCGTCGCACAGAAAACAACGCCTCTACGTAGTCCACACGAACAGCCTTCGAATGGAAGCGGTCTCCATCACAGTGCTAGCTGACGTACGGAACCGATCCACGATGCAAGTCACGATCTTTGAAACGGCTAGGTTTTAATTCGTGTTTTGACTTCAGTCTTAACGAGTCTATTTATAGACTTCACTTAAGACTGACCTAGCGCACCGTAGCTTACCGTGTGCTCTCAGCGCACCGTAACTTATCGTGTTCTGCGTCTTTCTTGACTCGCGCTGGTACATCGTAAGAATGCACCACCGAATTAAATGAGTCTCACTCATTTATTTAATCTCCCATTAGCCTGTTCTCATGTGTGTGACCCTGTAGGTTCCCGTAATGTTGGCAATAATATTAAATCACTATTTAATATTATAAACAGTGAGCGGTGTCTAGCAACACATCACTGCTACCCAAGTAACGAGAATGTCAGTGTTGTGACGTAACCTTTCCGTGATAATGATCATGTGTATAATTACCCTTTTGCCCTTATATCTATATTGAACACAAGGCATAGTATGTGTCACCCTTGTATAGTTCAATATTATATTCCTTGATGCCCGAGTAGACTTAGTAACAACAAATAAGATCAATATCTCATATTGACTTATTTCAGCATGGCCATGCATTTTACAGTCATACTCTATCAAGGGGCCCATAGATATTACTCCTGTTATGTAGGAGGGGCAAATCCCATCTAGGTCACTCATGTCTCTTTGCATGACTCGTTGAGTACCCAGTTAACCGACTTTATAATTGTCCTGTTACAGACAATGTTTGACGGCAATAAAACACCCAACTCCTCTTGTAGGGACCATAGTGGTTTCAGGTCTGAGGGTGGAATACACCACTATCACTATGAGAATAACTCATGACACTTACATAACACACTATGTAGTATTCTCATGGCGGGTCAATCCAGTACACAATTACCCTAACGTGTACCTATGTGGTGACTTGATATCTCATATCTATAACCTGTGAGATGAGGTTATCAGTCCACCCACATAATAGTCTTGATGCATTATCAATGTCCTTAATAATAATAATACTCGACTACGGATATTTAGAGTAAGTTCTTTAGTATCTCACAACCGAGTCGTCTACTCGATGTTCTATTGAAAACAAAATTTTACTCAAGGACTTTATTACGTTGAAACAAACATAATAACTGAAAATGCCTCATATAATAAATAAATGACATGATACAAAATATAAGTCCAAAGGAAAAACATTGGCCTCTAGGGCTTACACCAACAGAAATAGCATAAATGGTGAATAAGACCATGGAAGAATGCAACCGATTCCATGATGAACTTAGGGCAAAAAGGCTTCAGGAGCAAGCCTCTGCTAGTGCACCACAGCTTGTTGCCTCTATTACTGTTGCCTCTGCTATAGCTTCTACTATTGCCCCTGTTGCAATGAGGTAGAGGCTTGTCAAGACTCATGAACTACCAGCAAAGAAAACTAAGGTACTTGACAATGCTGTAAAATTATATGAGTCTGTGTATGATGGTTCTGCTAATCCCTCTAGAGTAACTCAACCTTCTAAACCAACTCAAAAGCCACTACCCCCATTACCTTCTGATTAATCATTTGATGAAGATGACATGCCTCTATGATAGAGAATGAGAACAAATGTCTCAATTCATGTACTAGAACTTATTTATGTTTCCCCTCCACAACCAACTGATCATATTCCTCCACCACAACCCAAACCTATTCCTCCACCTCAACCTCAACACAACCTGACCTAAACCTCCCAACTCAACCAGAAATTGAACCAGAACCTAACACCCAGGAAACCCACACCTTGAACCTGGCTCTGATACTATCCTTGATGTTCAACCTTTAGCTACTTTTAAACCTACTTCACCATCCTCCACTCAACCAATTTCATCAGTTCCATCATCACCACACCACACTAAACCTGAACTTACAACAGAACCAATCCAAGAAGATGAAATCATCATCACTTCTAAGATTGCCTCTAAGGCAATTCAGAATCTTGAATCTGACCCTCCTTCTCCAGATTCACACTCCACCCAAGCTGTAACTTTAAGACCCATCATTGCTTTACCTACTGAAACCCAAACCCAACCACCCTATGATACCCTAAACCTAAACCAAACTCTAATCATCCCTCTGTACCGTGGCCCAAACTTATATGTCCCTTTGCCAAACCATCATATATTTCCTTCTTTTGAAAGATATATGAACCTTCAGCATACATTGATTGATATAGAACAAGAGATTGTCAAGGAACTTGCCTTATCCACTCGTACTTGGCAGACCTTACAGGAATATTATGCTGAATGGTACTCTGTGAGTGACTAGTTTGCAAGTCACAAGGAGAACAACATCAGCTCACAATGAGAGTTTTGGCTGCTCCTACCTAGAAAAAGTCTCAACGTGAAACTCCAACTGTTTGGGAACCAGAACCTGCCCCTGTTCCTGCACCAGAACCTGTAACTCCTCCTTCTGCATCTTTTGCTATAGTTGCTCAAGCTTCTGCCTCTGCTTCTTCAAGCCACTTTGACAACATTGTGGTTCCAAGGGTTGTCTTAGACAGGCTGATTGAAGATAACAGAGAATTTAGGAAGTTCATGGTCTCCTCAAGTAAGAAACATGATGAGGTTGTTGACATGCTCAAAATGATCTTGGAAAAGCTGAATAAGCCTTAGAAAGCCTTTAGGATTTTTTACCTTTTATTTTTTAACCTTTTACCTGTTTTATTTTTATTTTTATTTTTATTTTTTGGCAAAACTTTTATAATTTGGTACACTTTTAATTAATGACAAATTGATTTTGGTGCCTTTTTTGTTTTAACCTTTATCTTTCTCTATATTTTATTTACTCTGTTTTTATTTTGACAATAATGTTCTTTATGTTCTTAGCCTTTTTGTCTGATGACAAAAGGGGGAGAAGAAAATAGAGAAGTATATAGAGAGTAATTGATGAACTCAATGTATCAACTAAGTGTTAAAAAGAAAAGAAATCCATGCATTGTATTGTTTGCTCTGATATATTATATTGTAATGTAAGCTCTGATACATTATAGTTTTAAGCTCTGATACATTGTATTGCTTTGTAAGCTCTAATATGGTATATTTTTTAAGCATGCATTTGATGTGTTACTGCACTTAGAAAATATTAATATGTGCTTAATTCAGGGGGAGCCTCTAAAATTATTTTAAATAAATACTTTTCTAATGGAAAATTGTTTATCAATCTATGTGTTTGTTATCATCAAAAAGGGGGAGATTGTTGGAACAAAGTGGATTCAGAAACAATGACCCTTAATTGTTTTGATGATAACAAATAATGAAAAGAATAATTTATTCTCTGATGTGTTGTTAGTGTGCAAAAATTAGTGAGTAAGTCACTATTCATCAGATGGAACTGTCTCAGAAAGCTTTGGCTCTGTGCGCATTTCACCCTCTGGTCCTTTCCTTTGCATCTGGCATTGATCAACTAGTAAGAGCTGATGACGTCAACGTATTATAGCCATCCTCTGAAGACCAGCTCTGGTAGTCAACGCTCTAGTAAGACCATGCTCTAGTAAGACTACACTGTTGGAATCCAGCGTCTGGTACCTCAAGGATCTGGTATGGGAAAGCCCAAGAAAAACTACACTGATGAACTTGCCTTTGGTCCAAGCGTACTCTGGTTAGTAGATCTCAGTAAAAAGCATCATCTAGAAGAAGATACCTCTTGTTGGAAACCAGATTGTGTGAAGCATTAAAGGCAATTTCAAGCATTAAAGAAACCTCATTGATGATCTTCTCTTGTACGAGGAATCAAAGGCCAAAAAGAATGTCAACAGATATAATCATTAAATATGTCTTGCTTTGAAAGTGTCTCAAAATCAAAAAGGATCTCAAGAGGACAAAAACTGTATTTGTCTGCTCTGTCAGCGTACAGCTTGTTAGTTGAAAGTGACATGACTCACTAAAAGCCACAAAAAGCAGATCTCAAGTTTTGTCCATTGGTGAAAGACCTGCTAGGTCACAATGGCACTATTTGGAACCCTAGCTATATATACCTTACTTAGTTCACCGAAGAAGGTTAACGAAATTATTCCAACGTTTCAGAAGTTAGCAACCAAGAAAATATTCCAAGTCTCTGAGGCCAAGTGAACAGCACTCAAATCGTTTTATTCTTTCTTCAAGAAAGTTGTTTTCTGTGCTTAAAGCTTTCATTGTAAATCCTCTCAAGTGAAAGTTTGATTATTCTATTTCAAGGTATTTTTGAACACCTGTATTTAGCCCAGTAGTGGCTTTATTTCCTTATAGGCTTGACTGTACTAAGTCGTTATAAGAAGTTAAGAGTATAGCCAGTTTGGAGTAGTATACTCTTAAGTTTAATCAGTTGATTATAGTGGAGAAATCCTTCAGTGTGGTGAAGGGACTAGACGTAGCTATCAGGTGATAGTGAACTAGTATAAATCACTATGTCTTATCCTTTCTCTCCTCTTTACTCATTCTCATTATTATTTTTGCTAAAGAGTTGTTTTGAAAAGGTTTTAAAAAACATAAGTATTTCTGAAAAGATTTCCAAAACCCAATTCAAACCCCCTTTCTTGTGTTTTTGTCACGTTCATGCAAGACCCGAGAAATGTGAGTTTTGGTTTACAGAAGTGAAGTTTTTGGGACATGTGATTTCCCAAGAAGGGGTAGCAGTTGATCCTAGTAAGGTAGAGGTTGTTCTTAATTAGGAGAGACCCAAAATTGTCACTGAAGTTAAGAGTTTCCTAGGATTAGTGGGTTATTAGCGAAGATTTATAAGAGGATTTTCTCAGCTAGCCTTACCCTTAACTCGTCTAACCCGGAAGGACCAAGTAACCTTTATGATCATCATGTTACGGATTACGTTTGATAGCATTAAAACCTACAACTCCTCATCTAGGAATTGTAGTGACTTCAAGTCAAAGGACTACTTCATTATGGTCGCCATGAGGAGCGCCTATGACACTTACATAACTATTATGAAGCATCCTCATAGTGGGTCAATCCAGTATAAATATTACTCCTAATATTTTTACATGTGTGCCGACTTGAAATCGCATATTCATGAACCATGAGAAGTGGACATCAGTCTACCCACACAATAGTCTCTATGCATTAAAACCTACAACTCCTCATCTAGGAATTGTAGTGACTTCAAGTCAAAGGACTACTTCGTTATGGTCGCCATGAGGAGCGCCTATGACACTTACATAACTATTATGAAGCATCCTTATAGTGCGTCAATCCAGTATAAATATTACTCCTAATATTTATACATGTTTGCCGACTTGAAATCGCATATTCATGACCCGTGAGAAGTGGTCATCAGTCTACTCACACAATAGTCTCTATGTATTATTGTCGTCTTAGTAAACAATAACACTTCGACTATGGATACTTTAAGAATAGTGTTCTATAGTTCAATGGGGTCTCACGATCAAATCATAATCATATTTGATGTTCCATTGAACAAACTACTTATTCTAAGGACTTCTGTCAGGAAAAGACTGTGACCCTTCCTTTTGTAACTTTAAATTTCTTAGGGTCGAGTCCCGTACTGTTTGCTCGTGCGTCCCAAGTATCCCAATGCCTAGAAAGTGGGGACCAAGGTTTCCTTTTGTTATTTAATTCAAGTCTATTGGGGATGAATTAAACATAGCAACTACTCCAGTCGTCCGAGAGTTTGAGGATGTGTTTCCGGAGGATGTAACCACCTTACCCCGAAAGAGAGGTAGAGTTTTCTATTGACTTGGTTCCTAGCGTGGGACCAATTTCTATTGCCCTATATAGGATGTCCCCCTTAGAACTTAAGGAACTTAAAAGACAATTAGAGGACTTGATAGCTAAGCAGTTCATTAGGCCTAGTGCGTCTCCTTCGGGTGCGCACGTATTGTTGGTTAAAAAGAAAGATGGGAGTATGAGACTTTGTGTGGATTACAGACAACTCAACAAAGTGACAATTAAGAATAAGTATCCATTCCCAAGAATAGATGATCTGTTAGATCAGCTCAGAGGAGCTTCGATGTTCTCCAAGATTAATCTGAGATCGGGATATCATCAAATCAGAATTAGGATTTTCATTTTTTATTCTTGTTATAATTGATTATATTGATTTTTATGAATTGATTTTATATAACTGTTACACTAATCATTGAATTTAAAATTATGAATGGTTTGAAAATTTTTATGCTGTTATAGGATTTAATTTTGTGTTATTGATTGTAAAAATTTCATTTAAAGTTACTGATGGATTTCAAATACGTAATATTCTAATTTAATAATATTCATCATTAATGTCGAATCAAATAAGTAATATTCTGGTTTAATAATATTCATCATTAATGTCGATTCTTTTTAAAATATTGTGGGCTGGAAACATGTTTATTAAGGCCGTCTTTGGATGAGAATAGAAAGTGAGAGGAATGAAAGTAAGAGGAAAGAATGTTGAAGGAATGAAAGTGAGTAAAAAATTGGTATAAAGTGAAATGATTTTTAGGTTGTTTAGCTGGAGTAAAAGTGAATAGAAAGTGAGAGGAAATAAAGGAGTATATTTTGTAAATGATACAAATATCCCTATAGGACGGCACAACTTGCAAGGGTGAAGGATTAATTTTCATTAAAAATTAAAAAAGGAGAATGATTACGTGAAAGTCAACAAAACAATGACATTTTCGTCTTTTTATCAATTTTATGGTCCCCCTTCCGCTTTCTTCTCAAATTTGGCAGAATGCATTTTCGCTATAGGGCTCACCTTAACAAGTCATTCTTTCCTTCCTGATAAGGGAACCAAACAATAGAAGCCCGAATTCTAAGAAACTTTTAATCTTCTAGCCTTTCTTTCCCTCTACTTTCATGGGAACCAAACATAATGTAAGTTTTCATAAGAAGAATCTTGCATAATTGAATCTTATGTGGAGACGTAAGCGAAATTTGGAGATAAAAGTGAGATTATTTCTTTTATAATATAAATATAGAATAGATATAGATATGAAATTTTTATAACTACATTTATAAAAAAACAAACAAACTTTAACTACAAAACCATAAAGGTTTTAGGATATGCGATATTCTTTGTCAAAAAACGGATAAGAGATATTTTGAATAAAGATATGTTCATGCATGCCCAAAAAAAGTATATGAAAAAAATAAATAATTAATCGCAATAGTAAAAGCGCATTAACAACTTCCTAATATGTCCGGAAAAAAAAGCTACCTAATATGAAATTATCAAAACTTTGGCAAAAAACCGCATTTGGAAGTAAAATATTTTATCTATTTAAAATTCATCTTGTCAAAAAAAAATCTATTTAAAATTCATAAAGATTGACTAAAAATGTGTGTGTGTGTTATTGTCTAAATATTCATTAACTTCGTTTAATGTTTAAAACAAAAAATAGAAACAAGATTTTCACTTGATTTTATCTCGTGAAAATGAGATGAGTCATTCTTGCAAGAGAGAAACGACCCATAAGTGAAGGGAGGGGAAAAGCAAAGTGTAATAAAATCCAAGGAACCTATTTATTGCTACGTCATCAACAACAAACTGCCTCCCGTAGCTGATTTACTTTGTTTTCTTAATCAAGCAAATTCACTAATTTTTACTGTATTTTGATAAAGAAGCAAAATTTTGTACCAAATAAATAAATAAATAAATAAATAAAAACAAAGCAGCAAAATTCACCATTGAAGCAGCCCCACAGAAGCTCACACGGAATCTCACACACACACACATCTCTCTCTATATATACATGTATAAATATATTTCTCCCTTCACCTTTCTCTCATTTTCTTACCAGACAAACACAACCCAAAATCCCTAAACCAAAAAATCTCACACCCTCCTCCTCCCCTCAATCACTCTCTCCAGTAACATTTGATATAATTAAAAAAAAAAAAGAACAATGGGTACCCAAACCCGTACCCGAAAAGGTTGCTCTACACTCTTCTTTTTCTTCACCCTTTTGCTTCTCAATTCCCCAAAGGGCCATGCTATTGGCAACCCCATCAAAACGGTCGTCGTTTTGGTCATGGAGAACCGTTCATTCGACCACATGCTGGGGTGGATGAAGAAGCTCAACCCGGCCATCAACGGTGTAAGTGGGTCCGAGTCCAACCCGTTATCAGTGACGGACCCGAATTCCAAGCGGATCTTCTTCAAGAACCAGGCGCAGTACGTGGACCCGGATCCGGGTCACTCATTTCAAGCCATCAGGGAACAGATATTCGGGTCGACTGACACCTCGGCTGACCCAGCTCCCATGAACGGGTTCGCCCAGCAAGCTTACTCCATGGACAACACCACCACCATGTCTCAGGATGTCATGAATGGCTTCGAACCTGACATGGTTGCTGTTTATAAGACACTTGTGTCTGAGTTTGCTGTGTTTGATAGGTGAGAAATCAGATTCCTCTCTACTCATTATCTCAAACCTTGTTTTCAATTCATCTTTTCAATGTTGATTTTAATGCCAGTGTTTCAATTTTAAATTTGTTCATTATTTTTATATGAAGAAAAATATTGTTACTAAATATTTACCTTCTGATTTTCATATACGTTGATTTGATTCCATTTCTACTGACCATGTTAGCCATGGCCACATTTTTGACAGAAAAGTTGTGTCTTTTTGCTTTAGATTAGATGAGAGGTATTGCATGTTAGACTGGAGGAGGAATAATTTTTGCACGAAAATATACAACTACAACCAATCTAAAACTAATAATATTCTTTTATAGTATATTTTAATTTTTTTCATATATTGTGTTCATAGAGGAGTGTATTAATTCTTGCTAGAAGATGGTACTATCATATTATTCATTGCGTATTCAATGTTGGCAAAACTGTTTGCCTTTTTAATTTTTTGACGGATGCTGGCGTTTAAAATTTGCAAATCTATTATTATCTAAAATGAAGTTTTACCACGTAGACTTATATTATGTGATAGCTCCATATTAATTCTTTTCTCGCTAAAATAAAAAAATAATTTATTTTTTATTTTTTAACTCATGATATTTCATTAATTAAGGCATATTAATCAATTAATGCGCATATCTAAACTTTTACCATTCAATCAAATTTGAATTAAATCAAATTCAAATTCAAAATATAAATAAATTAAAACATATCAAATTCAATCAAAATATTATTTAAGTCATGTAACAAAATAAAAATTATTAAATTTTTTACCTAAATCAATTTAATTTTTTTTAAGTTATTGTTTTAATTATAGCAATTATTATTACCTCATATCAAACAATAATTTCAGTATAAAATTTTTAAATGACTTACATATTTTTATTTATTAATTATATTAATTATCAATCACTATTTATCGTTATTTTAATATATAAATTTAATTAAGTTTAATTTTATAACTTGTCATAAATGATTTATTTTTCTATAAAAAAATAAAAAATTTAATTTCCTTTACACATCATAAAATTTAGATAACCCGTACGAGCACGTGTAAATATACTAGTACCGGCGTGTAGTTTTTTTTATCAAAAAAAAAAAAAGTATCGGCTTGTAGTTTTGTTTTAAACCCCGACACAGATGCTTCGATTTCAAATATTCAAATTATAACGAAAAGAAGCCTATAATCCGGTTGGTTAAATTATATATATATATATATTTGATAGATAGTTAAATTATATTTTATTATCTTGCCAGAGTCTTATTGTGGAATATGATGCGATAAGATATGTTGATCACGTTGTCTGTAACTTGTTTTATGAAAAAAAAGAGGATTATTTTTTTCTGAAACCATACAAATAATATTGATTTTTCATTTGCATTAACTTTTTTTTTTGACAAAATTCATTTGCATTAACTAAAGTTTATGATCTTTCGTGTTTACATTATTTTTGCATTACACCATCTATTATAGCAAGAAAGTTATCATATACTCCCTCCGGTCTCAAATATAAGCAAAAGTCAAAATGTATTTGGTCCAAATACATTTTAACTTTTACTTACATTTGTGACCGGAGGGAGTATAAGCTACCAAGATCTCCTTCTGACGACATCGTATGATTTAAAACACATTATTATCAAGAAAAAAAATGTATTGTAACCTTAGTGTAACCTTCATGTTCTTAGGTGGTTTGCTTCCGTGCCAGCTTCCACACAGCCTAATCGACTCTATGTGCACTCGGCGACTTCTGGCGGCGCCACAAGCAATGTGGCATCCCTGCTAGCCAAGGGCTACCCACAACAAACAATTTTTGACAATCTACACGATGCAGGAGTCAACTTTGGGATATACTATCAGAATATTCCGGCGACATTGTTCTATAGGAACCTAAGGAAACTCAAGTATGTGAACAAATTTCACCCATACGACCTATCGTTTAAGAGGGATGCAAAGGAAGGAAAATTGCCTGGTTATGTTGTGGTGGAGCAGCGATACATGGACACTAAGCTGCTCCCAGCCAATGACGATCACCCTTCACATGACGTGTACCGAGGACAAATGTTTGTGAAGGAGGTGTACGAAACCCTGAGGGCCAGCCCACAGTGGAATGAAACCCTATTTGTGATCACCTACGATGAGCATGGAGGGTTCTACGATCACGTGCCTACGCCTGTGCATGGGGTGCCTAGCCCTGATGGGATTGTTGGGCCAGAGCCATTTAACTTTACCTTTAATAGGTTGGGAGTTAGAGTTCCTACTATTGCTATCTCACCTTGGATTGAAAAGGGCACCGGTAAGTTTTTCATTTCACATTTAATCTCCAAAGTTTCATTGGTTTATTCATGAATTTTATTTTGGTTGTTGCTGAGATCAAGAGTTTAAGGGAGGGATAGATGTATTGGCAAAAAAAGGGAGGGATAGATGTAAGAGAATTTATTTATATGTAAACAGGAATACAAAGGGTATTCCAACTCTCATACATAACAAGACTCCATAAGGGAGGAAGGGAAAGAACTATATCCTAAATATACATCCTAAAGGGTCTAGACAACATTCATAATGCAAGCAGTGAACCACCTTAGCCCGAGCCAAATACCATCTCCAAGGCACTACCTTGATATGCTCTATTACCTACTTACAATCTGACACCTTACTAGAGAATATGCATCCATTTCTTAGTTCCCAAACCACCCACATGACTGCCAGCCAAATCATAGTCATACCTCCTCCTAACCCCCGAGGTCGGTAGCAAAGCAAAGAATACAACAAACATAAGTCTGCAAGCATAACTAACAATATACCTAACCATCTAAATACAACATACCAGACATGGAAGATGAAATCACGCAAAGCAAACTGATGAACCCCGGATTTCGGCTTAGCCATACAAAATATACAAAAGGAGGTAGACAGGTAGACATATCAAAAATCACTCTTCTCCATAACAATTTTATTCTAGTATGTAGTCTATCCAATATCAGTTTCCAAGAAAAAGCATTAAACTTTGAGGGCATGAGATGCTTCCATTGTTGATCCAAACTGTGATCTCACCATTAGAAAAACCTATTTGCTAAACACGTTTATCAGACAAAAGAGTATATGTAGATTTTACTAAGAAAATATCACCCTCACCACCCAACCAACACCACATATCTGCCAGTGACACAATGGATACCTCCCCCAATAGCCTAAATAGTTGCCCACAAAATTCCTCTTCCAACACAAAAAGTCTCCTCTTCCACCTTAAGTCCCATAAACCCACACCCCTCTGACCCAACTCCTTAGATCATTTACCAAGTCCCCCCTCTAAACTGAAATGGAATACAACTTAGGGAAGGTTTGGCATAATGGAGTACCACCTAACCACGTATCGTGCCAAAATGAAGTAGATGCCTCATTCCCAATCTTCTTCCCCACACTTCCAACAAAATTTTTGATGCCATACTCAAACACAAACCCACCTTACACACATCCTTCTACCACATCGAGACATAGTAGGGATGTTGTAGCTCTTATAGAGACACCGACTTCCCATATATACTTGGACACTAGAACCTCCCTCCATAAGGAATCTTTATCCACAAAAAGACACCACCTATACTTTTCCATTAGGCTTGAGTACGTTGAGTATCCTGAGATTCTTCACACTCAAACACCTTTATTTCTTAGATTTACATACCTTCGACCACTTAACTTTGGCCATTTTTTACCCTTCTTAGAAATCTCATTTGCATTTGAACCACCAACTTCCACACTTTGACCCGCATTATTGGGTGATGTAGCTGTATTTGATATGACGATTAGTTGTATATAGGAAATTGTTATCAAGCAAGTTTGGGTTAAGGATTTGAATCAGTAAAAAAATTATTTAGGAAAAGAAAGATAGTAGTTTCCAATTGAGGTTACCTATAGAAAGAAATGGACATCTCTATTACTTTGTATCTTCATAAGGTGTTTTCGTCATGATCTTATCTTATCCCATGCAAAAAATTGTTTGAGAGTCATTTTGTTCGGGGTATATTCATTGCATTTCAGCATGAACTTTTTATGAATTTTCTCTATGGGTCTTGCTAACAAGTATCTTAAAGGTATTGTTTAAGGATTCCAAACAAGGTAATTATTCATTAAAAAACTAAGTACTTATCTCTTACCAATGTATTAAATACACAATTTTCTATAAAAACTTATTTTTTTAGACTTCTTAAATAATGTTTTTAGGGCACTCATTAACATTTTTTTTTCTCTATATACCTTATTAAAATTTGAGATTAGATATAACTCAACCTCAAAAGCTAACGTGTGAGGTGAGAATTGTTCCCTATTTATAACCACTAATTAAACCATATATTTTTTCGTGTGGGTATATCCCTATTATCATTTTGGCAGTCCCCCACCTCATTCAATAACAATGGTTACGGTTACATAGCCACTATTAAGATGCCGATTAATTGCTCACCGGCCCCAGCTTGAGATTCTCTTCTCACTCACGATGCCACCTAATCTGATTTCACATCTCGTGGTTTCACGATCTTAATAAAATAAATTGCTTTAAGCTAGGCACGAGTCTCCATTCACAGGTTCACACGTAACCATCTCATTTTCACACTACTTTTGGAAACAGACAATATAATTTGGGATGCGGTGATGGGACCATACGCTTTTTGGTGTTTCAATCTCCAGTTGTCAAAGTGCACAATGCGAAACCACATTACTTTGGATACTTCCCAACGATGACAAATCACACACCCCCGCAAGGAACTGACCTTTCATTTATCGCCAGTTTCCTTAGGCGTATGCATAATGTGCAACTATATTAGTTGCTCAATGTCTTAAGCATGACAAATTGTGCAGCAATAATGCGGGTGAATTATGGAATATTGGTTGACTTATTTGTTAAGGCTCGCAAAGGGTGATCTTTCGGTACTAGTAGCTCCCTATGTGTAGGCCATTATATAAAAAATTAGTAGACGAGAGCCGTGCTCGGCACGGTTGTGAAAAAATCAGTGAGAAATTTCTCTCTCTATATTTTATATAAAAAATGAAGATATTATCACGTGACACAATGTAGATAAATAAAGTAAGTGTAATTAGTATTTTAAAATAGATATTAAATAAGTGATTGAAGCAGGAAAAATATAGAGTTAAAAAATGGCGGACAAATATTTACTATATTATACAAAATAGAGTTTTGTCACATCGGATTATGCCGTGTGTCACTTCCATATTCATCTATTTTTCTGCTTAAAACAATAATTAACTTTTAATTATTATTATTATTAATTTTAAATAATCATTATTACAATATCTCAATTAATTATCATTAACAATTAGAAATATATTTTCCTAAATAACTTACTTATTTTAAATTATATATCATTCATGTTTATCAATTATTATTTATTATATTTAGAACTAAAATGAAATAATTATTAACTTGTCTTACAAAGTTAATAATTACTATATATATATATATATATATATATATATATATATTGGTGATTCACGAGATCGAACCCAGTACAAGTGCCTAAAGAACTTACTAAACCTAAGGGTGCAACCGCTGCACCAACCCCTTGTTGGCATAATTATTATATATTGTATCACAATAATTATTTTTTGTATATTTTTAATTAATTTAATTAATTAGTACCCGTTCAAGGCACAAGGTAATTTCACTAGTTTTTAACATGTAAATGAGTTTTTGCTATGTGGCATAATTTTAGTTAAGTTTTTTAAATATAACTGAATGAAGTGGGTTCAAAACTAGAAATATGTTTCCTAGTGTTGAAAAGAAAACACATGATGGTAAGGTACTAATGCTTGTGAAGGGAAACGATTATATTTTTTAGATACAATTTATGTGCTGAAGCTGAAAGCAATAGTCTCTTGATTTGTTTGGTTTGGTACCTAATAAAATTATGGATGTTAAGGAGGAAACTTCTGGGCTCTATCCTGAGTCCAAGACAGACAGGGAAAGCAAAGTTGAATAGAAAATTCCTCTGCTAGTTAATAATAAGGACAAAACTTAGATAAAGTTTCAACTATCAAGTTCGTCCTATTTTTAACTAAGAAAAATAAAAAACTGTTGCTAATTGTCATACCATATTTCAAGGAGTGGATAAGGTCAATCTGTTTCATGAGTGTTTGTGTGTATTTTGCAAAGAACATGACGAAATAGACCAATAGAACTTGATATAAGTTTTGTCCTAGTAATAATTATTTCAGTTGTAATTTTTACTTGAATAAAGCACAAGTCTACAGAAAAATATAAGGCTGCTTCTAAAATCAGTGCATTCGAGCGCATTGGGGAGCCATATCCTAATTTCAATGGTTTAAATGTTGATTAATTAATTGAATATGTGATTTTAAGTTTTCACATATTTTCATTTCGTTCTATAATAATTCTGTATTATACATCAAGTGTAACTTATTGAAATTGTGTAAGGTTTAATTTCTGATTTGTTATGGTGATGCAGTTGTTCATGGGCCAAACGGGTCCCCAACTCCAACATCCGAATATGAACACTCATCCATTCCAGCAACAGTGAAAAAGATCTTCAATTTGCCTTCATTTCTGACCAAGAGAGATGAGTGGGCTGGAACCTTTGAGGGTATTGTCCAGACCAGGACAGAGCCCAGGACTGATTGCCCAGGTTAGTTTCAGTAAACAACAAATCACCTTTTTTTTTAAATTACAAGTGTTTAAGTAATAAGATGTTAGTAATGTTAGTTGGAGAATTCGAACCCAAATTACCTTATCTCTCCAACCCCTTTGTTCCTCTCCCAAACCACTAAACCACCTTATCACTCCTCAACAAAATATAACTACTAATTAATTACTAACAAAATACAACAAATTTATCCCATTTGATGGATTATTGAACAAATACTACCCACCACAATGCATAAATCCATAAGCAATCAGAATGATGAAAAATTCTAACCAAAACTGGTCTCGTTAGATATGAAATTACAAAAAAAAAAAATGTTACAAATAGAATTTAAGTCACATATTTTATTAAATTATAACTTAGTTCTTATGTTTTTTATTATAATAAGAATTTTTGTCTATTTTTAAATATTATTTGAATCAAATTGTATTTACAGTATATATATATATATATATATGTTTTATTTAAACCCGCCTGGTTGCCATGCCGATTAACAAGCGTCCATTAGAAAAACAAATGCCAACTAATTAGCTATTTGATCTTGTTAGCTATAACTGACATTAATTACCATGGTTATCTCTCTTACATTACACTTGGTTATCACATTGTATAACTCTACTTGTATCAATAAGTGCTCACTTTTGGGAGTAAATGCCTAGAAGCATAGGCAGACCTACACTGTCTTCAGCAAGGTAATTAAAACCGGATCGGACATTGAATCGAAAAGGGTCAGGGTTTAGGGTTTTTTGGTTAGACCGGGGTCGAACCGGAGTCGGACCGGGTTCGAATAAAATATTATTATTATTATTATTATTATATATATACATATATATATACACCAAATATATAATATATATACATAATATTTCAATTTATACACAAAATAACATGTCCCGAAACTAATAAAATAATATTTTTTAAATATATATATACACCAAATATATAATATATATACATAACATTTCATTTTATACGCAAATAACATTTAGTCTAGTGGTAAGATGACTTATTGTGGCCTTGAGGACGAGGGTTCAAGCTCTATTGAGACCAAAAACTGATTTTTTTATTAATAAAAGCAATTAAAAATTTTCAAAAAAAAAAAAGGGACGAACCGGTTCTACCTTCAGGCCGGTTCTGGCAGAACCGGCCGGTTCCCTGCAAGACGGTTTAGGGGGGTCACTCAGACCAGACCATGGCCCTGTTCCCGGTCCAACTAGTCGAACCGGCCGATCCGGTCCGGTTTTAATTACCATGGTCTTCGTGGGCGGTTTCACCTCCTGGTTTTAAAAATTTGGAAGTGGCTTTAGAAAATTTGCAAATAATATATTAAATTTTTATATTTTACCATTTATTTTTACATATTGAACTCAATTATCCAAATTTTTGATGTATTTTTATATTTTCGGTTTTTCTAACATGTGCAACCTTGCACAGGTTAAGGCTTATTAATTATTCACTTTATTTTCTTATTAATTACTTAGTTTCCTATTTATTTTATGGATTTAATCGCTCACTTCCCACTAAATAGGAAAGTGGGTAATTAATAAGGAAAAAAAACTAAGCAATTTTGCTGTTAGAAAGACCCTCATATTTTACACCCACTAACACACGGTCCAGAATCTGCCAATGCTCACAAATAACCATAAATAGATGGAAACAATATTTTCTCGGGCATGTTTTACACTTGGTTGATTTCTGCTAGTGTTATTTTGATGCAGAGCAACTTCCAACCCCTGTGAAGTTAAGGAAAGGCGAACCTAATGAAAATCGGAAGATGAGTGAATTTCAGCAAGAGTTGATCCAACTTGCAGCAGTGCTTAAAGGAGATAATATCTTCACTAGTTATCCAGATACAATAGGGAAGGACATGACTGTCAAGCAAGGAAAAGATTACATGGACGATGCAGTTAAAAGGTTCTTTGAAGCAGGTCGATATGCAAGGAAAATGGGAGTGAGTGAAGAACATATAGTTCAGATGAAGCCTTCTTTGACTACAAGATCATCCAAACCTGTAAACACAAACCCATAGGGATCCAAAAAAACAAAAAGCATGTAGCATGAGAAGGAGTAATAATTGAAAAAAATCATTCTAATACTGATAATAATACAGAAACTAGGAAATAGCAACATGCTTTCTATTGAAAATAATAGCAACTTATATGGCATCCTTCGAATTTCATTTATTTTCCGGACTCTCTCTCTCTCTCTCTCTCTCTCTCTCTCTCTCTCTCTCTCTCTCTCTCTCTCTCTCTCTGAGGTGCAATGTCAGAGGTAGAGATTCCTATTAATTAATATCTAAATGATTTGAGATTGGAATATATTAGTTAAAAAAAGTCAATTACTTATGTCTATTAATAAATATTTAGGGCCGTTTGATTACACTTTTAAAAACTGTTATCTGTTTTTAAAAATTTAAAAGTACAAAATTTGTTCTTTATTAATTTTTAGAAACAAAAATTTGTTTTTAAAAAATATAATCAAAGATACTGTTAGTGGCTTGTATTTTACCAAAATCAAAACATCTCAAGTCTTTTTCTTTTCTTTTACAAATAACATTACGACAATGAGATGTTTCCATTGATTTTTCTATGACAAAACTTCATTGGATATAAGGTTGACTAACTGTAAATGCTTCGTCTATGTTTCAATATCCATAATAAATGAGGAGGGATATAGTTACTCCAGGAGTAATTCTTGTCAGAGTTACTCCGCTTAATAACTCTCTATAAACATTGAATTTAATCAATCGAACCATTGAATTATAATTTCTTATTGAGTAGATCAACTCCATAAAATTTCATGAAATTTTAAAATTATTTGATACATCATGATTAACTTCAATTCAACATATGCTATACTTTTTAAAATACAAGTAAAATATTGATCATCTGATCGCATAGCTAAGAATATCCAATTTATCTAAAATTTGGTGTGCATGATCTTTAGTATAACATGACGATATTCAACGGTTTGATGGAT
The DNA here is from genome assembly GCA_037113605.1 of Calophaca sinica. NCBI lineage: Eukaryota > Viridiplantae > Streptophyta > Magnoliopsida > Fabales > Fabaceae > Calophaca > Calophaca sinica. Next base: position 85,888,351 of record CM073735.1, read on the forward strand.
GAAATTCAATGTCTATAGAGAGTTATTGAACGGATTAACTCTGACAAGAGTTACTCTTGTAGTAAATATATCCCTCCTCATAATAAATAACTACTTATGAAAATGTCTATCTTTAGAGTTCACAAACACGTCCTTCTATACTAATCAGATTCCTTCTGTGTGAAACTCCTCCATTTTCACATGCAATTAGTATTGGTGTTCCTCATTCACTGACATCGCGGTTCTTCTTTATTTATCTTTTTCCTCAGCTTCTATTTAATAAATCCCATTCAGCTATGTTAGTTGTGACACCCTTTACCCCAACATACATTTATTACATATAAGTAAAGTTTTGTGGAATAACGATACGATTTTTAGAAAATCTTTTCACAACGGTAAAGAGTATCACATACAAGAATTGGATTTCAAAATTAAAATGAAATTAAATAAAAGAGACATAAAATTTTTACAAGGTTTTCGAATGAAATTTAAATAATAGCGTAATTACAATAATTCCCTAACCAGATGTCACATGTATCAAAGTTGGACAAACCCTTTTATTAAAACATCAAAATAAATACAACTTAAAATATCTTAGATATCCAAGCAACGAGATCACTCCTCTGCTGCACAAACATCTTCAATGGTTCGTCCTCCTCTACTAGCATACAACCCTGTATTAGAAAAATAGGCGTATAGGTGAGAAATCATGATCAAAATATATGAAAGAAATGGAGCAGAAGTTAAGATAGACGCACACACATACACACATAGTCATAGTCCACTTGTGCACACACATGCATAGTCACATATCATTCACATGGTAACATCAACAAGCAAGGTCATTACAGACTCACTCATAGTATAATGCCAGTGGACTTAATACAACACAATGATAACAGTTGATGTCCTTACAGACTTGGCATCACTAGCAGTCAGGTCACCCACAACATTCTTCCTAGGGGCTGGGTCCACTAATAGGCTCTTCAGGCTGGTCCCTACCAACGGGCTCCTCGGAGCTAGGTTCCACCAACAAGTCATTCCAAGAGCTAATCCCACCAACAAGCCCTTTTGGAGCTGGGTCCCTCAATAATCAAGACAAGCTAAGCACCCACCCATAGGCTCTTCCGAATCGGGCTCCACCCAACAAGTTGAACGCCCGCCAATAGGTTCTTCAGAGCTGGATGTCACCCATCGTACGTTACAATACGTCTCGACAATGCTAGCAATCTTGCAAGCATGATCAATGGCATAAACCATGGCATCAATCATCAACGATGATCATTATTAACATCAGGGATCTATCAACAAGACAAGCCTAGGTAATATCAATCACATACATTATACAAGTAGCATAGCCATCCTCAGTACAACGGTCACAGATGGTCTAATAGGTTATCAAGCTTATCCTATTCGGTTAAGGTTTATTAATCTTACCTAATCGGTTAGGGCCTAACTTATAACCAGTTAACACTGTTAGTTATTCTGGTTGTAGTCTCTGAAACATATCTAATCAGTTAATGGTCTAGCATCTAATCGGTTAGCTATGTTTGGTCACCTAATCGTTAGCATGGTATGCTCTAATTAATTATAAGACATGATCTAATCCGTTAGGAGACATGGTCTAATCCTTTATGAGTCACAATTCAACACCTATTTGATTACCTTATATGCCCTCATCGGTCCAAACAAATTCCCCTATTAAGGGTATTACAATCTAATTGCAACCGCATTAGACTGCATTGCCACTCACAACCACTAGTCACCATAAGGACCTTCGGGTTTTTGGCAGAAAATGACTACTCGCCTTTTGAAATCTAGTCATACAGACTGTCAAATGCTACAAGTATCGATGCTTAATGGTTAGTATGCATCAATCCAATTCTTTGGTGCGGCCTACTCACCATACGGAGTGTAAGAGATCTTTTAATTAATTAATGCGAATTGGCGAGTCCTCAACTCTCTCGACTAGATGAAATCCCATTATCGATTTTGGTGCCATTTCAATGTACTACTGTGTGTAAAAACACTCTTTAGCTTCAGGTCGTTGGAACCCTAGTTGTGCTAAATAATACGTTAGGAAAATTCCCAGGAAAGAGAGGCGGTGCGAACACTTAGTTACAAAGTCTTTTCTTGCCAGAATTTTCCCAGTCACATCATTTAATTCAACTGTTTTCGAAAATTGTACTGTTTACATTAGCACTTTACTTAGTGTAGTTTCATTGAAAAATTCTTGCAAGCTTTATCTAGTTTAACTAAAAACCCTCTCGCTTGCTTTTAAGTCAAAAGCCTTTAATTTTTCACTTCTAAAATGTTTGGTTCGGCTTGTGGAATCGCATCAGACTTACTGGTGTAAGGCGTCAAACCAGTTTACAATTGATCGTCACATTATTAATTAAACTCATGATCATGATCATCATGCATCTCTTTAATCAATATCAATCCAAAATTAAATCATCATACATGATTTAAATCACACAATACAAATCAGTTTTGTCATGCAAGGCCAAATCAAACCACATTAATTCATATCGTCACATAATAATACTACACATATTATCACACATTTAATCAATCATTCAAGCCACACAACAAACAAGGCAAAAAACCTAAACTCATTATATAGAAATTTCCCTTACCTCGAATGCGTTTCAAAGGAGGTAATTCCAAAGTGTCGTCGAGTCGTACCTAGCACGAGCCTTAACAACACAAATTCAATTTAATTAGAACTAAAAACTCAAGCTTACCACCCTTAGGGTAACCATGACCTAGGGTTCCTAAAGGCCTAAGAATTACTCAACTTAATCCCATTTTGGTCACATCTAGTCATCTGTTATGAAGCAAGTTCAAATCATGCAAGTTTTTAAGCTTTTACAAAAACTATCACACCTAGAAAATTCCTAAACCAAAACTTACCACTTGGAATAGTGTTTTACCAATTGGAATGGTGTTTTTACCAATTGGATTAGTGTTTTCCAACTTTGAACAATTTATTAAAGCATTTAAATATGACATAAAACTTTGGAAACAATTTCCTTATAGTTTTGAAACAAATTTTAAGACAAACATTAAATTTTTTTCCCAAAATTAAATCTCTTTGAAAGCTTTTGTTAGATCTAATTGTTAACCACTTTTTACAACTCATTTAGGCATTAAAACAAGTCATTATCACTTTCCAAAAACCCTAAGAGGCCACGATTTCAAAGTGCCACAAACAACTTCAAGGTTTTGAACCATTAACTTCTAAATCATGCACACCTTGTTAAATCTAAGTTTTCTTGCCATAAATCAACATCTCTACCACTTTGATACACTTAAAAACAAGTTAAAACTTACTCAAATCATGTGTATATGCCACGATTTTCAAAGCCAAAAACAACTAAATTTTAATTTCACAAATCTTTGCTTAAACATATATATGACTAGATCTAAGCATATTTATCCAAAACCCTTCCAAGATCTCACTTCCAAACAACTAAATCAAGCCAAAATAAATCTCCTTAGACAGCCCCTAGGTTCGGCCTGTTCAAGATCTTGGGGTTTCTCAATTTTTAAATTCACCAAACTCATTTAAACATAAAAGAAATGATAGATCTAGGAGGTATTAGGCTAATACATCAAGAACTAATCAATTTCTAAGAAAATAACACTAACACCATGTGAAACTCATCCATGGCAGCAAAGGAAAATGAAAGATAAGTGAAGAAATCTTACCAATATGATGGTGATGATTAAACAAGAAGGAAGGTAAAAGGATGAAGATTAAGCTTCTAAAATCACAAGTTTAAGAACTTAAGACAACTTTCTCTTTCTAGAATTCTTTTCTTAAGTTTTCCATCAATGGAGTAATGAAAGAATATGATGTCTAATAAGGAGGAGGGTCACAGCCAAGGAGGGATAAGGAAGGAACAAAAATTGTTCATTTAGTGAGGATTTAACCATTTAGTTACAAACAAACAAACTAAACTAACTACCAATTACACCTAGACCAAGCACATGGCTTGGCCCTCATTGGTCCAAGTGTGGTCGCCCTTCAGCCCAAACTATCAAAGGGTTTCGCTTCGACGCGTTATCGATCAATCGAGTGCACGACGTTTTACGTATATTAGGGTTTTTTACCCATCGCTCTAAAAAATTTTCTATTTCACCAGCCCACATCTAAAATTTATTATTCAGTCAAAATGTTCCTCATGACATGAGAAATGCTCCCCTATATCTCATTTTCTCAAATTATGAGCCAAAACATTGCAATTACGCAGTTTTTGGGCGTAAAAAATACACTAAATATTTTTTGTGGCCCAAAAATTTCCAATAAATCATAAATATTGTAAAATGCTTAAATCTAAAATTTTGTAAAATTTAGATCACATTTGAGCATGTTTCAGTTAAAAACTCACCTGATAGCCTAATTACGACAGAATTTCTATGACGTAGTAAAAACTGTAAATTAGTAATAATTACTAATTCCATTTTTTCCTATCATCTAGAATAATTTCAAACAATAAAATTATCCAAGGAAAATCATTAACAGAAAAGTCGTATTAAATACGACAGAAAATAGACAATTAACAGTTAACTAAACGTTGAAAATTAGACTATGACTTAAAGACACCTTATTAAGTCCTAGAAATCATTTCACCTTCAATTAAAATAAATACTTTAATTTAAACAACAAGGTTACCTATTTTTAGGATTAATTTATATTAAAAAAGTATACGTATACACTGTTTGTTAATCTGAATTAATTCCAACACTGTGAGTTGTTTAAAATGAATCATTACAGTTCTTCATACTTTTCACAAATCATCGAGGTGATCAGTCTCTATGATTCATTCCCAAGTAATCGAAAATTGTAAAATAGCTTTTCATAAAAATTGGGGTGTTACATTACTACCCTCCTTAAAAAAAATTCGTTCTCGAAAATTCACTCACAAACCAAATCAAAATTGGGAGTCTGGAAAATCATAACATTATTCCAAAATTATATTATAAATTTGGATTTTGGAATCTAATACAACAGCAAAATACGTCAAAGAGTCAAAATACTTATGTGGTCTATACTTAGTACCACGTACACACCATAATACATATACCAAACATAGTAATAAACTTCTCCCGCAACGATCCTCGTCTCTTATTCTATATCCTCTACGCCGCTCGTTCCTTATTCATAACTATTCTCGACTCCTTCATGTTGCATATTCTGGAATAACGTCCTTCGATGTGGATTTTTCTTCTTCGTGCATGATGTAGACACGTCCCTTGGTCTTACAGCTCTAGTAGCATTGGCGGAAGACTCCACCTTGGGCAGGCGACAGTCCTTTGAAAAGTGTCCAGGATTCTTGTAGTTGAAGCACAGTCAGTCCTTCGATGGGCATTTATCAGCCAAATGCTCCTTGCTTCCACATTGTTGATTATTATTTTGTTAATTCTATGTCAATATTTCCAATATGTGTGTGTGTGTGTGTGAGATATGTGTATACTATATATGTATGTATTCGTCTATTCCTTGTAAGGCCAATACAATGCTGCTACAAGGAACTCACCCCTTTTTTCTAGTGTTCCTATTGTGTTTTATGCTTTGTTTTACAGATGCTACACATGCTGAAGAAAGTGGCTAATATGAAGACTTGAGACTTTATTAGTTATTTTAGAGTTGTTTTAAATTCGATGTTTTAAGACTTCGAGTTATGTTATAATTTTAAGTATGGGATGTATAAAGCTATAAGACTACGTGACACCAGCTTTTGGGTTTATTTAGATTTGTTTTATTTAATTTTCCGTATAGGTTTATGTAAATGTTTTGGAAAACAATTATTCTCATTTTTAGTTTTGAAGTAAAGACTTGAGTTGAAATGTGTATCCTTAACTTGTGTGAAAAGTGTATTTTTATTCCGCAATGAACTTGAATTATTATCTCTTTTATAATAATTACCAAATGGGGTTAAGGGTGTCACAGAGGGCACTTTCAACCACTCACCCGGAGAGGAAAAGGATCTTGAAGACTTCGATGGAGCAATTGTTAAGTTTGCGTTAGCTGGTTGCCGACGTAGGACTGCCAATCGATTGGTGTTGACCGACGAGACTTGTTTGTTGTTGCGATGCTTGATTTATTGTTGACGCAACATGTTATTTTTCCTATGCCGTATTTCTTTTTATATTGAGTATGATTCCTCACCCCTCTGTGTTTGTGGCTACTTGTACACCCCATGTATTAGAGCAAAATGTGAAATTGCGTCTGACACTCTTATAGTTTTGATGATAACAAAGACATCAGAAACAAGATGAACAATTAATCTTATGAGTGTTTAACGAGTTTGCTAAGTGTGTAGGAAAACTTGTTAAAACCAACTAAATACTTTAACAACATAATGTATTTATAAACATGGAAACGAAACTACATGAAGATGTTTGAAGATCAACAAACGCATGTATGAATTTCAACATGAAGAAGTCTGAAGCCCAACACTGAAGAAATGAAGCATTGTCTGAAAGTCAACAACAACAAATCAACAACACTACATCAGAAGCAGTACTTCAACTATTGCGTCTTACTTAGAAGACCTCATGAAGACCTACACTACAACAAATTCTTTAAAAGATGGTGTAACACCCTACTCTAATTAGGGGATTACTTACCAATTTAACTTGAGTTAGCATATATACACTGGAAATTTTTCGAATACAGACGAATACTAAAGAATGATTCTTGCTCTTCAAACACTACACTATACTTCAGTTAGTAAAACTCCTGGATACATACGCGTCGTACAAAAAAATACGTTACTAAAATAGTAAACATAATTCAGAGTTTCTAAAGCAGGATTAACTTTAATTATTACAACTTCTGTTTCAAAAGAATAATAAGGTACAACAATTACAATTACATCTTATTCACACATAATACTATGACACAACCTAGGACTTAGGACATGACTTGTGATCCGGTGACTCGGGTCTCGCAGAAAAGCAAGACCGAGCACATCCCAATGCTCTGAACCTCTTCAAACAGCTGTACCTGAAAACAACGCCCCAAAGGTGAGTTTATAAAACTCAATAACACAAACTTAGAAAAAAAAATACTTTTATCGATGTTTTCATCCATACGTGGTGTGCGACGTATGGAAAATCCATCCCATAAGCATAGGTATAAATATTTATACTACCTTAACAAATCCTCAAGACATGATATTTCAAACATCAATTACAGAGTCAAACATATGTCACAACAATCACAATGAATGTTCCCCACTTGATCCAGCTCAAGTACAAAATGAGTAAAATCCTATTAAAAGGATAAAACCAAGGGGGCCCCCAACGGCACAGGTGGTAGCTAATCACTTACGATGGGGTTGCAGAGCGAATTGCAAACATTCCACACACAAACAATGCCTGTTATTGTGACATCCCAAGCCATACTCACATTGGAGCCATAAGGCCTTACGAAAGGGTATGCCACTCACAGGACTTCACACAAGCAATTCAATCAAGATCATTAATGAATAATGCAACACACAGCACTAGCATAATTCGATAATATTTGCAGTTCAAGCGCAAACATTTCAAACATATATAAGTTTCAATCGATGAGAAACAACAAGCTCAATGCAATTACACGTAGTAAACACTAATGAATGTACCCACTTGGGAAAGCCCAAGGATCAAAATGAGCAAGGACCTATTTGTGGTCCTACCAAAGGGTCCCCGTCAACGAAAGTGACCGAAGTACACATATGACGAGTTTGCCTTTCAAACGCAAACATTCAGACACATAAACAACCAAGTTTCAATCAAAACAAGAGTCAAAACAAGGTTTCACATTCATTATTAGGATTCAATAACACATCAAATAATAATTCATTACAATTATCATAATCCCAATCAAATAACAATTCTAAGCAATTTTACATGTCTAATTGGGAAGTCAAACACTTAGCAATATAACCACAACTTATTTAAAAGGGGCATAAAGCCCTTCACCCATTTCAGGAAATCATAACCACTCCAAATTAGGCTAGTTCAAACGCCAATCCTTCCAAATTAATTCATGCATATTGATCAAGTAACCAATCAAACCAAACCAAACACACATATATATATACACCAATTGGAGCTCGATGGAACTCTCAACGGTACAAACATCACACATTGGTTTAGGGGGGTTAGGGACAGAATCCAACCCTATTTGAGTCAAGACCCCATACAAGACCATTCAGTATGACTAATAAACTAATTATGGAAGTAACAAATTTAATAGTAAAGCCTAGCACACCCTAAGGGAGGTTTTAGGGGAAGTCTATGTTACCTGAGAAATCCCAAGTTAGGGATTTGAGCTCCAAAACCCTCTTTTTCCTCGATTGGTCACCAATCTGAGTTTCATTCTTCTCCTTCTTCTTCAATTCCTTGAATCTATGGTTGGTCCTTCCTTTTCCTTCACCCATTCGAGTTCCTCTCCTCACTATCTCTCTCCATCTCTCGGTTTCTCACACTCTCTCTCTCTCCCACGGTGGCTGCTGCCACCTCCCTCTCGGCCCAGCTCTCTCGCCCTTCCTCCTCTTTCTCCGGCACGCCACCACGCATGGCTTGTAGTGGCTGCGGCCTCCCTCCTCTCTTCCTCCATCACGATCGCACCTCCCCTTTTCCTTCTTCTCTCTTCTTCTCTTCCTTCTTTCTTTCTCTTCCTTCCTCTTTCTTTTTTCTTCTTTTTCTGATTTTTTTCTCTTCTTTCTGATGAGCAGGTCGCGTGAGGGAGGGAGTAGATGAGGGTTTAGGGAGTTATAAGGTGGATTTAAGTGGAACATAGTGTATGGTGGGACTTAGGTCTAAAGTTAATTAAAAATCTTGCAAGCAAGTCCTATTAAACCTCCTTAATTTAACTCTTGGTTTCTAATAACATCTTGAGTAATTCTAATTAATTAAAACTACTCCTAATTACTAAGTCCCATAATTCCTAAATCATTGGGTAAAATTACCATTTTACCCGTTAGTTCCTAATTGGTTTTAAATTACTAAATTAAGGCAATGAACCATATTTAATCCTTAGGGATTAAATCTTGTTTTCACTTAGGATTTCCTAATAATTAGGCTTAGGGAATTTGGGATGTTACAGATGGCGCTACTTTAAACAGCACTTTAGTGTTAAAGTGCTGTTTATAATTAGGTTGAAAAATTTTACAAGGAAAAGGATAGAGGAAAAAATAGCGCTTGGGAAAAAAAGCGGTAATTTAGGTGATAAACAGCGCTTTAATAAGAAAAACGTTGAATATGTGATAAATAAATAAACAACGCTTATTATTGGAAGCGCTGTTGAAAGTTGCACTCACGAATAAACAACGCTTATTATAAAGAAGTGCTGCTGTTGATGTTCACAATAATCAGCGCTTACTATACAATGCGTTGTTTATTGTCGATTTATTAAAAATTAAGCATTCCCTCCCACAATCAACAGTTCACTCCGCCACTCCCTCTGTCTCTCGCAACCCTGTCTCTGTTCGCTCGCGCACATCATCCTCTCTCCCTTGCAACTCTCTTCACCACTCACTCCGCCACTCCCTCTCGCTCGCGCCGCCTTTCCTCACGCCGAAAAACAGCCACATTTTTAATGGCAACAACCACATTATATAGGGTTTTCATTCTCGCAACTCTCTTCTCCGTTCAAGGTTAGTTCATGTCTCGGTTTTTGGTTCCATTTTGCTGCGGTTGTGGTTCGATTCAGGTTGGATTCTGGTTCTGTACTGTTGCGGTTCTATTGAAGTGTTGCTGGTTCTGTGTTGTTCTGTGTTCGCCATCCTTCCCGACCACGATTCTGGTTCCATTTTGTTGTTCGTGGTTCCACACTGGGTCTGTTCGTGGTTCGATTTTGGGTCTGTTCGTGGTTCAAAATCGTTTGTTCTGTGAAGTGCTGTTGCTGGTTCTATTGAAGTGCTATTGGTTCGTGTTGTTCTGTGTTGCTCTCAGGTCATTACTCCTTGCTTTTCTTCTTCTCCCAGTATGCAACTCAGTTTTTCAGGTTTTACTTGTTGTTTGTTTGTCCCACTGTGATCTTATGTCAATGACATGATTACATTTTATTTACCAGATTGTTTTGGTATCGATGAAATATAACTTCTAAGAGATTTTATAAAACATGTAAAAGGCCTTCAGAATTTGATGTTTATCATTGATTTAGAAATGTGAATGTCCAAAGTCCGAAAAAACTTGTTGATGAAATTCTGATTTTAGCTATTATCGGTGCTGTAACATCATGTTTAGTACAGAGACTTAATAGTGATGTCTGAAACTTATTGATGGAATTCTGATTGATAGTTTGATTTTGTTGGAGAGAGTACATTACTTATTGATGGGTTGATTTTGTTGTATTATGGAGTCATTGAATACATTGAAATAGCCACAATAATGGGTTTACCTGATATCAATGAAACCAGTATCCAATTTTGAGGGTTTTGATTTGCTTTTGGGTTTCAAGGTATGATATGGAAATTGGGTTTAATTTAATTTTTGTTATTTTGTTTTTTATAATGATGATTTGGTTGCTGGGAGTGTAACTCTGGTTGATATTTGGTCATTTTAGTTTATTGTTTACAGGGAGAGTAGAAATTAAGAACAACTTGGAAAGTTATAGTAATGGATTTGATAATTTTATAAAAACGGGTTTATGTATTTTAGACAGTGAATTTTGGAATGTTACAGGTGTTATATATATTTTGGAATGTCCATATTTTAAGGGAGACTCTGCCAAAATTTTGTTAGAAATTTAATCTAATCTGTGTGTTGATTTTAAGAGCAGTGGCAATTTTATTCTTGTTTTATCTAATTGGGCTTTTTATGTTGTTTTAGCTCTCAATCCATAAGTAAATATGGATCGAAAGTGGATGTCTGCCAATCGTTTGTCAAAGGAATATAAGGATAGAGTGAAAGATTTTATTGGGTTTGTAGTTGGGCATACAACAGACCATAGTAGAATCGTATGTCCTTGTCTAAGTTGTTGTTATACAAACAAAGTTAATGTTAAGGAATTGGAATGACATTTAGTGAGCAATGGGTTATTGTTAGCGATTAACCTGAATCAAAACACTGTGTACTATCTAGATCCATTGCATGTACAGATCAACCTGCGCAAAAAAATGAAAGAGAAGTACAATCAGTAAGTGCGTGTATATTATATTGGATATTAGTTATGAATGTATTGGAAAAAAGACTTAGGTTTTTGTATCAGGTTGTGGTGTTGCTGGTGATCTAATTATCCATTGATTTGTGTGATCGATGCTTAATTTATGTGGTTTCAGACATCTATATTCTCTATACTTGTTACTCATAATCAAATAATTAGTTTGATACCAGATCAAAGTATATAGTACATTCATTCCATTTGTATTTGTTGTGAATTGGAGATATGTGATGATTGTTAATTAAGTCATGGTATTTAAGATTAAGTTAAGATGTAATAAAAAAATGTCTAGTTCCAAAACTTTGCTAGCTGACTTGCAATTCTTAGAGAATTTGTTTACTCATAATAAAGGGTGATTGATTGATTTAATCTGATTCTCATTTTTTGCTTCTAGTTTTGTTGTTACTGAAAATTTTGGAAAAATGTTGAAGTGCTTATTTGTTTATGTTTGGCCTATGTGATTCCTTGTGCTGGCTGGTATGGTATTTTTGTTGTTACAGGTATTTTATAAATTTTGGAATGTCCATATTTTAGGAGAGACTTTGCCAAATTTTTGTTAGAAATTTGATATAGTCTGTGTGTTGATGTCAAGAGCAGTGATTATGAATGTATTAGAATGGTGTTTTTTGGTTTGTAGAAATGAGTATGAGTGTAAAATTGGATATTGAATGATTTTGTTTGATTTTGCACTTAGGGCTATCCTAATTTATCGAGGAAACAAGTCTCAGTTTTCTAAACCGACTCCACCTAAATGGATATCGATAAAGGTATTTATACCAAATTTTTTACGCAATTATTTAAATTACCAAAATAAAAGCAATTAATTTCATATTTTTTGCTTTATAGTGTCCTCGCCAACCAAACTCTGATGATTGTGGCCGATATATTTTGAAGTTTCTCAAGGATATTGTCTTTCATAACCAAACACAAATTCCAACAGAGGTATGTATGTAATAATTTCAAAGTTTATATAATTGTTTTACTTTTACACATACCAAATTCTAACTTGATTTAATTTTCATTTCGCAGTACTTTCCTGATTGTCAATTCGACACATACCCTGATCATACCAAACTCAAAGAAGAGTGGTGTCGATATTTTATTACGAATTTTATCATTTATAGGCAGCTAGAAGAAGATTAATATTTAATGTTTAGGTGAGTTTGTTATAAATTTGGTTTTTGTGAGTTTGGTGTTGATGTAAGTAACATGCTTACGTGGTTAAAAATTTCCTGCACATTTGTTGAAGTTTAGCATACTTGAAATGGAATAGGTTCACATGAATTTGGGAGTAAAATTTTGCAATATTTAGCACATTTTTTGAACATTAGTATACTAGATAGACTTGTCTTAGATTTTATTATGTTTCGCCTATTTGTTTTCTTCCACATTTTTTCGATGTTGCATGACAAAGATTTTCTTTTTATGTTGGCTGGTATTGTATATATTTTACGTTGGCAGGCTGGTATGGTATTTTATGTTGTTATAGATATTGTATATATTTTGGAATGTCCATATTTTAGGGGACACTCTGCCAAAATTTTGTTAGAATTTTGATCAAGTCTGTGTGTTGATTAGCAGTGGCAGAAAAAAGAAGAAGAAGAAGAAGAAGATATTAGTGTTTAGGTACTATTTGTAGCATGACATGTGTAATGTTTAGTTAATGCATTTTAATATTTTAGCAATGATAATTTTATTAATTGTGAATTTAATTGAGAATTATATTGTAATTTATTCATGTTAATACAATAGATCTATACTGTTTCTATGAAAAATATTATATTGTAGTGTTAAATTTGGTTTTAGTGAAGTTTGATGTTGATAGTTGAGTGTTGATGACAATTTTGGTATACATTTTGTGTTATCACAATACTGGATATCATGTGAATATGAGGGAGTGAAAAAAAAAGAGAATAAACAACGCTTCATTAAAGGAATCACTGTTTATTGCATTTGAAAATAGACAATAAACAGCGCTTCAATAAGGAAGCGCTTCTTATTGGTACACAATAAACATCGCTTCCTTATTGAAGCGCTGTTTATTGTCTATTCAATAAACAGCACTTCCTAACTGAAGCGTTGTTTAATGTCAATTTTCAGCAGCGCTTCTTAAACGCTATTTTTATGAAATACATTCAGCAGCAGATTAATTTTCAGCGCCTTTAAGCGCTGTTTAAGGCAAAAAATAAGCGCTGTTTATTGCCAAAACTGTTGTAGTGCTAGTTCAAAATCAGTACACTAAATAGTAGTATTTAAGTTTGTTCTAGATGAACATGAAGACCTAGTTCAGAATCAGAACACTAAATGGTAGTGTCTGAACTAGATGATCAAGATATATTAAAGATGATGTAACAAGAAGACTCAACATCAGCAAACAAAGAAGTCCTCCTTACCAACAACAACAATCAACCTGAAGACAACAACAAAGAAGACCTCGCCAACAACAATCAATCTGAAGACAATAGCAAAAAAGACCTCGCCAATGACAACAATCAACCTGATGACAACAACAAAGAAGACCTTGTCAACAACAACAATCAACTGAAGATTACAACAAGAAGATCTCCACTTCAACCAATCAACCCGAATCAACCTAAGAAGCTTAAACCTCAACTGAAGATGGAGAAGAAGAACTGATTAGAAATAACAAGATAAAAGTTGTTTATGACTCAGAAGAATGCTTACTTAAAAGCCTTCAGAGCATAAAGCTTTATTGATACACTTCAATAGCTCTAAATGGAACGTGCATATTTAATACAAGCATTATTGCTCAAAGATTTGTGTCAGGCAACAAACACTAAACAAATCATTTGTGGTGTGTGATACAGAGCAGTGTCTAACTAGGGAAGTCAACACACAAGTAAAGTCACTCAAGCTCAAATAAAGGAAATCTATCCATAAAGGGATTACAAAGACGGAAAACATAGTAGCTGAATTGCAGAAATACAGACATACAGAAATGTCTGATGAAGACATTATCTGAAGAAGTTTTAGTGGTACATGCTCATTAAAGAATCCTTATCTATTGAATAAAACAGAGACAAGTTACTGGACGGATCTGTTACAAACTTACAACGAAGAAAAGACAAACTTATGCCGAGTCGATTATTCAGGATAGTGACTGTATTACTGTCTGATAACAGGAAAGAACAATTGTCTGCTTTCATTCTTGAAGACCAGGAAGACTTATGAAAGGACAAAGGCCAAAAGGAATTTATATTCAAATATTGTCAACTGTCATGGGATAGGCATTGGAAAGCAAAATCACTTTTCTGTACAAAGACAGTTGTATAAAGTGTGTCAGTATAAAAAGCACTACATGACAAAACAACGAACATATTTATCGGAGAAATAAATCCCAAGTCTCAATGGTAACACTTCAATTGCCGAAGACTATAAATACTGAAGAACTCAACTAAAGCAAGTGTTGTTGAAGCTACTGCTCAAGACCAACCATAAAGTTGAAAAAGAAAAAGATGACAAAGTAAATAATAATATAGAGCATATACATCCTCTCAATAAGAGTCATCATCAAGGAATCAATGGTTGCTGAAGAATCAAATTAAAGATGTTGAAGCTCAAGCTCAGAACACCCTCACAACCAGAAGAAGAAGAAGCTCAAGCTGATTTGATATCCACTCTTAGAGTGCTTTAGCTTAGAACACAGAGCGTAATTGTATATTCTCTTAGATTAAGAGTTGAGTGGAAACACGAGCGAAATTAGTACAAATCTACTCAGTTTGAAAGCAGTTGTCTACAACTTTGTAAAGAGATGAGTTTGCTGCCATATCAGCAAGGATTTTCGCCCAAAAGGTTGTTTTCCTTAGAAGCATGATAATCTATGTGTGCTTGCTAGGATACTTGGTACATAGGCAGGTCGGCATTATTATGTACGCAAGGGATGGCCGGGTAGGTCCTTTCCTATGAGTTGCAAAGATATTGTGGCTGTCTAAGAAGGTGTCGGTATAGCCAGGTTGGTAGTAGATACTCACAAGGTTACTGTAATAAGGTTGATCATAGTGGGAAAAGCCTTTCGTAACGAAGGGATTGGATGTAGCTATCACTTGGATAGTGAACCAGTATAAATCTCTGTGTCTCCTTGAATTTCCTACATTTTGTTTTTACTTATCTGTCTGTTTTCTTTACGCTTCTGTTTTCATCGAGTAAACTCGCTTTATTTTTATTGTCTATGTTTTTACTCTTGCATTTAGAATTAGGCAAAATTTGTTAAGTAAACCTCTAGATCAACAACCTAGCATCTAGTTGAAGTCAGTACTTTATACTTATGCAAATTGTATTTGGAACATACTAATCTAAGTATGGTTTAAATCAAAGTACAATAAGTAATATGCAAAATGGATTTGCTTAAAGTACAGTTTTGTATATGTTAAATTGATTTACAAAACCTTTAGATGCAAAGTCTATCTATGTTATGTCAACATCTGATTGACTTGGTCCTTCTGTATTCAGCTCATACAATCTAATGTTTGAACTGATTAGCGCATGTGTTTTAAACAATGTTTTGTGAAAAGATTGAAAAACACAATTCAACCCCTCCCCTTCTTGTGTTTTCCCAGTACTTTCTGGTACTTCAATTAGTATCAAAGCACAGACTCTGGGTTGAGCTCTTAACTAAGATCCTGTCTTCCTCAACAAGAACGCTGAAGATCAAGTCCTTCATTCAGAAGTTAAGAATCAAGGTCGTTAGTAGAGTTGAAAAGAGGTAATCAATCCAAAGCTCCAAGAGGTACTCCTAGCTCATCCTCATTTTTTGTGTATGTGTTGCTTGATGCATTTTCATATACATGTGTTTATTTTTCTTGGTTATTTACTAGTTTTTGCTAAAACTATTTTCAAAATTATATATACACCTTCTTCTGAAATTCCTTTCTCTCAAACTCCCAAAAGTTTGTTAGAAATCTGTATTCTAAGTTATATGATATGTACTACTATTACTTATCACTCATGGACGATGACTTCTCCTCCTTGTGATTGGGCTCAACTTGAGTGGGCGGTGATTTTAAAGCTTGTTGAGTCACCATTGCTACCAAAGTAGAAAGCCGACTTTTCAAGCATTGTGTTCTTCTTTAAATTGATTCAATGTTCTTTCTAGCGACTTGAATCCTTCATCTATCCGATTGGGCTCAACTTGAGTGGGCGGTAATTTTGAAGCCTGTTGAGTCGCTAATGCTACCAAAGTAGAAAACTGACTTTTCAGGCATTTTTGTTCTTCTTTATATTGATTCAATGTTCTTTCTAGTAACTTGAATCCTTTATCAGTCCACTGGATAAATTTGCTCTTTGCCCCCTTAATTTCTGGCTCTTGCACCTCAAGTTCCTGCTCCTTAAGTTCTTGCTCTTGAGATGGCCTATAAAAACTTCCTCGTCGATTCTGCCTTCCCCAAGAGTTGCTCGTATAATTTGCTCTGTTTTCAGCCCAGCAGTTATTTGCATGTCCTACAAAATAATCACAACACTCACAAAAACGGAAAGGACCCATGAGAATTTTTTTTCCTTTTAATAAAATAATAATAATATTAATAATTCTCTTTTTTTGGTGTAATAAAATAAGGTAAGTCGAAATAAAAATCAAAATAAAATAAAATAAGATAATATTATCCTAATCCAATCCTTATCAAATCTTTTCTTAAATTCAAGTTCAAAATCTATCTATATCTAACTCAGATTCAAAATAAGATAAGAAAAAGAAAGATCATGATAAATATATAAGAAAGAGGAAAATCTTTTTGGATTTTTGATATCAAATTTAAACAAAAAAAATAAGAAAAAACAAATTAAGATAAGATCTAAACAAATTTAAAATCTAGATAAAGAGATAAATGAAAAAATCTTTTTGGATTTTTAAATGTAAATCTAGATCTTAAATCTAAACAACTAAACAAATATTTAAAATTAAACAAATAACTCTATCTACTATTTTTTTAATTAAGGTAATAATAATAATACAAATACGAACAACCGAGCAAATTTTTTTATAATAAAATAATAATAACTAATAACAATAATAACAAAAATGATAATAACAATTAATAATAATAATAATAATAATAGTAATAATATTATTATTATTATTATTATTATTATTATTATTATTATTAGCAATAACAATAAAAAAATGTCTAAATTAACAAGAATCTCGTTGGTTTAATATCGCTAAAATATTTTCTGACAACAGCGCCAAAAACTTGTTGCGACTCAGGCAAGTGCGCCTGATCGTAACTCATAATAAAGTGAAGTATATTTCCGAATGTCGAACCCACAGACAATGCGCGAGTACTAAATTAATAGAGATCATTATTATTTAGACGAACGAAAGTAACGATTTTGAGAGTAAAATAATTGAATTGTAAATAACGAGATCAAAGTAATGACACAAGAACTAAAGAGAGATCAATTAAAGAAAGTCTAGGGGAGTCGGGTTCACTAATACGTAGTCCTTGAATTTGTTAACCAACTATTATGAGATATGATTCATATTCGAATGCCAACCACCCACTCTAAAATTACTAATAACTAACCCGTTAATAACCTTCTTCCTAAATAACTACTTCGTTTGGTCCATGAACGTAATTAAAAGAAAGAGCATTAAGAACATGTGAGTTTGTCAATGGAAACAAGCAAATACCTTGACCGGGCATAAAACGCGAGTTCTGTTATTCCTAGAGTTTTTCATTAACTAATTGTGGTATGGTCGCCTCCAATTAACTAATTTATTAAGGATTGGTCAGATCCTATGGGATTAGTCATGCTAAGAACAACACATTCAAAAAAATAATAAGAAAACTCATAATAACAATTAAACAAATATCAAAGACATAGTAAAAGATCCCCCATTACCCCAAGTGATGGATTTAGCTACTCATAGTATTTATCAATAATATAGAATAACAAAGATCTAAAGAAGAAATCATAAAAGAAAAGAGATGAAAGACAAAAGGCAAGAGACAAGAGGTAAGAGACAAAAGCTAAATTGGTCAAAAGACCCCCAGCCTCCAGCTCTCTTGAAAGAGAGCTAAGATTACCTATTTATACACGACCGTACCGGACTTTGATTACAACGATGGACCGTACTTGTGCACTCTGCACTCCCTGACACAATTGTGTACAGCTATACTGCCTTTGGTACGGCCGTACTGAACTTTCTCATCGGCGCCAGGCTGTACTGACCAAGGGGTTATGCCCTTACTGTTGCTCTTGTATAGGTACGACCGTACTGACTGACTGTCAGGTCATACCGCTAGTCCAGAAGTGCTAAAAATCTCAAAAACTTGCTAGTTTTTAATCCATTCTCGTATCTTTTGCTCTGAGTGATGTCTTTATGATAATTCTACAAAATAGGACATAAGTAAATACTTTTATACTTTAAATAGCACAAAATGATATAATTAAGTACTAAAAATGCCCTATAAAAGTAGACAATTTGGTGTGTTAACATGTATTCAAAAGATTAAAAAGATGTACGCCTTATGGCAGATTTGATTTTGTTAATGATTATGAGTTTAAAATTTGTTTTTGTCAAGTTGTTAAAGTTTTATTTTGGTATTAGATTTTTCGCAACTACTTTATTGAGTAATTTTTGAAAAAAAGTTTAATTAACCGCAAAAATTTTTGGTTACAAAATATGACACTAAGGGGGTGTTACACCAACAACAGCAATCAACCTAAAAACAACAACAAAGAAAACCTCGCCAACAACTACAATCAACAGAAGATTACAACAAGAAGATCTCCACATCAACAAATCAACCTGAATCAACCTGAGAAGCTCAAACCTTGAAAATGAAGAAGAAGACCTGATCAGAAAAATCAAGATAAAAGTTGTCTCTGAGTCAAAAGAATGCTTACTTAAAAGCTTTTAGAGCACAAAGCTTTATTGATACACTTCAATAGCTCAAAATGGAATGTGCATATTTGATACAAGCATGCATTATTGCTCAAATATTTGTATCTGGAAACAAACACCAAACAAATCAATTTTGGTGTCTGATACAGAGCAGTGTATGACTAGGGAAGTCAAGACACAAGTAAAGTCACTCAAGCTCAAATAGAGGAAATTTATCCATAAAGGGATTACAAAAACGAAAAACAAAGAAGTTAAATTGAAAAAATACAGATATATGGAAATGTATGATGAAGACACCGTCTGAAGAAGTCTTAGTGGTACATGCTCATTACTCGTCTGTCTGATTGACATAGAGACAAGTTACGAGCCACGGATCTGGTACAAGCTTACAACGAAGAAAAGACAAACTTGTGTCTGACCGATTATTCAGGACATTGACTGTACTACTGTCTGATAATAGGAAAAAATCAATTGTCTTCTTTCATTCTTGAAGACTAGGAAGACTTATGAAAGGACAAAGGACAAAAGGAATTTATATTCATATATTGCCAACTGTCATGGGATAGCCATTGGAAAGCAAAATCACTTTTCTATACAAAGACAGTTATACAAAGTGTGTCAATACGAAAAGCACTACATGACAAAACAACAGACATATTTCTCAGAGAAATAAATCCCAAGTCTCAATGGTAACATTTCAAATTGCCGAAGACTATAAATACTGAAGAACTCAACTAAAGTAAGTTTTGTTGAAGTTGCTGCTCAAGAACAACCATAGAGTTGAGAAAGAAAGAGATGATGAAGTAAATAATGATATTGAGCATATACATCCTCTCAATGAGAGTCATCATCAAGGAATCAATGGTTGCTGGAAAATAAAATTAAAGTAGCTCAAGCTCAGTAAACCCTTGCAACCAGATGAAGAAGAAGCTCAAGCTGATTTGATATCCACTCTTAGAGTGCTTTAGCTTAGAACACAGAGTGTAATTGTATATCCTCTTAGATTAAGAGTTAAGTGTAAACACGTGCAAAATTAGTACAAATATACTCAATAGAAGTGAAGAAAGTGTACTCGTATTATATTTCAGTTTGAAAGCAGTTGTCTACAACCTTTGTAAATGGAAGGGTTTGCTACGCTAATAGCAGGGATTTCCACCCAAAATGTTGTTTTCCTTAGAAGCATGATAGTCTATGTGTGCTTGCTAGGATACTTGGTACATAGCTAGGTCGGTAAAATTATGTACGCAAAGGATGGCCCGTTAGGTCCTTTCTTAGGGTGTGGCTATAGCCAGGCTGGCAGTAGATACTCACAAGGTTATTGTAATCAGGTTGATAATAATGGAAAAATTATTCTATAACGAAGGAACTGGATGTAGCTATCTGTTGGATAGTGAACCAATATAAATCTCTGTATTTCCTTTAAATTCCTGCATATCTGTTTTTACTTACCTGTCTATTTTCATCGTGTAAACTCGCTTTTATTTATATTTTTACTCTTGCATTTAGAAATAGACAAAATGTGTTAAGTAAACTTCTAGATCAACAACCTGGCATCTAGTTAATGTTCGTACTTTATATTTATGCAAATTGTATTTAGAACATACTAATCTAAATATGGTTTAAATCAAAGTGCAATAAGCAGTATGCAAAATGGATTTGCTTAAAGTAGAGTTTGTATATGTTAAAATGATTTTCAAAACCTTTATCTGCAAAGTCTATCTATGTTATGTCAAAATCCGCAAGTAAATCTACAACTATGTTGTGAGTAAATCCGCAAGTCTATCTATGTTGTGAGTCTTGGGGAAAAATCCGCAAGTAATTTTTCTGCGAAAAATTATCAGGTAATTTTGCAGGAAATTTCACAAGTAAATCTACAACTATGTGTTTTGCACGTAAATCCACAGGAAACTTTCCTGCGAATTTTAAAATCAGCAGGAAACTTTGCTGTGGATTTCAAAATTCGCAAGAAATTTTGCTGCAAATTTTAAGATTTATAGGAAACTTTCCCACGAATTTTTTCCTAGGAAATTCCGCAGGAAAATCAATAATTTTTTTAATTTTGTAAAGAATACCGTGAGTCTTTTAATATTAATATTTTGTTATTATTATAGTAATACTAAAATGGAAATAATATTACTTGTTTAGCATGATTTACTCACCTATTATATTATTATTATTATTATTATTATTATTATTATTATTATTATTATTATTATTATTATTATAACATACACATATACTTCTAATCGTATACTCTTATAATAATGCATTTTATTTTATCTAATATTGATTTCGTATAATGAATGCAAATTTCAATATTGATTACAAAAGACTAAATTCAAAACTTGTATCTTACATAAACTGAAAAGATGAAAGGAAAAAAATAACAAAGGCATAAGGACCAAAGGAGAAGAGGGATTTAGAGAGCGGCGAGAGGTGTTAACACTTACATTGTCCAATTGAGCAGGGGAAGCCATTTCACTTCAAGAAACCCTAGATATAGCAGAGATTAAGAGAGGGATGTAGAAGTATGTGCACGGTTTGTGTGTATTAGTGTGTGTATGTGTGACAGAGAGAGAGAAGTTACCGGTTGCTGGAGCCTGGAATCGTCTGAACGCGGTGGTGATTGCCGTCGGGAGCGGTGACGATGGTGGAAGTTGTGGTTAGGGTTCAAAGAAGATCAAAATGCTCGAAGAGCAAACGAGAGGAACGCGGGCTACAGAGTGGTGAAATGAATAATATGAATAATAACTACAGATTTTAAAAATTTATATAATATTAATATTTTCAAAATCCGCAGCTAATTCCCCATTAAACTTACTTGCAAAATTTTCTATGGATTTTCAGTTACCTAGTTTTCCTACAAACTTTCCTACGAGTTTTTTCTTTACCATAAAATTCGCAAGAAAATCCCGATAAAATATCCAAATATTTCCTGTGGATTTAATTTCGTAGGAAAATTCGCAAGAAATGAAAGATTTTGCTGCAAATTTTTCTATAGATTTAAATATACAAGAAAAACCCAAATTTTAACAGAATTCGCAGCAAAATTTGCAGGAAATTCCTGTAAAAAAAAATCCGCAAGTAATATGTAAGTTTCTAATAGTGTTGTAAGTTAGTTATTTTTGTTGTTATGGTAATCAACAGTACCTAAGCACATATGTTCATGCATATAAAAACATCTTCTTTTGCATCTATTTAATCATTTAATGAGAAGTCAATAGTGCATTTCTTTTTCTTCTCTTGTTCATAAAAGGAGTACTAGTTGTCTAAGTTTTGTATTTTAATTGAATGATACTCTTTATATATGAATGCTTTTAGGTTGGGAGACGTCTTCACTTTTGCAAAGCTCTCTACGTATACTCTGTGAAAAAATGAAATGGATTCTCTGTTGTCAGCATTTCTTTCATTTGCAATCCTGGCCGTACATTAAAGATCAAATGGTTGAGATTTCAAATTGTATTTTAAATCAGATTTGATAAAATTAAAAAATCAAATCGTCTAATTTACATCTAAACATCCACCAACTGCAGGGACTGCATCATTTTTGTAACTAGAGGCACTCCGGATCCATGTAAATTAAACCCAAACTTTCATGGAATCTTTCGTAACATCCTGTCTTATTCAATTTGATTTTTTAAGGGGAAATTGCATTCACCTCTGCTAAGATTTGCTTAAATCACACTCACACCCCCTCTAGTTTTTCAAACACACTCACCTCCCCTTTGAATTAACGCTGTTTAGCAATGTTAGAGGGAAACAAAACTAAAACCTTGCTTTCATTTGTTTTATTACTTTTGAAATCTGAAATGCATGCACAAGCATTTTTCATTCTCATCTCACCAATATAAGGAAGATGAGCCCTAAAATTAGAAACAACCATGCCTTAACTTCTTTCATTCTCTCCTCCCTAAGATCTGATTCTCTCATTCGTTCTCCACATGGCACATGGAATTTTGCAGCAATCCCTCTCCTCTTATTACCCCGACAAAATCCTTTAATTATTGACGTCCTGCTGAGAGCAAGAAAACTAATGTTCACTTACACATTTGTATTTGATGTTTGGTTGACCTGCAAAAACTAGGATTGTAATTGTGATTTGTGAGATCTCTCAATGCGGTGCCAATCACCAAGGAAGAAATCAGAATCCACAATTATGAAATTTCTGATATTGATTGCTTTGCTCACATGGAGGTGAAGCTCCAATTCCTGATAATGACACTTGCATCGGTGTTGCCAACAATGGGAATGGTATAAATTTCGGAAGATGAATAATTTGAGTAATTGGAAGTTGTAAACTTGTAATTGTAACATCCCAATTTTTAAGAAAAGTGATTTTTGCGATAAAATCCTGAATACTCGAAAAATAAATCATAGAGATTGATCACCTCAATGATTTACTGAGAGTACGTGGAATTATTTTGACTCATTTTAAATAATTTATTTATTATAAATAATTATTATTCATGATGTCAATTCAAATTAATAGACAGCGTAGACGTATGCTGCTTTAATGTGAATTCATCAATTTAAACATTATATAAGTTTTGATTGTGTGATAGCGCGTATTTTTGTTGACTAAGAAAATGATTGAATTAAATCAAGATGAAATTAAATTTAAGAATTAATATTTTATATTAATTCATGGTTCAAATCTCGTCGGAAAACTCTAACAAAGTTTCGCCGCGTTTTTGAAACATCGGGTAAATTTTACCCGTATTAAAATTTAAAACGAATTCCGATTTCGACGAAAATCGAATCATAACTCATTGTGATTATTTTTGAGTGTTTTAAATTGTTTTTAGTATTTATGATAAAATATTATCTCGCGGTGAATTAATTTCTCGGTAAATTAATTTTCGCGAATTAAATTGGCGAAAAATTAATCGGTAATGCGATTACTCGACGCCGTATTTTTAGCACGTTTTAGACTCTAGAATTAGAGGGTAATTATCAGAGAAGAGATTAGATATTTAGAATGGGTGATTAGATTAGAACCTTTAGTGATTAATTAGTTGGTTCTTAATCCTATGTTCTTCTACACTTTCTTTTAAATCACACCATTTAAAAACATGATCCATGTAGCACTAGCATTTACTTAAGATCACCAAATTTCCCCCTCAAATTCCATTTCCTCTCTTCTTATTTCCCACCTTGACTAAGCCCTCCTTTTTCATAGTCCATGATAAACCACCATTCATTTAAAACCACCCAATACCTACCCAAAATACTACTCCCTTCTTTTCTTCTCATCATGTCGTGACCCCCCTCATTTCAAACTCACATTTTCTTCATTCCTCTTTTCCTTTCCCTTGCCTTCCAGCGAGAACACACCCCCATTTCTACCCCTTCATTCTTATTTCCTTTCCAAAAACTACACATTGTATTGGAAAAGAAAAAAAAAGGGCAAGCTCACTCCTCTTTCTCCTTCAAGCAAGCTGCAACCCTCCCCATTCTCACCCTCATCTCTTTTTCATTTCCTTGTCTTGAGAGAGAAAGCTCCAAGGTGCTTCCATGGCTTCCTCCCTCCCCTTGTTGTAGTAGTAATTTTTCTTGCTTCCTTTCCTTTTTTTTTATGTTTTGTATTTAATTGTGCTTGATTATGATCAATAAGAGAAAGGAACACATTATCCCCAAATTCTTGAAACCCTAACCTAAGGGAAGAGGGATTTGTGTGATCTCTTGTGAATCTTGTGAATTAATTGGTGTTCCTAGCTTATTTGATGTTGATGTTGTTGTTGTAAATTGATAGTTTAGGATTAAAACTTTGATTGGGTATTGTTTTGATAAAAACCTATTCTTGAGGAAAGGGGATTAGTGGTAATTATGTTATGAATCATGTAATTAATTGATGAGGGTTATGTTTTTGGTAGTTTAATTGTTATTGGATTGTTGTATGTGTTTAAGTAGAATAGTTAGTAAGTTACATGTGGGAATTTATGCTTGAGGGACCTAAAATGGCATGTGAACTTGATTAAGTGATTCTCTAATTTTTAGCACTTCTATGGCCATGATGAAAATGTTTTGGAAAGCAAAAGAATTTGGAAATGTTTTGGTAAGTGAATCATGAAACTTTATGAAATTGGATTTGATCATGACTTATCTTAAAAAGGAAAAATGCTATGGAAAATGGCACTAGCTTGTTGTTTGGAAAATGCTTTGGAAATTTTACTTTGAAATTGTTTTTGGTAAAAGAATATGAAACTTAGTAGATTTGGTTTTAAACATGACTTGCCACTTGAAAGGAAATTGTGCATTTTATTGTAAGCTTGAGTTGATAATTGATTTTGTGGGAACCATTTGCTTAGAGCTATGATAATTAGGATTTTAAAAATGTAGAAAAATAATTCTTCAAAAAGCTAGCCTTTAAATTGTGTGTTGTGTTTTAGTTCTCAAGAGATGATTCTTACACAAATACTTCAAGTATGTGACTTAGTATTTCAAACTAGTTTTTAAGTAAAAAGTGTTTGGTTGATTGAAAGAACTCTTGAAACTCTTATTTTTGGAAGAGGTTTTAGAAACATATCTTTGAATGTGCTTGAGTCATGTCTTGTGTTAACTTGATGTTTATTGCCTTGTAGTACAATTGAAAATGACTTGAAAGTGATTTGTGGTTTGTAAATCATGAAAGGGCTTAATAGCTAGATTATGTGTTTATAAATTTATAGCATGCTTTATGAGATTAATTACGTTAGGAAATTGATTTTTGGTAATAGATGACTTGAAAAGAATTTTAGAAACTTATGTTTGGTAGGTTTTTGGATTATGTTTTAACTATGTGTTAATTGAGGTAATTGCCTAATTGTTTTGAAAAGCTTTGGAAACCAAGTTGCGAAAATGTTTTAAAAACACAACCTTGAAAGTGTTTAAGTTGTATTTAATGTGTTGCTTGGAAGTGATGTTTAAATTGGTATATGTTTGGAATAGGTGTTAGAGTGTGTCTTGAAATGTATCTTGATATTTCAATGCTTTGGAGCATAAATAAATGACTTAGGAATGGTTTGTTATTTAAAAAGGAAGTTTTGCAAATGCTTTAGAAAAAGGGTGTTAGAGCCGAGAGCTCAAAGGAAGATGTTAATTGTGAACTTAGATTTAACACTTGTATATGATATGTTTAGGCTTTGGAAATTGTACAAAAAGTGTTTAATTGATTATGTTTATGCTTTAAGTTCCAGAAAGTAAGGGTTATGTGTTACTTTTCAAGTTTGTAATTTATTGTTTCGAACTAAGTTATACCGGTAAACTATTCTTTGAAACAAGCCTTTCAGGTATATGTTAGTATTTTAAATTAAATTCTAGTAAAAGGGGTTAGTTAGAAAAGGGTTAAGTTTGAGTGCCTAAGATTGTAGAACTAAGTTTTTAGAATTGCGCTAAGTTGTTTTATGTGTTAGGCTCGAGTAACCCGAGACAGTGCGGTGTGGAAATCGAGAAGCACGTGCACGCGTAGCTTGGAGTTCGGTAAGGGCAACTCTTAGATATCTCTAAGGCTTTATTTTATAAGTCCTTATGTAAGGGCACTTCTAGAAACTTTTAGGATTTTATTTTTATGTCCCTGTGTAAGGACAAATTTTAGAGATGTTTAAGTTCTTGTTTTGTTATTCAAATGCTTATTTAAATACGAAGAAGTCTGAGAACTCTACGAGTTCGAAGTTAGGGTCTTTGAACCCCTTCGTTTATTTTTGTCGTGCGGTCGAACATATTCCGAGTCATTGTGGGTGAAAAATTGTGCGGTTGGTCTTCTGGCCCCAACCCCCCACTTGTTTGTACCTCTCTGTGAACTCCATTGAGTTGCAGAGGGATGGATTCTATGATTTGATTGTCGTTTGTTGTTGTTGAGCTGTGCAATTATTTAATATGCGGTTGAATAATGCTGTGAATTGTCTATACTATTTGTATTGTTGAATTGCGTTTCTTCATGCAAACTGCTTTTATTGCTTAAGTTGTTGAATTGCGTTTCTTCATATTAAGCATGCTCTTATTATTTGATATGCGGTCGAATAATCTTGCGTATAACTCTTTGAATATCATATGCGGCGAATTGGTCATCGAGTCTGGGAGCATTGTCAGTCGTCGAGGCGTTTTTGGTATGAGCGGACAACTGAGGGTGCTAGGTCCCCTTAGTTCAAGGTGGATTAGCTAGGCATCGCAGCGTAGGAACCGGGACTGCTTACCTAGGGAGAAGCGAAAGATCCCAAGGCTACGGCTGGTATGTCAGTTGATGGATCTGCGTCTACTTTCCGGAATAATTGTCGAGTCGAGAGAAAATGAGAAATGAGTCGAGTCTAGAGAGAGAAAATCTTGAGTCTGCATTGTGTCTTGAGAACTGTGCATGTTGTTGTTGCTTATTGCTATGATTTTCTATTTCCTATAACATGTTGCATTGTTATATGCTTTGTTACCATTGTCGAATAAGTGTAACAGACTCTTTATTTTAAGAAGTTGACCCTTGCCAGTGATTCTGTCAATTAATGATTGTAACCCAGATGGCGGAGCAAGCAGAGGATTTGGAACTACAAGGAGGAGCAGCTGGGGATGGTTGTTTAGCTTTCCACTTGTGTTGTGGTTGCGGAACCTACTAGTAGTCTTGCGAGAAGCTTGTTGTGTCGACCAGCTATAGGACGCTTGAATTTATTTATGTATTGTAATAAATGTCGATTATGTTTCTAGGCACATGCTGTTATGTGTGAGTTGACGTAATAATTGAATGTGGTTATGTGGTGTCTCTAAATAATTCCGCCATGTTTCTAAAGTCGCTGCAATACTCTGACAGCCATTTTGAAAAAGAAGTTTTGAAAAAAAAAATAGAACCACATTTTTGGAAAAACATGCAAGGCAGAGTATTTCGCCTTTCGGAAATATGTAAACTTTTGTCAAGATACTGGCTTAGTAGCGTTCCGGAAAACGGGTCGTTACAGTAATTGTGACAAGATTATTGTTTTTTATTTTCTTGTGTGAAAAAAATAAGTTCCCTGCAGATTTCCTGTTGAATATAAAAAGTGCAATCTTGAGCAACCAAATTTACATGATGATGTTACAATTTAATTACCAAATAAAAATCATAAAATGTGTAGAACTCTCTGTTGTCATACTTTAAAAATGATTTGAGCCATCCTTTTTCCAAGAGATAATTAATTAACATCAGGGTGTTTAATTTTATCTTATTCAGGATGAAGTTTTTTATTCTCAAATTATGTTGGAAACTATTTGGCTCATGTATTCAGGATCCTCCAAAAGACGATAATGGCTTGCTTAAAGCTATTCGAAATGTCCATGCGAATACCTATCCTCTCTCAGATTTGCTGTTGAGAATGTGCATGCCAATATAAAAGTAGAAACTTATATTAGCAATGAGAAATGTGGAGAATGAGTTTCATTGATTCGTAACAGATTACAAGAACGTTTATATAGCAGCTCAGTGCTTACATAACTGAAGGTCCAACTGTATAACAAACAATTAACTAACTCTAGTTAATAACTAACTACTAACTTAATTGACTAGTTAAGATTAAGTCCTAATACCCCCCTCAAGTTGGAGAATATATATCTAAGATTCCCAACTTGGAAATGAACTTAGAAAATAAAGGACTAGACAAAGCCTTGGTAAAAATGTTTGCAAGCTGATGCTGGCTGGCAACATGAACAAGCTTGATAAACTGATTTTGCACCAATTCTCTAATGAAGTGATAGTCTATGTCAATATGCTTGGAACGTTCATGATGAGTAGGATTTGAAGCAAGATGAATAGCCGATTGGTTATCACAAAAAAACCATGGTTGAATCAAGATGAACCTCAAAATGAACTACCAACCTTTTGAGCCAAACAAGTTCACAAGCAACTGAAAATAAGGCTCGGTATTCTGTCTCTGTAGAAGACTTTGAAACTGTTGGTTTCCTATTTGATTTCCAAGAAACCAAAGCATTTCCCAAGAAAACACAATATCCTGTAGTAGAACGTCTTGTATCTAAGCAATTGCCCCAATCTGCATCATCATATACAGCGAGACGCAAAGAATTATTTGCAGGAAACAATAAACCCTGTCCTGGAGACTTCTTCAAATACTGCAGTAGATGATGTACAACATGAAGATGTGGAGCCCGTGGTGACTGCATGAACTGACTTAGTTTATGCACAGTGAAACTAATGTCAGGCTGAGAAATGGTGAGGTAGATAAGTCTACCAATAGCCTTCGATAAACAGAAGGGTCGGGCAAGGATTCACCATCAACAGAATTCAGTTTCAGATTAGGATCCATGGGTAAGTAAACCTGTTTGCAAGCCAAAAATCCAATGTCATCTAACAAAGCCAATGTGTATTTCCTTTGAGATAAAAACATGCCTTTAGACGATTTGGCAATCTCTAATCCAAGGAAATACTTCAAGTCACCAAGAATCTTCAACTTGAAAAGGGATTGCAATAAAGACTGAACTTCATCAACTCTTTGTAGATTTGGTCCAGACAAGATGATGTCATCTACGTAAATTAAAGGTATAACTAAAGACTGACAAAAGCCAATGGTAAACAAGGAATAGTCATTTTTAGATTGTGTGAATCCATGATGAAGCAATGTGGTGGAAAATTTATAAAACCACTGTTGAGAGGCTTGCCGAAGACCATAAAGAGACTTGTTGAGCTTATAAACTAAGCCTTTAGTTGCTGTTTTATAACCCAATGGAAGATCCATATATACTTCTTCAAATAAATCTCCATTAAGAAAAGCATTGTTGACATCAAGTTGCAACAAATACCATTCTTTAGCAGCTTCCATAGTGAGGAGAACCCGAACTGAATTCAATTTGGCAACCGGTGAAAGAGTGTCTGAAAAATCAATACTAGCTTGTTGAGTATAGCCCTTAGCAACTAGACGAGCCTTATATCTATCAACAGACCCATCTTGCTTAAATTTGACCTTATATACCCACCTACAACCAATAGAATGCTTATCAGGTGGTAAAGGCACAAGACTCCAAGTATTATTAGATTCCAAAGCCTTAATCTCCTCATTCATTACTTGGCGCCATTCTTGAAACTTACTTCCTGATGAAAGAATTGTGGTTCATAGGTTATAGAAATTTGATTGATGAAAGTTTGATGAGTAGAAGAAAGTTTGGAAAGGGAACAAAAATTCTGGATAGGGTAAGGATTTGTGTGAGTGCTCATAATATAGTCACTAAGGTAAGCAGCTGGTTTGGAAGATCTACTGGTATTCCTAAAGCTGCAGATGCAGGGACAACAGCAGGTACTACAGGGACAACAGCAGGTACTATAGGGACAACAGCAGGTGTAGGTCTAGAAACTGCAGGGACAGCAGCAGGTGCAGAAACTGTAGGGACAGCATCAAGTCCAGATGCAGCGGAAGGAATAGCTGCAGGTGCAAGTGCAGAACAACCACTAGGATGATAAGATTGATCAGGCAAAGGCAAAGGGATAATAGGATCAATGAAAGACTCAGGGGCATTAACAGTATCATGAGGTAATGAGTGAAAAGGGAAAATGTTTTCACGAAAATTCACATCTCTAGAAATAAAAAATTTCTTAGAAGTGAGATCATACAACCTATATCCTTTATAACCTTAAGGATATCCAACAAAAATGGCAGAAGAAGCTCTAGGAGAGAATTTATTTCTAGAGGAAGGCAAGGTAGCAGCAAAATAAAAGCAACCAAATGACTTCATGTAAGAGTAATCAGGATCGGTACCATAAAGAATGGAATAGGGAGATTGATTACCCAAAAGAGGAGAAAGGAGTCTGTTGATAATGAAGGCAGCTGTTGCAACACATTCACCCCAAAATGAAATGGGAACTCTGGATTGAAAATATAAAGCTCAAACCACATTCAATAGATGCTGATGTTTTCTTTCAACAACAGAGTTTTGTTCAGGCCTTTCTACATAAGAAAATTGATGCAAGGTCCCTTGATTTTTGAGAAAATCATTTAATGCCAACTCTCTAGCATTATCAGACCGCAAACACTTGATAGTAAGTCCAAATTGAGTACGAACCATGGTGAAAAAATTGATAATGGCCTAAGATGCTTCTGACTTATGCTTCAGCAAATAAAACCAAGTGAGTCTTGAATGATCATCTACCAGAGTCAAAAAATATCTCTTGCCATCATATGTGGAATGACCATATGGACCCCAAATGTCACAATGCAACAAATCAAAAGAATTGTTATACAAGTGATTATTAGATGGAAAAGACAATCTACGAAATTTTGCAAGAGGACATATATGACAAGGAGAAGAATTAGAATCATGAGGCATGGTAAAAGGAATTTTATTACTCAAAATCTTGAGAATTTTATTAGAAGCATGTCCACATCTAGTATGTCATAATGTGGCAGCATTACATGAACCAGCAAAAAAAGAAAACATAGAATTGGAAATTGAACTCAATGTGTTACAATGTGCTACACAAGGAGAATTATTACAAAGGGAAACATGGAAATTGTCATCAAGGGATAGCACATATAAGCCTTGTAGGAGACTATCCCTGCTAGTCTTCTTGGAGTAAGGCAAACCCTGAATCACAAATTCAATGTTTTCAAAAATGACAGAAAAAGAAGAGTTGTTAGCCAATAAAGCAGTAATAGAAAGTAAGTTGAAATCAAATTGAGGAATGCAGAGAACATTATGCAAAACAAGATGAGAAGACAATGCAATAGTACTAATGGCAACAACAGACACAATATTTTTGTTAGGAAGTGTAACATTTCGATTTTCAACTAGTTGGTAAGATGCAAACAAACTCAAAGAACAAGCAATATGAGCATTAGCACCAGAATCTATTATCCAAGAATTCTTAGGAATGAAACCATGAGAAAGGTTAAAGGAAAAGATATTACCAACAACAGCCTCAAGAGCAGGAGTTGATGTAGAAACAGTCTGACTCTACAGTAGATTAATCAATTGGTTGTATTGTTGCATAGTCAATTGAGGAAAAGCATTTGTGTCAACAGAAATCTGACAGATTGAGAAGATTTATTCTTATAATTCGGAGGATATCCATGGAATTTGAAACATTTGTCTTTAGAATGGCCAAGAATGCCACAATGAGCACAAAGAGGGTGATCTTTCTTAAAATTCTTGGATTTATCTGAAGCAGCCTTAACAGCAAAAGCATGAGTGTCAGAGAGAGCAGCACCAAGAACAAAAGGAGAATCAGTAATAGAAGAAGATCCAATGACTTCTTTCTGAGTTTCCTCTTAAATAACCAGCGAAAACACCTTGGTTGTAACATCATGTTTTTCCAAATAATCTAGAATAATATTAGAAGTATAAATTAAATCGGTAATTAAGTGATAAACGAGTGTTTAAAAACCTTAATTAGGGATAAAATGGACTTAAGTGGGACCCATGAACCCTAGAAAAGATGTAGGAACCTTTGAAAAGGCCTATAATACCCTAGGAAGGTATGGAAACCCCTAGAATCTTTTGCTAAGATGACCATCGCGACGCGATGGTGTTTAGGCAGAAACCCTCGCAATGCGATGGATGCGTCCAGTCCAATCTTGACATGTGCAAAGTGGAGATTTCTAGAAACACAACCGTCGTAGCGTGACGAGGATTAGGAAGAAATGGCTTGTGACGCGATGATCAAAGCCAATCAAATCATGACATGTGTAAAGCATCGCGACGCGAGGATATTAGTGTAGGGGCAATCGCAACGCGATGGTCTCAAAGTTGCCTATAAATAGGTGCTCACCCTCCCTTCGTTTCTCGCACCTAACTCTCTTCTCTTTCTAGCAACTTCCTCTAAGGAGTAAGTATGCTCTGCACTTGCCTCAAGTGAGGATCCTGTGCATCAGAAAACTCTTAGTGGAAATCCTTAAGTCTGAGAGAAGGGTAAGGCTAGAAGAGTAGCTCAAGAAAGTAGTGTGGGCAACGATCGAGGGTCAAGGCTTTAGGAGCTTATCCAGGAGTGCCAGGTGAGGCGGAAGAATACCTTAGTTACTAGGGAAAATAAGTAGTAGAGTAGTACTGTTAGCATGCGTAGGGGACCTCAAACCCAACTAGGGGTTGATATCAGCAACACCTCAGGAGAGGGGTTGTGGTCTGCAGTGTCTAAGGATAGTCACCGTAGACCTATCAACTAATTTAGGTTTTGATCTGTGTGCTTGCTTGACTTAGTTAACTGTTGCCTTCACGATGCTAGGAATAATTTATATGCTGATTACCTGTGGTTAATGATATTCTGATTTATGTGCTGATAACATGCTGATTTCATATGATATCGGTGAGTGTGATGATGGATGTATGGTCTTAGAGTCAAGGGTGACACCCTTTAATTAGAGGATTGCAAATCCCTGACGGTGATAGCAAATATTATCATCGATACTCTATTTATCAGTGGTGATAGTTGGGTCGGTGTACCCGAGGTTGGTGTACCTGAGGATTGGTGATCGTACCGAAGGTACGGAGTAGTTTGGAGCTAGTTATTGACCTTGAGGTACCTGATAACTGGTGATCAAACCGAAGGTATGGACTCGGTCATTCCGACAAGGCTCCAGGACTCCATGTCTGACAGGGGGGCAATCTTGGCCATTCCCGATATGGGGAATGCCACCCATTGTGCACACGGACGGTACCTTACTCCAGTGATCAAATATGGTAGCGTATCAGGATGTGTTCCCAGGACAACCAACTTATGTTTCATTCCTCTTGTGCCCTGAGACTGGTGATCGGTCTAAGGAGTAGGGCTGGTGATCAGCCCGCAGTATTCAGTGGTCTGTGAGTATGATGTGGTCTGTGACCGTGTGGTAACGTGATGTCAGTCATGATGGTTATTGTTATCTCTATTGTTAGTTGTGTTAGGCATGGTGACAGGTACTCTGCTAAGCTTTTTTCCTGCTTATTGGTTATTGACAGGTTTCTTACCCCTTTCATTTGTTATGTATTTCTATGTTATCATGATGAATAGCAGATGGACAAGAACAACTTGTACTTCGAGCCTAGGGAACAGGATCTAGCGGATGTGACCACTATAGGAAAACTGCCTAGAG
This sequence comes from Calophaca sinica, assembly GCA_037113605.1. Classification (NCBI taxonomy): domain Eukaryota; kingdom Viridiplantae; phylum Streptophyta; class Magnoliopsida; order Fabales; family Fabaceae; genus Calophaca; species Calophaca sinica. Next base: position 85,922,363 of record CM073735.1, read on the forward strand.
GCAGTGTTCAGACAGTTATACCACAACCAGTGTGTCCATTTGTCACCCCTTGTGGGTGTAGTATATATATATATATATATATGTGTGTGTGTGTGTGTGTGTGTGTGTGTGTGTGTATGTGCCATGCTTTATGAACTCTGATAATAAATAAAATGTGTGTTTACTTTAAGTGTGGACTGACATAAATTGAAAATAAAGTAGCGCCCTATCTAGGCGGGATGTTACATTGGTCATAGGAGGAAATGGATCCATAGAAAGGATCTGACCTCGAATTGAAGAAAAGTTCATTCAATCCCATAAAGAAGTGCATCACATATTCAATTTGTTGATAATCACACCACGACTGAATACCCACAGGTGCATGAATGAGCACGGCGTAATTCAATTAAAGACTCCTAAAGAGACTTGAATTTGGTGTAGTATGAACTAACAGATAATGATCCCTACTGAAGAGCAATCAATTGACGCTTCAATTGAAAAATGCTTGGGCCATTTTTACGCTTAAAATGTTGACGCAAATCTTCCCAAATTGCAACGGCGGTGGTACAGTGTAAGACACTGACTTGCATCTCCTTCGAAAGGGAATTCAGAAGCCAGGAAGCCATAATGTTACTGTTGCGCTTCCATGCCAAGAAATTAGGGTTTCCAACAGCTGGTTCAAGAATTGAACCATCCACAAAACCAATTTTTTTTTTTTCGATCAACGCCATAGTCATGGCTTTGCTCCAGGAACTGTAGTTTGTGTCATCCAGAGGATGAGCAATAAGCTTAAGACCTGGATTATCAGAAGAGAGAATGGTGAAAGGATTCGAATCATCGACCTCCATGATGAGAAAAATCGAGATCGCAAGAAATCTAGAAGAAAAATTGAAGAAGAGGAAGTTGCGAATGAAGATCGCAAGAAATCGTGAACAGAAAAAATGCGAAGAATCGCAAGAAATCAGAGAGCACAAGAATGAGAGAATTCAACAGATACCATATTAGAAATGAGAAATGTGGAGAATGAGTTTCATTGATTCATAACTTATTACAAGAAGGTTTATATAGCAGCTCAGTGCTTACATAACTGAAGGTCTAACCGTATAACAAAAAATTAACTAACTCTAGTTAATAACTAATGTAACACCCATACCTCAATATAAATTGAAAGTACGACAAATTACATTAAAGTACAGGAATTACTAATAATTTACAAACTTGTTTACAGTAATCCAAGTCATAAACTAAAACTTAAATCATTAATCTAACACATAGATTACAACTTATACAATATTTGGAATGAAAAATTCCATTATAACATAAAAATAGTCTATGAGTCCCAAGCCTAGAGCTACGCCTCATCAATCTTTGGTACCTATTTATCTGAAAAACAAATAAAAAGAACGGGGTGAGATTATAAATCTCAGTGAGCCCTTCACGGACTCCTCACCATTCTCTCGTCGAGTCATACTAGTCTGAAAGGACTAACTTAGGCATTTCAATCCTGAACATACTCTCCCTATATACCATAAGGACTTGCTTGAAAACTTAGTAGACATCCTAAGCGAAAATGCCCTAGAATGTGCTAACCTGAACTTACAACTTAGTGTATTGCGGGGTAGGAAAATCCTAAGTCCAATATACCATTTATCAACTTATGATTAAACTAAACATATAAATGTATAGCAAACCCACATCAAACTTATAAACATCAATTCTTTAACCTATGCTTAGCACGGCTAACCTCAATACAATGTAATTTGCAACTTTATTAACTAAGAACGTATTGTTCTTACTTATTCACTTTGTGCTTAACACGTCTTTTCTTTTCTTTCATGTTATTGGATTTAGTCTTATGCTTTACTCCACAGACTCCAATCAACCTAGCTTGCTTATCTTTTAAGTGATCTAGTCACAGCTCTCGTTACTTCTATGCATTATTACCATTGAGTAATTTAGCAACTAAGTATTTACAATCCATGACATCAATTAAATAACTAAGCTAATTCCAAAGATATATACACATATGCAAGGAATTCATTTAACATTCATAGATTTGAACATTATTAAGTTCATAGTCAGCTTTACTTTGCTACTAAGCGCGTTCTAGCTATTCCTACCGGTTGAATCGATATTCAGTAGAGAATCTTCGTTACCGGGTTTTGTCAAGGCTTTGGTACCGAGACCCCGCATAACGACTTACGATAGCGGTTAGACGTCTTAACTGTCTAAGTGGCATTCTACGAGGCTAACCATACCGCTTTCTCCTATCAATAGAGGAGACTTTGCCATGGACTTTCGGTGATTTTTATATATCACCATGCTTATGCTTTTATGCATGTATACAAAAATGCAATATTAGATGGCTAGGATTATTAACCCTCATCATCATTTAACTATTCAAGGAAATTTACAATCATTTCAATGAATCTAGCTTAACAATAACAACATTCATTTCTATCTAACTACTCACTTAGAGTTTGAAACATGCTATACTCATAATAAGACTCATACCGAATCATGAATATCTACTTCAAACATTCACTTATCTCATACTTTCCTATGGTCCTTTCTTTGACACCATTGGCCTGCAATTAGGGCTCATTGATAAGCATCACAATTAACCAAATTAATGGATAACACATACATTAAACATATCCCTTGAAACTCTATGGAGTTTACAAGAGAGAAAACATCAAACATACAATCAAGTGTGGGGGTTGGCGGCAGTCAGCCAACCTCTTGCAGGCAAACCCACTATCAAATCATCATAATAATACTAATAGACTCTACTTCATATGGATATTCAAAATCCCTAACTTGAACCTAGGGTTCACATAATACTTAAGGAAATAAAATTCCTATATGTGAGACTTATTGGTTGCCCATCACCTAAGGGTTGAAGAACTCACATTGGTTGTTCAAGACCATGAGCAAGAAGGGTGGAACTTTGGCCTCTTTGATCCTCTTCATGTTTTTCCTCTTTCTTCATCTTAGGATTTCTTCAACTTTTCCCAAATCTTGATCTACACCTTTAATCCTCTTCTTCATGCCCAAGAACTTGAGCTATTCTTGAATAATCTTGATCTTCTTCCTCCTTCATCATGTTCTTCTTCTTCCCTCTTCTAGGGTTCCTCTAAATCCCCCATTTCAACTCAATCTCAACTCTCTAATCTCTTATTCAAGCTAGTATTTGAAGTAATCTAGCAAGAATCTCACAAATCTCTCATAGGATTATGAAACCCTAGAGTTTTCCCTCTTTTCTCTTCTCTCCAAATCGCTCTTCCTTTCCCTTTTTCCTTCCTTTTTGTTCTGTTCGTGATTCTGTTATTTTAAACAAATTTTACAGCTGTGAATCGATTCACAGTGATGTGTGAATCAATTCACACAGTCAGAAAATGTGTCTGCTCAAGTTTAAGTGAGTGAATCAATTCCCCGCAGCTCCCAATTCGACTCCCAGTGACTTATTTTCATGTGAATCGATTCACAGGGTGTGTGAATCGATTCACAACTGATCAAATTCGATTCCCAGGGGGATTTAAGTGTCTGAATCGATTCAAGAGGTGTGGGAATTGTAACACCCTGCCGAGACAGAGCGTCACTTTATCCTGACTCAGCAATAATATATCTTCAATTCAACATCAGAGTACGCAATAGGACATACTGGCCGTGACGCAACACTGTTTCCCAAGCTTTAGGTACTTAATCTTCTTATTCATCTGCTGTTTACCATCGAACAACACAGAAAACATAGGGGTAAGATACTCATTAACCCCCAATAAATAGGAAAACAGTATAGCAGATAGACTGTTACCATGCACACACATACATAATCATCACAACCACAGGTATCACAAATAGTAAACATCTGAGTATACGGTCACAAACCACTACACTATCACGTCATACTGACAAACCCAACCATACGGTCATAATCACCACATTTCCATTGCACCATTCTGATATCACAGACTAACACATGTACTTCGGTGTGAGGAGCATAGGGAACCTCATCGGAATGGCCACCAACTATCTCAACACCATTCCATGGGGAGACTCGTCGGGAAGACCGAGTACATACCCTCTGTTGAAACAAACTCTCAAATTCTAGTTTTGATGATCAATAAACTCTGAGAAAAGATGCTTAAGTTTATTGGCTCATTTATGTTTCTAACATTTAGTGTGAGTAAGTTCCAGCAAAAGAAAGAAAAGAAACATGTCAAGCAAGAAGACAATGGAATTAAACATAAGATGCTGTGAAATATGGTGAATTGACATTGAGCATCATTCTTGAGAAGAAAGCTGTTAAACAAAGTGGAAAATAGCTAATTATGAAATGGCATTAGACAGCATTCCTGAGAAACAAAGCTTTAGTAACTAAAATCAAAAGCTAGCAAACTTACTCGAGAGTGAGTAAGTTCCAACTTACTCTCAACTACTGCAGAAACAAATTCAGCAGCAAAAGGAACAAATTAAATGCATCAAGTGATCACATTTATGAGCACACCATGTCATTAAATGAAGAACAATCACTAAAATCAAGAGTCAGTTGCTGCTACTGCTGTAAGTGAGGAAGTTTAGTAAGAGAATGTTCCAAAAACTGATGTGACAATGGGACAGAACTAACAGTTGGTAAAAAGCAAGACTGCTATGTACAGAAAAATATCAGAACTCTGCCCAATGCTTCCTCAAGGATTTCCAACGGCTCTGCAACGGCTATGAGGCCAAAATCAAGCCTATAAATATCAGTGTTGGAAGATTTGAAAGATTGAGAGAGCCAAATTCAACTGCTGAATCAAATTCAAATTTACTAACCAACTGCCTCTCAACTCACTCAATAGTGCACTCTGCAGAATTTATAAGGGGATCCTTTTGTGCACTTTCTGCTTGTAAACACAATATTTTAGATCGTATTTTTCTCTGTGTAATCAAGCCTTAAACCCTAAAAATACCTTATCCCTGTATTTGTTTTGTCTTAGTTGAATCCTATCAAACTACCTAGGGTAGGTGAGTGTTGGTGAGGAGTTCTGCTAAGGGAGATAGTTCAGGAACAAGAGTAAGTTCTTGGTTGTAAACAGCTTGAAGAGGCTGGGTGAAAGAACACTTGTACTATTTGGGAAATAGTGGAAACACTCACTGGGAGTGAGGAGTGGATGTAGCCCAAGGTTTGGGGTGAACCAATATACATCTGATGTGATTTCTATTTATGCTTTTATATCTATCTACTTGTGACACTTCACACACTCTTTACTTAACATTTAGAAATGGTGTTCATTAAGCATTCTATAAAATTGTCATCCACTTACTGCTCATTTATCACACATGTTTCTGATTGACATCATACAACTTTCATCTTGACATTATACAAACTGTTTAAACATTCTGCATAAGTAACGCTGCAACCTGAGTAAGTTCACCTGCTGCATCACTAACTTACTCAACTCCAAGAACTGTCTTGAGAGCAAGATTAAAATTGTTTTAGTGTAGGATTTTTAATAGGTCACAATTCAAACCCCCTTTCTTGTGACATCTTTTCACTTCAATTGGTACCAGAGCTCACCTCAAGGGGTTAACCACACCTAACTGTGTAGGGGGAAAGATCCTGGAAGAAGTGATGGTTCATTTTGACAGTATCTTGTTCCTTGTTGAAGGAGCATCTTCAAACAGACCTCTTGGTTTTGATGGAAACCACTATTACTATTGGAAAGGTCAAATGAGGCTGTTTTTGGAATCTCAAGACACTGACATATGGGACATTGTGGAGAATGGTCCCTTCATTCCACAAATAACATATGATGATGGAAGGACAACACCAAAGCTAAAAGAATCCTGGACCACTGATGAGAAGCATAAAGTTCTTCTAAACTCAAAGGCAAGATATTATATCACTTGTGCCCTTGGCAGAAGTGAATATGATAAGTTTGTTGGATGTGAAACTGCAAAAGAAATGTTGGACACTCTGAGAACTGCTCATGAAGGTACTGATCAGGTAAAAGAGGCTAAAATAAACATTCTTGTTCATCAGTACGAGTTATTCAAAATGGATGAAGATGAATCCATTGAAGAAATGATTAGTAGATTCACAATAATCACAAATAATTTGAAATCACTTGGAAAAGTGTTTACAAATCAAGAGAATGTCAGAAAAGTACTGAGAAGCTTGCCAAAGGTTTGGAGACCTAAAGTGATAGCAATCCAAGAAGCCAAAGACTTATCTATTCTGAGAATGGATGAGCTACTTGGCTTACTAAAAGTTCATGAACAAGAAATCATGGAGGAAGTTCATCCTAAGAAAGGAAAGCTCGTTGCACTGAAAGCCTCTCACAAGTCTGGAAAAAGTTCATCATAATCATCAAAGTCTGCAGCTCTCAAAGCAGCAGAAGAAGAAGATGGCTACAGTGATGAAAGTGAAAATGAAGACTCAGAGAATAAAGATAAATTTGCTCTCATCTCAAGAAGAATCCAGAGGATGCTCAGAAACAGAAAGATGAGAAAGTTTCCTCAAGCAAAAAGGGAATTTCAAAAGGTTGAAGGAAGCAACTCTCAACCAGTTTGCTTTGAATGCAACAAACCTGATCACTTCATGGCAGATTGTCCTCAAATTAAAAAGCAATCAAAAAAATTCTCTTCAAAGAAAAAGGCTATGATGACACTATGGGATGATTCAGATGAAACCTCCTCTGAACAAGAAGAGGATCAAGCAAACTTTGCCCTCATGGAAAATTTTGAGGATGAGGAAGAAGAGGACTGCCTCTGGGCATCAAAGAAAAAGCTGTGGTTCTTAGACAGTGGCTGCAGCAGACACATGACAAGAGACAAGAGTAACTTTCTCTCATTAGAGAGAAAGAATGGCAGCTGTGTCTCCTTTGGAAACAATGAAAAAGGTTGGATAAGAGGTACTGGCACAGTAGGTAAGAAAAATTCTGCCCAAATCAAGAATGTTCAGTATGTAGTTAGTCTTAAGCATAATCTTTTAAGTGTGAGTCAGTTAACTGATAATGGTAATGAAGTACTATTTAAAAATGATTCATGCATTATCAAGGAAACTTCATCTGGAAACATACTCTTCATTGGTGTTAGAACCAGAAACCTATACAGTATCTGTTTAGAGGATCTTTCAAAAGAAACATGCTTTGTTTCCTTTGAAAATGATAAATGGATATGGCATAGAACCACACAAGCATGAACACTATTTCAAAACTGTCCAGATTTGAGCTTGTTAATAGATTGCCAAAAATCAAATTTGAAAAAGATAAAATTTGTGAAGCTTGTGTTCAAGGAAAACATGTCAAATCTAGTTTTCATTCCAAAAACATAGTCTCTAAACAAAGACCACTTGAACTACTACATGTTGATTTATTTGGTCCAACAAGAGTTGCAAGTCTTGCTGGAAAAAGATATGGCTTTGTGATTATGGATGATTATTCAAGATATACTTGGATCTTATTTTTAAAAAACAAGGATGACTCCTTTGAAGCTTTCAAAATATTTTGCAAAAAGGTTCAAAATGAGAAAAGCTGCAACATTGTTTCTGTGAGAAGTGACCATCGAGGTGAATTTGAAAATATATCCTTTAAAACCTTTTTTGATGAAAATGGTATCTCTCACAACTTTTCTTGTCCTAAAACTCCTCAACAAAATGGGGTAGTTGAAAGGAAAAATAAAGCCTTACAAGAAATGGGTAGAACCATGCTTAATGACTTAAAAGTTGAAAAATACTTTTGGGCTGAAGCAATTAACACAACATGCTATATTATAAACCGAGTGTCAATTAGAAAAATCTTGAATAAGACTCCTTATGAGCTATGGAAAGGTAGGAAACCAACCATTGCCTAGTTTCATATTTTTGGCTGTGAATGCTTTATTTTGAATCATAAAGAAAACTTGGAAAAATTTGATTCAAGATCTGATAGAGGTATTTTCCTTGGTTATTCAACTTCCTCTAAAGCTTATAGAGTGTATAATCTAAGATCTCAAATTGTTGAAGAAAGCATGCATGTAAAATTCAATGAATTTAGTCAACTTCCTGAGAAAGAAGCAGATGATGTTGAGGATACCACAGAAAGATCCAATCCTCAAATTCAGAATGAAGTTCCAAAGCAGAATACTGATTCTGAGGAAGTTCCTGAACTTACTCAAAATCAGGGCAGCTCATCTCAGCAACCTACTCAAACTGTCAACTTACCCAAAAGCTGGAGAGTAATTGCAAATCATCCTCAAGAGCAAATAATTAGAGAAACCTCTGAATCTGTGAGAACAAGAAGATCCTTCAGACAAGAATCATCAAATATGGCATTAATCTCAGAAATTGATCCAAAATCCATAAAAGAAGCCATAACTGTTCCATCTTGGGTTGAAACTATGGAAGAGGAACTTGCTCAGTTTGACAAAAACCAAGTGTGGACACTAGTCAAGCAACCTACTCACCAGTCTGTCATTGGAACAAAGTGGGTCTTTAGAAACAAACTTAATGAGGAAGATAAGGTAACAAGAAACAAAGCTAGATTGGTAGCTCAAGGCTACAATCAACAAGAAGGTATTGACTATGATGAAACTTTTGCTCCAGTTGCTAGATTAGAAGCCGTAAGAATATTGCTTGCCTATGTTGCTCATAAAAATTTAAAATTGTTTCAAATGGATGTCAAAAGTGCCTTTTTAAATGGTTTTCTAAATGAAGAAGTATATGTTCATCAACCTCCTGGATTTGTTAACTATAAGAAACTAAATCTTGTATTTAAATTGAGTAAAGCCTTGTATGGACTCAAACAAGCTCCAAGAGCTTGGTATGAGAGACTAAGTGTTTTTCTAATCAAAAATGGTTTCTCTAGAGGAAAGGTTGACACAACTCTGTTTATAAAAACTCACAAAGAGAACCTACTCATTGTTCAAATCTATGTTGACGACATAATCTTTGGTGCAACCAAAGAAAATTTATGTGAAGATTTTGAAAAGCTTATGAAAAGTGAGTTTGAGATGAGTATGATGGGTGAACTAAGATTCTTTCTAGGGCTACAAATCAAGCAACTTGAGGATGGCATCTTTATTTTTCAAAAAAAAAAATATAAAAGATCTTTTGAAAAAATACAAAATGAGGTAAGCCAAAGCTATGGCTACTCCAATACATCCCTCCACATGCCTTGATAAGGATGAAAATGGGAAGTCTATCTCTGAAAAAGAGTATAGAGGAATGATAGGTTCTCTATTATACCTCACAACAAGTAGACCTGATATTGTTTTTGATGTAGGATTATGTGCAAGGTTTCAATCAGCTCCAAAAGAGTCGCACTTAATGGCTGTTAAGAGAATACTCAAATATTTAGTTGGAACACCTAACCTTGGTCTGTGGTACAGGAAAAATTCTCATTTTGATCTAATAGGTTATTGTGATGCTGACTATGCTGGAGACAAAGTAGAAAGAAAAAGCAACAGCGACTCATGTCAATTCCTTGGAAAAGCAATGGTCTCATGGTCTTGTAAGAAACAAAACACCATTGCCTTGTCAACCACAGAAGCTGAGTATGTTTCAGCCTCAGCATGTTGCCAACAGATTTTGTGGATTAAAAATCAATTAGAAGATTATTCTCTCAGGTATGAATGTATTCCCATTTTTTGTGATAACACAAGTGCAATTAATTTAACAAAGAATCCTATTCAGCACTCTAGAACTAAGCACATTGATATAAAGCATCATTTTATTCATGATTATGTTCAAAAGAAAGGAGTGGAATTAATTTTTGTGGATTCAAAGAATCAGCTTGCTGATATTTTTACTAAGTCTCTGCAAGAAGAAAGCTTTAGTTTCATAAAGAGCAAGTTACACATAATTAAATCTCCATGATTTGGTGCATGTGTCCAAACTTACTTAAATCTGAGTAAGTTTCTGTGATGTGCATTGATCATACTCTCAATCTTTGCTGATAAGTGAACTTACTCACTTATCCAAATAATTTAATTTAAATATATTTAAATATGTAAAAATGTCACTTTGTGGCACGTTTTTAGTTCACAGCTAGTAACGGCCACTAACATGACCTATTACCACCTTCCCCATTATTTCAATCACATCTCGTAAATGAAATTTAACTACTCTCTCTCTTTTTTCTCTCATCTTCTACAATCTGAAACTCCCACTTCCTTCTACTTAACCCACGTTGTTCCTCATTTTCTTCTTCACTTCAACCAAAACACTGAGCAAACCCTAAAACTCCCAAAATGGCACGAACAAAAATCCCAAGTGTGAGAAGAGTTCCTGGAAGCGCTTTAATGGCCATTATTCCATACGTACCTCCTACCTCATTCCTATTCGCTCAACCTCCTCCCATATCAACCACTTCATCAGCTCCACCACTCACCATTTCTCCTCTAAAACAGAAATCCCCAAAATCTTCGAAAGCTTCATCTGTTCCCAGTAGAAGATCAAACCGGATTGCTGCTGGTATAGGAACATCTTCATCAAAAAGGTCTCGGGACGAAAGAGTGATACACATTCGTGAGGATGATGATTCAGAGGCCACTCTGACTGATCCTCCTCCTAGGAAAGAGGAAACCATTTCTGAATCCATCGCAAAGGTGAAGAAAGAAAAAATGCAGAAGAATACCAAGGAGAAGAAGGTCCAGAAAGTAACCAAGAAGGAAAAAGAGAAGAAAGAATCTAAGGAAGAGAAAGACTCTACTAAAAGAAAAGGATAGAGGGTTGTAGAAGAACAAGATGAAGTGAGCAAGGAATAGGAAACTAGAACTATAGTTCCTAGAAGAATATTCAAACTGGATAATCTGAAAGATTCTGGGTGGAATCTCTATCCCTTCCTAAACAAACCTAAGTGGTCTGAGTTCGTTCAGATTGAAGAGAGGATCTATGAGGGACTGGTGAGGGCTTTCTATGCCAATGCCAGTGTTAATGAAAATAGTCCCTCTATGACAAGCAAAGTGAAGGGGATAAAGATTCATCTCACAACTGAAATCATAAGCAAAGCTTTGCATATTCAAGAGGATGGAACCAGGATGTTTGAAGATGACTGGTACCCTAAGGCACACACCACAAGAGAAGAAGTACTGGAGCATGCTCTCAAACAACCCAACCTTAAAGGCATAGCCACCAACCTAAAGGGACTGGAGTGAATTCTTCAAAACATGGCCTCTCATACCATCATTCCAAGGGCAGGTAGCTTCGAGAAAATTACTGATCTGGACTTATTAGTGGTTTATCATTTGATTGAAAGAAAACCTTTAAGCTTGCCATACATCATACTCTGTCATATGAAGAATGCTGCCATAACCCTGAGAAAGGCAACCTCCCTGCCTTATGGCATGCTCATGACTAAAATCTTCAATTACTTCGAAGTACCTCTGGTTGGTGAAGCTTACTCCAGAAAATGCACCACCTTTTTTAACAAAAAGCTCAACCAGATGAACATTAAAGTAACCCCTCAGCATGTTAGTGAGCAGGAAGATGAATCAACTTCCTCTAAGAAAAGGAAGGCATCAAAGAAGGAAGTTGATGTTGAAGAAGAGAAAGAAGCAAGGAGAAAAGAAAAGAAGGGTAAAAGTTCAAAAAAATCTTCTGTGGAAAAGGAACCAGCACAAAAAAAGCTGGTATTTGGAGCATCTGAACTTGCTTAGGGGGAGCAAGGCAATGAAAAGGAAGCCATTGCTCAGGGGGAGCAACATGCTCTAGAAGAACAAACAAAGGAACCTGAGGAACTCACTCTAGAAATGCAGGTTGAATAAACTTTGGTGGAACATACTCATTCTTCTCCTGCAAGTAAGACCACTCAAATGAACATTGTTGAGCAACAACAATCTTCTCCATCCCCTAGAAAAGGCAAGGCAGATGAAGTACTAGCATCCATTGCCTTGACCCAACTGGTTCAAACCACTCCTTCTCTACAACCCCACTCTGAACCTACTCCAGAACCGAGTCAAAAGGGCCAAGAAGACATTTTGAAGAATCTTTTTCAATCCTGTCAAAAAGAAGGTACTTCAAGTACTACAAACCTTTATCACATTCTGTCCCCTCCTCCAATCTATGATTCATCACACCCTTAGATTCCAACAGGGTCTGATCCTATTTTTTCTAACTTGCCAGAAATGTCAACACACCTTAGTTTGTTGGGATCCCTCTACAAGCAAAGTGCTGAGCAACCTCACTCAATCCCTACTCCTCCAATAGGCCAACCAAGTGGCCCTTCTGTTGAGCAAGCACAAAATATTCCAACTGAGTGGATGGCAAACATGGAGAGGGAGGTGAAGAAGATTGCTAAAAGAAGCAAAGAAAATGCTAGGAGAAGCAAAAAGCACTCCAAAGAAATGAAGAAAATTCTGCTTGGACTCACCTACCTCCAGCAAGATTAAAGAAGGGAACATGAAAGAAATTGGGCACAAGTGATTGGACCTCTAGGAACATGGACCCAAGACTTAATCTTCCCACATTTGAATTTCCTACTCGCTTTCCGGACATTCCAGCTCCTGCTGAAACTTCAAGCTCTGAATCCTCAGGATGGTCTTCCTCTGAGTAGCAGCTTAATGTGTGCTTCTGCCCTCTGTGTGTTTTCGCTAATGACAAAAGGGGGAGAAGTGAGATTAAGTTTGTGGAATACTCTATGAAGCTACTCTAAGAAGTGTAGTATGGATTAAGATGAATTTCATGTGATTTTTTGTTGATCTGATATATCACATGAACTTTTGCTCTGTTTAAAATTTCTGTTGTTTAAATTTCCTTTTTAGTAGTATAATTTTTTGTTGAAGTGTACTGGGCAATGATGTAATAGATCCTCAAGTTTTAATGAAATCACTAGTTGCTTCATATTGTACCACTCTGATAAATCATTGCATATACATAACTTACTGTCACTTACAAATTTATACATTGTTGGTTATTAAAAAAAGGTCATATAAACTTAATACTCTATCTAGAGTTTGTCATCATCAAAAAGGGGGAGATTGTTGAAACAAACTCTCAAATTCTAGTTTTGATGATCAATAAACTCTGAGAAAAGATGCTTAAGTTTATTGGCTCATTTATGTTTCTAACATTTAGTGTGAGTAAGTTCCAGCAAAAGAAAGAAAAGAAACATGCCAAGCAAGAAGACAATGGAATTAAACATAAGATGCTGTGAAATATGGTGAATTGACATTGGACATCATTCTTGAGAAGGAAGTTGTTAAACAAAGTAGAAAATAGCTAATTATGAAATGGCATTAGACAGAATTCCTGAGAAACAAAGCCACAGTAACTAAAATCAAAAGCTAGCAAACTTACTCGAGAGTGAATAAGTTCCAACTTACTCTCAACTACTGCAGAAACAGATCCAACAACAAAAGGAACAAATTAAATGCATCAAGTGATCACATTCATGAGCACACCATGTCATTAAATGAAGAACAATCACTAAAATCAAGAGTCAGTTGTTGCTACTGCTGCAAGTGAGGAAGTTCAGTAAGAGAAGGTTCCAAAAGCTGGTGTGACAATGGGACAGAATTGACAGTTGGTAAAAAGCAAGACTGTTATGTGCAGAAAAATATCAGAACTCTGCCCAATGCTTCCTCAAGGATTTCCAACGGCTCTGTAATGGCTATGAGGCCTGTTCTGAACAGAACCTCAGGGATGGCCAGAGGGAAGCAGTGAGACATTGTTCACAGCGGTTGATGATGGCGCACGGGGTGGTGTACCTGCAAGGACTCCGATGCCTAAGTCAGTTTAGGAAGGAGGAGAGGAATTGCAAAGATGAATCCAATCATACCTGGATCTGTGAAGTAGATCCGTTTTATATGGTTCGAGGACGGTTACTGAGAGATAACCGCTCTGCAAGATCCGGGGTGCCGTCAGATCCTTGCCAGGCTGTGATGAGCTGCGGTGGAATGCTGAGGACCGTTGGATAAGCCACGTCGACCCAGCTCCGAAGTGGTGAAGCAAACTATGTGCGGAATGGTCCTTAAGCGCGTGGATCGTCGAATTGGGCTTCGGCCCAATCCAGAATAGTTGCCCCCCAAGTCGGCAGCTCGAGTGTCGAGGTGGTGACTTGATGTGGTGATAGAAGTTTGGTGATATCGACATTCGATATTGTTTGAAAGGAAGCGTAGATGTTCGTCGTCCCTTTGAGAGAAAAGAGATCTGAAACGCTACTAAACCCTAGGTGCATGAGCGTTAATTTGGAATTTCAAAATGTCACGTCAGCCGCCTTTGGGATTCGGATTGTTGCGTTGTTTCGAGGCGAGTCATTACTGCGCTATGCCTCTATGTCAAATAGGTGTGACATGTCATTGATCAACGATAAGGAGAAGAAAGGTCACGTCGCTCAGACAAGATCAACGGCGATGAGAGAAAGGAGAAGAAGGGTCACCTCGTTTGGCTTCAACCTGGGGGTTATAAATCATCACTCCCCTTTTCCTTTCTCACTTTTGCTTCTTTTTCAGATTTCTGGGAAACCTTCGTCTCATTCCCTTTCTTCTTTTTCGGCAATTCTGAACGCTTGCCTGATTCGGTGGTTTCCTTTCCCGGTGGTTCCTTTCCGATCGTTCGTGCTTGCTCGGGTTTCGTTTCTTCGATCTCACCTTGCAAACTTTCTTGTTTACAGGTAAATTTCCTTTCCTCATCTCTGTTTTTCTTTTCGTAGTTTCGAAATGGGTAGCAATATTAGGTCTCCCCCAAGGGATTCGTCCTTGTCTTCCTCTGTATCTGGTTTCTCTAGTTCCTCTTCCTCTGGTGACCCGCCGGAAGGACCGAGTGTTAACACCGATGGCGGTTCCTTATCGCCTGACGGTAGTTTTGTTTCGGTGGGCTCTGGGGAAAAATGTTCTTCCCCTGAAATCTATTATCCTCCGGGACTTTTCGTTGGGGATTATGAGGGTAAGAAGGTGCCTAGTTGATCCGGTCGAAATCCAAAGTCTTTCTTTAAAATTACAGAAGTTTTTCGGATGAACTTTCACAGATAGGGAAGTAGGAGAGTGGTTGGTCAATATAGATAAACATCGACCTTTTTTCCATGACAGTGCTTTGGCGAGATCGGATATGGGTAAAAAATTGCTTCAGAGGGACGACTTCGTTCTGCCCCCAAATACTGAAAACTTCGGTTGGGTTGTAGAAGATGCTCTTTGTACTCGCTCCTTTTACTTATCAAAAGAGAATTTTCTACTGATGTTGAAGTCTATGGACGTCGCGGATGATGTCCGCAACTTCGAAAACTGGAAGATTTGTCGACCCCATCTTGATGCTCGAATCTGCTCGCAATCCGACTGTATTTTGATGTTCATGTACGAGGTCCTTTTCAAGGATTTAGGTTTTAAGTTGCCTTTTTCTGACTTTGAAGTAGCGGTTTTACACCATTTAGAGGTCACTCCTTCACAATTACATCCGAACGCTTGGGCGTTTGTCTGAGGATTCCAGCTACTGTGCCCCTATCTGAACGTCGATCCCTTGGTCGAGACGTTCTTCTCTATTTTTTCCCCTTTGTGGACGGAGGCGAATCCAGCGAAACGCCAACGTTGGGTTTTGTTAAAACAGAACGGGAAAGTTTTTGAGCTGTTCTCTGAATCTCATCGAGGGTTTAAATCGAAGTATTTCATTGTCGAGGCCATCAGCAATACTGCTATGGAAAACGTTTGTGCTCATGTAGAAGTACTTGACAAGAACGGGCAGGTGATGATTGATTGGCGCGAGAGGTTCCCGCTGTGTTGGAGCGAGAAGCATTTCCAATTCGAGAAGAGCGAATTCACATAAAAACTCGATGAACTCGACGATAATGCTCGATACAGTTTGAAATAAATTCGCAAGTTTGTTGAGATGCTGAAACCTCGACAACATACGAATAAAAAGGGAGAGTTGGTCTCCGAGAAAGGATACGTCGACACTCGTCGCCTTCTGAGATGCAGGACTCAAAAGGAAGCAAATGCGTGTTTAGGTAAATTTGTAGAAATCTACTTGTTCATAGTTCCCGTCTTATCATTCTGACTTATTTTTATCTTCGCAGATTCAATGGCTACTTCGGCATTTTTGGCAAGCTTGAATAGGAAGGCTTATGCCAAAAAGACTCCTTCTCCAGGAGTTGGAGAAGGTTTTAGCCACACTGCTTCTGTTCTCGCTCCGTCTTCTAGAGCCTCAGTTGCTCAAAGTGTCGACGTTTCAACCGTGGTTGCGAAGGTGGTTGAAGAGGTGCCTTCGGGAAGTAAACGAGTTTCCGCCCAGGCTGTCGAGGAGCCTGCTGCCAAGAAAAGGAAACCTCCTCAGCCCAAGACCTCGGCTCCCACTCTCGCTTTGAAGACCGGGGAGAAGTCTGGCAAGGGAAAAGATACGGTCCAGCTTTACGGCGAGACAGTGAGTGTTGAAGAGGTTAGGGGGTTAATTCCTCCTTCAGATAAGGCTTTCTTCAACGAACTCTCTGAGAATGCCAAGGAGAATATGTTTTTCGAAAATATGACCCACAAGTTGTGGGACTTGCTAATTTCCCAGTGGCTTTTCGAAAAGAACAGGCACTTGGAGGTTGAGCTCGACAGTCTTCGAAAGAGTAATTCGGGGCTGGATGCAAAAATTAAGTCCCTTGAAGGTCTTGAAGTTGAACTACAAGCTCAGCTGGCCAAGTTCAAGGGTGAGATAGTCGAGGCGTCAAGGAAGATTGAAAATCTTTCTTCCGAGAAGAAGAATCTAATTGAAGAATGTGGATAGCTCTTGCAGAGGATCCAGGATCTTCAAAAGTCAGAGGAGAGTTTGAAGTTGGAGGCCTTTGAATCCCAACGCAAGATGGAGGGATTAAGTACGGAGGTTAAGCTCCTTTCGAAGGAAAATCAAGAAGTTTTGTTGCTCTCGAAGAAGGTCAAAAAGTTAGAGGCCGAGAATGCAGAGATGGTGGCCTTGATCCTGAAGGCTGGCGACGAGTTATTCGCCAATGCCGTTGACCAGATTAAGGTTCTCAATCCTGATCTGACCTTTAACACGATGGGGATGACCCCTGCCGGGATCGTTAAGGGGAACAAAATTGTGGATAGTCAAACGAAGGAGGTCATTCTCATCAGGCCCACTCCGTCTTCTGAAGTGGCTATTCGTCTGGTTTCCGATGTGGTTCCCTCTTCGAATTCAGTAGTAGTTCCGTCGACTTCGGGAGTGGCTGTGCCTCCCAAGTCTTAGGATTTTGTTGCCCGTATTTGTCGTTTTTGCTTTTGCTGTCTTGTAATGAATCAAAATGTTTGTAATGATATTTAACTTTGAATTAGCAAAATATTTACCTTGTTTGCTTTACTTGTCGTCTTGTTTGCTTTTAGAACGCGCTCGTGCTCTCGGGCACGAGGCTCGTTTAAGGGTGCTCGCGCACTCGGGCACGAGGCTTTTCAGGATGTGCTTATGCAGAATGTGCTCGTGCTCTCGAGCACGAGGCTTGTTCAAGGGTACTCGCACACTTGGGCACGAGGCTTTTCAAAACGTGCTTGTGCTCTTGGGCACGAGGCCTGTTCAAGGGTGCTCGCGCACTTGGGCACGAGGCTTGTTGACAAAGCAAGTTTTTCATACTCGTTTTTCTTCGAATGTATTTTATTGCTTTACATTTGTATGTTTCAGATACATTTAACTTCAGCTATAATACTTCTTCAACTTTGCTGCATTCCAAGTCTTCGGAACTCGCTGGCCTTGCAGTGTCTCAAGAGTGTAAGCGCCAGTACCGGTCTTTGTGATGACTCGGTAAGGGCCTTCCCAATTGGGCGCGAGTTTCCCTGGCGGGGCATTCTTTAAACCAACGTCAGCTCGTCGGAGGACAAGGTCGTCGGGCATGAATTCTCTGGGTACCATGCTTTGGTTGTACCTTGCTGCGATTTTCTGCTTGACTGCGACCTCGTTGAGTGCTGCAAGTTCTCTGCATTCGTCGAGGAGGTCGAGTTCTTCTCGCAAGTTTTGATAGTTATTGACGCTTTGTTGGGGATATGAAGTTCTCCAACTAAGTTCTCCAATCTCGACGGGGATGACGGCCTTCGTCCCATATGTGAGACGAAAGGGGGATTCTCCTGTCGTTGAGTGTGGAGTTGTGCGATATGCCCAAAGTACTCGGGGAAGTTCTTCCGCCCAGTTCCCTTTTGCTTCATCTAACCTTCGTTTTAGACCTTGCAGAATAACCCGGTTTGCGGCCTCGGCTTGGACGTTCGTCTTGGGGTGTTCTTCGGAGATGAAATGTTGTTTAATATTGAGGTCCTCCAAAGTCTTTCGGAAACCACGGTCCGCGAACTGTGTTCCGTTGTCGGTAACGACGACCTCGGGTATCCCAAACCTCGTCAAGATGTATCTTTTGAAGAACTTAATCAAATTCTTCGCAGTTATCTTTGCAAGTGCTTTTGCGTCCACCCAATTGGTGAAGTAATCTACTGCGACGGCTAGATACTTCACCTGTCTAGGTGCCATTGGAAATGGTCCAAGTATGTCAATTCCCTACCAGGCGAAGGGCCACGGCGCCGAAAGGGACGTTAGCTCTGTTGGAGGAGCCAAGTGGATGTCGCCATGTCTCTTGCATTTGTCACATTTCTTAACGAATAGCCTCACGTCTGCGTCCAATGATGGCCAATAATAACCTGCACGGAGGACTTTTTTTCGCAAGGGAATGTCCTCCCAGGTGTTGCCCGCATATTCCTTTATGCCCTTCGGCCAATGTATATTGGGCTTTGGCGTCGTGGAGACATTTCAACAGTGGGGTGGAGAACCCCCTTCGATACAGGATACCGTCGATTATGGAGTAAGAACACGCTTTCTTCTGAATTTTGGCAGCCTCCTTTTCCTCATTTGGGAGCTCTCCAAGTTGAATGAACTTCCGAATGGGCGTCATCTAATTCTCTGGGTTAGCGGCCACGTCATCAATGCTTGCCTGGGAGATTGCCAAGCAAAATTTCGGAAGAGTCTCTGGTATTTCGACGGAGGTGATGTCGACCAGCGAAGTTATACTGGGTTTGGCCAGTGTTTCCTGTATCATAGATCTGTTGTTCCCCGAGGTTCTTGTGCTGGCGAGTTTGGACAGAATATCTGCTCGGGTGTTCTGTTCTCTTGGGATGTGTCTAATCTCGAATGTAGAGAAATCGTTCATTTTTTTTTCACCAAGGCGAGGTATTTCTGGAGGAGTGGGTCTTTAGCCTGGTATTCTCTGTTGATTTGGGACACAACCAACTGAGAATCGGTTTTGAGTTTAACTTCTTCAGCCCCGAAGTCTCGAGCTAATGTGAGCCATGCTAAACACGCTTCATACTCTGCTTGGTTGTTTGACGTGGGGAATGAAAATCCCAGGGAGAACTCGACAATCACCCCGCCGTCTTTCTCGAGCAACAACCCAACGCCACCGCCTTTTGTGTTGGACGATCCATCGACGTGAACCATCCATTTAGAGCAAGGCTCCACAACTCCCGGAGTCATCTCGGCGACGAAATCTGCCAGGCATTGGGCTTTGATGGTCTGTCTTGCCTCGTACGTAATCCCGAATTCGGACAACTCAACCGATCACTTGATCATACGTCCTGCCAAGCCAGGCCTGTGTAGGATGTGTTTGATGGGTTGGTCTGTCCAAACTACTATGGGATGCGCTAAGAAGTACTATCTCAACCGTCAAGCAGCAACTATCAACTCTAGCGCGACCTTCTCAATCTGTTGGTATCTTAGCTCAGGGCCTTGAAGTGCTTTGCTTACGAAGTAGACGGGTTTCTGGCCCTCACTTGTTTCACGGATGAGGACTGCACTTAGAGCTTCATCGGCTACCGCCAGGTAGAGATAAAGTACTTCCCCAGGGGATGGTCTCGTCAAGACTGGTGGTTGAGACAGGATGCGCTTTACCTGCGTCAAAGCTTCTTTGCACTCGGGGGACCATTCGAATTGAATTCCTTTCTTCAGTAGACGGAAAAACGGCAACGCGAGTTGTGCTGACTTCAAGATAAACCTTGTCAGCGAGGCGAGCATTCCAGTGAGCTGCTGGATGTTTTTCTTTGATGATGGTCATTGCATTTTGGTGACAGCTCGACATTTGTCAGGGTTTGCCTCAATCCCTCTTTCGGTTAAGTAGAAACCGAGAAATTTCCCAGCTCGTACCCCGAAAGTGCATTTTTCAGGGTTGAGCCTTATATTATGTCGTCAGACTTCGGCGAAAACTTCATTTAGGTCGACCACATGGTCAGTTTCCTTCGCTGTTTTCACGATCATGTCGTCCATATACACCTCCAGCATTCTACCGATCTGGTTTGCAAATACTTTATTCATCATGCGCTGATATGTGGCTCCAGCATTCTTGAGGCCAAATGGCATTACTTTGTAGCAGTAATTGCCTTTGTCGGTCATGAATGCAGTTTTTTCTTGATCAACAGGGTGCATTGGGATGTGGTTATAACCAGAGTACGCGTCCATAAAAGAAAGCAATCGAAAACCGGAGGAATTATCAACAAGTTTGTCGATATTCGAGAGGGGATAGGCGTCCTTGGGGCACGCCTTGTTAAGATCGGTGTAATCAACACATATGCGCCACTTTCCATTAGACTTTTTAACTAGTACAACATTAGAAAGCCATGTAGTGTATTTAACCTCCCTAATAAACTCAGCCTTAACAAGATCATCAACCGCTTTGGCTACAGCCTCAGCTTTCTTCAGGGCCTGCTTGCGATGTCGCTGAGCTACCCAGCGGGCTTTAGGGTCGAGAGCAAGTTGATGGCAGGCGATGTCGGGAGAGATGCCTGGCATGTTAGCAGCAGTTCAAGTGAAGAGGTCAGCATTGGATTTCAGGCACTCAATCAGCTATAGCTTAACCTGTTCGGGAAGGTCTGCACCAAGTTTCACGGTCTTTTCGGGATCAACCCCCAGCTGAACTCGGATAAACTCACCATCAGGCACTGGCCTCCGGATCTTTTGCTGGAGTTCTCGGGCCAGGGGATCGTCCTCTTGGACTTCATCTTCGAACTCGATTCTGGCATCGAAATCAGCAAGGTTAACTTCTGAAGCGGCTTTGGCAAGAGCTTGCTTCTTAGCAAAGGGAGGTTGCTTCTCATCACCTGACCCGTCGACATTCAGGGACAGGATGTAGCATCTCCTAGCAGCTTCTTGATCGGTTTCGACAGTGACGACTTTGTTGTCATCACTATGGAAACGCATCTTCAAATGGACTGTCGATGTCACGACCCCGACGTCCCCCACAGTTGGGCGCCCAATGATGCAGCTATACACAAATTTACACGGAATTACTATGAATTGGACTTTAACAGTCTTGGAGTCAGGTGGTTCTCCAAAGGTCACCATCAATTCCACGTAGCCCAAAGGCTTGGTTTTCGAGCCATTGAAACCAGTCAGTCGGTACAAGGTCTTTCTCTGGTATCATCAACGTCTTAAACAACTCGTGGTAAATAGTATCCGTCGAGCTCCCCTGATCTATTAATATTCTTCTAACATCAAAGTTGGCCATGTAAGCTTTGACCAATAGGGGAATCAAAAAATTCGGCTTTTCATTCACCAGGTCTTCGTCGTAAAAGGCGAGGGGAGGTCTTCCCTTATGCCTGCTAGATGAGGGAAAAACAGTGGACACTGACATTGTTTCTCTCAGCTTTCGGTTTGCTGAGTTTATACTCGCACCTCCCTTGTCGGAGAACCCCCCAGAGATGACAAGGGCGACTGGGGGCGGTCGAGGTCTTTCTTTGCTCTCTTCGGAGGCTCGAACTTCCTCGTCGAGTTGTGCTACAGAAGCTGATTCCTTTCTCCCAGGCCGAGGTGATCTGAACCTTTACCTTCTATCGGCAGATCTCGGTTTTGCTTTCACGTACTTCGATAACCTCCCCTTCTGGATCAGCTGCTCTATCATATCTTTCAAGTGAAAACACTCATCAGTCTCATGCCCGGCACACTTGTGAAAGTGACAATACTTGGACTTGTAAGCATTGGGCTTCTCTTTGCCTTTCTGGGGGAACTTGACTCCAGCATCTCGGAATTCGGTATTTGCGCATTCGTTCAGAATATGCTTTGGTGTGGTATTCAAGGGAGTGTATTCGTCGTATCTCTTTGATGGAGGTCAGTTCTCTTTATCTCTACGCGATCTGTCTTCGCATTGTCCGCCAGTCTTCTCCTGGGTTTTGCCCTTGACCTTCGATGCCATCAACTTCTCTTCATAATTCATGTGCTCCTGGGCTCGTTTGAAGAAGTCGTTCAAGGTCTTTGGCTTGTCGACACCAATGTTGACGCTGAACAAACTGCCTTCAACTAAACCTTGCTCCAGCAAATACAACTTCATCTCATCGGAACACTTTTTCACAGAAATTGCTTCTTTGTTAAAACGCTCGATATAGTCTCTGATAGATTCATCTTTTCTCTGCTGAATCATGGCCAATGCCGCCGTGGACTTTGGTTGGACTTTGGATGCAGTGAAGTGGGCAGAGAATTGATCGGTGAGTTCGGACCACGAGTCCACGGAATTTTTCTTCAGGGCCTGAAACCAAGACAAGGCCGCCTTTTTTGGAGTTAGAGGAAAGATCCTGCACTTGACTGGTCCCTGGGCACCTCGGTAGCCCATGACAGTGTCGAAATAACCGATATGCTCATCTGGATCGGTCGTGCCATCATACGAATCTAAGGATGGTGGCTTCTGAAGATGCTTCGGAATCTGGAACTTCATGATCTTGGAAGTGAAAGGACCCAAGGCCTCGCACCTGTCGCTCCCTGTGTCACTCTGCAGGGAGGTGGATGAAAGGGAGTGAGCACAGTGGCGGCGAGAGTCACGTTCAGCTGACCTTGCACGACGGCGAGACGGAGTAGTGGTTCTTCGAGGCGGTGTATTGCTGCTTGCGGTCGCATCTCTGCGACGGGGAGAGTGATCGGGAGAACGGTGGCGACGCGATGGAGAGCGCCTCGCCTCAAGCCCTGACGATAGGCTTTTAGGCAAAACTCTCTCGCACCGCATTTTCTCATTTCTTCATCCGCTCCAAGGAGAGCGGATCTGAGATCTACGACGGTGAGGCGAAGGACGATCTAAAGACCGACTACGACTGTGAGTTGCGAGTGGAGAGTGGCCCGGAGTTGCATCATAGCGGCGACGATGAACAGATCTGCGAGTTACGGAATCTCTGGATCTCCGAGGCGACTGAAGGATCTGGTCAGCTCTGTTCTCGATCTGCATTTCGACGCGAATGAAGATCTCTTTCTGCTGATTCTCCATGGGATCCAGGCGTTGATTCTGGACCTGCATCGCTTTAGCATGACTTCGTATGAACTCTCGAAACTCACGGAGGAGGAAGGCGGCGGTTGCGAAAGCGGTCTCGCCTGTTTCTGTTGTAACCACCGCGGTAACGAACGGAACAACATCGATCTAAGGTGGAGGAACATTCCTCGGCCGTTCATATTCGATATTGAATTGAACAGGTTCAGGTTGAGGTTAATCCACCGGAACGATCAAAGGATTTGGTGGATTCAGATCTGGGCGGAGCGAGCTGCGAGTAGCGACGGTGTGCTTCGATCCAGTCATCATCAATGAAGAAGAGAAACTTCGGAAACTAAAGATGAAATCACAGAAAGATTCCCACAAACAGCGCCAATGTTCTGAACAGAACCTCAGGGATGGCCGGAGGGAAGCAGTGAGACGTTGTTCGTAGCAGTTGACGACGGCGCGCAGGGTGGTGTACCTGCAAGGACTCCGATGCCTAAGTCAGTTTAGGAAGGAGGAGAGGAATTGCAGAGATGGATCCAATCGTACCTGGATCTATGAAGGAGATCCGTTTTATATGGTTCAAGGACGGTTACTGAGAGATAACTGCTCCGCGAGATTCGGGGTGCCGTCAGATACCTTGCTAGGCTATGATGAGCTAGGGTGGAATGTTGAGGACCTTTGGATAAGCCACGTCGACCCAGCTCCAAAGTGGTGAAGAAAACTATGTACGGAGATGGGCCTTAAGCGCGTGGATCGTCGGATTGGGCTTCGGCCCAGTCCGAAACAAGGCTAAAACCAAACCTATAAATATCAGTGTTGGAAGATTTGAAAGATTGAGAGAGCCAAATTCAACTGTTGAATCAAATTCAAATTTGCTAACCAACTGCCTCTCAACTCACTCAAAAGTGCACTCTGCAGAATTTATAAGGGGATCCTTTTGTGCATTCTTCTGCTTGTAAACACAATGTTTTAGATCATATTTTTCTCTATGTAATCAAGCCTTAAACCCCAAAAATACCTTATCCCTGTATTTGTTTTGTCTTAGTTGAATCCTATCAAACTACCTAGGGTAGGTGAGTGTTGGTGATGAGTTCTGCTAAGGGAGATAGTTCGGGAACAGGAGTAAGTTCCTGGCTGTAAACTGCTTGAAGAAGTTGGGTGAAAGAACACTTGTAAAACAGCTTGAAGAGGCTAGGTGAAAGAACACTTGTACTATTTGGGAAATAGTGGAAACACTCACTAGGAGTGAGGAGTGGATGTAGCCCAAGGTTTGCGGTGAACCACTATACATCTGGTGTGATTTCTATTTATGCTTTTATATCTATCCACTTGTGACACTTCACACACTCTTCACTTAACATTTAGAAATGGTGTTCATTAAGCATTCTATAAAATTATCATCCACTTACTGCTCATTTATCACACATGTTTCTGATTGACATCATACAAGTTTCATCTTGACATTATACAAACTGTTCAAACATTCTGCATAAGTAACGCTGCAACCTGAGTAAGTTCACCTGCTCCATCACTAACTTACTCAACTCCAACAAACTGTCTTGAGAGAAAGATTAAAACTGTTTTAGTGCATGATTTTTAATAGGTTACTATTCAAACCCCCCCTTTCTTGTGACATCTTTTCACTTCACCCTCAAGGTCCTGGAAGAGTCCACATACCCTCAATGCCACCGACTATCCCACCACCACAGACATGGAGAGACTCGTTGATCAACCATCGACTGATCTCCTTACCATCCCGTCGATACCTCCAATACACTGACTTCAATTATCATTCATCCTCGATTATCGTAATGATCAATCCTAAGGCCGCTCAGACTATTATATTATCATTCAGCACATCAATCACATACACAGAGTTTTCATATCACAGTATCACATCAATCAACATTCATCCATAAATACCAACAGATCAATCCTATGGTTGGTAGGTCTACAGTGATTTTCCTAAGCCACCGTACACACGCAATCCCTCTCTTAAGGTGTTGCTACTACCGACCCCTAGTAGGGCTAAGAAACCCTACACATGCTAACAAACTACTCTACTACCTATTTTTCCTAGAGATTAAGGTATCTTCCCCTTACCTGGCTTAGAAGATCGCTGTCGCTCGTGCCTCGCCGCTCTCCCTCTACCACGCTCCTCCACGCCCTTCAAGCTCTCCCAAAAGCCGTTGGAAAGCCTTGGGCTGAATGGAGGGGGTGAAGGCCTATTTATAGGCATAAATCGGCCCATCTCATCGCGATGGAATTACACATTAGTCCCGTTGCGTCGCAATGCGGGACACGTGTCAGCCATCACGCGCTCTGATCCACCGACTTAGCATCGCGTCGCGATGCGATTTACACTGGACTCCGTCGCGTCGCGACGGTCCCTAAGGAGCAGAATTCCATTTTTGCCCCTTTATACGATTCTAAAGTGTTCTAGGCTATTCTAGGCCTCTTATGAGTCATTTTTAAGCCCAATTTAACTCTAACTAGATGTTTTTAATACTTAATCAATATTCTACAAATTATCTAAGATCTATTTCAAAAATCAGGATGTCACAGGAATCGATTCCCACTGCATAGAAATCAAAGAAACTCATTTCTAACACCAAATTAACACTTTTAATCATCTTAGGATTAAATCCAAATCATTTCTTAACTCAAAATCAACAACTTACCCATTAAAACCTTGTATAATCATATTCACTCAATTTGAACCCAAATTAAGCTTGAATACAATCACACAACTTCTCACAACTTATTCTCAACTTAGCTTAGAGAATTTGGAGCTTTACAACTAACTACTAACTTAACTGACTAGTTAAGATTAAGTCCTAATACCTTATAACACATAGTCTAGCCAATATCTATCTCTTACTTATCCAATTATAGAATCCTGGTCACAAAGTATAGTTGCTCTTGCGGCAACATATAGCTGCTTCTGAGGCAAAGAGTTTCACTACAAGGTGGAGAGTTGCTTTTGGGAAAAAAAAACCCTGGTGGGTGACTCCATTTAAAAAAGTAACCATCGTTATCTTGTTGGGGGGTGTGTGTCACTTGCTTAAATATATAAGAGAGGTGAGTGTCTATTTAAAAAATAGAGCGGGTGTGAGTGTCATTTGAATAGACCTCAAGGGAGGTTAGTGTGATTTCCCCTTTTTTTTAATGGCTATTCAATTTGTTTAATTGTTGGTTTAAATTTTTTTAAGTTATCTAATAGTAGGATATAATTAAATGATATACTCCCTCCGGCCTTATTTAGAAGCAAAAAAAGCCTTTCCATATTCATTAAAAAATGAATGTATCTGGTCCAAAATTTGGGTCAAATACATATATTTTTTAATGAATATGAAAATATTTTTTTTCTTATAAATAAGGCCAGAGTAGTATGTATTAGATATAATATGTAGACCATAAAACTGGAATTCTTAATAATATTTAATTCCAATAGATCTTTCTTTCCCAATTTCTAGTAGAGGCCGAATGGCCCCACGATCTATTGGGGTGTAGAAACCCTTGGACACTAGAAGCAGAGCACAGGAGGAACCCCTGGATCATTACCGTTGTTTCACACAATCACATTTTGTCTCTGTCTCCCCTAGGTGTTCCCATCTCCCAAGTGCTTGGTACATATTTACTCCTAATAACCTAAGCGTTGGAGAATGTTATCCTAAAGTCTAACCTATAAAGAGCCTTCTGCTTTGTTGCTTTAGCAGTGTACCGTGTTGGTCAGTTGCTGCTAGCTGCAAAGGAAGAACGAGGCCCCTATATCTTCACCCACTGACCCCTATTCATCAAAAATCCACCCTCACATACCTCGCAAGCTACCAACGCACACCCTCTCATTTTGTTTTTGCACCACCCACCCTCTACATATTCCTTCATCCTTCTCCTTTTTAGTTTTTCTACCAATAATGATAACGATGATGATCGCACTATTATTCACTCAAGTCGTAATAATAATAATAATAATAATTTTACTGTGAAGCAGATGTTGGGCTTTCCCCATTCTCTCCGGTGAAAAATCTTTACACGAAATTTATTTTTTGTTAAATATATTGGGTAAATACTTCTTTTACCACCAAAAAAATGACAATGAAAAATGAATAAGTATTTTATTTGAAAAGCTTACGGATGTTGAGTTGTTGACATACAATCAATCTAGTCAAAACAATGGTTAGAATTAATTAAATGGAAATATTTGAAATTACAAATATACACAATTAAGAAAAATATAATTAAATAATTAATACATTATTGTCTAAATACATTATAATATTAAATTAAAATTATAAATCATAAAAACTTATTATTAAATACAAACAGACATAATTGAAGTTAATTTTTAAGTTAAATTTAAACAAATTATACAAGCTAAATCTTTTTTGAAAAAAAGGCATGGAAATAGCATTCGAGGCGTAAAAAGATGTCTGAACTTTGACCAACAGAGAAGTACCTGGTAGTGTGCAATGTTAACAGCAATTTTGGGGTGTTGGGTGGAGAGAAGTCAAAGCAGCTTTGGTTTTCCTCTTGCATAGAAGCCTTAGAAAGTCATTTCACAATAATATTGCACTGCTTCTATCAGGGCTCGCGTGCACCAACTTGAGCTCGGCTTCTTTATATAATAAGTTATTTAATGAATCTAAAAAATATATTTATGTCTTATATATAAGATCGGAAGTAATATATTAACCATAGTAATAAAAATTAGACTGGACCGGCCGGTTCGATTGGGAACTGGGCCATGGTCTGATCCGAATAACCCTCTTGGACCGGCTGGTAGAGAACCGGCCTATTTAATGCCAAAATCGGCCAAAATCGACCGGTTCGGCTCTTTCTTTTCTTTTTTTGAAAATTTTTAATTATCTTTATTAATTAAAAAAAATCAAATTTTGGTCTCAATAGGGTTTGAATTCCTATTCTCAAGGCTATAACAAGCAGTGTTTGAAAAATCGGACCGGACCGAACGGTCCGACCGTCGACCGGCACACACAGTGGTCGGTTCAACTGTAGTTGGACCATGATCTAGATCGCCGAGCCGGATCGAGCAAGGTTGGGCCGTGATCGGGCCGGGTTGGACCGGTCAATTGGACCGGGTTGGACCGGTTTAGCTTTTTTTTTATTTTTATTTACTTTTTCCTCAAAATTGGTACTTTTTTATTTATTTAATTATTTATTTATCATCCGGTTCGACCGACGGTTCAACCGGCTGAACCAATTGAACCATGACCCGGCAGTCTCACCAGTTCAACGACCGGTCCGGTTTTTAAAACATTGATAACAAGTCATCTTACCACTAGGCTACATGTTATTTTGTGTATAAATTGAAATATTATCTATATATTATCTATTTTTTAATATATATATATATATAAAATAATATTTTATTAATATTTTATTAAATCATGTTCGACCCTAATTCGATTCTGATCCGATCCAAAAACCCTAAATCCTGATCTGATTTAACGTCTGATCGGATTTTAATTAGCTTGATTTTAACGCATGACATGGTACCATTCACCAGGTTTTCACTTCGACAATAACTTGTTTTTCTTTTTCTTTCTTCCTCTGTGGAAAAATAAAAGCTTAGTCCAACTAAAACCCCTTTTCATCCCTTTTTCTCTCTCATAGGTGATGTTGAAAGAGGACGAAAAGATCATAAATATGAGAGCAGTGGATTTGGACTCCTCTGGTTGTCACATCTAAAGACCATGTAAGCATGTCTGAACTGCTGTACATTTTGACTAGATTTTGGACTATAGTCTTTCACGCTTTATTTTATTTTATTAATGAAAATGTTACTCGGTTCGAATTACCCTGAGCTTCAATGTACGGTAGGGACAGTATGGCTGATGATAGCAACAAAACAATGGAAACTCACAATATTTCAGTTTTGTTTCAACAAACTTGTAAAACCAAGGCTGCTTCTATGGTGAACAAGCATGGTGGGTAACACCATTATGTACTAGTTTGGGCAACCGTTGGATCAAAAAAATCCTAGATCTTATTATGCACCCTTCTCCATTGGATCAAACTTTACTTTCCCATTTTTTCTCTCTCTTACCTGACACACGGCCTCTTCCTCCTCTCCCTCCGGTCACCCCTTCCTTCCCCGGATCTCGACTCATACTCCATCACCGGCGCCAGATCTCTACCCGCCCCCACTGACAATGGCCGGACCACCACCATCAACAACCAGATTATGTTGCGAACCCGAACTGTTTGCGGCAAGCCTTTCGTTAGATAATTACTGAACATCTAGAACCTTGGTTCTTGTTAAAATTGCAAGAACCCTAAATCCCTAGATTCAGCAAAATACTAGGTAAAAAAAAAACACAGCTTAAATCAGACTCACGAACTCACCTCTGTAACTCGTCTTTTACATACTCATGGACTCACATCTACCAATAACCCAAATCATGCATCTTCCCTTTCACGAACCATAAATCCCAAATCCAGCGAACAATTCGACGATTTGCGGCAACCTCCTCAAGCTCAACGGGATTTCCTATTGGTGGTGGAGTCGAGCACCGAGAAATTGTTCAAGGTCGACAACACAATGGGATTTCCCGTTGGTGCCTTTAATGGAGATCTCTGGCGGATCTGGGAGATAGCGCGCGAAATGGTGGTGATGGGTGAGGTTGCGATTTAAGGCCACAGCGGTGCGACGCAAGACGCGCGGGGAGTAGCGAGCAGGTGTGTTGGAGACTTCGAGTCACGGCGCTACTGGTTGGCTCGTGGTGAAACAACCACTGTTCGCGGAGGCGCCGCATCACTGCGACGGGGCTTAGGGTGGCGTTGCAACCTTGGACGAACTTGATATGTGTTGCCTGGTCGTATCATTGGAAATGAAGCCGGAGAAGTAACAGCGAGAACCATCGACGAAGAGGTGAGAGAGGGAGAGATATCAGAGAGGGGATTTGATCTAGTGTGGGAGGGTGCATGATAACTTCTGAGTTTTTTTTTTATCTAATGGTGAAAAAAGCTTGTGCACGGTGGTGTTACCCACCTTCCTTGTGCACCATAGAAGTTGCCGTAATCCAATACAATAACAGTTTCATCTGTTTGAATTTTACCTTGGTAATTTGAACTTCAATTTTGTTCCATACTTCGATTCGATTAATTCCATATTTTTAATCTTATATTTCTATTTTAGGTTTTAATTTAGTTAGTTTCTCTTTTATTTTTTTATTGTAAAATAGTCTCTTATCTTATAAACATATACCAAAAATAGTCATTGTCATCAATTTTGATACTAATTAACACAATTGTTCGTGGCTTATTTTTATTTCTCATCTTATTTTTTTGGAAGTCACTCTTGTTTTTTATTTTTCTGAAATGGTTATTTACCTTTACTTTTTTCTAGATTTGGTCAACATATATTGTCACATAAGACTCAATTAATGACATTAGTAACGAAATTGATTGAAAGAACCATTTTGGTATATTTTTTATAAGATAAAAAAACATTTTGAAACACAAATTAAAGATAAACGAAGAAAATTATAATTTAGCTAAAAATTTATTACTCCCTCTGGTCCTTTTTATGAAAAACAAAAATATTTATTTTTTTATCCTAATTATAAGAAACGTCAATTTCTAAATGCATTAACTGTCTTATTTTCATTTATACCTTTATTTATAATACGACTTATATTAATGAGATAACCTAATTCATATGCAAGTGGGTTGGTTCATAAAAAGAGTCATTTTGAAAAAAAATAAATCCTTAAGAATATTAGTTAGAAAAAATTATTTTTAATACATTTACTTGATCGGTGTGAATTAAGGTGTGGATAAGTAAAGGAAGTTGTATTTCTTTGACCATAGATTTTCGGTCATAGTTTGTAAATTGAGTGCAAATGGTTTTATTTTGTCATGAAAAACGGTCTTCAAAGTTATTTATTATCTATTAATTATTAAAAGTTTGACCACTAAAATAACAGTTTTTGGTACATACCAAAATAACAGTTATTACAAACTTTTTATAAAATATTAATAAATTTCATTAATGATTAGTATAAATATTTCATACTAAAGATACATACAAATTAAATATACTATTATTCAATAAAGAAAATCTGCTTTGATCCAAAAAATAAATAAATCTGCTTTACTAAGTGTATGTTTGTTTTCAAGGTTAAATTGCCTACCGCGCATCAGAACGAAGCTTCAAAGTGCAGCTTCTATGCTAATTGGGTGTCTACCGCAATTTCGACGCGGAATCAAACATATAGTAATATGGCATGTTTCTAAATAGGCAAGTTTCAGTCATTAATTACGTCATGAGATCATATTAAGAGCCATTATCAAAGCCTTTTGTTTCACCATAAGAAAGGTTTATGTGTGAGTATACTATTTGATCAATAAATAACGAGTTGGAAGATTCAAGTTAGATGCATTGGATGCTAGAAGAGGAGTTTTAAGATTTTATGCAATGCATGATATAACTTTATAACCGAAGTGATGCCATGTCTGTGACTACAAGGAAAAGAAAAGGGGGACTGAAAAAGAAAAGGATGATTTTCATCAAGACCCTATATATACACACAACTAAATGATGAAAGCAACTCCAACTGGGGAAAGTTGTGTAAAGATGTGTAGTCCAGTCATCCCTCCTGTTCCTTCAAAGCATCATAGACTCTGACTTGCCTTCTTTCTTTTTCTTTCATTTGTCTCCATGCTCAGCATTGGAGATAGTAAAACTATTTATAGGGCCCTTCCCGAGGAAGCAACAGAGCCTGTGAGATTATATGGTATGGAATTCCAGAAAAAACACTGAAACACACACATTGTCATTGCAAGCATCGATCACACACTACACAATTCCAACGGCAAAGATTGAAATTGGTATTGCTTGAGGTAAAAATTTCCAGGCATTCACGCATTGAGATGATGTGGACCGTTTGATGTTAATTAAATGGTGCACATTTCAAAATTGAATTTGAATTATGTATCTTGTTTATTCAACTCAAAATGTACATCGGCCATTGAGATTGAATGTCCAAATCATCCGACCGTGTCAATGCATAGAAATTTGCCTATTAAAAAAATGCATACAAATGCATAGAAAAAAAAATACCACTAATATTTGCTTGTAAAAAAAAATGCATACAAATTTTGATAAGAGGGAATCCAAATCCCCCGAAATTGAGGAAAGGCCCCACTTTTTGTCACCACCACAGCCATCCAAGCCTTTAACTAACATAAAAAAAAAAAATCATGCATTCAGAAACACCTAAAATTCCACAGCTAAAAAGAAACTAAGAAACTTCCATTAAAGAAATTTATCTTCTAATTAATGAACAAGTAAATTGTTTTCTCTCAAAGGGACAGCCCACAGATACTTAAATAACAAGAACTAACATTAAAACAAGCATGTTGACATGTAACTTTTCTACCAACCTAAAAAAAAGGACCAATTAACAGTTCTCCCCACACAATTCAGTTAAATGGTGACACAATCTTCTGAGATGTTTAGTAGTTAGGAGGGCGAGGGTGGCCCCATTGCATGAAGTTGGGATCAGAAGGGGCTTGGCAATTCAGCGGGGTTGGATTCACAACATTGAAACCAGACATGCTCTCACTTCCACCACCACCACCACCACTTGCATTAGGGTTATCATCATCCCCTTCTTCATCAACTTCAATGACGCCACCAGCCCTGTGAAGCTCTGGATTCTTAAACAAGGTAACCATAACCTGAACCCCATCACCACCTGCAACAACCTTGCCACCAATAACTCCACCAAAGATTTGCCCCTGGATGCCGGCCAGGGTAATGCCAAAGGTAGAAGGCGGTAGTTGAGGTTGTGGTGGTGGTGGAGTGTTTGGGTTGGATGAAGAAGATGAAGCAAGAGGAAGAGGAAGAGGAACAGGAACAGGAGGAGGAGAAGGGGGGCACATGAAGGTGCCAGTGAGGGTCAACAAGGTGAAAGGACCATGAAGGGTGAAAGCAGGAGCACGAGAAAGTGGGTAGCGAAGGGTGACGTTGGCAATGGTGCCGGAACCGCTCAGAATGGTGAGTCCGCAGCGGCGGCGGAGGGCGTACTGGACGACAGCTTCAAGCACGTCGGTGCCGGCGGAGACTTCAATGACAGCCGGTTTCATGGCTTGCTCGTTGTCCTGGGTGATTACGAGGGGTGGTTTTGGCTTGTTCTTGGAACCGGGGGGTCTGCCACGTGGCTTCTTGGAGGGTGGTGGAACGGAAACAGCGGAGGGTGGTGTTTGCCGGTGAGAGGAGGAGCCACCGCTTGGGTCGCCGGCGATTGTGTACGGAGTCTGTTGGTCGGAAGAGTCGTCGGAGGAGCTGTTGGAGAGGGAAATTTGCATGCCATGTTCAGCCATTGTTTGGTGTGTGGGGCGCGAAAAGAAGGGCTGCGGGGTCAGAAAAGAAGGATAAAGGAAGAAGAGAAAGTGAGGGTGAGGGAGAGACCGAGGGTGAAGTAGTGAGTGCTGTATGGAAATGCAACACTCTATTGAGTTTTCTTTGATGGCAATTTATAGTGGAGAGAGTGACATAGATGTAGAGAGAGAGGGAGAGTAGTGTCAGGTGTGGGGTTCACACACAGGGAAGGTTCAGAATAGAAAGAGATGAGATTGTGGGGCTTCGAAAAGTGGGGTCCCTTTTATACTATGTAACAAAATTATGTGAGCTTGTAGTGGTCTTTGTTTTTTCAATTCAAACATACTGTTGTTGGTCTGTTGTTTTTGAAGTTTCTACATTGTCTTTTTCTGGTTCTTTTTTGTAAAATATCTATTAAAAAATTTTAAAGGTTCACTTATAATGAATAAGAAGATCCTACTTGATTTATGCAA
The DNA here is from genome assembly GCA_037113605.1 of Calophaca sinica. Taxonomy (NCBI): domain Eukaryota; kingdom Viridiplantae; phylum Streptophyta; class Magnoliopsida; order Fabales; family Fabaceae; genus Calophaca; species Calophaca sinica. The sequence goes on from CM073735.1 coordinate 85,956,283, forward strand.
TTGACTGCATTTACGGTCTGTTTGGCAGAGAAAAAAGAAAATAGAAGGAAATTTTTTTTTTGATAAAATGTAAAAAAGATGCATTGATAAATGTGACATACCAATAATAATATAACATATTATCAGTTTTACAGTTTAATCAGTAAACTTTCTTTCCCCCCACTTTCTTTCCTCTCATTTTCTTACATATCAAACATAGCCTTATGGTCTGTTTGAGAGAGATGAAAGAAAATAGGGAGGAAGAAAAGTTTTTGGTAAAGTGTGAAAAAAATACATTAATAAATGTGACAGACTAATAATAATATAACACATCATCAATTTTATACTTTAACCAATAAACTTTTTTTCCCATCACTTTCTTTCTTCCCACTTTCTTACATATCAAACATATCATTAATGAGAAAAGAATTCTTACAGGTGTTATTTTTCTATAAAAAGAATATTATGAGATTGATAACTATGATATGAATCGATAGTATAAATATTTTTTAAATATATGAATAATCATATTTTATATGATAAAATATGGTTGGATATTTTGCGTAAAACGTATTTATAGTTGAATTCTAATTTATTTGACGTTTCACGAACAGTTGTATTTGACGACAAAATTATAAAGATCTCAAAATAACGATAAAACAGTAGGAGTTCGCTAAATTAAGTAGGGGATTTTATGCTATAAAGCCCAGATGATTTTATGCTGGAAGCGTCATCTTTTTTTTTTTTTTTTTTTTTTTGGGTACAAAGCGTCATCTTTTCTCCACTATAGTCTGTGGAACTTCCCATTCAAGTTCCTTGGGTTATCAATAGGAGCTAACCCTATAAATGCATCCACTTGGCAGCCTGTAATTGATTCAATGAGAAAGATATTGGCTTCTTGAAAGGAAAAAAAATCTTTCTTTATGAGAACAATTTTATTAATTAATTCAGTTTTATCCAGTTTACCTCTTTTTTTCCTTATCTTTCTTTAAGTTGCCGAAAAAAGTGATGTGATAAACTCCAATTTAATGCACTTTTAAGGGATATTTTTGGGTAATTTTTAGACCAATGATGAGCTATTATATGCATTACAAACTTAATTTGCTCTATTTTGTGTAGAAATGATGTAGTTGAAGGAAAAATGAAAAAGACAAGCTTTTGGAGCTAATTTGCGAAGTTTGAGCATCAGTAGACAACGCACGGCTTATACAGACCACTCTGCACGACCGTGCATGATCCCTGAAGTCAAACTCGCGAACAGGTTCGAAGCATTTTCGTGCAAGCGTTAAGCATAGTCGTGCAACGTATTTTGAGCATCTTGACCGTGCACAAATGTGTAACACCCCATTCTTGGAGTGTTACTAAACTAATATTTCTGACGAAAGTTAACATATTTCTGAAAAACGAAATACTCTGCTTGCATGGTTTTCGGAAATGTGGTTTTTTTTTTAAACTTCTTTTAAAAGAGCAGCTAGAGTATTACAGCGATTTTAGAAACATGACGGTGAATAAATAAAAACACCAAAATAAAACCATAATAACCATACTCTTAAATTTATTCTATCAGAGTACACCTAACAATTCAAGTCTCGTACACAGAATACATTTTGCTACAACATTGTAAATTAAACAGTGCACACTCACTAGACCTCTAGTAAGTTTCAGACAAATACACCAAAACAGATAATCGGGTAGGACCACCCTCAGCTATGATTGCAAGCAGCCTCGAATACTTTGCAGCCTTCGTCATCTGGGTTACAATCATTGATTGAAAGAATCACGGGCAATGGTCAAATTCTTACACAAACAAATACAATGGCAACAACATGTACAATAGCAATTCATATTATACAGGTAGAACATTACATACAATTCAATAAGAATGTATAAATGTTCTGTAATTGCGACTACATGCCACTGTTTATGATTCCGGAATTCCATGCAATGGTCAATCGTCCTGTATATATCACGATCGATACTTTTCCATGCGATGGATAATTAACGATGTTCCTGAATTCCTTTGGCCTTGGGGCATTTCTACTTCCCCAGAATATTCAGGTCGAAGTTACGCCACATGCATGATAATGCATTTCGCCTACTCCAATGAACATATCATGCATATGATATTTCAATATGGCATAATCAAATAGATATTCAATTATCCAGCACCACACCACAACATATATCTCCACATGATATAAATATAATTCCACATATACCACACAATCAATTCAAAGCCACAACAGTTTAGACCCATAACAATTCAACAATCCACAACGAACCACATTCGCATATTGAAAATTTATCAAACGTGAGCATATAATAGTTCACACACTAACACAATAAGAACTACTAAATGTGATGTACCCATACGCACAAGCATGCAAAATCTAAACATATATAATGTGAAGAGCCCTTAGCGAAGGTTAACCGCCCACGAGTCAAAACACATTACCATCCTACTCAGCACGAACATTTTCTCAAGGATCCTAAACACACACCAAACCTTAGTACAAACCTAGTTCACCCAAAATAATTCCCTAGGCTTTAGACCCAATTCTAACCCCTAGGTTTTCAATCCCAAAAATCTTTATAATAAGATACACACACTTGAAAAGGTAAGCAACTTGAAATTAAAAGATTTTAAAGACTAAAGCTTACTTGAAAGAATACACAAAGTTGGAAAACAAGGTTTAAATAATAAAACTCACTTTCTTCAAACTTGAAACATTAAACAACACTAAGAGTAAATACTTTTCATCCCAACTCAATCAAAATCCTTAATTAGGCTCCACTTGGCTTTAGGATTACAAAATCCTAATTTTCCTTAAGTGTTTCATTGCCTTGAACAATCAACAACCCAAATGCACTTAATTTAGCTAAGAACACAAAAATCTATTCCTCCCCAAGCTCTTAGGAGCTCTCGGCCTCCCCCTTCCTTCTTTAAAAATTTTTACAAAACTTCCAATTAACCAAAACAACACCATTTAATACTTGATCTCTTTTCAAAACATCCAATGTTTCCAAGACAAAACCCATTACACAAGTTAAATACCCAATCATAGCTTTCCAAGAACTCAAAGGTTTCTCAAAATTTTCACAATTCTTTTGATCAAATCAAAAATTGACAGTAACAACAACATTAACAATTATTAATGAACAAGAATCACAAATCAATTGCAAGATTCACTTGAGAAATCACATACCCCTTTTCCTTAGGCCATTCAACCTAGGGTTTGTAAAAATTGGGGGAAATTGTGTTCATCTTCTTCATGATCATCATCAAGCTATATATAAACCATTAAACAAGAAATTAATCAAAGAATCAACTCCTAATCCTACTAAAAGGGACCACAGTTTTTGGCTTCAAAAATAGAGGAAAAGGAACTTGATCTTATACCCACTTGCTTTCTCAAGAATCTAGCACCAAAATGAAGAAGGAAATGGAATAAATGAGGGTCCTTTTGAAGGAAAAAGGTCACCGCTGGAAGGTAAGAAAGGAAGGAAATGAGCTTGCCCTTTGTTTCTTCCTCACCAACACTAATAGCCAAGATAAAAAAAAAATATGAATAAGGGATAATTGGGAGGGAGGCTACGGCCTGGTTTCTTAGGAAAAGAAAAAGAATAGTGGTGCTTTGAAGAAGGAAACCAACGATCAGGAGAGAAAAAGATAAAGGGACCTGAACTTAGCTTCTTTTTTTTTCTCTCCACACTAGGAAACTTAGGAAGGAAGAATGAATTGAAGCGAATATGGAGAAGGGCTTCAGCTGAACCACATAAAAGAAAGGGATTAAAAAATTTATTTAATCAAATTAATAACACTTGGTTCACATTTGATTAGGATAAGATCAATTGGATCTTTGTTTTTAAAACAAATGGAAGGGTGACACCTAGCACTCTAAGTAAGATATTTTTTATTAACTCACAAACACCTAATTACTCTACCCATAATTACCCACTAATCCTAGCGTTTTGTGTCCTCAAATTACGACATCTAATAATCACGTTAATACTAATTTGCTTGCCGATAAATCGCGAAAATTAATTTACTAAGAGATTAATTCACTGCGTGATAAATAAATTATATATAAATATAAAAACAAATAAAAAAACACTTAAACAATATCACAACAAGTCACGTTTCGATTTTCATCGAAATCGAAATTCATTTTAAATTTTAATGTGGATAAAAATTACCCGACAATCCAAAATACTGCGAATATTCATAAGAATTGTTTAACAAATTTTGAACCATGAATTAATATTCAATATTAATTCTTAAATTAAATTTAATCTTGATTTAATTCAATCACTTTCTTAGTCAACAAAAATACACGTTACCGCATCACACAGAAAACTTATTTAAAGTTTATTTGATGAATTCACCTTAAAAACAGCATACGTCTACGCTGTCTCTTAATTTGAATTGACATCATAGATAGTAATTATTTATAATAAATAAATTATCCAAAATAAATCAAAATAACTCATCGTACTCTTAGTAAATCATTGAGGTGATCAGTCTCCACAACTTACTTTCAAGTATCTAAGATTTTATTGCTAAAACAATTTTTCTTAAAAATTGGGGTGTTACAAAATGCATGCCCATATAAAGCCTTGCATGACTGTGCAAGAGGATGCAAGGTCGTCCAACATATTCTGATCTCCGCTGCGATCTTCCTCCCGCATAAACATGCACGCCTTACATAATGATGCATGACCGAGCTGAACGTGAACACAAGAAGGAAGGTTGAATTGTGTTGAAAACTTTTTGCAAACTTTTTGTTAAAAACACTTTTGAACACTTGAAAATGAAACTATTGAAATCGGATGTTGGAGTATTGACCAGACGCTGGAAATAAATGCTATGAAAACTTGTTTTACTTGCAATATAGGAGTAAATGAAAAGCAGTAAAGCAAGAGGCACAGAGATTTATACTAGTTCACCACCAACCTGGTAGCTACGTCTAGTCCCTTCGTTCCTAAAGGATTTTCCACTATAATCAACTGATTACAAATTTCCTTAAGAGTATTCTACTGTCACAAACTTGACAATACTCTTAACTTCTCAAAACGACTCAGTACGTTCGAGCCTTTGAGGAACAAAGCCTTAACTAGGCAATACAACTTTCACAAAGATAGTTTTGAATACAATCAAAACAACTCTCACAGAGAGGATAAAAAGATTAAGCTTAAAAACAAATAACTTTCTAAAAGAAAGAATGTCAGACGATGGGTTCAGTTATTATTGTCCAAAAACTTGCAAGAAACTTGATTGCTCACTTGAGTAATAGCTCTTTCAGAATATAGCTTCTAGCAGTTTTTGGCAACATCTTCAATTGGGTATTTATAGGAGTCTCTGAGGGGTATTACCGTTGTAGTAAATTTCAGCTCCATATCATTGAGTGAGGTAATTTGAAATGTTGTCCTTTTCTTCCTTTTCAGAGAATATCAGAGTAGTACATATTACCATTTTTGTACTATCTGCTTTTCACAATTGCCTTGTATGAATTTTGTCTTATACCAAATGTGTCACCTTTGATACCTCGTACATCAAAATGAGCGCACAAAATCAAATTCGAATTCCATTCCAAAATAGCTGAGGTAAAAGAGCACAAACATGACCATCACGTGATTCATTAAAAGATTAGATGCTCGCTCAGAACAGGAGACGAACGCTCGCAGCAATTTGAGTAATCCACGTGTCAAAGAATAACACTGCTGGACGCTCGCTATACACAAGACGCTAGAGTGAATCGGATGTTGACACACATGGAATGTATTCAATTTCTTATGATTTTCTTCTTCTTGCTTGAGTGAGATAAGAGATTTTAATACCTGCACACTCAAAGATTTATCAGAAGATACTTTGTTATCATCAAAATTAATGAGGGTCTAAACTTCTCAATCGTTTAGCTTCCAACAATCTCCCCCTTTTTAATGATGACAAATATCTAAGGTTGATGAACAATTTAATTTCGAAAAATAATTTCAAGGGTCTCCCCTTGAGTTCAACAACTCAGATAAAATTAAATAATTCAGGTATTAGAGCAATTTTTAATAATCATATCATTTATTGTGATCGCATAAATACATAATAACATCAGAGCATATATTCAATTAGACGTGGGGATCGGATGCTGAAATCATTGTACCAATGATGAGTATACTCAGCAATCAGATGCTGAAATTCATTGTACCAATATAATAAACCAATAGATATTAATGATTATTAGAGCAGTAAATCTTATAGAGTATCAAAGCAATTTAGAAATGTGCTATATATGATTTATGCATGAAATGTTATGATACTTCAACGTGTCCATCGGACTTTTAACGTGTTTATCAGACCTTTCTTTTACTTCCCCTTTTGTCATCAGATAAAAAGAGTGTAAACCACATCATAGTCAAAACAGTAAGATATAATACTAAAAAAATTTGAAGATACAAGTCAGACCATAGAAATATAATAGTACCAAGTAAGCAGAATAATTGTTCCAAAATGATACTAAGTGCAAAATATACTTGTACGAAAACAAATTTTATCACACAGTACCAAAAAACTAAAACAAAGTGTTTAAGGGTTTGGTGGAGGAGGAGGAGGAAGTAGTTGATTGAATCGTTCCAACAGAAGATTCACAGTATTTTCCAGCTAGTACACCTTCTGATTTGTAGCCATGATAGCTTCAAATTCAGCTCTAGGCAAGATGACAGCATCATCATCTGCATCAGGAGGAGCAGAAGAAGGTTCAGCTTCTGGAACAGGTTCAACAATAACAGCTCGTCGAGATTCCATCTTCTGGTACTCTGCTAGCACCCAGTTGGACAACTTCAATCTTAGCTCTTTCTTTTCCTTTGCCTTCTGGAAGAAGTTATCATTTGGTAAGAACCATTTGATAAAACTTCACAGCTTCCGTTTCTCAACTTCCATAGCCACTTCCCATTTCTGCACATTCTCTTCAGGATACAACAAACTCATGAAGATAATTTCCCTGTGCTTGATCAGATCTTCAACAAAAGCATCAAATTTCATAGCAGCAGCTTCTCCAAAAATTCCTTTAAGAAAGATTCCCATTGCATCAAAAATGAAGTTGAGTCCTTCATTTTCAGCAAGATACAATCGTTGTAAATTCTCTCGATCATCATCTTCAATATCCAGAGACACAAAATGAGGCAAAATGGCTTTGTCTTTCCAAGACCCAGTCATTTGACTCCAAGTTCAATATCAAAATATTTGCAAACAGCAGCCCATTGGACATAAATCTTCATAGCATTCAGAGGCCTGATCACAGAACATATAAACATATCATCGAAATACAGTGTTCCAAGATTAGTGTCAGGTACCCTGGTGATAAAGCCGACTGTAGGAATGGTTGATTTTTCTGCATCACAGCAGCCAGGGGGCCAGTTCTCCATTCATCTATCTGTAGAGAATTCAGGTAGAATCTCCTAGCATGGTCTTCACATAACTCCGTAAGCTCAGAGAATCCTTTGAGATCATATTTCCGAGGAGCCTTCTCATATTCTTTCAGTCCGATTTTACTGAATGACATTTTCCCAGGAACTGGTTCCTTCCTTTTTCTAGGAATAGACCAAGGCAACCACCTTTGCCTATCAGGTACAATCCTGACAGACGCTGAAGTAGGGTTTCTATATTGACGAATAAGCTCAAGCCTTTTCATCTCCAGGCAGTGAGTCATAAGGGCCACTTCTTCATCTGTTATCCACCTTCCGCATTCCTCAAGAGTAAGAGGTTCATTCTGTGGTAGGAGCATGTGAAGATCAATAGAGAAAGGAATTGTTCTGCTGTTTGATTGATGTCTCAATCTCCCTTTAAAGGACATGTAGACTTTCTCATCTCCTTTTTTGAATACAACTCTTAATAGAGAGGCAACCTCCAGTCTTGCAACCCCAAAGGTGAATGTTTTCAAATGCCATAGAGAAGCGTGATCATAAATAGAATGATACACGTCTTCTCTAACAAACCTTGGTCTGTTAATGGTAGATACAAACTTCATTGCACCAGAAAATGAGGTAGGTTTGTAAGTGAGGGTAAGTGGGAGAGGTGAAGTCTTTTTGACAGTGTAGTTTTTAGGCTTGTTTGGATGGATTTTGAAGAGAAGGTTGAAAGGGTGAGAGTGAAGTGATGAAATGTATGTGGAGAGGGATGTGTATGAGGAGGTAGAGGCTTATGGTGAGGGAAAAATGATTGTTCTTGGTCTTGTGGTTAATTTGGTTAATTAGGGAGTTTCTGTAGGTATTAGGGTCGTGATTTGTTGTTTGGTTTTTCTAATTCTTTTGGGTTGAGGTTTGGTGGGTGAAGGTTGTATGGAGTGAGTTTGTGTTTGTGGTTGTACAACAGACAATGGTGGTGTAGGAATAGTATCATCAGACTCAAAGGTAGTTTCAGAATCATCAATTGTAAAATCAAGTACCTTTGAGTTCAGCTCAGATTGCTTGACAAGCCTTCTTCTTTTGCCTTGAGTGGCAACAGCAGGAGGAGGAGGAGGAAGAGCTTGCTTCATGAGACTAGACGCTGAAACAGGTTTTTCAGCTTCTGTCTTCTTCTTCTTCTCCATTATTTTCTTGATAGGGACCAGATCCTCATTATCTTCTGCTTCAACATTCTCTTGAAGGGCAGAAGGCACCTTCTGCTTCTTGCTTCTTGTCTCCCTAGCTGGAGACTCAGTAATTCTCTTCACACCAGATGCTGAACTTTTGGTGGGTTTCTTCACAACTTCACCAATAGAAGCACCTGCTTCTTCGTGTTGTTCCTGTTTCACTTTCTTGATCATATCAGCATTGATCAATTTCATTCTTACTAAGCTATATTTGCCAAAGACATCAGGGCGAACAATAGCACCAACTCCAAAATACTTATCCCTTTCCTATTTGTTTGTCAAGGTAGCAAGCCTTCTCGGAATTCCATCCTTGATCATCATTATAGTAAGAAGAACTCCATAAGGAATAACCTTGATAATGTTCTTCTTGTCAGCAGAACCCTTCCTTGAACCAGCAATTGCATTGATAATATTATTGTGAGTTAACCTAGGCAAGTTGATTTTGTGACCAGCCATATAATTTCTCATAATGAACTTCTGCTCATAGTTCACTATGTCACTTGACCCATCCTTCAGGATGACGCTCTTAGCAATAATCTTGTGTAGAACTCTGTAATGACTTTTCAAGTCCTTGGCCGTAGGAGTTACATCGTCTTTCTTCAACTGACGATAGCTTTCGAATAGAGCCTCATTGACGTTTTCTATTCCTCTGAAAGCATCTTCCCAACCAACATAGTAACTAATGCCTTCCCAGCAATGGTGTTTATGGTGAACACCAACTTGAATCCTCTAATATGACCTTTAACGATTCCACCCGGAAGCACATGAGCGTTTCCCTAATCCTTGATGGTATAAGCCATAACTTCAACTGGTTCCCAAAGGAAGAAGTTTTTCCAACCCAGATTGTTCAAATCTTCATCGAAGTTAAAACCATAGAGCTTGAACTTCTCCAAATCAATCCTGTTCTCATTCATAAGCTTTGCTTCTTTCATGGTGTCGTAGATAGCAGAGTATTCTCCGACCTTAACCTCAGTCATGGTTGCAGTTGGAGAATAGGTGATGGAGGTTTAGGGTTTTAGAGAAATCACACAGAGAGAGAGAGAGAGAGAAAACAGTTTTCGCAGATAAAAACAGAGTGAGTATGAAGCGAAAGAGGTGGAGTAGTGGGAAAGTTTTGACAAAATAGTACAGTTACTTTTTTAAAAACCTCTTCACATTCCCTCTGAATAAAAAATAAATCAAAAAGAAATTAAAATAAAGATTCCCTTTTTCATTAAATGCAATTGCCAAAATGAAGATAAAATCAAGAAAAATATTTTATTGAAAACCTAAATAATCATGACTCAGATTAGGTGTGATAAGATGCTTAAGTCCTACACTAGTTCAACACGTGTGTGCTCGGACGCACGCAAACGAATTCACCGGACGTTGAGTTATGCATTATGAATGACATATCAAATGAGTAAACGTGTGAATGCTTATGTCATACCAGATGCTGAATGATGCATATCATAAGATGCTGAGATTAATCATTCTTCTATAAGATGAAAATTTAAATTTTTTCTTATAAAATTGAATCTATCTTCAGCAAGGGGTTTTGTAAAACTATCAGCCCACTGATGATCAGTGTCTACAAATTTAATTTCAAGTAAACCCTTCTGAACATAGTCTCTTATGAAGTGATGCTTAATCTCAATGTGCTTTGCTCTAGAATGCAATATTGGATTCTTAGTAAGACAAATTGCAGATGTATTATCACAGAAGATAGGAATGTTACTCTCTTTTATCAAGTAGTCTTCAAGTTGATATTTCATCCACAGAAGTTGAGAACTGCAACTTGCTGCTAAGATATATTCAGCTTCTGCTGTTGAGAGTGCAATAGTGCTTTGCCTTTTGCTTGACCAAGACACAAGGTTTGCTTCAAGGAATTGGCAGCCTCCACTTGTGCTCTTTCTTTCAGTTCGGTCTCCAGCAAAGTCAGCATCACAGAAACCTACTAACTTGTAATCTTTTGATTTCTTATAAAGTAAACCTTGATTAGTAGATCCTTGCAAATATCTAAATATTCTTTTAACAGCACTCAAATGTGATTCTCTAGGATCAGATTGAAATCTAGCACACAGGCAGGCACTGAACATAATATCAGGTCTTGAAGCAGTAAGATAAAGTAGAGATCCAATCATACCTCTGTACATTTTCTGATCTACCTTCTTACCAGTTTCATCTTTACTAAGAATGCAAGTGGGATGCATAGGAGTGTACATTGGCTTGCAATCCACCATCTTGAATATCTTTAATAATTCCTTGATGTATTTGCTTTAATGTATGTAAATACCATCACAACATTACTTGATTTGAATTCCAAGGAAAAACTTTAATTCTTTCATCATGCTCATTTCAAATTCAGTCTGCATTAACTTAGAAAATTCTTTGCACAGACTTTCATTAGTAGCTCCAAATATAATATCATCAACATAAATTTGAACAAGTATAAAATGCTTGTTTTATGATTTTCTAAATAGAGTAGTGTCTACTTGACCTCTGGTAAAACCTTTTTTCATTAAAAAGGAACTCAGTCTATCATACCAAGCTCGAGAAGCTTGCTTAAGACCATACAGAGCCTTTTTAAGCTTAGAAACATGTTGTGGATATTCAATGTCTTCAAAACCAGGAGGTTGTTTTACATAGACTTCCTCAGTTATAAAACCATTTAAGAAAGCTCTTTTTACATCCATTTGATAAAGAATTATCTCATGGTGTGCAGTAAATGAGAGTAAAATGTGAATAACTTCTAACCTTGCAATAGGTGCAAAACTTTCAGTAAAATCTATACCTTCTTCCTGTGAGTAACCTTGAGCAACTAATCTTGCTTTTTTTCTCACTACCTTACCATCTCCATCAAGCTTGTTTCTAAATACCCATTTAGTGCCAATAGCTTGCTTATCTTCTGGTAGAGTGACTAACTTCCAAACATCATTTCTTTGAAATTGATTCAACTCTTCTTGCATACCCAGAATCCAACCTTCATCTTCCAAAGCTTGATCAATCGTTTTAGGTTCCATTTTAGAGAGTAGTGCAATATCTGCATGTTCCTTGAAAAAGGATCTTTTCTAACTCTATCTCTAGGTTCTCCTATGATTTGATCTTTGGGATGATTGGTTTTGAACTTCCAACTCTTTCTGGCTTCAACTTCTGCTTGAGTAGAATCCAGTGTTTGGTTACCACCGGATGCTAAAAAGATGCAGGTTCACTGTTTGTTGTACCACCAATATTTAAATATGAAAACAATTCATCTAGCTCTGACATGGCAGTGTCAGGCTTCTTGTCATCAAACTTGACTTGAATGGATTCTTCCACTATCAAAGTTTCTTTATTGTATATTCTAAAAGCTTTAGATCTTTCAGAGTATTCCAAAAGGATATCCTTAGTATTCAGAATATAAAATATGCAACCAAAGGGATAAAAATAAGATATGTTTGGTTTTCTACCTTTCCATAGTTCATATGGAGTCTTCTTCAAAATAGGTCTAATAAGAATTCTATTTTGAATATAACAAGCTGTGTTTACTGCTTCTGCCCAAAATCGTTTTGCAATATCAGCTTCATTGATCATGGTCCTGGCCATTTCTTGGAGGGACCTATTTTTCCTTTCTACAACACCATTTTGTTGTGATGTTCTAGGAGAGGAGAAATTGTGGGAGATGTTATTTTCTTCACAAAATTTTTGAAAGCTTTCATTTTCAAATTCTCCCCCATGATCACTTCTAATTGAAGAAATACAAACTCCCTTTTCATTTTGAACTGATTTGCAGAAAACAGTAAATACTTTGAATGACTCATCCTTGTGGGCAAGGAATCTAACCCATGTCCATCTAGTAAAATCAACAATAATGACTAACCCATATTTCTTTCCAGTTAAAGAGGCTGTCCTTGTTGGACCAAAAAGATCAAGATGCAAAAGTTCAAGTGGTCTAGAGGTTGAAACAATATTTTTAGAATGAAAAAAAGTTTTGACTTGTTTTCCTCTCTGACATGCATCACAGAGAGCATCAGATTGGAATTTAAGATTTAGTAAGACTTTAACAAGACTGTGCTTGTTTTGAGATTAATCTCAAACTGGCATGACCCAATATTTTATGCCAAATCCATTGTTCATCTTCAACAGACATGAGACACTTGACATCTTGTTTTGCAAGTTCAGAAAAATCAATTTTATAAATATTTTGTTTCCTCTTTGCTGTAAAGAAAATAGAGCCATCTTTCTTGCTTTTTATTGAACACCCAGTTTCTGTAAAAATGACATATAACCATTGGCACAAAATTGACTTATGCTCAATAGATTATGCTTTAGTCCTTCAACATAAAGTACATTATCAATAGAAGGAAGAGAGCCTTTACCAATGCGACCAATTCCAACTATTTTACCTTTACGGTTTCCTCCAAAACCAACAAATCCTTCTTCTCTAGGCCTTAGGTCTTGGAATATATGCTTTTCTCCCGTCATGTGACGCAAGCATCCACTGTCTAAGTACCAAGATAGGTGTGTTGACCTTGTTGCTAAACATGTATGCAACATAGACTATTTTATCTTTAGGTACCCATATCTTTTTGGGTCCTTTCTTGTTAGTTCTTGAAGGATACTTGTCCTTCTTAGTCTTAAAAGCAGTACATGCACTTTTCAAATGACCAGATTTGTTGCAGTAAGTATAATGCTAGCATTCACTGTGATCATTGGATTTATCAGATGCAGGATTTTCATTTTCTAAAGAGGGTTCATCTGATATGTAACCAAGACCTTGAGTTGTCGTTTTACTGACACCCCAAATCGTTGAAGCTTGCTTGCTTCGAGTTACACTTTCTGCAAGAAACTTTTTGAAATGCATATTCATAATCATTTGATTTACACTTAGGACAGCCATTAGCTTCGGAGCTTTCAGGTTGAGAGCTCTCAGCTTCTGGTTGCTGACATGTCACCAGATGCTGACTATCCACCAGATGCTGATTTTCAGTTTTCAGCTTCTGGTTCTCTTCATGAGCTTTGAGTTTTCATTTTTCAAAACTTGATATTCTTGTGATAATTTTGAAAATTTATTTTTCAAAGCTTTATACTCAGTAGAGAGAATGGTAGAGTCCTTAAGAAGATCATTAAATGTAAGTTGAAGTTCAGAATAAGAATCATATATTATTTCCTCTTCAGCTTCTTCTTCAGAGTCTAAGTCAGTATTTTCCATGAGGGCAAGATTGGCTTCTTCATCATTATCTTCCTCTGAGGATGATGAATCCAGATCTTCCTATGTAGCCATGAGACTCTTCTTCTTTCCCTTGAAAGAACTTCTTGTGGGCTTTTTCTTAAGATTAGGACATTCAGATTTGAAGTGTCCAGGCTTTTTATATTCATAGCAGACAACTTGGCTTTTGTCTTTGCTTTCCTTCTTGTCCTCGACATCTTTCTTATGGAATTTCTTCTTAAAGTTTCTTTTCTTCTACATCCTTTGGAGATTCCTGGATATGAACGCGAGCTCATCATCTGACCCATCAGCGTCTCCTTCTGAAGCTTCATCTTTTGATTCTTCTTCAGCCTGAAGGGCTTTAGAAGTACTGGCTTTATGTTTGTTGACTTTCAAAGCAATAGACTTGCTTTTCTTTACAGGTTCTTCCTCATTTAACTCAAGTTCATGAGCTTTCAGAGAACTCAAAAGATCTTCAAGTATTAAGACATTTAAATCTTTTGTTTCTTGGATAGCAGTGACTTTGGGTCTCCACTACTTAGTCAAACTTCTTAGGATCTTTCTCACATGGTCAGGTGTGGCATAACTTTTTTCAAGGGCCTGTAACCCATGAACAAGTGTTTGAAACCTTCCAAATATAGATTCAATGTTTTCACCAACTTCCATTTTGAACAATTCATATTGGCGAACCAACATGCTAGCTTTAGTTTCTCTTACTTGGGCAGAGCCCTCATAAGACAAAATAAGAGAATCCCATATCTCTTTAGCAGTATCGAATTTGCCATATTTATCATATTTTTTTTCTGACATAGCACAGATAAGAATGAATCTAGCTTTTTGATTGATTTGATATCTCTTTTTCTGCTAATCATTCTAATTTTCTCTGGCAATAGCAACACCAGCAGCATTAGTGGGAATAAAGTAACCACTTTCAACAATATCCCACAACTCAAGTTGTTGTGTCTCAAAGAAAGCGTTTATCTTATCTTTCCAGTAGTCAAATTTTTCTCCAGTAAATAGAGGAGGATGGTTCATGTGACCACCATCTGTAGATATGTTCACAGTATAGGATTTTTTCTCTTAACACTGTTAAGTGCTCAACCTAGAGGCCGAGCTCTGGTACCAACTGAACGTGAACACAAGAAGGGGGGTTGAATTGTGTTGAAAACTTTTTCCAAACTTTTTGTTAAAAACACTTTTGAACACTTGAAAATGAAACTGTTGAAATCGGATGCTGGAGTATTGACCAGACACTGGAAATAAATGCTATGAAAACTTGTTTTACTTGCAATATAAGAGTAAATGAAAAGCAGTAAAGCAAGAGGCACATAGATTTATACTAGCTCACCACCAACCTGGTAGCTACGTCTAGACCTTTCGTTCCTGAAGGATTTTCCACTATAATCAACTGATTACAAATATCCTTAAGAGTATTCTACTGTCACAAACTTGGCAATACTCTTAACTTCTCAAAACGACTTAGTACGTTCGAGCCTTTGAGGAACAAAGCCTTAACTAGGCCATACACCATTCACAAAGATAGTTTTGAATACAATCAAAATAACTCTCACAGAGAGGATGAAAATATTAAGCTAAAAAACAAATAACTTTCTGAAAGAAAGAATATCAGATGATGAGGTTCAGTTCTTGTTGTCCAGAAACTTGGCACGAAACTTGATTGCTCACTTGAGTAATAGCTCTTTCAGAATATAGCTTCTAGCAGTTTTTAGCAACATTCTTGAATGAATACCTTGGTGTATTTATAGGAGTCTCTAAGGGGTATTACCATTGCAGTAAATTTCAGCTCGATATCGTTGAGCGAGGTAATTTGAAATGCTGTCATTTTCTTCCTTTCCAAAGAATATCAGAGTAGTACATATTACCGTTTTTGTACTATCTACTTTTCGCAATTGCCTTGTACGCATTTTTTCTTATACCAAAGGTGTCACCTTTGATACCTCGTGCATCAAAATGAGCGCACAAAATCAAATTCGAATTCCGTTCCAAAACAGCTGAGGTAGAAGAGCACAAACGTGACCATCACGTGATTCATTAAAGATCAGATGCTCGCTCAGAACAGGAGATGGACGCTCACAGCAATTTGAGTAATCCACGTGTTAAACAATAACACTGTCAGACGCTCACTATACACAAGATGCTGGAGTGAATCGGATGCTGACACACATGGAATGTATTCAATTTCTTGTGATTTTCTTCTTCTTGCTTGAGTGAGATAAGAGATTTTGATACCTACACACTCAAAGACTTATCAGAAGATACTTTGTTATCATCAAAATTAATGAGGGTCTAAACTTTTCAATCGTTTAGGTTCCAACATGTGCTTCGATACTATGCACAGCCGTTCAACGCATTAGTTATGAGAAAAATGTTATTTTGCGGCCCAAACCTAATTTTTCTCTATAAATAGACGTCCTAAACCCCTTTTTGGGGAAGTAGCTGGGGGAGACAATTTAACCCTCTTTTGAGAGCTTGGGAGCTAAGGTTAGGATTTGAAGGCTAGGAGCAAGGATTCCCCTTCAGTTTTTCTTCTCTTAGTATTTCATGATTCTTATTATGGTTTTAATTAGCTAAATTTTTCACTAGGATTATGGTGATCTTGTTCTCTAAGAAACCCTCTTTTATGTCTTAATATTATTTTAATTCTGCTATTAATATTTCGGCTGAATTATCCTATTGTTTTAATCATATGTTAGGATTGAACAAACCTTGCATGTCAATAATTAATTAATTAGTAGTGACCTTGCTCTAATTAATCGGTGGACCAATAGGATAGTTGGGATTAATAACTACTTATGACCAAACTTTAGTGTTAATCTTTCAATCAATCAACCTCTTGTTCTTTATGCTTCTCTTGAGTTGAATCTTGCATGATCAAACAGCATTATTTCAGGGGAAATAATATTAATTTGTATGATCAATTTGTGATTTCATGCCTTGACAGGATTTGTTTTGATGATTGACAAAAGGAGTTTCACGAATAGTCATGTGCAAAAAGCGGAAAAATACACCAAGACGCCTACCAAGGATCAAAGGGTTTTTGAGTATTTATTTTATTTTTAGGACTATTTGTAAGTAGTAATAAAATGCTCTCAACTAATTAAATCACACACACACACAAAATGATTTTTATTCTAAAATTGGTTTTATGATAATTTTTCCTAAATTATTTTTAGGCACAAAGTATTTTTGAAAAATTCTTAAGTTGTGCTCAAAATTTTTTTTTTAAAATATTTCAAGTTTTCTTTTGGCAAGTTGTTGCAAGAAACAGAATGCATTTAAACGTTTATAAGGATATTCATAATCGTTTATGACGTGCTCCTCTTCTCCGTGTCTTTTGATCACTTGATAATCGATTACACAACTTTATATAATCGATTATTTAAAAATCTTGTGCATCTCAGTGTTTTCAATTCTTCATAATCGATTACAACCTTCATATAATCGATTACACCCCTTTAAATGTCATCCGTGTGTCTTTTTAAATATATAATCGATTACATACCTTCTATAATCGATTAGATAACGATCAGAAATCCCGGATTAAACGCAACGGGTCAAACCTCACGCGTTTTCTTTTTCTCTATAAAAGGACATGCTCAGACCGTGACAAAACAAGAATTCTTACGCTATTGCTTTGCCAAAACGCTGTTCAAACAAATTTTCATAACTCACATTTATTTGAGCACAATTCTTTTGAGAGCCTTTTATTCTATATAATTTGAGTTGTATCATTTGAGCTTCAATTTGTTATATCTGCACTTTTGAGTGTTTCTTTTTCATCTCATTTTATTTGTAAAAATCTTTTCTTTTGGGTTGGAATCCCAAGTCGTTCACAGAGAGGTGATATCTCTTGAACGTATTGCTCTGGCATAGAGTTGTAAAGGTTTCTAGCTGAACCTGATTTAAAAGCTAGTGATTTAGTGAAAATCCCATAGTGCTTTGCTTTGGGGACAGGACGTAGGCCACAGGGGTGTTTGGTGGCCGAACTCAGTATAATTTCTTTGCGTGCTCTTCTTTGCTCTCTGTCTCTTTATCATTCAAGCACTTTATTTATTTTTGTTCTTTATTTATTTTTCGGTCATTTATTTTCTGTCATTTATTTTATTGCAATTTAATTCCTGCAATTTATTCTTCAAGTTATTTATCTTTTCGCAATTTATTTCTTTCAAGTTTTTTTTAATTCAGTATTTTATCTGTAATTTTTATATAACCACCGCTAACACAATTCACCCCCTCTTGTGTTTGAAGTCACTTGGCAACAAGTGGCATCAGAGCTAGACTCTTGTATAAAGGACTTAACCGTCTCAAGAGAATGACTTCAAACAATAACGAGGGAACTTCCATGAACAGAGCCCCATTTTTCAATGGTGAGGGGTATGGTTATTGGAAGGATAGAATGCAAATCTTTCTGGAGGGTGTTGATCTTGATATTTGGGATGCTGTGGAAAATGGTCCATTTGTCCCCACTCAATCAATTAATGATGCAGTGGTAAACAAACCAAGATCACTTTGGACCGAAGATGATAAGAAAAAGGTCCAATACAATTTGAAAGCTAAGAACATCATCACTTCAGCTTTAAGCTACGATGAGTTCTATAGGGTCTCAAATTGCAAGACTGCTAAAGAAATGTGGGACACCCTTCTATTGACCCATGAAGGTACTACCGAGGTCAAGAGGGCTCGAATGAACACATTAACCCATGAGTATGAGTTATTTAGGATGAAACCAAGTGAAAACATACAAGATATGCAAAAAAGGTTCATCCATATAATAAACCATCTCGTAGCTCTTGGGAAAGTCTTGATAATGAAGATTTAATTAATAAAGGTCTTAGATGTTTAAATAGAAACTGGCAACCCAAGGTTACTGCTATATCTGAATCTAGAGATTTATCTACTATATCATTGGCAACCTTGTTTGGAAAATTGCAGGAACATGAACTTGAACTAAATAGACTCACTGAGAGTGAAGAAAGTGATAAGAAAAAGAAAGGAATTGGCAACCTTGTTTGGAAAATTGCAGGAACATGAACTTGAACTAAATCGACTCACTGAGAGTGAAGAAAGTGATAAGAAAAAGAAAGGAATTGCTCTCAAAGCAATCGTAAATGAAAAAGAGGAATCTGACAACAATGATAGTCTGGATGAGAATGAGGAAGACATAAGTCTGATGGTTCGAAGGTTCAAAAGGTTCATGAGGCAAAAGGGGAGAACGGGCAAGGTACAAAATCCTCAAAAGAAAAATGAGGAAGGAACTTCTTTTAATCCAACTTGCTACAAGTGTGGTCAAAAGGGACATATAAAACCCAACTGCCCTCATGGTCAGAAGAAAAACGAAAAATTTGATAGAAGACCACAAAAGGAATCAAAAGGAAGAAGAGCCTACATTGCCTGGGATGACAATGATATGGACTCGTCTGATGAATCAGAAAATGAGGAGGCCAACTTATGTCTCATGGCAAAACACGAGGAGGATGAGGTAAATGCTCTTGAACTCGAATCTCCTTTAACTTATGATGAGCTGCTTATTGCTTGTGAAGAATTAAATAATGAAACGACTAGACTTCGAAAAATTATTTCTTCTTCTAAGAAAACCATCTCTTCTCTTGAATCTAAAATTATTTTCTTAAACCAAGAGATGGAAGTTTTTAAGGAAAAACAAGTTGTTGTGACTGAAGTTTCTACTTGCACCTTTTGTGAAAACCAAAAGATTGATACTTTCAAGTTTGATGAATGCAATGTTTTGAAAAACAAGATTGAAGATTTGGAAAACACCCTTGCCAAATTTACCATGGGAAGGGATAACTTAAACATTCTATTGGGAAAACAAAAGGGTACTTTTGGAAAAGCCGGTTTGGGTTATAATCCACAAACGCATGAAAAATCCTTTAAACTTGTTAATCACAACAACACTTCACGCAAATTCTTTCATTAAATGCTTTCATGTGGTAGAAATGGTCACACCGCCTCCATTTGCAATATTAGAAAGAACAAGAATGTGGTTGGCAAAAAGATATGGATTCCAAAGGGCACTTTGCCAAAAACTAACTCATCTGGACCCAACTTGGTTTGGGTACCAAAGGTTAAAAATTAATCTGTTGTTGTAGGTGTGCTTGAAAGCCGAGGACTCAAATTGGTATCTTGACAATTTGTTCAAAGCACATGACAGGGGAGAAAAGTAAGTTCTCCTCGTTGGGACCTAAAAATAATGGTTATGTCCGGTATGGTGACAACAACAAAGGTAAAATTCTAGGGATTGGCACTGTTGGTAAGAGTCCTAATCCCACTGTTGAGAATGTTTTGTATGTGGATGGTTTGAAGCACAATTTGCTAAGTATTAGTCAACTTTGTGATAAAGGGAACAAAGTGGTTTTTGATTCTTCAAAATGCATGGTTATGAACTCTGTAACTGAAAATGTTGTTCTTATTGGACCTAGAATTGGAAATATCTACATGGTTGATTTAGATAGAATACCTTCAAATGATGCATGTTGTCTTATTAGTAAAGAGGATGAATCTTGGCTATGGCATAGGAGAATGGCTCATATTCACATGGATCATCTTAATAAGTTGGTTCAAAAGGACTTAGTAATTGGCTTACCAAAGCTTCGTTTTGAAAAAGATAAATTATGTGATGCTTGTCAAAAAGGAAAACAAGTAAAGGCCTCTTTCAAATAAAAAAATATTGTTTCCACAAACCGGCCTTTACAACTTTTACACATGGACTTATTTGGACCATCTAGAACTAAAAGCTTTGGTGGAAATTACTATGCCCTTGTTATTGTGGATGAGTATTCTCGCTACACATGGACTTTATTTATTTCTCATAAAAATGACGCTTTTGCTGCCTTTCGTAAACTTGCTAAAGTTATCCAAAATGAAAAAGGAATGAACATAGTATCCATCCGAAGTGATCACGGTAGGGAATTCCAAAATGAGGCATTTGAGGCCTTTTGTACTGAAAATGGAATTGAGCATAATTTTTCCGCACCTAGAACACCACAGCAGAATGGAGTGGTGGAAAGGAAAAATCGGTCTCTTGAAGAGCTTGCGAGGACGATGCTCAATGAGACCAACCTTCCTAAATATTTTGCAGACGCAGTAAGCACCGCATGCTATGTAATGAATAGAGTCCTCATAAGACCTATTCTAAAACAAGCATACTATGAAACTTACAAGGGAAGCAAGCCCAAGATTTCTCACCTTCACGTATTTGGATGTAAGTGCTTTGTTCTAAATAACGGTAAAGATAACCTTGGTAAATTTGATGCTAAAGCTGATGAAGGTTTATTTCTTGGATATTCCACTTCTAGTAAAGCCTTTCGAATTTTTAATAAACGTACTTTAACTGTTGAAGAATCTGTGCATGTTTCTTTTGATGAATCTAACCCCAAATCTTCAGTAGAAGAAAGTGTTGACGATCTTGCAGAAGTGTTTGGAGATACCTATTTAGAGGAACAAGAGAGATTTAAAGTTCAAAAGAAGGATCAAGAGTCCTTGACTCAACCCTCTCAAGAACTCTTTCACTCAAATCTTCCAAAGGAATGGAGAGTCTCAAAGAACCATCCTCTTGACAACATAATAGGTGATATCTCAAAAGGGGTAACGACTCGAAACTCTCTTAATCATGCATGTCATCATATGGCCTTTGTCTCTCAAATTGAACCAAATGACGTCAATGAAGCCATCTTTGATGAGCATTGAACCCTTGCTATGCAAGAGGAATTAAATCAATTTGAGAGAAATGATGTTTGGGAACTTGTCCCTAGGCCTAAAGATCACCTAGTCATTGGGACCAAATGGGTCTTTCGCAACAAGCTTGATGAAAACGGTATCATTGTTAGAAATAAAGCTAGACTTGTTGTAAAAGGATATAACCAACAAGAGGGCATAGATTTCGATGAAACCTATGCACCCGTGGCTAGATTAGAAGCTATTCGCATGCTTCTCGCATTTGCATGCATCATGGATTTCAAACTTTTTCAAATGGATGTTAAAAGTGCATTTCTTAATGGCTTTATTCAAGAAGAAGTATATGTTGATCAACCTCCTGGTTTTGAAAATTTTGAATTTCCAAATCATGTTTTTAAATTGAAAAAGGCTTTATATGGTTTAAAACAAGCTCCTAGAGCTTGGTACGAGAGGTTGAGCAAGTACTTACTTGAAAAAGGTTTTGAAAGAGGAAAAGTTGATACCACTCTTTTCATTAAACACAAAAATCATGACATTTTACTTGTTCAAATTTATGTCAACGATATAATATTTGGCGCCACTAATGAGTCTTTATGTGAAGAGTTTTCTAACATCATGCAAAGTGAGTTTGAAATGTCCATGATGGGAGAGCTCAACTACTTCCTTGGTCTCCAAATCAAACAAACAAAGGAAGGAATTTTCATAAGCCAATCCAAATATTGCAAGGAGTTGCTTAAAAGATTTGGAATGAGCAACGCCAAAGAAATCTCAACTCCAATGAGCACATCGTGCCATCTTGACAAAGATGAAGGCGGTAAGTCCGTCGAAGTAAGTAAGTATCGAGGTATGATAGGATCTCTTCTCTATCTCACTGCTAGTCGTCCGGATATTATGTCTAGTGTTTGTATATGTGCACGTTTTCAAGCAAATCCTAAGGAATCACATCTCTTAGCGGTAAAACGCATCATGAGATATCTCACTGGCACACAAAATACGGGTTTATGGTACCCCAAAGGTCTTGTTGCACACTTATTGGGTACTCGGATTCGGATTTTGCAGGTTGCAAAATGGACCGAAAAAGCACTAGTGGGACATGTCACTTACTTGGGAATGCCTTGGTTTCATGGCATAGTAAGAAACAAGCCAGTGTGGCTTTGTCCACTGCTAAAGCGGAATACGTTGCAGCAGGTAGTTGTTGTGCACAAATCATTTGGATGAAACAACAGTTGAATTATTATGGGATCAATCTGAAAACTGTTCCAATTAAGTGCGACAATACTAGTGCCATAAACCTCACGAAAAATCCGGTTTATCACTCCCGGACCAAACACATAGAAATTAGACACCATTTTATTAGAGATCATGTACAAAAAGGAGATTGTGTGATTGAGTTTGTGGAAACATCTAAGCAACTTGCAGACATTTTTACTAAACCTTTGCCTAAAGAAAATTTCTTTTTCATAAGAACTGAATTAGGAATTTTAGATCAATCGTCATTGAGTGATTGCGTGTGAGTGCATTTTATCTTTTACAAATTCTAACTTGGGCGTTGGAGTGTGCTAACAATTTTCTGCAGGTCTCAAATTTCATACGCCTTAAGGACAAGAGCAGCGAGAAAAACCGAGAGCTCTTAAACGTTTATGATAATCGTTTACGAAGAGTTTAAACCGTTATCTAATCGATTACCAAGGATCTCGCCCAGCCTACTTCATAATCGTTTATGTAAACGATTACTTAATCGATTATCTAAACGGTTACAGAGCGGAGCTCACCCATCAGCAGCTATAATTGATTATGAGAATCCCATAATCGTTTATGGGTGGCATTCTCTGCCAATCAGATCACGCCACGGTAAGACATAATCGATTACAGTAACTTAAGTAATCGATTATGGGACAGGTATAAAAGGTCTAAACGTTTATTTTTACCCTAATGCGCCGTTTCTCTGTTCTTTTCAACCCTTGCACTGTTCTTCTCTCCCAAACCAGAGAAACCGCGCCTCTCCTCTCCTGTTATTTTTCTCTTTTTTTAACCATGCCACCAAAAAGGCAAAGAACTCTCACTTGTGAGTGCAGGAACACCGAAAGGTGGAACTTCAAGAAAAATATTTCTCCTCTTTGAACAAGTTCTTGAGTATGGAAAGTCCTTCTTCAACAGAGAAATTCAAAAGCCAAGAATTACGGATCTTTGCTTTCTTCTCGAGAACAAATTGAACTCATGGAGCTTACGGAACATGCCAATCTCATCCATTTTCTCACCACCTCTGAGGATATCTACCCGAATTGGTAAAGCCTTCATCGCAACCTACGCCTGTCAAATGGAATCCTTCTCTCTGAGGTATGCCATAAGCCAATTCGCCTTGACTCTGCTAGTTTTGGTAGAATAGTTGGTTTACCTGCTGGTGGTCCCTTAATATCTGATGATGCTCCTGCGGCACCCTTGGCCGATGAGTTCAATAGAACAGCAGCACTTAAGGATTTTCTGTGTAATCCTAAGGATGTAGGTGTCACCCCACTTACTGCTGGTTATTTGACCCCTGATGGTAGATTGCTGCAGTATGTAGTTGCTAGGTTATTATTTCCTAGAAGAAGTAATACATCTCAGCTGCTTAAATCTGATTTACCTGTCATGTGGGTGCTACAAATGAAAAAACAAGTAGATTGGGCTGGCTTGGTTATGCAGCATATGTATGACAACAGAACTCCAGGGCCTCTGCCATATGGTCACCTAGTCACTCGGTTACTGGTTCATGCTCAAGTACCTCTTGCTGGGGAGCTTAAATATTCCCATGATCAATATTATGCCTCTTTCAATCAAGGATCTATTAACAAGATTGGCTTAGTGTTTCATGCTGGTCAGTGGGAGCTGAAACCCCAGAAAGAGCCACCATCCTCTCGCCAAACAGCTGCTGCTGCTGCCTCTTCCTCTCAGGCCGTGCCTCCGCCTGCATCTGCATTAGGTATTCCAGAACTCACAGCACTCCTTCAGGCCGTTCTCCGTGAACAACAACATATTCTCAGTGAACAAAAGAACACAACCGAGAGTGTCAATGCACTGCATGTGAAAGTGGATAAATTTGGAAACTACTTTCTTGCGATAAGCAAATCATTATTGACAGCCCTATTCGCCAACATCAGACACAGAGTTCTTCTTCTGCTACTCCTAGTGCATCCGACGATGATGAGGACGCTCTTGATAATGATGCTGATCATGATGGGTCGGATGAGGATTAGTAAACCTCATTCTGTTTTTTCTTCCTTTTTTTTGCACTCTATTCTGTCATGAATCTGTGGTTTCTGTTTTGTTTCTCTAATTTGAACCAATGCCGCACTACATATATAATTTACCATAGCATCCTTGACATATGCATATCTGATGGTTATCATGCTTGGTATGTTTGTAAAATCATCTTGATGCTTTGATACCTTCTGCTGGGATGTGATATTTTTTGGTGCAATCTTTGGGATGTGCAACTTTAATGCATATACATATGACTTAGTACTTTGATGCTCTGTAGTGTGAAACCTGTTGTATTATCCATGCCCTTCCCGCTTTTGATGTTGCCAAAGGGGAGAGTTATATGATTCAGGGGGAGTGGTTTATTTCATGCATATTGTGAGGGGGAGTTCTTCACCAAAATGCGCCTAAATTCTGATATCTCCCTTTGAAATAATTATGCGTATATATCATTGTCGGATTATCAATGTACTTCACTAATTTCCCTCTTTGAGATGTTTGTCATCATCAAAAAGGGGGAGTCTGTGATTTCATGCCTTGACAGGATTTGTTTTGATGATTGACAAAAGGAGTTCCACGAATAGTCATGTGCAAAAAGCGGAAAAATACACCAAGACGCCTACCAAGGATCAAAGGGTTTTTGAGTATTTATTTTATTTTTAGGACTATTTGTAAGTAGTAATAAAATGCTCTCAATTAATTAAATCACACACACACACAAAATGATTTT
The DNA here is from genome assembly GCA_037113605.1 of Calophaca sinica. Lineage (NCBI taxonomy): Eukaryota > Viridiplantae > Streptophyta > Magnoliopsida > Fabales > Fabaceae > Calophaca > Calophaca sinica. Next base: position 85,981,730 of record CM073735.1, read on the forward strand.
TATTCTAAAATTGATTTTATGATAATTTTTCCTAAATTATTTTTAGGCACAAAGTATTTTTGAAAAATTCTTAAGTTGTGCTCAAAATTTTTTTTTAAAAATATTTCAAGTTTTCTTTTGGCAAGTTGTTGCAAGAAACAGAATGCGTTTAAACGTTTATAAGGATATTCATAATCGTTTATGACGTGCTCCTCTTCTCCGTGTCTTTTGATCACTTGATAATCGATTACACAACTTTATATAATCGATTATTTAAAGTACTGTGCATCTCCGTGTTTTCAATTCTTCATAATCGATTACAACCTTCATATAATCGATTACACCCCTTTTTAAATGTCATCCGTGTGTCTTTTTTTAAATATATAATCGATTACATACCTTCTATAATCGATTAGATAACGATCAGAAATCCCGGATTAAGCATAGCGGGTCAAACCTCACGCGTTTTCTTTTTCTCTATAAAAGGACATGCTCAGACCGTGACAAAACAAGAATTCTTACGCTATTGCTTTGCCAAAACGCGGTTCAAACAAATTTTCATAACTCACATTTATTTGAGCACAATTCTTTTGAGAGCCTTTTATTCTATATAATTTGAGTTGTATCATTTGAGCTTCAATTTGTTATATCTGCACTTTTGAGTGTTTCTTTTTCATCTCATTTTATTTGTAAAAATCTTTTCTTTTGGGTTGGAATCCCAAGTCGTTCACAGAGGTGATATCTCTTGAACGTATTGCTCTGGCATAGAGTTGTAAAGGTTTCTAGTGAACTCGATTTAAAAGCTAGTGATTTAGTGAAAATCCCATAGTGCCTTGCTTTGGGGACAGGACGTAGGCCACAGGTGTGTTTGTTGGTGGAACCTGTATAGTTTGGTGCGGGCTCTTCTTTGCTCTCTGTCTCTTTATCATTCAAGCACTTTATTTATTTTTGTTCTTTATTTATTTTTCGGTCATTTATTTTCTGTCATTTATTTTATTGCAATTTAATTCCTGCAATTTATTCTTCAAGTTATTTATCTTTTCGCAATTTATTTCTTTCAAGTTTTTTTTAATTCAGTATTTTATCTGTAATTTTTATATAAGCACCGCTAACACAATTCACCCCCCTCTTGTGTTTGAAGTCACTTGGCAACACAATTCAAATTAATAGAATTAATGGGGTATTGACAATTGAGTAATAATAAAGGAGTTGAATAAGATTTAGATTTTGGGGAAATTGAAGAGACAAGTGAAACCGTGATTCTAGACTTTATCCCCACTGCTTTCTCTACGTGTGTTATTGCTTTCTTTATAGTTACTACCATTCAACCAATTATTCAATTTGCTCATCCAAATAACATAGAAGCTTGATTAGTTTGGCAATTATTAATTATTCCCTATGGGTTCAATAACTGGGACTTAAATAGTTCCATTTTACTATGAATTGCGATAAGGTTTCTTCTTATTTTAGTGGTTTGAAGTCCCTTGTTTCGGGAACTTTATTCTTGTTTCGGGAACTCTATACTATGTGACACATGTTGGGAATTTTGTGAGACTCATTTCATTTAAAATTTTTGGCAAGTTTTATGTAGTCCTTTCGGATACATCATTTCAATTATGTTTAAAATGAAGTTTATGTGAATGTTTGCAAAAGTAGAGTTTTGAAAATACGCTATTTTTCCTGCTTCATATTTTTGAAATACATTTATTATTGTTTTTAATTACGATAGTTACATTTTGGGGTCAAGGGTGTCACACTACAGAATAGGCGCCCTACGCCTCAGCTCTGCTCCTAAAATGTTTATTTTTGGCCGGGCTCCGGGCCTTGGTGCACGCGTTGAGACAACCTTAAATTAATATAGAACAAGGTTCCAAAGTATTTTCATGAAAAACTAACACCTATGAATTATTAAATTCATTTCTTGAAGCCTAAATTATAACACACTTAGCCTAGCAATTTCACACTTAGTTGTTTTCAACTTTTAATAGCCCATCTCTTATGAAACTTACTAAAACTCATGCCAACCTATAGTCAAGTTGTAACTGACCTTAAACCAAGCTATTAAGTAACCTTACCAATTACCTTAAACTTAACCTAACCTTTACTTAGTCAATTTACTGCATAATACACTTAGGTGTTCTAAGTACCACATCCCACTTTCAAACTATAGTCCAAATGTCCTAATATTATTATGGTCATATTGGCCTATGAAATAATATATATCCTTATGATAATACATATACTACATCAACAATGCGAACCACCAATCTTGCACAAGGGCAATATGCACACATACACAATTTGTAGCAACAACTATAAACAAACACCTCTATTATCATGATTCTACTAGCATGATGATACATAATGAACACATTTAATTCAACCAATACACCATTAGACATGTAGCATACTAGATAGTCATGAAATAACACAATTAACATTACTTAGACATGCTCATATCAATCCAAACACCAATTAACTATTATCATTTTAACCCCTTGCTCCTACAAGGGTTCCAACACATAAAATAGTAACATAATTAATACCGTTGCTCTTACAATGGTGTAAAAGCGAGAACCAATGTCGCCTTAGGGGTCATAGGACACCCCAATTAGATCAATTAAATCCCTAACTACGAGAGGGTGAGAAGTCAAAAACGAAAATTTCCTTCACAGTTCCTATAGTCAGGATCACGGTAGGTTCCAGAAACGATATTAGAATTTTGAAATCTCAAGGGGAATTGAAATAGAAAATTAGAAAGGCTTACCCACGAATTTTACTTCCCTAAACAAAAAGAGAACAAGGATAGGACGTTGAGAATCACGTTCCAGTCACGACACTTCAACCGGCACTGAATTCTGACGAGAAACGAAGGGGAATGGTCAAAAACTACAAGATCCTCCTTAAGGTTCTTGAGCAGCACTTAGGTAGTGTTTAGAATTACTAAGAATGAATTAAAATAAGTATTTAGGCTTAGGGTTTAATGGCTTGGTTGTCCCATACCGTTTTAGGTCGAAATTAGTCACCTGGGTCAAGCCCAACGGGGCCAAACACGTAAGAATGTGTGTGTAGTAAAAACCGCTCGTGCCCTGGCAGTTAGAGTCTAGGCGCTAAGCACCTCTGTCTGGGGCCCCTTCGCCCTCTACAGGTTCCTCCCGAGTCCCTTTTTCGTCGTAGTTCACCCTTTCGAATTTCGTAACATCCTAATTAGTAATCTAATCAACCAAAAACATATCCTAAGTAATCGTACATGCAAACATATCCTAAGTTCTAAGGAACGAAAATGAGGGTCTTACACCTACAATGAGAGGATGGCCTCATTCAAGAACAACAGGAAAATTGTACTGCAAGGTAAAGGAAAGTAACCCTTAGCACTGAACAACAAGGGGTTCAAGAACACAAGTGGGAAGATGACTACTCTTCCTGTTAGCAAACCTTTCGGAGGAAGTTATTCAACACCTAATTCCATAAGATGTCACAGGTGTGGCAAGAAGCATCACATTAATGACTGCAATGAAACTAAAATTATCTGTTTCAAGTGTGGATAGCCTGGCCACATCAGTCGCTATAATAAGAGAACCAAAGTTGAACTGACAAGTGGAAGTAAGCATAAGAATCCTTAGGCCAACCGTTTGAAGCCCACGAATAGAGTTTTTGCTCTTACAAGGATTGAAGCATCAGAATTTGAAGATCTCATCCAAGGTACTTGTCTCATTTAGGGAATTCCTTTAGTTGTGCTTTATGACTTTGGTTCAACCCATTTTTTATTACATACGACTGTGTGGAAAATTTGAAACTGCCTTTATTATGTCTGTTATCTAGTTTGACTGTGGCTTTTCCTACACATGAACTAGTGATTACTACACTAGTATGTAAGGACTGTATCGCTGTTATTGAAGATAGGAGCTTTCTAGTAGACTTGGTATGTCTGCCTCTTGAAGAAATAGCTGTTATTCTCGGCATGGAATGGTAGGTTGCTAATCATGTTCTCTTGAATTGTTTGGGACTATAGAATCTAAAAGATCCTCAGGTTGTAACCGCCAAGCGAGTAATATCCTCCTTAAAGGAAAGAGCACAGGTTTATTTGAGAATGGATCAGAAGTGAAGGATGTGCACATCGTGAGTGAATTTCCAAAAGTATTCTCTAATGTTGTTTGTCTACCGCTGGAGAGAGAAACCGAATTCTCCATCGATCTTATTCCTGGAACAAAACCAATTTCTATGGCACCCTATAGAATGTCTCCATCGGAACTTATAGAACTAAAGAAGAAACTGGAAGATATGATGCAAAAGTTATTCATTCGAGCTAACATATTATCGTGGGGAGCACCTTTTTACTTGTCAAGAAGAAAGATGGCATGATGAGACTATGTGTGGATTTTTTACAGCTCAACAAGGTAACTATCAAGAACCGCTATCCATTACCAAGAATAGATGACCTCGTGGACCAATTGATTAGAGCTTTTATATTCTCTAAGGTCGGACTATCATCAGATCCACGTGAAGACAGAGGGTATTCCAAAGACCGCATTCAAAATGCGTTATGGTCCACTTTACGGGTTAAATTTTTTAAAATTCACCTCTAGAAAACCCAACAACACCATAAGGACGTTACAGAATCAACTATTCACAGGTAAACTCCCCTTGTAACAGCTGTTGCGTCACTCTAATAGGTCTCACAGTGGACAAGGGAATGAGGGTTTCGCCATTGTCCATTACAGTCGCGGGTTCAACACAATACACTAAATGCTATTAACTAGGAATTCTAGACAAAAGCCAAACCCAAAGATAAGAGAGAGGGAGAGAGAGAGAACATGAAGGAAAAGTGTCTTCCATGGCAGAGTTGTTAACTAAGACGACCCCATCCCATTTCCCCACTATTTGGTGCTTATGATAAAATGATTTTTTGCTTACTATGACACCCCAATTTTTATGAAAATTGTTTTATCAATACAGTCTCGAATATTTAAGGTAAGTCATAGAGACTGATCACCTTGATGACTTTCTAAAAGTACGAAGAACTGTGACGATTTATTTTCAACGATTCCTATTTCGGTGTCAATTCAGATTAATAGACAGCATAGACGTCTACTGCTTTTAATGTGAAATCACCGATAGATTTTCTATGGCTTTTTCTGTTTGACACGGTGATGTGTACTTTTGCCGTTAATCAAGTGAATAAAATTCATCGAGATAAAATGATAATTGAGAATTAATATTTGTTATTAATTCATTGTTCAAATCTCGTCGAAAAATTCTAACGAAGTTTCATCGTGTTTTGAGCCGCTGGGTAAATTTTACCCAAGAGAAAATTCTAGCGAATTTTGACTTCGACGAAATTCGAATCGTAGCTTGGTGTGATTGTATTAGAGCGAGTTTATAATTTATCGGTGAAGAAATTATACGTGAATAATTTCTTATATGCGTTAATCATTAATTTATTTATGCGATAAATCGCTCGCGCGATTAATCGGTAACGCGAATGATCGAACAAGACGACCCGAGACATTGAGTGGGGTGCATGGTAAGAAGCATGGATGACAACTTGTCTTATTATTGTGCCAAAGTGATATGATGGGAGTGGTTGGTGGGGTTTTGAGAAGGTATGTTGTATGTTGAACTAAGGCACGGTTATGCTTAGACAAGCAAGCAACTAGGCATGGTGCAGGCATTTGAATGTCATAGATATTTTTGGTGAGCGTGTTATAATTATTCGATGAAAATATTATACGCAAATATTTTCGAGTGCACATTAATTAAATTATCAGCGATAATTTAATTTACGCAATTGATTGCCAAGCGAACAATCGGTAACGCGATCACCTGATGCCGCGATATTGCGACATGATCCGCTGTCGAGCACGGGTCAAAATAAATAAAATAAGAATGTAGTAACAAGGCAGTTAACCTTGGTCGTCTCACAAGGATCTCTAATTAACAATAACCAATAACAAGAACACGTAAAGAAATAAAATTGGGTGGATTTTGATTCAAGAAACAGGTTATAAAAAATGTAAATATCAATATATAAAAACGACTAATCCACTGGTTCAAGGTAATTAATATTTGGATCTATCACGGGTTTCAAATGATTATTCTATTTCATGATTCTATTCTTGTTTGAACATAAAATTAACCAATCAAGAGTCAATTAATTTTATAAGAATTCCTACTGGATTAAGCATCACACAATTCGACTAATTAAGAACAAGGAACAAGCGTCACAAGAACACAATTAATCTAATAACCGAATTTAATCAAACCTATAACCAAGCGTTGTAGATTCTTCTTAATCCCTACTCGCAGCAGATTAAAACAAGCGTTTAACATGCTTTGAATAGATCAAATCGAATTGTATAATAAGAATAGAAGGCAAAAAACGAGATTTGGGTGATTAAGCATCAACACAAATAAAGCGTAATTGCTAACAATGATCAAAGGAGACAATGGATTAAAAAGAAAAAGAATTAGAATCAGAAATCGAAATTAATAATAAAATCCAAATCTCAAGATCCTTATAAAAACTCCCTAACCAGTGAATTAATCTATGGTCTTAGCCTTCCATGGAAGGATTAACAGAAACGAAATTAAGAAGGGGAGAAGGAGAAAAAATTGCTAAAACGGCAAAAGATTTAAAGTCATCCAAAGGTCAATCCTAAGACTCTAAAAATCCTATTTATAATGTCTCCTTAGGTTAACCTAGGTGACCTGAAGTTTATGACCAAAGAAAAGGCCCAAAAGAGATTAATTAGCCCAATAACAACTAATCACATGAGTAATTGATCCAAAACTCGCAGTGAACCTCGCTTGCAGTAGTAAAGTGGATTTTCGACCTTCAAAATGGTAGAACTGGGCTTCGGTGCCAACATAAGTGTAGCTCTGCTTCTTAGCTTTCCAACGCCACAAAGAGCAATGAAATCGGACAAGTATAGCCCAAGTTATGGCTTGTAGAAGTGACATGGGTCAGGATGTAACAAAATCCGAAAATTAGCAAATAATTCCACTAAAGCCCAATCAAGAACCAAAGATATAAAGCCATGTTAAAAAGTAGTTGTTGGGCAAAACACACAATTAAGAACACCAAGTGCAAAGCTGTAAAAGATGCATTAAAATGCATTGATCAAATTCCCCCACACTTAAGCTTTTGCACTCCGAGCAAAACTCATGGTCAAAACAAAGCAAAGATGCATTTTCAATGAATCCCAAGAATGCAAAGTGGCAAGCAAAATGCTCATTCAAGGTTTTAAGGACTCATGATCATGAATAACATCTTATTACCTTCAAAGCAAACAAGAGGATAGAATAACCAAAGGGTGCATCAAAAGTGATAGAATCCTCACAAGAAATAAATTTCTCTCAAACTCTCAAGTGTCTAAGCTAGTGTTTACACTCAAAGCACATCATGAAAGCTAGCACTACCATAGGCTTGACAAGACTCTAACATCCACACTTGAAACACATGCACACAAAGATCAAAAGGTCTTTATTAAGGTTATAATGGGGTCAAGGTCAAGGTGGGATAATTGAAAGGGTAACTAGGCTATTAAATCAAAGAGGATATAGGAGCAATGGAAAACAATTGTTAAATAATCATGGGGGGTAATTCAACCAAATTTCAATCCATTTTTCCATTTTCACACTTTTTTTTTAACCAAATGTTGTGCCCCACTATTTTATTTTTATTATTTTTCTGTTTTTTTCCTTTTTTTTTTGCACTTGCCAAATTTCCAATAGAGCACAACATTAGATATTCTAACACAACCACATTTTTGAGCACCCCCACACTTATGCAATATTTATTATCATATTTTTTTCAAAGCAAAGCTCCTTTATCCCCTAAGATTGGGTCATATCATGGTTTTTCACTTTTAGGCTTGTAATGAGCTATATAACAAAGAATGAGATAAATAGGCTCAAAGGGACTAAACAAAGGGATAATTACAAGGTAGGCTTATTTGGCTAGTGGCTAAAAAGAACAAAAATTGCCTAGATCATTTCAATGCATGCATGTGAACAAGAGTTTCAACAAGAGTCAAGTCAAGTTCTAGAGTAACCAACAATCATGAGTAACATCACACAAGAAAGAAAGAGAATGGGAAAATATATTCCATCCATTATAAGGCCCAAATTTCACCAAGGACAATGATCTATCACAAATGATGCATAATTTAGTATTCAAATCCAACTTATCATACTAAGAATGCAAGCAAGTCATCCATATCATGCCACAAGATTTATAGTCCTAGAATAGTGAAATCACTCCCAACTCATACAAACCAAGAAATCCAATGAAAATGCATGCAATTTTTTTTATAATAACAAAAAACTCAAAACAAAAAACAAAAACAAAACTACGCTAAAAGATCCCCCCCACACTTAAATCACACATTGTCCTCAATGTAAGCAACAAGTATAAAATAAGAGTAAGGAGTAAGGAAAGAAAACTCCCTCTTCAAGGTAGTTTTTTCAGGTGAAGCTCTTCTACAGTCTCCTCTTCCAGTGCGGGGCTCTCATGGTAAAGCTTGAGGGAGTGTCCATTGTCTTTGAAGACTTTACTGGTGGCTTCACTTTTTATTCCCTTTGCATCATAAGGAAAAGTGCTAGTTGCAACAAAAGGGCCAATCCACTTGGATCGAATCTTACCCGCCATGATTTTAAGGCGAGAATGGAACACATGAAAGTGTTTGATTTTCTTCTTCTTCACAACATCCTTCTTCTGCTCAATGGAGGGAAGTATCTTGGTGGATGGAGTTACATCAGAAGCTTGCAGTGTAGCAACATCATTTGTAACTTTAACAGGCACAACCATGCAATTTGTAACATCAGAATGAGTATCTTCAACTAACTCAGCAAGTACGTCTATTTGAAAAAGAGAAGGCTCTTCCATGGGATGCTTCATAGTAGCATTAAAGATGTTAAATTTAACTATGCTATCCCCAAATTCCATGGAGAGTGTTCCAGCATGGACATCAATCATGGTTCTTGATGTTCTTAGGAATGGTCTGCCTAGGATGATAGGTGCCCTACTCGCAGCAGATTAAAACAAGCGTTTAACATGCTTTGAATAGATCAAATCGAATTGTATAATAAGAATAGAAGGCAAAAAACGAGATTTGAGTGATTAAGCATCAACACAAATAAAGCGTAATTGCTAACAATGATCAAAGGAGACAATGAATTAAAAAGAAAAAGAATTAGAATCAGAAATCGAAATTAATAATAAAATCCAAACCTCAAGATCCTTATAAAAACTCCCTAACCAGTGAATTAATCTATGGTCTTAGCCTTCCATGGAAGGATTAACAGAAACGAAATTAAGAAGAGGAGAAGGAGAAAAGATTGCTAAAACGGCAAAAAGATTTAAAGTCATCCAAAGGTCAATCCTAAGACTCTAAAAATCCTATTTATAATGTCTCCTTAGGTTAACCTAGGTAACCTGAAGTTTATGACCAAAGAGAAGGCCCAAAAGAGATTAATTAGCCCAATAACAACTAATCACATGAGTAATTGATCCACAACTCGCAGTGAACTTCGCCTACAGCAGTAAAGTGGATTTTCGACCTTCAAAACGGTAGAACTGGGCTTCGGTACCAACATAAGAATTGTAGCTCTGCTTCTTAGCTTTCCAACGCCACAAAGAGCACTGAAATCGGACAAGTATAGCCCAAGTTATGGCCTGTAGAAGTGACATGGGTCAGGATGTAACAAAATCCGAAAATTAGCAAATAATTCCACTAAAGCCCAATCAAGACCCAAAGATATAAAACCATGTTAAAAAGTAGTTGTTGGGCAAAACACACAATTAAGAACACCAAGTGTAAAACTGTAAAAGATGCATTAAAATGCATTGATCACGACACCGTGATAGTTTGACCAAGAGTGAGACTAAGAATCTAGTGGAGGAATATTAGGTGGGAGTGTTTGGAGAAAGCATGGGTATAGGAATGGTGGAGTATGGACTAGGTATGGTTGGAGTGTCCTTAGGCATGGTATGACATTCCTTAATGTTGGCGACATTTTTTTAGCAAGATCCCTCCCTCCTTCTCTTGCTAAAACTATAGCACCCCCTATTTAAGTAGCAACACCACTTCACTTTTGGTGTTTGCATTTCCTTAGTAAAGCTTGTGAGAAAGGTGTTAGTGTGGAGATTCCTCCTTTTTCCTTCTTGAGCCGTGACATTGTGATAGAGTTGGGGTAAGATTCTTCATCATTTTTCTTCCTATTTTCTTATGAATATATTGATTGTGACACCCTCTACCCCAACAAGTCATTATAACAACGTAATAATGTAAAATAAAAACACGGAGAAACAAAATCCTTTTTATTTAAGCCAAATCATAATTTCAGTTATTGTGGAATAGAGTCATCACGCTCATTTGCGGAAAACAACAATCGAAGAAATTAAAAACCCAGGTTCCCGATGTCACAATAATTCAGAGCCCTTTTCCCTATTTATTACATCGGAAGAATACAAAAACTTTAATAAGTAAACACATGCAAATCTTCTATCCATCCCGACGAACTACCGAGATTACTCATTGGCATTCGCATCCTCAACACCTGCAGTCTCAACATCTACACACACCCGGTGGGATATGCGTAGCCACAAAAGGGTTAGTCGTCATAACCTCAAATAGTGCAACCAGTGTAGGAAATCAGTGAACAATGCGCATATACAGTAATTCCAATAAAACGTCTACACACCAGCACCGAGGCAAAACATATCACCACAACTGTCAAATACCACATGTCACAACATCAAACGCAACGCTAAAAGACATTACCACAACATTCAAATATCACATGCCGCCGCATCAATCACAACATTATGATATACCACTAACAACCGAACAACCAAGCATGTTATCAAGACAAGTGGTGTGATTCTAAGAACATAATTATATGCATGTGGATCCACTTCTAACGGCCGGATACCTTGCCCGTTCGAATACCATGTCGATGGTGCACCAATAACAACAGATCGGAACCTCACCCGTCACGGGATACCTTGCCCGATTCGCCCTATTAACTGTAGGACCGGGAAACCTTGCCCGTCACGGGATACCTTGCCCGATTCGCCCTACTAACCAAAGGACCGGGAAACCTTGCCCGTCACGAGATACCTTGCCCGATTCGCCCTACTAACCAAAGGACCGGGAAACCTTGCCCGTCACGGGATACCTTGCCCGATTCGCCCTTTGTTTTTTTTTTCTTTTTAACCGTAGGACCGGGAAACCTTGCCCGTCACGGGATACCTTGCCCGATTCGCCCTACTAACCAAAGGACCGGGAAACCTCGCCACACGGATACCTTGCCCGATTCGCCCTTTGTTTTTTTTTTCTTTTTAACCGTAGGACCGGGAAACCTTGCCCGTCACGGGATACCTTGCCCGATACGCCCTACTAACAATAACAACAACAACAACAACAATGACGACACCAAGATGCATGAACATGACCAAACGCGGTGTCTAACCATAACATCCTCTATCGCAATATTTCCGACAGAGTAACAACAACAACAACAGTAGAACACAAATTCATAAGTTAGCTAGTGCCTTCTACCAATAACATGAACATTTAATATTCTTAGCAACTTTGATTAAGCACATACATCCAAGTGGAACTTTGGCATTAGAAGGACTAGTTCTCTCAGATTATCATACTAATAAATCAATAGGCATCATAAATGAACCTTAGACATTCTACTTAGGCTTTACAATATCAACATAATTGCGGGGACTCGAGTTCTTTGATTCATACTTAGTGGCTACACTTTCATAGGGTCTAAAGCCTACTATTTAGTTATTTAATTTCCTTACATTGTCGTTTGATAACAACCAATTTCTGTACATCAAGCATATAAACAACCAAAGCTCAATCATCACGCCAATCTCAATAACCAATAAAATTATCACAAGTCGAGAATAATAATTTAGAGGAATTCGAAGGTCTCTCTATCACGGTGGTGATAGTGCCCGTTTTTCGTTACCGCGCGAGGCATAGGGGTCTTGGGACACCCCTATTGTTCACACAGGTTCCATACACTCACTAGAAGAGAACAACTATCCCTTACCTCAAGTGAAATTCGTGCTCCTAGGAGAGGGATAAGGTAACACCAAGCTTTTCCTTTCCTAGTGAAGCTTTCTTCAGCAAAAACACAAGAGAAAGGGTTTAGGAATGGAAAAATCATAATTTAGAACCCTAACATTTCTCTTAAGGACAAAACTATCATTAGAAGGCTTACCTCTTCCTATTCCTCCCAATGAGGCTGTAAGAATTACAGTAACTATGCTTCCGGGTCGCGTTCCGTAGCGTAGTCTTGAGTCAGAGCCCTTGACAGCACAAAATTGGGGGAAAAAGGGGAAGGGGAGGGTTTCTCTATCTTGGTTGATCTTATGAGCAGCTTCTAATCATGTTTATGGTTTTAGACTGATGTTTAGAGGCTAGGTTAAGTCTAGGGGTCGTGGTCACTCTTACAGTCGAGAATGGGTCATACCGGTCACCGAACCGCCCAAAACGAGTTAAACGCGAACAGCAAGACAACCACTTGAAGAAGCGCTGGCGCCAAGATCTCTTGGGCGCCCTGCCGCTCTTGGTGAGGCTCTGGCGCCTGCGCCCTCTGGGCTGCATCCGTTGCTAGTTTTTGTGTCCCGACTCGCCTATCTGGCGCCGTGCCAATTTAATTGATCTTCTAACCAGTCATTAGCATATTTAACACATTCACATACATGAAAGGCTTAGTCAAACACACAAGGAATTAAAAAGTTCTAGCACGAAGGTGGGGGTGTTACATTGATGAATCAAGTAGCAAAGATTTAAAGCTCTTCCTCCCTATTTTCCATGCCCAAAACCGTGACTAGTCAAGGGGAGAAGGAAAAGGATTTCAAAATTTTTCTACTTGGATTCTTGTTGGTTGTTTGAGGTTGTTGTTGGAGGAGTTATGGTGGAAGTTTTGATCCAAATTATTTTCCAAAATAAGTGATTATTGTTGATTTAGTTGTAGATCTAGTTTTGTTCTTTTGTTCAAAATATATTTTGATGTTTCCAAGACAATGAGAACCTAATCTTGATGGAACCTTTGTATTCCAAAAGAAGGTTGAGTCTTGAGGAAAGTTTCTATGTTTTCTTCATCAAATCTTTCCATTTGCCTTATTTAAGTTCTTAAAGGGTTTAGATGATGCAAAGTTTTGGTCTTGACTTTTCTCTTCCAAAACTGTGGCTGTGTGTGTATTAGTGATGCTCTTAACAAATTTTCCTTGCTAAAAATGTTTGGATTCAATTTAAGAAGTATAAGTTTAGATCTTGGTTTGGGTCATGAAGAAAAAGTTATTTTGGTTGGAAAAAGTTCAAATCTTTCTTGAGTTGAAGTGGTGAAGATTTCTAAAAAAGTGTTGAGTTTCTAAGACCTTTGTTTTTGAACCTTGCTTAACTAGTTTGGAGTGTGGATAGCAAGTTAGGAATTTTAGTGGATTGTCCTAGTTTTGACCTTGAAAGCCGTGATCTGTATAGGTGTTAGTGTGCTAGATTTGATTCTAAACCTTAGTGATTTATTGATTAAGGTTCGAGGGATTGTGTTCATGAAGGAGATCGTGATATTTGCTTGGAACAAAAGTGCCTACGGTAAGGACATATTCTATAACATCCGTACTTTCACTATATTTTATTAACGTTACCGTAATTGTATTTTACTGTATTATGCAGTTAATATGCATTTTTTCATACTAATAAAGTGAATGAAATTCATCAAGATAAAATTATATTTGAGAATTAATATTTAATATTAATTCATGGTTCACATCTTATCGAAAAATTCTAATGAAGTTTCGTCGTGTTTTGAGTCGCCGGATAATCTTTACCTGAGAGAAAATTCTAGTGAATTCCGATTTCAACGAAAATCGAATCGTAGCTTAATGTGATAATATATGATTGTTTAAAATTGGATTTATGATTCATTGGTAAAGAAATTATTCGCGGATAATTTCTTAGTCATGGTTGAATTAATTTCTCGATAAATTAATTTACACGATTAATCGACGACCGAACTATGGTAACCCAATCACCCGATGCCGTGATTTTGCGACGCCGAGACCCATTTGACCACTAGTCAAAAGGTGGATTAGAGAGGTTGGAGGGGTTATGGGTGTGTGATGATGTGTTAAGCCTAAGTTATGGCTTAAGTATGATTCATGACTCTAAATTGGTGATTCACCTAAGCTAATTTTAGCCTTGTCATTTAACCTAAGGTTTGAAAAAAAAAATCTTTCCTTCTTCCTCCTACATAGCCGCGGCCTCCCTCCCAAAACCCACACCATTTCCATCTTTTTCTCTTAAGTTGGAGCTTGTGTTGGTGCTTGGATCAAAGTAAAGAAAATCCCTCTCTTTTTTCCCTCTTTTAGCCGTGAGGTAGAACCCCCTTTAAGCTCATTTCTTAGGTTGATTTGGAGCCAAAATCTTGTGCTAGAGTTTGTGTGAGTATTCAGTGGAAGATCAAGAAGTTCTCCTCCATTTCCTTTGTTAAAATCGTGAGATTTCTAGCTTGGGTGAGCAAGATTTTTAACTCCTTTTACTACCAATTTCTTGTGCTTTAGTTGATGATCGCTTTGAGTGAACAAAGGTTGAGTCTTTCCCTCTCCTCATGAGCCATCAAGGCCATGACTTTGAGAGAGTTTTTGGGGAAGATTCACTTTGATCCACTTTGTTTATTTGTTATTATTGAGGAGTTGAGGTGGAAAAGGTTTTAGATCTTGAAGTTTTTCAAAGAAGTGGTTAACGTAGCTTTTGATGGTGTTGGAGATGATTTTATTAAAGTTTCAAGCTTGTCTAGTTCTTAATAAACTAAGGGATAGTTTGATCAAAAATATTTTTCCAAAATGTAGTGATTTTAGTTGATTTAGTGTAGATCTAAGTTTTAAATCTTTGTTCAAGATGTGTTTTGATGTTTTAAGACAATGAACACCTAGATCTTGAAGAAATCTTTGTATTTTTAAAGAAGGTGGAGTCTTAAGAAATTTTGTGATCAAGTCTTTAGTTTTTGTCTTACTTCTGTTATTGGAAAGGTTTGAAAGATGAGAAAAATTTGGGGTTTGATGTTTTTGTTAAAAACCGTGAGGTGTTAGGGTTTTTGGTGATGATTTTACAACTTTTGTTTGATCAAAATGTTAGTAGTTTAAAACTACAAGTTTTGGAAGTTAGATCCATGAGTTAAATAGAAAAGAGATGGTTAATTTTTGGTTGATTGAAAGTTCAAAGTTTTTTAGAGTAAAGTTGCGAAGATTTTTGAGAAAGGTGTTGAGTTTTAAAAACCTGTTTTTTAACCTTGATTAAGTAGTTGGAGTGTGGGTAGTAAAGCTAGAAATGTCAGACTAGTATTACCCTAAATTTTAAGCCTCTGAGCCAAGGCCCAAGTTAGGGATAAAATTTTAGAAGTTGTTCCTAAAACCCTAGTGTTTATTGTAGGGTTGTAGAGATCATGCTAGTGGTCGAGTTCGAGTTCGAGTTCGAGTTTGAGATCGTGTTTGTGACAATAACGAGGAAGCAAAGCCTTGTGGTAAGGGCATCTTCCAATTTAGTGCTCACATGTGTTATGTTTGTGTGGATGGTTGATTTGGTGATGTAAATCTTGACTCATATGTGGTATTATTGAGATTTGAGATGGTGATATGTTGTGAGTCCTATATGGTTATGCTCTGATTGGTTGATTAATTGTTGTTATGTTGTGGTTTATTGAATATATTATGTGTGTATGTTCAATAAACTGTGGGTAATAAGAGATTACCAAGAACAATTAGGTGATAAATGACATTGTTGATATTGTTAAAGTTTTGGAATAAAACCTAAGAGGATTTTTATGTAAAGTCAAGGAGACACTTAAATGTGGATTTTATTGAAAACCCTAAATTAGTAATGGATTAACCATTTTTTCTTAAAAAGAATAAAGTGAGTGTTAGAATCATTAAAAACAATTATTTTCGAACTAATAGTGGAATTTTCAAATACCAAGTTTTACAACTAATAGGAGTTTTGACAAGAATGAGGACCTTAGGGATACCATGTCAGGTTTTAGACGATAAGGCGGAGACTCTAGGTTAGGTGAGTCTAGAGTGAGAGTCAAATATTCTGGGCACTCGGTGTGAGTTATCCAGTTGTGGTGACTAACTGTGGTTGTGCATTCCATGCATACATCGATGCCGATCGTTAGTATCTGGTGAGACCAGTGTCGAGCTATTGTGTGGCGAGCCCAGACCTAGGTACGAGTACGTATCGATAGTCAAGACAAATGGGCAGCATGTTTCAGGTAAATCCTTGTGTGGTACTAAACATGTATCCCTGCGGGGAGATTAAGGAGATGCTGGCCAAAGGCAATCTGGTGAGACGGGGTCGATGATACCCTTGCGAGGGTGGTGTGGCGATATTCCAGAATCTTGTGCATTGGCATATAGACTAACTGTTGGAACCTCAACGATTGAGAAGTTTAGACCCTCATTAATTTTGATGATAACAAAGTATTTGCAAGTGATCATTTTATCTTCTGATAAGTCTTGGAGTGTGCAGGTATTAAAATCACTCATGTTTTATAACTCACTCAAGCAAGAAGAAGAAATTCACAAGAGTTTGAATACATTCCATGTGTGTCTGCATCCGGTTCACTCCAGCGTCTTGTCTAAAGCAAGCGTCCAGTAGTGTTATCTTTTGACACATGGATTACTCAATTGCTGCGAGCGTCTGTCCATTCTGAGCGAGCATCTGGTCTATTAATGAATCACGTGATGGTCACGTTTATGCTCTTCTACCTCAACTATTTTGGAATGGAATTCGAATTTGATTTTGTGCGCTCATTTTGATGTACGAGGTATCAAAGGTGACACCTTTAGTATAAGACAAAATTCGTACAAGGCGACTGTGAAAAGCAGATAGTACAAAAATAGTATTGTGTACTATCCTGATAATTCTCTGGAAAGGAAGAAAATGAAAGCATTTCAATTTACCTCACTCAATGATATGGAGCTGAAATTTACTACAACGGTAATGCCCTCAAGGCCTTCTATAAATACCCCAAGTTATTCATTGAAGAAGGTAGCTAGAAACTACATTCTGAAAGAGCTATTCTTAAGTGAGCAATCAAGTTTCGTGCCAAGTTTTTGGAAACCAAGAACTGAACCTCAGCGTCTTATATTCTTTCTTCTAGAAAGTTATTGCTTTGAGCTTAATCTTTTCATCCTCTTTGTGAGAGTTATTTGATTTTATTCCAAAGAAAATTACTTTGTAAAAGTTGTTCTGCCTAGCTAAGGCTTTATTCCTCAAAGGCTTGAAAGTACTGAGTTGTTTTGAGAAATTAAGAGTATTGTCAAGTTTGTGACAGTAGAATACTCTTAAGAAAATTTGTAGTCAGTTGATTATAGTGGAAATCCTTCAGGAACGAAGTGACTAGACGTAGCTACCAGTTTGGTGGTGAACTAGTATAAATTACTACTTTACATTTATTCTTATCTTGCAAAGAAAAACAAGTTTTCTTAAACTTCATTTCCAGCGCCTAGTCATACTCCAGCTTCCGATAACTCACAGATTTAAAATCAAGAGTTCAAAAGTGTTTTTAACTTAAAGTTTGCGAAAAGTTTTCAACACAATTCAACCCCCTTCTTGTGTTCATGTTCACTAACCAATAGAGAATTTGTGGTGCATCCTTATTATGCTGATTAAGTGAGTGTTGTATGCCATGATGTTGCTTGTATTAAATTGTACTGTACTAGTATGATATGTTTTGCATATATGCTATTGTTGTTATATGTTTGTTTGGGAAGATGACTCTTTCTATTTCGGGCATTTTTATGGATGTCACCTCAGTTGATGACGATGATGAAGCTGCCGGCGATCAGGTTGTCGTCAGAGACGACTTTTAATTTCCCAGATTCAGATATACCCCATGCTTGGGTGGTTGATCACACCACCGGTGGGGTTGTATATAGAGGAGATGTGATCGAGACTGCTAGGGTGGATGGATAGGTTACTTGAGTTGAGGTTACGTGTAGGGTGATGGACTTTCATGTACCCTTCGGACGCATCGTAGAGGCTTGGCTGGGAGCCCAGACGGACAGAGACACTGATGTTGCATAAGAGGATTTATAGGATGTCCTGCGACAGACGACCTTTCGAGACGAGCCTAGGGTTAGTGACTTTTTGTTGCGTAAGACCTCTCGTGCTGTTGTAGACCCACCTGTTCTTCTAGTGGAACCAGATGCCTTACTAGAGTACAATCCTTCTTCTCTGATTCCTTTTCGCGAGCCTACCCCTCCGTTAGATACTCGAGCCTGTATTTTCTTTGTTGCGCAAGACCGCTCGCAAGAGAGTGGGGTCTAGAGGATTAGATGTAGGAGTATCTACCTCTCACGCTGTTATAGACCCACCTGTTCCTCTAGTGGAACCAGAGGCCTTACCAGAGTACAATCCTTCTTCTTTGATTCCTTTTCACGAGCCTACCCCTCCGTTAGATCCTCCAGCCTGCATTTTCTATGGCACTGTAGGCTGCGGCTCCGGTGGAAGGATTAAGGATACATCTGTTGAGGATGTCAAGGTCGAGATGGTACCTCCAGCCTTCCCCAGTCATTGACCTCACCGGTGATGAAGAGGATGATAAGGAGGTAGTGATGATGGACGAGGAGGAGAAAGACCCTTCTAAGGATCTCAATAGTGAGTCGAGGAATTATGGAGTGTGTGGTACATTGCACGTGTTGATGTCTTGCTCTACCGCACTTGCCTATTCTGAGGTTAGGCGTATAGCGTGATTGACCACTCCGACCGTTATGGTTTAGGCGTTTTGGTGACTAGCTTGGTGTCTTAAGGTGTCGTTTTGTTGGAGTCTGTCTTGATGCTTGACTTTTGGAGCAGCCCTCTGCGTAAGTGTCTGCCAGGAATACCTCAGGAGTATAGTGTTCTTAGCTTAGGGTATTCATATTCCAGGTGTATTCTTATTTTGATTTCCTTGTACTGAACTTTGGAAAGTTGTACTGCCTCTGGGCTATTGTATATACATGTATATTCAACTGTATCTTCTTTTGCATTATAGTTGTGCACCATGTTTCAAAAACGCTGTAATACTCTGACTTGTGGTTTGCAAAAGAGTTTTTTTTTAAAAAAATTTACCCGTATTTTTCATAAGACAAGGCAAGTATTATATTTATAAATCATTTCGCATTTAGAGGTTAAGTTTAGATCAGTAGCGCTCTGAAAATTAGGGTGTTACATTGAGGTATCAGAGCAGTTCGGCCCTCACCGGACTGTGAGTTGGGTAACCTAAGCTGGTCAAGTTGTTGGGTTTTGTTTGTCGGGTGTTAAGTTGTGCTTGTATTGAACTTGTGTGTTGAGTGAAGCATTTTTGCTTATGACTGTTTAAATTGTTTCTTAATTGAAGTAATGTGTGCTAACACACCTATTTGTTGTGGGGTTCTGACTGGTTTTCGACCTTGTAGGAACCAAATGCCTCCGAGACCTGAAATCCCAACTGCTGGAGCTGATAACCCGAAGATGGCCCATGCCATAGCTGAGATGGCGACTGCCGTTGCTCAGCAAACTACCATTAAGAATCAACATGACCTGCTGAAGTAGTAGCGCTCTGAAATTTGGGGTGTTACATTGTGGTATTAGAGCAGTTTGGCCTTCACCGGACTGTGAGTTGGGTAACCTAAGCTGGTCAAATTGTTTTGTCTGTTGGGTGTTTAGTTGTGCTTGTATTGAACTTGTGTGTTGAGTGAAGCAATTTTGCTTATGACTGTTTGAATTGTTTCTTAATTGAAGTAATGTGTGCTAACACACCTATTTGTTGTGGGGTTCTGACTGTTTTTCGACCTTGTAGGAACCCAATGCCTCCGAGACCTGAAATCCCAACTGCTGGAGTAGATAACCCAAAGATGGCGCAAGCCATAGCTGAGATGGCGACTGCCGTTGCTCAACAAACTTCCGCTAAGAATCAACATGACCTGCTGAAGCAAGAGGTGGAAGCACGGGCCGCTGAATCAAGGGGATTAGTTGACACTTATCGACATGATCCTCCGAAGTTTCGTGGAGACGCTGATCCAGAGAAAGCAGATCTATGGCTGCAAGAGAATAAGAAGATTTTTGAGGTGCTGCGCTATCCGGCAGAGGTGAAGGTGAATTATGCAACTTATTTGCTACTAGGGGATGCAGAGTACTGGTGGAGGAGTACCAGGCTTATGATGGAGGATAATCACCGGGAGATCACTTAGGAAGCTTTTCGGGAGAAATTTCTGGATAAGTATTTTCCAATCAGTGCAAGGATCTAGCTGGGGGATGATTTTCCGAAGGTGCCAGGGAAACATGGCGATCAGAGAGTACGCTGCGAAGTTCGAGTCGCTGTCTCGCTACTCCCGTTTCTTTCGTCAGATTGTGGATGAGGGGTGTATGTGTCATCGTTTTATGGAAGGACTCCGATATGACATTCAGGATTCTGTGATGCTGCTGGGAATACAGTAATTTCAACCACTTGTCGAGAAGTGCAGAGAGGTTGAGGCTATGAAGAATCAGAGACTCAACCATGGAAGCAATAACTCTGGAGGGCCAATCATGCAGAATAATCAGAACCAAGGACGTGGGAAGCAACAACAGAAGAAGCCGTACTACCATCCGCAGAAGAACAACTGGGGACAATATTGTCCGATGGCCCAGATCTTAGGGAGTGGGGGAGATCAGTCCAGAGATAGGAATCACTATTTTCGTTGTGGGAATATAGGGCATTATGCTGACAAATGCACTACCAAGGACAGTCTATGTTATAACTATAAGAAGTCGGGGCATCTCACCAGGGATTGTAGGGCATTGAAAGTGGAGTTGACTGTAAACGCTGCCAAGACTACATGCCCCACTGCTGGAGGTCGTGTGTACACAATGAGTGGAGAGGAAGCCGCACATTCTGATGATCTCATTCGGGGGAAATGCGAAATTGCGGGTAACCTTCTATCTATTCTCTTTGATTCAAGCGCAACGCATTCGTACATTTCGATGGATTGTGTGAATTGTCTGCAACTACTTGTTACTGCATTGCCTTTTGTAACACCTCGTTCCTGGAGCGCTACTAAACTAATATTTCTTACAGAAGGTAACATATTTTTGAAAGGCGAGATACTCTGCTTGCAAGGTTTCCGAAAATGTGGCTCTATTTTTTTTTCTTTTAAAAACTTCTTTTAAAAGAGTAGTCAGAGTATTACAGCGATTTTAAAAACATGACGGCGAATAAATGAAGTCACCAAAATAAAACCACAAGAACCAAACTCATAAATTTATTCTATTAGAGTACACCTAACAATTCAAGTCTCGTACACACAATACATTCTGTTACAATATTGTAAATTAAACAGTGCACACTTTATAGCTGTCGGGACACTACAACACTTACTAGACCTCTAGTAAGTTTCAGACAAATACACCAAAACAGATAACCGGGTAGGACCACCCTCAGCTATGCTTGCCAGCTGCCTCGAACACTTCACAGTCTTTGTCATCTAGGTTACAATCATTGATTGAAAGAATCACTGGCAAGAGTCAACTTCTTACACAAACAAATACAATGGCAACAACATGTACAATAGCAATTCATATTATACTGGTAGAACATAACATACAATTCAATAAGATTGCATAAATGTTTTGCAAATGCGACTACATGCCACTGTTTATGATTCCGGAATTCCATGCAATGGTCAATCGTCCTGTACGTATTAGGATCGATACTTTTTCATGCGATGGATAATTAACGACGTTCCTGAATTCCTTTGACCTTGGGGCATTTCCACTTCCCCAGGATATTCAGGTCGAAGTTACGCCACATGCATGACAATGCATTTCACCTACTCCAATGAACATATCATGCATATGATATTTCAATATGGCATAATCAAATAGATATTCAATTATCCAACACCACACCACATCATATATCTCTACATGATATAAACATAATTCCACATATACCACACAATCAATTCAAAGCCACAACATTTCAGACACATAATAATTCAACAATCCACAACGAACCACATTCACATATTGAAAATTCATCAAACGAGAGCATACAATAGTTCACACACTAACACAATAAGAACTACTAAATGTGAAGTACCCTTGCGCACAAGCATGCAAAATCTAAACACATATAATGTGAAGAGCCCTTACCGAAGGTTAACCGCCCACGTGTCAAAACACGTTACCATCCGACTCAGCACGAACATTTCCTCAAGGATCCTAAACAACACACAAAATCTTAGTACAAACCTAGTTCACCCAAAATAATTCCCTAAGCCTTAGACCCAATTTTAACCCCTAGGTTTTCAATCCCATAAATCTTTATAATAAGATACACACACTTGAAAAGGTAAGTAACTTGAAATTAAAAGATTTTAAAGACTAAAGCTTACTTGAAAGAATACACAAAGTTGGAAAACAAGGTTTAAATACTAAAACTCATTTTCTTCAAACTTGAAACATTAAACAACACTAAGAGTAAATACTTTTCATCCCAACTCAATCAAAATCCTTAATTAGGCTCCACTTGACTTTAGGATTACAAAATCCTAATTTGCCTTAAGTGTTTCTTGCCTTGAACAATCAAAACAACTTCCAATTAAAACAAACTATTTCCAAAACTTTCCAAACTTGCTCAACAACCCAAATGCACTTAATTTAGCTAAGAACACAAAAATCTATTCCTCCCCAAGCTCTTAGGACCTCTCGGCCTCCCCCTTCCTTCTTTAAATTTTTTTGCAAAACTTCCAATTAACCAAAACAACACCATTCAATACTTGATCTGTTTTCAAAACATCCAATGTTTCCAAGACAAAACCCATTACACAAGTTAAATACCCAATCATAGCTTTCCAAGAACTCAAGGGTTTCTCAAAATAGTCACAATTCCTTTGATCAAATCAAAAATTGACAATAACAACAACATTAACAATTATTAATGAACAAGAATCACAAATCAATTGCAAGATTCACTTGAGAAATCACATACCCCTTTCCCATAGGCCATTCAACCTAGAGTTTGTAAAATTGGAGGAAATTGTGTTCATCTCTCTCATGATCATAATCAAGCTATAATCAAAGCATAAGACAAGAAATTAAGCAAAGAAACATCTCCTACACCCTATATGGAGCTCACGGTTTTGGCAAGGAAAGACAAAGGGGAAAGGTTTGATCTTATACTCACTTGATAGACCAAGGAAAAGATGATAACTAGAAGAAAAAATTGGAAGCAAATGGTGTGGGAAAATGGAGGTAGAGGTCACGCATGGAAGAAGAGAAAGGAGGCCATGGGAGCTTGGCTTGGTCTTGTTTTTTCTTCACACTTGAACAAGAAAGAAGAAAATAAATGAAGTGGTAAAATAGGGAGGGGGTCACGCTGCTGCCAAAAAAAAGGAGGAAGGGAAAAAAATATGAGATGGGATTTGGAGAAAGGGGCCACGGGTCAGGGGAGTAAAAATGGGGAAGGAAATTAAGTTGTTTTCCTTTTTCATCCACAGATAGACATGACTAGGAGAAAAAATAATAATGGGTGAATAAAAGAAGGGAATGGGATCACATTAGTTCCATAGAAAAGGAAGGATAAAAAAAAAACATTCAATTAAAAGGAATTTACTTGGTTAGGAATAATTTAGGAAAGGTATCTCCAAATTAACCAAGGTAAGCTTGACATTTAGGCACTATAAAGTAAGATCCTAATCTAATCAACAAGTCTAAACATCAAATCCCTCTCTTCTCATGATTACCCTCAAATCCTAGAGTCCAGAGTGTACTAAACAAAATACGGTGTCGAGTAATCGCGTTACCGATTAGTTCTTTCACCAATTAAATTACGAAAATTAATTTACTTAGAAATTAATTCGCCGTGTGATAATAATTTATCATAAATAATGAAAACAATTGAAAACACTCAATCATAATTACAACAAGTTATGTTTTGATGTTCATCGAAATCGGGATTCGTTTTAAAGTTTTATTGCGGATAAAAACTACCCGGCGATTCAAAATACGAAGAAACTTCGTTAGAGTTTTTCGATGATTTTTGAACCATGAATTAATATGAAATATTAATTCTTAAATTTAATTTTATCTTGATTTAATTCACTCACTTTCTAGGCCAACAAAAATACGCGTTACTGCGTCAAACAGAAAACTTAAATAAAGTTTAATTGATGAATTCACCTTAAAAGCAACATATGTCTATGCTGTCTATTAATTTGAATTGACATCATAAATAATAATTATTTATAATAAATAAATTATTTAAAATAAGTCAAAATAATTCCTCGTACTCTCAGTAAATCATTGAGGTGATCAATGTCTACGACTTACCTTCAAGTATCTGGGACTTTATTGCTAAAACAATTTTTCTTAAAAATTGGGGTGTTACACCTTTCGACTTAGTAGTTACTACCCCTGCTGCTAAGACTTTGATTGCTAACACTGCATGCCTTCATTGTCCTGTGATTGTTCAATATAGAAACTTCTGTGTCAATTTGATTTGTTTGCCTCTAAAATATCTTAATGTTATTCTCGGGATGGATTAGTTGTCATACCACCATGTTCTTTTGGATTGTGCCCGTAGAACCATAGTTTTTCCAGATCTGGAAATTTCCAATTACTTGTTTGCCAATCAGTTAGAGTTTCCATGAAAAGAGGGAGCTCAGGAATACATATCACTGGCTAGTTACGCGAGATGTCGAATTGAAGGTTATGCCAGTAGTGAGAGATTTTCCTGACGTGTTTCTTGATGATGTGTCAGCTTTTCTACCAGTGAGGGATCTTGGAATAGGCCCAATCTTGATAGCACCCTATCGGATGTCCCCATCCAAATTAGCTGAGTTGAAGGAGCAACTGGAGGACTTGTTGCCAAAGCAGTTTGTCAGACTAAGTATTTCGCTGTGGGGATCGCCAATGTTAATAGTGAAGAAGAAGGACGAATGTTCAAGACTTTGTGTCGATTATAGGCAACTCAACAAGGTGACTATCAAGAATCGATACCCTTTATCGCGTAATGATGATTTGACTGATCAACTTGGGGAAGTTGCTATGTTTTTGAAGATTGACTTGAAGTCAGGCTATCATCAGATTCAGTAAAGACCGAGGATATTCTGAAGACTGCGTTCAAGACTCGCTATGGACACTATGAGTATCTCGTGATGCTGTTTAGGGTGATAACGCACCAACAGTATTCATGGACTACATGAATAGGATCTTTCACCCGTTTCTAGATCAGTTCGTGGTGGTGTTTATCGACGACATTCTCATCTATTCAAAGATTCGTGAAGAGCATGAGGAGCACCCGTCAAGTTTTATAGATTTTGTGGGAGAAGTAACTCTACGCTAGCCTGTGGAAGTGCAAATTCTGGCTCGAGGAAGTCAAATTTTTAGGACATGTCATCTCGACGGAAGGAATTGTCGTGGATCCGACTAAGGTTGAGACAGTGCTAGCGTGGGAACATCCAAAGACTGTTTCAGACATTCGACGTTTTGTTAGATTAGTTGGATACTACAGAAGATTTATTGAAGGTTTTACGAAGATTGTAGCGCCACTAACTCAACTCACAAGGAAGGATCAACCTTTTAGTTGGATTGAGGAGTGTGAGGCCGATTTTCTACTATTGAAGGAATGCTTGATGACTTCACCTGTTTCAGTTCTACCGCAACCAGAGGAACCTTATGAAGTTTACTGCGACACATCTCATGAAGGACTACGATGTGTTCTGATGCAATACAAGAAGGTAGTAGCGTATGCTTCGCGGTAACTGAAGATACATGAGAGGAATTACCCGACGCCCAATTTGGAATGTTGGAACCTAAACGATTGAGAAATTTAGACCCTCATTAATTTTGATGATAACAAAGTATTTATAAGAGAACAATTTAACTTCTAATAAGTCTTAAAGTGTGCAGGAATTGAAATCATTTGTACTTTATAAACTCACTCGAGCAAGAAGAAGTATTTCACAAGAAATTGAATGCATTCCATGTGTGTCTGCATCCGTTCACTCTAGCGTCTTATTTATAGTGAGCATCCGGCAGTGTTATCTTATGACACGTGGTTACTCAATTGCAATGAGCATTCGTTGTATTTTCTAAGCGAGCATCTGGTCTATTAATAAAGCACGTGATGGTCACGTTTATGCTCTTTTACCTCAGCAATTCTGGAACGGAATTCGAATTTGATTTTGTGCGCTCATTTCTATGTACGAGGTATCAAAGGTGACACCTTTAGAATAAGACAAATTTGTACGAGGCAATTGTGTGAAAAGCAGATAGTACAATAACGGAAATATGTACTATTCTGATATTCTCTGGAAAGGAAGAAAAGGACAGAATTTCAAATTACCTCATCCAATGATTTGGAGCTGAAATATCTGCAACGATAATATCCTCAAGGTATTCAATAAATACCTCAAGCCTCTCATTGAAGATGGTGGCTACAAACTCATTTTGAAAGAGCTATTACTCAAGTGAGCAATCAAGTTTCGTGCCAAGTTTCTGGAAACCAAGAACTAAATTTCAGCATCTTATATTCTTTCTTTTAGAAAGTTATTGTTTTGAGCTTAATCTTTTCATCCTCTCTGTGAGAGTTATTTGATTGTATTCAAAAGAAAATACTTTGTGAAAGTTGTATTGCCTAGTTACAGGCGTAGTTCCTCAAAGGCTCGAACGTACTGAGTCGTTTTGAGAAGTTAAGAGTATTGTAAATTTTGTGACAGAAGAATTCTCTTAAGGAAATTTGTAATCAGTTGATTATAGTGAAAAATTCTTCAGGAACGAAGGGACTAGACGTAGCTACCAGTTTGATGGTGAACTAGTTTAAATCTCCGTGTCTCTTGCTTTACTGCTTTATATTTACTTTTATCTTGCAAAGAAAGATAAGTTTTCATAAACTTATTTCCAGCGTCCGGTTTTGCTTCCAGCTTCCGATACTAAATAGTTTTCAAAGAAAAGAGTTTTTTAACTTGAGGTTTGCAAAAAGTTTTCAACACAACTCAACCCCCTTCTTGTGTTCATGTTCAGTTGGTACCAGAGCTTGGTCTCTTGGTTGAGCACTTAACATTGTTAAGAGAAAAGATCCTATACTTGTGAACATGTCTGCAGAGGGTGGTCACATGAACCGTCCTCCTCTATTTACTAGAGAAAATTTTGATTACTGGAAAGATAAGATAAAAGCTTTCTTTGAGACACAACAACTTGAGTTGTGGGATATAGTTGAAAGTGGATACATTATTCCCACTAATGCTGCTGGAGTTGCCATAGCTAGAGAAATTTAGAATGATGAGCAGAAACAGAGATATCAGCTCAATCAAAAAGCTAGATTCATGCTTATTTGTGCTATGTCAGAAAAAGAGTATGATAAATGTGGCAAATTTGATACTGCCAAAGAAATTTAGGATTCTCTTGTTTTGTCTTATAAGGGCTCTGCCCAAGTAAGAGAAACTAAAGCCAACATGTTGGTCGCCAATATGAGTTGTTTAAAATGGAAGATGGTGAAAACATGAATCTATGTTTGGAAGATTCCAAACACTTGTTCATGGGTTACAAGCCCTTGGAAAAAGCTACACCACTCCTGACCATGTGAAAAAGATCTTGAAAAGTTTGACTAAGTAGTGGAGACCCAAATTCACTGCTATACAAGAAGCAAAAGATTTAAATGTCTTACCGCTTGAAGATCTTTTGAGTTCTCTGAAAGCTCATGAACTTGAGCTGAATGAGGAAGAACCTGTGAAGAAAAGCAAGTCTATTGCTTTGAAAGTCAACAGGCACAAAGCCAATTCTTCTAAAGCCCTTCAGGCTGAAGAAGAATCAGAAGAAGAAGCTTTAGAAAGAGATGATGATGGAACAGATGATGAGCTCGCATTCATATCTAGGAAGATCCAAAGAATGTGGAAGAAAAAAAACTTCAAAAGAAAATTCCAGAAAAAAGATGTCAAGAATAAAAAGGAAAGCAAAGACAAAAGTGAAGTCATTTGCTATGAAGGCAAAAAGCCAGGACATTTAAGTCAGAATGTCCTAATCTTAAGGAAAAGTCTACAAAGAGTTCTTTCAAGGGAAAGAAGAAGAGTCTCATGGCTACATGGGAAGACCTGGACCTATCATCCTCTGAGGATGATAATGAAGAAGAAGCCAATGTTGCCCTCATGGCAAACACTGACTCATACTCTGAAGAAGAAGTTGAAGAGGTAATAGTATGTGATTCTTACTCTGAGCTTCAAATGGCCTTTAGTGATCTACTTTAGGATTCTGCCACTCTCTCCATTGAGTATAAAGCTTTGAATTTTTTTCTTTCAAAATTGTCACAAGAATTTCAAGTTTTGAATACTGAAAACTCAAAGCTCAATGAAGAGAGCCAAAAGCTGAAAATTGAAAATCAGCGTCTTGTAGATAGTCCGTGTCTGGTGGCAAATCAGCAACCAGAAGCTGAGAGCTCTCAAACTGAAAGCTCTGAAGCTAAAGGCAATCCTAAGTGTAAATCAAATGATTATGAATATGCCTTTCAAAAGTTTCTTACAGAGAGTGTAACTCGAAGCAAGTAAGCTTCAATGATTTGGGGTGTCAGTAAAACGACAACTCAAGGTCTTAGTTACATATCAGATGAACCCTCTTTACAAAATGAAAATTCAGCATCTAATAAACCTAATGATCACGGTGAATGCTTGCATTGTACTTACTGCAATAAAACTGGTCATTTGAAAAGTGCCTGTACTGCTTTTACGATTAAGAAGGATAAGTATCCTTCAAGAACTAACAGCAAAGGACCCAAAAAGATATGGGTACCTAAAGATAAAATAGTCTATGTTGAAGACATGCTTAGCAACAAGGTCAACACACCTATCTTGGTACTTAGACAGTGGATGTTTGCGTCACATGACGGGAGAAAAGCATATGTTCTAAGAGTTAAGACCTAGAGAAGAAGGATTTATTGGTTTCGGAGGAAACCAGAAAGGTAAAATAGTTGGAATTGGTCCCATTGGTAAAGGCTCTCTTCCCTCTATTGATAATGTACTTTATGTTGAAGGACTAAAGCATAACTTATTGAGCATAAGTCAATTATGTGATAATAGTTATGATATCATTTTTACAGAAACTGGATGTTCAGTAAAAAGCAAGAAAGACAGCTCTATATTCTTTATTGCAAAGAGGAAAAAAAAACATTTATAAAATTGATCTTTACTTACAAAACAAGATGTGAAGTGTCTCATGTCTGTTGAAGATAAGCAATGGACTTGGCATAAAAGATTGGGCCATGCCAGTTTGAGATTGATCTCAAAATTAAACAAGCACAACCTTGTTAGAGGCTTGCCAAATCTTAGATTCCAATCTAATGCTTTCTGTGAGGCATGTCAGAGAGGAAAACAAGTTAAAACTTTTTTTTATTCTAAAAATGTTGTTTCAACCTCTAGACCACTTGAGCTTTTGCATCTTGATCTTTTTGGTCCAACAAGGACAGCCTCTTTAACTGGAAAAAAATATGGGTTAGTCATTGTTGTTGATTTTACTAGATGGACATGGGTTAGAGTCCTTACCCACAAGGATGAGTCATTCAAGGTGTTCACTGTTTTCTGCAAATCAGTTCAAAATGAAAAAGGAATTTGTATTTCTTCAATTAGAAGTGATCATGGGGGAGAATTTGAAAATGAAAGCTTTCAAAATTTTTTGAAGAAAATGACATCTCCCACAATTTCTCCTCTCCTAGAACACCACAACAAAATGGTGTTGTAGAAAGGAAAAATAGGTCCCTCCAAGAAATGGCTAGGACCATGATCAATGAAGCTGATATTGCAAAATATTTTTGGGTAGAAGCAATAAATACATCTTGTTATATTCAAAACAGAGTCTTTATTAGACCAATTTTGAAGAAGACTCCATATGAACTGTGGAAGGGTAGAAAACCCAACATTTCTTATTTTCATCCCTTTGGTTGCACATGTTATATTTTGAATACTAAGGATAAACTTGGTAAGTTTAATTCCAAAGCTGACAAAGGTATCTTTTTGGGATACTCTGAGAGATCTAAAGCTTTTAGAATATACAACAAAGGTACTTTGATAGTGGAAGAATCCATTTACGTCAAGTTTGATGATAAGAAGCCTGACACTGCCATGTCAGAGCTAGATGAGTTATTTTCAGGTTTAGATATTGGTGGTACACTAAACAGTGAACCTGCATCTTCAGCGTCCGGTGGTGACAACCAAACACAGGATTTTACTCAAGCAGAAGCTGAAGCCAGGAAGAGTTGGATATATAAAACTAATCATCCTAAGGAATAATTCATAGGAGAACCTGGAAACAGAGTGAGAACAAGATCCTCTTTCAAAGAGCATGTAGATATTACACTACTCTCTGAAGTGGAACCTAAGACGATTGATCAAGCATTGGAAGATGAAGGTTGGATTCTGGCAATGCAGGGAGAGTTGAATCAGTTCCAAAGAAATGATGTTTGGAAGTTAGTCACTCTACCAGAAGATAAACAAGCTATTGATACTAAATGGGTATTTAGAAACAAGCTTGATGAAGATGGTAAGGTAGTGAGAAACAAAACAACATTAGTTGCTCAAGGTTACTAGTAGGAAGAAGGTATAGATTTAACTGAAACCTTTGCACCTGTTGCAAGATTAGAAGCTATTCACATTTTACTTTCATTTGCTGCATATCATGAGCTAATTCTTTATCAAATGGGTGTGAAAAGTGATTTCTTGAATGGTTTTATAACTGAGGAAGTCTATGTGAAACAACCTCCTGGATTAGGAGACATTGAATTTCCTGAACATGTCTTTAAACTTAAAAAGGCTCTATATGATCTTAAGCAAGCTCCTAGAGCTTGGTATGGTAGACTAAGTTCCTTTTTAATGGAAAATAGTTTTACCAGAGGACAAGTAGACACTACTCTATTTAGAAAAACATCAAACAAGCATTTTATATGATATCATTTTTGGTGCTACTAATGAAAGCCTTTGCAAAAAATTCTCTATGTTAATACAGGCTGAATTTTAAATGAGCATGATGGGAGAATTGAAGTTTTTCCTTGGAATTCAAATCAAGCAATGCAATGATGGTATTTACATACATTAAAGCAAATACATCAAGGAATTACTTATGAAATTCAAGATGGTTGATTGCAAGCCAATGTGCACACCTATGCATCCCACTTGTATTCTTAGTAAGGATGAAATTGGTAAGAAGGTAGATTAGAAAATCTACAAAGGTATGATTGGATCTCTACGTTATCTTACTGCTTCAAGACCTGATATTATGTTCAGCGTCTGCCTGTGTGCTAGATTTCAATCTGATCCTAGAGAATTGCACTGAGTTCTATTAAAAGATTATTTAGATATTTACATGGATCTACTAATCTTGGTTTGCTTTATATGAAATCAAAAGATTACAAGTTAGTAGGATTCTGTGATGCTGATTTTGCTGGAGACCGAATTGAAAGAAAAGGCACAAGTGGAGGCTGCCAATTTCTTGGAACAAATCTTGTGTCTTGGTCAAGCAAAAGACAAAGCACCATTGCACTCTCAACAGTAGAAGCTGAATACATTTCAGCAACAAGTTGTAGTTCTCAACTTCTGTGGATGAAATATCAATTTGATGACTACTTGATAAAAGAGAGTAACATTCCTATCTTTTGTGATAATACATCTGCAATTTGTCTTAATAAAAATCCAATATTGCATTCCAGAGCAAAGCACATTGAGATTAAACATCACTTCATAAGAGACTATATTCAGAAGGGTATTCTTGAAATTAAATTTGTAGACACTAATCATCAGTGGACTGACATTTTCACAAAACCCCTTTCTGAAGATAGATTCAATTTTATGAGAAGAAATTTAAATCCCCATCTTATAGAAGAATGATTAATCTCTGCATCTTGTGAAATGTTTCATTCAGCATCTGGTATGACATGAGCATTCACACGTATAAACATATGATATGTCATTCACATTGCATAACTCAGCATTCGGTGAACTCATTGCGTGTGTCCGAGCACACACGTGTCACACGCTGTGGGATTGAAGCGTCTCATCACACTTACTGAGTCATGATTATATTTGCATTTTTCATAAAATCTTTTTTTCTTGATTTTACTTTATTTTGGCAACTGCTTTTAATGCGAAAGAGAATCTTCATTTTTATTTTCTTTTTGGTTTTTTTAATCAAAGGAAATGTGAAACGTTTTGAAAAAGTAACTGTACCGTTTCTTCAAAACTTTCCCACTACTCACTTCTTTCGCACCACTCTGTACCCTCTGTTTTCTCTGTGAAAAATTGTTCTTTCTCTCTCTCTGTTTGCTCTTTCTAAAACCCTAAATCTCCATCATCCACTCCTCCACTACAACCATGGCAAATCTTAAGGTCGGACAACACTATGCTATCTACGATACCATGACGGAAGGAAAACTCCTAAATGAGAATAGGATTCACTTGGAGAAAAGTGATTTTGGTGTATACTGTAACATCCCAATTTTTAAGAAAAGTGATTTTAGTAATAAAATCCTGAATACTCGAAAAATAAGTCATAGAGATTGATCACCTCAATGGTTTATTGAGAGTACGGGAAATTATTTTGAGTTATTTTGAATAATTTATTTATTATAAATAATTATTATTCATGATGTCAATTCGAATTAATTGACAGCGTAGACGTATGCTACTTTTAAAGAAAATTCATCAATTATACTTATTATAAGTTTTCTACGTGACGCGGTAACGCGTATTTTTGTTGACTAAGAAATTGATTGAATTGAATCAAGATGAAATTAAATTTAAGAATTAATATTTAATATTAATTCATGGTTCGAAAATCGTCGAAAAACTCTAACGAAGTTTCGTCGCGTTTTGAATCACCGGGCAATTTTTATCCGCATTAAAATTTAAAATGAATTCCGATTTCGACGAAAATCAAAACGTAAATTGTTGTGATTATTTTTGAGTGCTTTCACTTGTTTTATTATTGATGATCGTTAAATGGGAGTTAATTGGTTTATTTTTAATAAATCATGGTCTACTCCACCATACACCACACTTATATGTTCCCTACCCTAGCACTCTCCCTATTCCCTTTTATCCCTTCCTCAAGGTGAGAAAGAAGCGTGTCGGAAAAGGGAAAAAAAAGAAAGGGAACAAGGAACAGGGGAGGAAAAGAAAAGAAGAAGGAGAAGAGAAGAGAAGGGGAAGAAGGAAGGAAGGGGAGCGACGGTGGAGGAGAGAGGGGGAGTCCGCGACAGCCCTGTGGTTAGCGGTGTGCCACCGCGCCGAAGAGAAGAGGAGGGAGAGCGAGGCAGAGAACACAGGAGAAAGAGGGAGAAATCGCGAGAGAGAGAGTGCGAGAGAGAGAGGCAGAGAAGAAGAGGAAGAAGAGTGGGAAGAAGATTGGAGCCAAGTGCTTGAGTGTGAGGTTGAAAATCAAAGTTTTTCCCCTTTGTTTTTGTTGTGCTGAACCGTGGCTCTTCCTTAGGTGGTAGGAGGTAGTGATTTCTTGCTTTTGTTCTTGATTTTGTGTCATTTAAATGCTTGATTTTGGAACTATGATGGATATGAGCATCAAATTCCCAAATCCTTGGAACCCTAGGGTGAAACCCTAAGGGGAAAAAGAGGGAAAAGTGTGATCCTAGTGAAATCAAGAGTTAAATTGTTTAATGGAGTATAATTGAAGTTGTTGTTGTTGTTGGATTTGTTTATAGTTTTGGAATTGAAAGTTATTGGCTAATTGTTTGTGACAGAATTCTATTCTTGAGGAAAGGAAAATGGGATTTTGGTTGTTGGAACATGTAATTAGTAGTTGAAATATATGTTTAGGTTGATAAAATTAATATTGGGTATGTGGTATATACTTAAGTAGAAGAGTTAGCAAGTTACATGTGAAAAATTGTTTTTGGAGGGACTTAAAAATGCATGTTGGGATTGAAGTAGGTTTGTTATCTAATTGTTAGATTTGGTATGATCATGGTTTAATTGGTTTGAATCAAAGAATTGGAAAGAAATTTTGGAAACCTTCCTCTTGAAATGTTTTGAAAATGAGTTTTGAAATCTTGTAGAAGTTAGTCTTGAATTGTGACTTGCAATATGTTTAGAATATGTTTGAAATGTGCTTAGAACCATGCCTTAGATGTGTCTTAATATGTTAATGTCTTGGAGTTTAATTTAAATGATTTGGAAATGGTTTGCAATTTAAAAAGAGAGTTTTACAATTTTGTTTAGAAAAAGGGGATGGTGGCCGAGAGGCCCTAGGACTGTTGAAGGGAAATTATTTTTTTGAAACTTATATGTAATGCTTGAATGAATGTGTTCTTGACTTTAGAAATTATGAAAAGTGGTTAATTGAAGTTGTTTCACCTTAAGGTTGTCAAGAAAATTAAAAAATGTGTTATGTTTAACTTCTCAAGAAATGATTTTAGTCTTAAAATCTTATTCTTTCAAGTAGTTAGTAAGTAATTGTTTAAGTGAACATGCTTTGGTTAGAAAAGGGGAATTCTTTGCAAAAACTTGTTCTATGATGTATACATGTTTAATAGGAACCTTGATTAGTTAGATTTTGTGAGAAACATGTTCTTGAAAGTATGATTTTGGAAGGTGGTATGGGTTTTGGCATATGCCTTGAAATGTGTTTTGAAATAAGACTTGGATATATCTTGATGTCTAAATGCCTTTGTGTATAGTTAAATGATTAGAAATGGCTTGTTTAATTTAAAAGGAAGAATTTTATGATCCAGCTTGTATTTAAGGTGATTTAGTGATTGTTCTATGTCTTAGATTTTTAGGCTATGAAACACATAAGGTAAATTGGGCTCTTGGAGACCCAAGAAACCAAGTGGAGCCTTGACTTGAGTAATTGAGAAAGGTATGCCCATAATGCATCATCTAATTTTATTACCCCATCTAATTATACGTTAAAAAAAATTAGTGCTTGCTGTGGAAAAAGTTTTTCCCACGAATGGATTTTGGATTTTTGTTATGAGTCCTAACTATTAGCTATTCTCCATTATGGGGTAGCGATAAATGTGTAGAAGAAAGAGTATATTGATAAAGATATTTTTTTCCAAAATCAAAAGAGCGATTGGTCCAAAAAATAAAGGATTTCTAACTAGCTTGTTGTCCTAGAACAATTAGATGGAACAAGCGAGGAGAGATAGTCCATTGATGGGTTTTACTTGTTTTCTAGGTATCTATTCATATTTGTTTTTTATTGGAATTTGGATATATAATAGAATACCCTGTTTTGACTGTGTCGCACTATGTATCATTTGATAATCCAATGAACCTCTGATCCTTTGACCAAATAGAATTTCTAAAATGAAGGAATATCAAGTATATTTAGAATGGGATAGATCTCACCAACAGGACTCCCTATACCCACTTATTTTTCGGGAGTATATTTATGGACTTGCTTATAGTCATGATTTTAATAGATCCAGTTTTGTGGAAAATGTGGGTTATGACAATAAATTTAGTTTACTAATTGTAAAACGTTTAATTACTCGAATGTATCAACAGAATCATTTGATCATTTCTGCTAATGATTCTAACAAAAATCCATTTTTGGGGTATAATAAGAATTTTTATTCTCAAATAATATCAGAGGGTTTTGCCATCGTCGTGAAAATTCCATTTTTCCTACAATTAAGCTCTTCCTTAGAGGAGGCAGAAATCGTAAAATCTTATCAAAATTTGCGATCAATTCATTCCATTTTTCCCTTTTTGGAAGATAAATTTACATATTTAAATTATGTGTCAGATATACGAATACCCTATCCTATCCGTCTGGAATCTTAGTTCAA
This sequence comes from Calophaca sinica, assembly GCA_037113605.1. Lineage (NCBI taxonomy): Eukaryota > Viridiplantae > Streptophyta > Magnoliopsida > Fabales > Fabaceae > Calophaca > Calophaca sinica. Next base: position 86,017,523 of record CM073735.1, read on the forward strand.
ATCCTTCGATATTGGGTGAAAGATGTCCCTTTTTTTCATTTATTACGGTTGTTTCTTTATCATTTTTGTAATTGGAATAGTTTTAGTACTCCAAAATCTACTTTTTCAAAAAGTAATCCCAGATTATTCTTGTTCCTCTATAATTTTTATGTATGTGGAATAGCTTAGATCTCATAGAGTTCTAAGCTAGTATTCATACCTTTCGCTTCTGAAAATCTTGGTAATATTTTGAGCTATTCATGAACATCACAGCAAATATGATTAAAATGTTAATAGCTCCCACATAAATAAGTAGTTGTGAGGCAGCTACAAAATGGGAGTTTGATAAAATATATAATAAAGATATACAAACAAGAACCAGTCCCAACGAAAAAGCAGAAAAAATTGGGTTGGGAAGTAATACTACTCCTAGACTTCCTAATATAAGACCCGATCCCAGAAAGACTAAAAGAAAATCATGTAACGTTTCAGGCAAATCCATTATATGTAAAACAAAAACAAAGAAATGGAAATTTCATGACCTTATTGATATGACCAGGGAAAAAAAATTTATATACTTAAATCTCTCTTTGCATTGAAAAAAAAATTCTAAGGAGTTTGAATTGATATAAGTACAGTTATATAATCAACGTCATTCCAGTCTTTATATGAAAGAGTAGTTTGAAACTTTACTAAAACTAAAGTATAAAAGTATATATAACATATATAACTATTTAATATTTCAAATTTCGATACTATATTTATCTATTCTAGAATATATTTCTATAATCTAAAATAGAATGTAGACTATTTCTGATCTGATATATAATATAAATTATAATTAATATTTATTTCTTTTTTTATAATATTAAAAAAATTTAGTAAAATTATCAAAATTTTATTTATATTATTCTATTATATATATATATTCTGGAATAGATAAATATAGTATTTAATTATAAAAAATCTTATTTATTTATTTGAATTGTTCGAATTGTATAATCATCAATTATTGACATTGGTAAACGGCCCAAAGCAATTTGATTATAATTCAATTCGTGATTTATCATAAGTCGAAAGTTCATATTCTTCGGTCATTGATAAACAATTTGTTGGACAATACTCAATACGATTACCACAAAAATACAGATTCCGAAATCAATACTGTAATTAAGCAATCGTTTCTTTCGAATATCAGTTTCCAGTTTCCAATCAACAACGGGTAAATCTATAGGACATACACGAACACATACTTCACAAGCAATACATTTGTCAAATTCAAAATGTATTCGACCGCGGAAACGTTCCGATGTGATTAATTTTTCATAAGGATATTGAATAGTTACAGGTAAACGATTTGCATGAGATAAGATAATCATGAAACTTTGACCAATGTACCTTGCAGCTCGGACTGTTTGTTGACCATAATTCATGAACTCAGTTACCATAAGGAACATATCGTAAATATCTATGAATATTTTTGTTTTATTTCTTTCTCTTATTTGAGACAAGTAATGAATTATAGAAGATCAATCTTTTATAGTGAAAACAATTGAGACGAAGTTGTTAATAATAGATTACCGAGAGAAATGGGTAAAAGAAATTTCCATCCAAGATTTAATAATTGATCCATTCTTAGCCTAGGCAAAGCCCATCTTGTTATAATAGAAAGGAATAAGAAAAATAAGTTTTAGCTAATGTAATAAATGTATCAATTGTAGTTCCAAAAACTCCATACGTTTTATTTATTTCAAAAAACTCAGAAATGAATATGTACGGAATAGAGATATTTGAACCGCCCAAGTAAAGAACTGTTACAAATAATGAAGAAATTAATAGGTTTAAATAGGAAGCAACATAAAATAAACCAAATTTGATACCCGAATATTCTGTTTGATAACCCGCTACTAATTCTTCTTCCGCTTCTGGTAAATCAAAAGGTAATCTTTCACATTCTGCTAGCGAAGAAATTAGAAAAATGATGAAACCCATAGGTTGACGCCACAAATTCCATCCCCAAAAACCATATTTTGATTGCGCATCAACTATATCAACTGTACTTAAACTGTATAAACCATTTATACAGAATGGTAAAGGGACCGTCCTATGATCGCTGGTCATAAAAATGAATAAAAAAAGGAAGAGAATTTTTTATTCTTACCAACTTGATCTTGTTGCACCGGGCAACAAACCTTCATGAACCATTTCACGAAGTATGTGTCCAGATAATCCAAAGTCTCGATAAGTAGCTCTCGGTCTTCCGGTGGAAAAACAACGTCGATGAAGACGTGTAGGTGCACTATTACGCGGTAGTGATTCTAACTTTCCCTGAATTTCCCATTTCTCACTTAACGATGCAACTTTGCTTATTTCTTTTTAGAGATCGTGAATCAAATGATATTTTTGTTCCAATTTTTGCCTCTTCTTCTCCCTCTGGATCAAACTTTTCTTTACCATGATGGTTGGTTTCCTATTAGTATCAATGATAGAAGTCGGATCCTAGATGTAGAAATAGAAGAAGGTGGTTCCCCTTCTTCATAGAAAGAAATGAGATTATTGCAGATACAATAAAGAATGAAATTAACCAAATTTACCCGATGTAGAAGCAATCAAGAAAGCTGCATAAGTAAATATATAACCTACTGAAAAGTGGACTAATCCAACCAATCTTGCTTGCACAATGGAAAGAGCCACTGGTTTATCTCTCCATCGAATCAACTTTGCCAAAGGTGTGCGTTCGTGAGCCCATGCTAAAGTTTCAATCAATTCCTGCCAATATCCGCGCCATGAGATTAAGAACATAAATCCAGTAGCCCAAACAAGATGTCCAAATAAGAACATCCATGTATATTGATTTAAAGACCAATCTTTTCTAGATGCATTAACCGTCTTCTCTAAAATTCTTTTCAATTCCCTATTTGAAATTTCAACTTGTCCACTAGTTTGTGGGTGATAGGGAGTTGCTACCTTATGGGTGACACCATATTTGCTCAAAATATTTTCAAATTGTTTATTGTAAAAGTGGGTGCCACCATCACTAATAATGGCCCGGGGAGTGCCAAATCTAGTAAAAATATTTTTCTTTAAAAATTTCACTACTACCCGTGCATCATTGGTGGGTAAGGCTACAGCTTCCACCCATTTAGACACATAATCCACAGCAACAAGAATATATTGATTTGAAGATGATTTAGGGAAGGGGCCCATAAAATCAATACCCCAAACGTCAAATATCTCACAAACCAAAATATTATTCAAAGGCATCTCTTGACGCCCAGAAATATTGCCACTTCTTTGGCAATTATCACATGCTTTTGCAAAGTCATGAGCATCTTTAAAAATAGTAGGCAAATAAAAACCACATTGCAATACTTTATATGCGGTCCTAGTTGGCCCAAAATGACCACCTGCCTCTTTAGAATGACAATGCTCAAGGATGGAAGTTACCTCATTCATAGGCACACAACGCCTAATTACCATGTCTCCACATACTTTATATAGGTAAGGGTCATCCAACAGGTAATGTCTAGCATCAGAAGTTAATTTCTTCTTTTGTTGATAAGAAAAATGAGGGGGGACCACCTTACTTGCCAAGTAGTTAACAATGTCTACAAACCAGGGAGTAGTGGAAATGGATAAGAGTTTCTCATCAGGGAACACTTCCTTAATTTCCCCATCATTTGAGGGTTGCATCACACTATGGTCAAGGCTCGAGAGGTGGTTAGCTACAAAGTTCTCTGAGCCTTTCTTGTTTCTAATCTCCAAGTCAAACTCTTGCAGCAGCAGAATCCACCTAATCAACCTGGGCTTTGCATCCTGTTTCTTAAGCAAATATCTTATAGCAGCATGGTCAGTGAAAACAATTACTTTAGAAAGAATAAGGTAATGACGAAACTTGTCAAACGCAAATACTACAGCTAGCAACTCTTTTTCTGTGGTAGAGTAATTTCTTTGAGCATCATCAAGAGTGCGACTAGCGTAGTAAATGGTATAGAATACCTTATTCTTCCTTTGCCCCAAAATTGCCCCCACAGCAGTATCACTAGCATCACACATAATTTCAAAAGGAAGTGACCAATTGGGGGCAACAACAACAGGGGCATTAATTAATTTTTCCTTTAAACAATTAAAAGCTTTCAAACAAGTGTCAGAAAAATCAAAGGTGGCTTCCTTAATCAAGAGGTTAGTCATAGGTTTTGCAATTTTTGAGAAATCTTTAACAAACCTTCTGTAGAAGCCAGCATGGCATAAGAAGCTACGCACCCCTTTCACAGAATTTGGAGGGGGTAATTTTGCAATGACCTCTACCTTGGCAGGATCCACCTCGATACCTCTTGTGGACACCTTGTGTCCCAAAATAATGCAATCATGTACCATAAACTGGCACTTTTCCCAATTAAGCACCAAATTAGTGTCTTTGTATCTCTGTAACACTAAATTCAGATTTAATAAACAAGCCTCATAAGAGGATCCAAATATTGTGAAATCATCCATGAATACTTCGATGCATTTTTCAATTAAATCAGAGAAAATAGCAGTCATGCATCGTTGGAAAGTGGCAGGAGCATTACATAATCCAAATGGCATCCTTTTATATGCAAAAGTACCATAAGGGCAAGTAAAAGTGGTTTTATCTTGATCTTGTAAAGCCACTGGTATTTGCAAATAACCGGAATACCCCATCTAAACAACAATAATAGTCATGTCCTGCTACTCTCTCAAGCATTTGATCAATAAAAGGAAGTGGAAAATGATCTTTTCGGGTGGCATCATTTAATTTTCTGTAATCAATGCACATACGCCACCCGGTAGTCTTTCTAACTGTAATTAATTCATTTTTTTCATTTTCCATCACAGTTGTTCCTCCCTTTTTAGGGACACATTATACATGACTTACCCATTTACTATCAGAAATAGGATAGATAATACCTGCATCAAGAAGCTTAATTACTTCCTTTTTTACCACATCTTTCATGTTTGGATTGAGGCGGCGTTGAGGCAGTGCTCGAGGCTGGTAATCATCCTCCATGTAGATCTTGTGGGTGCAAATTGTGGGACTTATGCCTTTTATATCATGAATAGACCAACCAAAGGCCTCTTTGTTGTCCCTTAATACTCTCAAAAGTTGATCCTCCATGGTTGCTATTAAATCTGATGAGACAATTACAGGCAAGGAAGAAGGAGGGCACAAGAAAGCATATTTCATATTTGCAGGAAGAGGCTTTAATTCAAGCTCAGGAGCCTCTTCAATGGAGGGTTTAGTTTTTGGGATATCATCCCATATTAACTCCTCAAATTTATTGTTATTCCAACTTCTTTGGGGGTGGTGTTCTTGTAAAAACATTAAAAGCTCTTCTTCTTCACCACCCTCCAACGTACCAAGTCCCTGCAAGGTTAGTATTTTTTCTAGAGGGTCTTGCGTCCTGAAGTCATCAAAACTGTCAGAGGTAATCACATCATTAATATCCATAGACTGAATAAAATTACAGGAAGCAAATGAGGAAGGAGTTTTCAATGAATTAAAAACTTGGAACACAATTTCCTCATCCCCAAATCTCAAAGTTAATTTCCCTTGTTGAACATCAATTAAGCTCTTGCCTGTGGCTAAGAAAGGTCGTCCCAAAAGAATTGGGACCTCCTTATCTCCTTCCATGTCTAAAACAATAAAATCAACAGGGAATATAAACTTATCAACTTTCACTAAAACATCTTCCACTACCCCACGAGGATAGGCAATGATCCGCTACCACCGCAAAGTGATGTTAGTTGGTTGTGGTTCCTGTAGGCCAAGTTTTCTAAAAACAGAAAAAGGCATCAAATTTATACTTGCTCCTAAATCACACAATGATTTTTCGAAATGAGAGTTACCAATAGTACAAGGGATAGTAAAACTACCCGGATCCTTAAGCTTTGGTGGTAACTTTTTCAAAACAATAGCAGAACATTCCTCATTAAGTTTAATTGTAACAAAGTCCTCCAATTTTTTATTATTGGATAACATATCCTTTAAGAACTTTGCATACTTTGGCATATTAGCAATGGCTTCCACAAAAGGAATGTTGACAGTCAACTGCTTAAGCATACACAAAAATTTTGAGAACTGGGGATCTTGGTTAGCTTTAAGCCTCTGTGGGAATGGGATGTGTGGGTCAGGAAGGGTTGTAAGAGGTGTATCAGACAACTTTTCCATGGTTTTGTCAACCTCTCTTGGGGTTTGTTTGGTAGGTGGCTCTACTTTATCAGGTACTAGATTTTCAAGGGCTTTACCACTTCTAGTAGTGATAGCATTAGCCTGCTCTCTAGGATTTTTCTCAGTTTGACTAGGTAATGCTCCTTCTTCCCTTTTGGTCATAAGTTGTACTAAAGTAGAAATTTGGCTTTCTAAACTCTTATGGTTGTTTTTCAAACTCTTATGGTTAGAATTAACAGTACCTACCAGGGTGTCAATTTGCTCTTGAAGAGATGGTCTCCTTGGTACTTGGGTTTGGCCTTGCATGTGAGGTGGTCTATAGGGTGCATGTTGTTGTCCCTGATTCTGCTGTTGATCTTTCCATGAGAAGCTGGGGTGATCCTTCCATCCAGGATTGTAAGTCTTGGCATAAGGATCATGCTTGACTCCATTTCCAACGTAATTTACCTGCTCGGTGCACTCATGTTTGTCGTGATCCATTACTCCACAATAATTACAAGAAGATGGCACATACATTTTCTCCAGAGACTTAAATCTCTCATCAGCCTTCTCCATGTAACTTGCAAGTACACCCATGCAGGGGTGTCCATGCCTGTTCATATATTTTAGCATAGCCTCTTGCATCTCACCTTTTGGGTCTGAATCTTCTTTATTAAGGGCTTTTACCTCTTCAATGGGGTTATTGCGCCCGGTGGCCCATTCAACCCTCTCATGGGAAGTTAAGGCAACTGTTTGAGAATTAGGGGCTAAGAGAGCTTCATACTTTTTGGTCAAAGCCTCCATCTTAGCCTCCCACTTGGCCTCTACAGCGATGGTGGCATCCACTTTATACATTCCTGATTGTTGAGGCTTTTTAATGGCACTTCTATCTCCTTGTGACCATCACAAGACTATTCTGGGCTATTCAGCCCATGATCTCAGAATAATCAAGAGGCGTTTATAGCCTATTGATCCTCCACATGCTGCATCTACAGCTGCCTTACTCTGAAAAGAAAGTCCATTATAAAAAATTTGAACTAACAGAGATTTATTAAAACCATGATGGGGACAACATAAAAGTATATCTTGGAATCGTTCCCATGTCTCGTGCATAGTTTCACCCTCTTTTTGGGTAAATCCAGAAATCTCTGCTCTGAGTTTTGCAGACTTTCCAGGTGGGAAGTATTTATTTAAAAATTTACTTTTTAGATCTGCCCAAGTTGTGATGGAGTTGGATTCCAATGAATCCAACCAATGTTAAGCTTTTCCCTGCAAAGAAAAAGTAAACAAGCGGAGTCTAATGGCTTTAGGGGTAACACCATTATATTTTACAGTCTTTGTAATCCGCTGGAATCTTTTTAGATGGGCATTTGGGTCTTCATGTGGTAAGCCTGAGAATTGCACATCTCTGACCATAGAAATTAGGCCTGGTTTAAGCTCAAAATTGTTGGCTTCCACCGCTGGATATTAGATACTATCATGTTCTTCACAAGTCGGTGTGAAGTACTCATTCATAGTCAATTCCTGTTCTGCCATTGTTCTTCTTTGTCCTCTAATAGCTCTTCTTTGTCTTCTGAGAGCTCTTGCAGTTCTCTCAATTTCAGGATCAAACTGAAGGATAGGATCTTAAGAGCGTGTTAGCATACACTGCAACAAAGCTGGATCAAGTGATCAAGGACTAAAATTTTAATTTATTTACTTAAGGTTAGTCTAAAGAAAAGAAAAGAAAAATTAAAAGAAAGAAGAAATAATCTAGTCTTCTAACCAGAAGACGCTAAATAATAAGTTTTAAGTAATTAAATAGCAATAAAATCTAGTCTTCCAACCAGGAGACACTACTAAAAGCAAAAGAAATTAAAAATAAAAAGCAAAAATAAAATCATCCATGTAGGAGGTAAAACCTTCCATGCAGGAGGTGATGCTAGATTTAAAATGACAAGAAAGAGAAATAAAAATAAAAGACAAAAATAAAAATAAAAATAAAAATAAGAGAAAGTAAAATAATTACAAAAAGCGTCTAAATTAACAACTAATTATTTCGAACAATATCATTAATAACTCCCCGGCAACGGCACCAAAAACTTGTTGCGTGTAAATCGCAAGTGCACGATTACGTCAAGTTATAGTATATAAAATTATCGTCTTCACAGGGAATTGAAATGATTACTGATCTACTAAATTAATTAGTTATTTAGACAAATGATTCGATTGAAATTGGTTTTTAAAACCTGAAAGAAAAGTTGGCATAAGATGTAAACAAATTTAAGATAAGAACAAGAAGATGATTATAGAGATACTAAGGTACTGGGTTCACTTTATACTAATACTTATTCACTTAACCAATTCATAAATAGAGCCAAGAAAATATTCTTATTTGATTATCAACCATCTATTCAAAAGCTATTAACACAGTTTGGTCATGCAATGTTAACAATCTTCCTCCTAATTTATCACTTTGTTTGGTCATTCAAAGCAAGTAAATAGAAAGAGCATAAAACATCAATAGATTTTGTCAATTCAATGACTGACTGAAAATGAACACACTTTGTTTGGTCATTCAAAGCATACAGATTCAATTAATCCTAGAGTTCCATTACTAATTGAAGGTTCGGTCGCCACACAATTAATAACCAAGAAAAGAATGACCAGTTCTTATAGAATAAATTTACCAGGAATAATTTAATCATAAGAATTAAAAACTCATATTTATAAATTAGATTAAGATTACAAGCATAGTAAAAGATTCCCCATCACCTTAGTAATAGAATTAGTTGCATATTATTTTTTAAGATAATAACACAACACTAATTCTAGAATCCATAATAAAATTTAAGGAGTAAAGAAATACAATAACGAAAAATAAAATGACAAAATACCGGAAAAAAATAAACTAAGAGCAAAAAAAAATGAGTCCAGAAATTGCTTCTCTTCAGAAAATGAACGGGACGAACAACCACGATCGATCACCAAAAAATGAACGAACCTCAAAATGAATCAGCATATTTCTATTTATAGGCAGATGAGGAGTTTGGTTGGTGAAAAGATGTGCAGTCGGTGGCCTTCCACTTGAATTTTCTGGATGTGCTTTTCTTTAGCGTGAGTCAATGTTCAAGCCAAAAAAAATGGTGTACTGCACCTTTCCGTTTTTGCGGCTCCTCATATTTATGGGCGTGGACTTTCTCTCTTCTAATCTTGCCTTCATTTATTTTGCAAATCTTCTCATTTATTTTCTGTGCTGATCGTGTCCTTCTTCATATGTACCATATTTTGAACTTTGCTTTTTGTAACCAACCAAGCTTTCTTGTCAACCAATTAGTGCTCCTCTTTCTCCAATTGTATCATCCTTTCTCAAAAATATTATACGACCCACTACCTCTTTTTTTTTCTATTTTTTAAATTGGATCTGAAGGTTTAATTTGGGATGTCATATTTTGTGTCTTTAACATTCTTTTGCTCTAAAATTCAGCATTTTCACTTCTTTTGATATTTGCTTTATTTCTACGAAAATAAAGTAGAATGAGTAAGTATCTGAACAATAATAATCATAAAATATATTAAACTATACCCAAAATATTTTTGTAAATTGTACATTTTCGTGGTTTATCAATTGGCCCGTACCTGTGTGAAGTACACTCCCTGACATCACCTACACTTCCTGACATCACCTGTGTACGGCCGTACTGCCTTTGGCACGACCGTACTAGACTTTTTCATCGGCGCCAAGTGGTACTGACCAAGGGGGTACGCCCCTACTGAATCTCTGACTTAGGTACGGTCGTACTGATGTATTGTCAGGCCGTACCACTCGTTCAGTAGTGCTAAAACTCTCTAAAACTTGCCAGTTTTTCGTCCATTCTCGCATCTTTTGCTTTGGGTGGTGTCTTTATGATAATTCTACAAAATAGGACACAAATGAGTACCTTTGTGCTTTAAATAGTGCAAAAAATGATATATTTAAGTACTAAAAGTATCCTATAAAAGTAGACAAATTGGTGTGTTAACACATCCCACACTTGAGCTTTGCTTACCCTCAATCAAATTACTTGGGTAATTATAACAAAGGAAACTACTTTCACTGAAAAGGGGCAAAAACACAAGTACGACAAAGAAGTGATATCATAAAACATGCCAATAAACAGAATGCCCAATTAGAGGTGTAAGGTCAAATAAGTCAACAATTTGTGATTTTCAAGTCACACTCTCACCAATCTCAAAGCGTTTATAGGTATAGTAATTAACACTCAGATTTTTCAAATGAAGTGACATTACCATAGGCTTGTATATTGACCAAAACTCTACTATTAGAGTCTATTTATCAAGTAAAAGAAGAATGAGAGTCTTTCATTGGTTGTAATGGGGCCAAGGTAATAATGTTAGGTATGATAAAAAAAAGGTCATGCAAAGGGTCAGAAGCAAATCAACCAAAACAAGCAACCTTTTTCTTTTTCACTTTAAAGAGCAGGCAAGAATCCCAAAATTTTCAATCAATAACTTCTTTTTTTTTTTTAGCATTTTCTGAAGGCACTATTGTATAATTTTTTTTCCTTTTCAATGCTTTTTCTTTTCTCTTTCCTTTCCTCCTTTCATGCATTTATGCAGCAAATAAACAGTTTTAAGTACTAGGAGGGGAAATATATACTAATACTAGGAGGGGAAATAGATTATACAAGGGATTCAAAACATTATTCTTTTGATCTTTGCCACTAATTACTCTAAAAGAATATTTTCTAAGGTTGCCTTCACAGAGTATAATCAACAGTAACAAGAAGGATACCAAAGAAATTAAATAAAGTACTTTTAAGCACAAAGGTGGGCAACTTGTGGTACAATGTATTCAAAATAGAAGTGGCCTGAAAAATTTCTAAAAATTGTCCTTCCCAAATTCACATGAAAATAAACTCATATTTGCTTTATAATGGCCTCAGCACAAGTTTTAGAATGCACATTCATAGAAAAATATCACTCAAACAAAAAAAAAGGCAAGAAGTATGATGTGGCCTCTTGTTTCAAGCTCAAATCTTACATTTAGTAGCTTACACAGAAAGTTAAAACTCACAGAACTTCAATGCTAATTCTCAGCAAATTCCAATACTAGTAAAGAATTAATTCAATCACAAGTTGTCATGAAAAAGTTTTTTTGCAGCCCCTAAATCAGCAAAAATTTAAAGTTCTCTACAATTATAAGTAGTTATGAGCATAGCCAAGTAATAAGCACAATATAAGATCCCTCCCCACACTTATTTTTAGCAGTGTCCTCACTGCGACTAAGATAAAGCAAGCACAAAAGATAAAAGAGAATGAAATAAGTGCTAAAGTACAAGTAGGTGGAAAGAGACTCCCCTCTGAAAAATATCACGAGCAAATTGCGGGAGAATTTGATGCTTTCTTGCCATTATCCACAACTGCATTGAGTGACTTGAAGAACTGAGAAACAAAATAGATGAGTTAAAATTACTTTAAAATAAATGATAAGTATTAAATAAAAGTCTACAGGTTGCCTCCTGTAAAGCGCTTGTTTATCGTCGCGAGCCTGATGCTTTGCTCCTGATTAAGTGGTTAGGGGTTGAAAAGGTATGGCAGATGTTTCCCTTAGTGTTCCTACAACATAAATCTTAGCTCTCTGTCTGTTCATCTTAAAAGTTGTATCCTTTTTAGCAACAACCTCTAGTGTTCCGTAGGGAAAGACTTGTATTACTTCATAAGGACCTGCCCAACGGGATTTGAGTTTTCGTGGAAAAAGTCGAAGTTGAGAGTTGTAGATTAGTACTTTGTCTCCAATTTGAAAACTTCTCTTCTGGATGTGCTGATCATGCCACTTTTTAGTGCGCTCTATGTACAATTTTGCATTTTCATAGGCTTCTAGTCGAAATTCATCCATTTTGTTGAGCTGCAATAGTCATTGTAGTATAGTGGTAAGTATTCCCGCCTTTGTTAAGAGGTTGTCAAATTGCTTATTACAGAAATGACTGCCGCCATCGCTAATTATTGCACTAGAGTTCCAAATCTAGTAAAAAATATTCTTTTTCAAAAATCTAACCACCCTTCTTGCGTCGTTAGTGGGTAACGCTACTGCTTCTACCCACTTAGAGACATAATCCACTGCCACTAAAATATACATAATGTTAAAAGACTTAGGGAAGGGTCCCATGAAGTCTATGCCCCAAACATCAAAAAGTTCGCAATATAAAATATTATTCAGAGGCATTTCTTGTTTTCTAGAGATATTTCTGCTCCTTTGGCATGAATCACGGGCCTTAACAAATTTATAAGCATCTTTAAATAAGGTAGGCAAAAAAAAACCGTATTGTAAGACTTTATGAGCTGTTCGTGTGGGGCCATAATGACCTCCTACTTCTCTAGAGTGGCAATGTTCTAATATAGACTGATATTCTATTTCTGGAATACATCTCCGGATTATTCTATCAGCACAGATTTTAAACAAGTACGGTAAATACTGTTTAATATCAGAGAAGAATTTCTTACGCTGAGCATATGTTAAATCGGGTGGAAGCACCTTACCGGCCAAATAGTTAACATAATCAGCATACCATGGTGCCGTAGAGATATAATATAGGATGCTCTTCTGGAAAGGCCTCTTGAATTTGCTCTTCTTCAGGTGGTCTGACTGTTGGGTCTATCCTTGAAAGGTGATCTGTGATGACATTGTCTACGCCCTGCTTATCTCTAATTTCGATGTCAAATTCTTGAAGTAGTAAAATCCATCTGATTAATCTTGGTTTTGCATCCTACTTGGCAAGTAAATGTCTAATAGCAGAGTGATCAATATAAACTATAATCTTAGACATAATTAATAGGAACCGAATTTATCAACTGCGAATATAACTGCTAGTAGTTCCTTTTCAGTAGTGGTGTAATTTTGTTGCGTTTCGTCCAATGTCCTACTAGCATAATAGATAGTATGGAAGATTTTTCCTTTCCTTTGTCCCAAAACTGCACCAACTGTGACATCACTTGTATCACACATTAGCTCAAATGGAATAGACCAATCAGGCCCTATAACAACAGGTGCATTAATTAATTGAGATTTTAAAGCTTTGAGGCATGCCTCTGAGAATTCAAAAGGTGTATCTTTCACCAATAGATTTGAAAGTGGTTTCGCAATTTGTGAAAAATCTTTAATAAATCTTCTATCAAAGCCAGCATGTCCTAGGAAACTTCTAATAGCTCTAACTGAGTTTGGTGGTGGTAGTTTTGAAATAACTTCAATTTTAGCTGGGTCAACTTCAATACCTTTTTGTGAAATCTTGTGTCCTAAGACTATGCATTCTGAAATCATAAACTGATATTTTTCTCAATTTAGAACTAAATTCGTTTCTATGCATCTTTTTAGCACAAGATTTAAATTATGCAAGCAGACATCAAATGTGGATCCATATACAGAAAAATCATCCATAAATATTTCGATGCGATTTTTTAAGATATCAGAAAAAATAGCCATCATGCATCTTTGAAATGTGGCAGGGGCATTGCACAGACCAAATGGCATTCTTCTATATGCAAATGTTCCATAGGGGCATGTAAAAGTAGTTTTTTCTTGATCTTCCATAGCTACAGGGATTTGCATATAACCAGAATAGCCATCTAGACAACAGTAAAATTCATGGCCAGATAATTTTTCAAGCATTTGATCAATAAAAGGGAGAGGGAAGTGATCTTTCCTTGTTGCATCATTTAATTTTCTGTAATCAATGCACATACGCCAGCCCGTTACTTTTCTTACTGCAATTAATTCTTTTTGCTCATTTTCCATCACTGTGGTTCCTCCCTTTTTAGGAACTACCTGCACAGGACTTACCCAAGGGCTGACAGAAATAGGATAGACAATATTAGCATCAAGTAATTTAATAACTTCCTGTTTCACAACTTCCTTCAGATTTGGGTTGAGTCTTCGTTGAGGTTGCGCTTTTGGTTTATGATTTGTCTCCATATAAATTTGATGAGAGCAAATTGTGGGGTTGATTCCTTTTACGTCATGAATGCTCCACCCAAATGCTTCCTTGTTCTCCCGTAAGACCCTTAAAAGTTTTTCCTCCATTTCACCTGTTAAAGAAGAAGAAATTGTAACTGGTAAGGAAGACGGTGGATGTAAAAACATGTATTTAAGGTTAGCGGGCAACGGTTTTAGTTCCGCCAATGGTGGTTCTTCTAGAGATGATTTTATTGTAGGATTTTTGGGTTTTTCTAATCTTTCAAATTGATGAACCCCGTTCCATGGTCTAGGTACCATGCCTGCATCCAGCACCAGAACTCCTCCTGAACTTCTTTGTCATCTGAGATATTCCAATTGCTGCAGGTTAGAATTCTTTCTGGGGGGTCTTTAAGCAAGTGTCCCTGCAATTTAGAAGATGTTAGTACAGGTTCTTCTAGAGTGTCTATAAAATTGCAAGATTGAGAGCTAGAGGGCGTTTTTAAAGAATCAAACATGTTGAAGACAACTTCTTCATCGTCAAGCCTTAATGTGAGCTTCCCTTAGTGGACGTCAATAATTGTTTTTTCGGTTGCTAAAAATGGTCTTCCTAACAAAAGTGGAACTTCTTATCCTCTTCCATGTCTAAAACTATGAAGTCGGCCGGGAAAATAAATTTTTCTACTTTCACCAATACATCGTCGATTATTCCCTTTGGGTGCACTATGGACCTGTCTGCTAGTTATAATTGAAGTCTTGTGGGTCTGGCCTCTTTCAAACCTAGCCACTGAAAAATAGATATAGGCATCAAGTTTATGCTAAATCCGAGATCACAGAGAGCTTTTTTGAAATAAGAATTTCCAATGGTGCATGGTATTGTAAAGCTTCCTGGATCCTTCATTTTAGGAGGTAACTTCTTCAAGATTATGGCTGAGCACTCCTCGCTTAATTTAATTGTAGATAATTCCTCTAACTTTTTCTTGCTGGCAAGGATATCCTTCAAGAATTTAGCATACTTGGGCATTTGAGAGATAGCTTCCACGAAAGGTATATTGATAGTCAATTGCTTCAGGACTTCCAAAATTTTTACGAATTGGGGGTCCTGCAAGTCATTCTTTAACCTTTATGGGAATGGTACTTTGGGGGTTGTATCAGGTAGATTATCGGGTACTCTCAATTTCTCCTTCTCAGGTTCCTTGCTTTCTGTGTCTCTTTCTTCGGTCTGAGTAAGTGGCTTTTCATGGGGGTGCGTTGACGTAGCCTTTCCCCTATTCTTCTCAGATGGTCCTGCGAGTATTGTTCCTCCCCTTGTAGTTATCAAGTTAGATTGTACTTCTTGGGTGGAATTTTTCTCAGCTGACTTGGATAAATAGTCTACTAGGGTGTTTAATTGCTCCCTCAACTGTTTTTTACTTTCTGCAGTGGTCATTACCATTTTTTCTAGGCACTCAAATCTTTCATCAAATACCTTCATGCATCCTTGCATTGCTTCGAATAAGCTAGGACTTCCTCTTTCTTGAGCTTGAATCTGTAAATATGAATATCCTTGGTTTCTCCACATCGGGTTATTGTTGCTTGAAGAGAGACTACTTCGATTCTCGGTGCCTATAAAATTAACTTTTGCAATTGGGCCCTCAGTTATCATAGGCTTTTGCTTGAGATTGTTTTTTGCAGCGTTTTTGTGAGTACTTGATGCTAGCAAGGCTTCAAGTTTTTTAGTTAAGTGCAGCTACCTTGTCTTCTAAAGATGTGTAAGTTTGCACCCCGTGGATTTCGAATTTTGGATCAAGTTATGTCCTTTCTGATGGCCATTGGGCATTATTTTGGGCCATCTCTTCAATTATTCCTAGAGTCTCAAACGGTGTTCTTACCCCCAAAGATCCTCCACATGCAGCATCTATAGTAGCCCTACTTGGCGCATTAAACCCATTATAGGCGATGTGAACTAGTTTCCATGTGGCAAACTCCTTATGTGGAAAGCTTCTGAGTAGTTCTTGAAAGCGCTCCCAAGCTTCATGCATTGGTTCTAACTCAAATTATTTTAGCTCTTAGGTCCGCAAATTTGGCTAGAGAGAGATATTTATGGAGAAACTTGCTCTTCAGATCTTCCCAAGTGGTGATTGAGTTTGGTGCTAAAGAATCTAGCCAAGCTTGAGCCTTTCCCTGCAATTAGAATGGAAACAATGTTAGTATAATTGCTTCTGCTGGGACTCCATTATACTTAACCGGACTAAGTATTCTTCGGAAGTTCTTGAGATGGGTGTGTGGGTCCTTCGAAGGTAGCCCCGAAAATTGCACTGCGGACACCAGCGAGATTAAGGCAGGATTGAATTCAAAGTTGCGCCGTCTAATGACTGGGCCGTTTATGCTATCATGTGTATTGACCGTAGGAGAAAAGTACTCTTCGAAAGTCAGCTCTTCATTCATTGCGCTTGGTTTCTGTGGTGCTTGAGTACAAGAAAATCAATTAATTATATATATTTTTTTTTTTATAATTTTTTTATATAATAAAAGTAGAATAACTATAAAAGAATAAACAGAATATAGTAAAATACTTAAAGTAATTAACATCTCGTTAAGTCAATATTGCTAGAACATTCCCCGGCAACGGCGCCAAAAACTTGTTGCGACTCAGGCAAGTGCACCTAATCGTAACGCGTAATAATAGTGGAGTATTTTTAAGACTCCGAATGTCGAACCCATAGGGAATGCGCAAGTACAAACATAATAAAGGTCTTAAATTCTTTAAGCTATTAAAATTAATAGATTGGGATTAATTAGATGAACTAAGGAAAATTAGAGTAAAACTAAGTCACAAGCATTGGAGTAAGATTGAATAGAAAAAGCCTAGGAGAACCGGGTTCACTAATACTAGATCCTCTATTTCCTTGCTATTGCGAATTATGTTTCCTTATTGAAAGCCAACCAGTTACTCTAAAAAAAGAAGAACTACCTAGTTAATAGCCTTATTTCTAAATAACTACTCAGTTTGATCCAATAAGGTAATTAAAGGAGAGAACATTAAGAACATGTAAGTTTGTTAATCTAATAACCGATTGGAAACAAGCAATAACCTATCAGGCAGATAGAGCAAGTTCTGTTGATCCTAGAGTTCCATTAACTAATTGCGATCCTGTTTCCACAATTAACTAATTTATTAAGGATTAGCTACTTCCTATGAGATTAAGCATGTTAGGAACAACACATTCACACTATAACATTTCTATCTTAAGGCAACACCTGGTTTTCTATCGGCCAAAAAACTGTTGTCTTACAGCGTAAAGAAAACGTTTTGTGACGTTCGTTGACATAAAGAAATTTTTTCTATTTTTTCATATGTAATGGCTTAAAGCCGTTTTCTAATGATATAGGGAACACACTATGAAATGTAGCCTTTGTGCTTTCGTAATTTATTAGTTGTTTTATAATTTCATGTATAATACGTTAAGTCTGCTCCTATACAGTTTTGTAGCATTCTTCGCATCTTCACGTCTACTACTCGCCACCGCCATTGTATCTTCGTTCATTTCATTTCATTTCTCCAGAAAAATGAAAAAAAAGGAGAAGAACTCTCTCTACGGTGGGACGCGGAGAGGGAGGTAGAGTCGCTGAAGAAGAACGAAGATCAAAACCGAAAGGGGAAAGAGTATCGCGAAAACTAGGGTTTACGAAATGTTGAAGTCAATGTAAAAGAAGAATCATGTCGTTCTTGAAGAAGACGATCTTGAAGCTCTTAGAAGCAGCCGCCATGGCCGGTCTCATCGGAATTTTACGCAAGTTCGGCGACCCCGGCTAGTCAGTTTCTTCTTCTGTTTCTCTCTCTCCCCGTCCCCCCTTTCATTCTTTGATTTTGTGATCCTAATTTTGAGCTTTTTTGAGTGATTCCATTCGCAGGTTGATTGCATTTAGTTGATTGCTATTCCGTTCTGATTTGGTGATTCTGATTCGATTGCGTTTCTTCAGAATTTGATGCTTCCTATGCATTAACTTGTTCCCGTTCTAGTTTCTGCAGAACGACCTGATCCCCGTGCTCGACGATAAACATCAAAAGTCGTATGTCTATATTATTAAGTTATTTCCCTGGTCAATTGTTCATTTTACAATCAATTTGCTATATTGTTTTTTTCCTCTCAATACATGCTATATTGTTGATTGACTTGAAATACCTGATTTTTATGAAGAAATAGAACTTATAAATACTTGAAATAGAATTGTTGCCTGACTTAAATTCTAGTTATATTTCATTCTTTTTTCTATGTCCTTTGGTTTCTATTTGGGGTTTGATGTGGTAGATCCGCTGGTATATTTCTTGAGATATACTCTATCTTGTTGAGTTGGATGATTCTTATGTTCTAAATATCATGCAACTACATATCTTGCCCTCTACCAAATTGCCTAACAATACCAAAAATTGAAAGGAAAATGGTCACACTAAGCATGAGTTGGGGATCTTATCTTTCTGAATTCATACATATAATTATGTGTACTTCATACCATATTTATAGAATTCTAGCTACATATCCTGTTATACATGTTCAAATTTTGATTTTAATGTATGGTATTCATCACTTGCAATTACATAGAAGGATAGTATAACAGTGTAGTCAATCTAGTTATATGGAAGAACTATACATTATATGGAAGAACTGTACACTAGTCAAAACGTTATGGATAGCTAGTTGCTTTTGCAGGCCAAGCAACAAATATGAATCTGCAATCATTTACTGCTAAATTGCTCACTGATAGATTTAGATTAGTTTGTCAAAACATAATATAATTAATCATAGACAAACTTTATGATCCGATCCTAGAATTTGTTTGGCAGCAGAATGTGGGAAGTGGGAACCACCTGAATCAAACAATGTGATAATTTCAAAGCATCAGTGTGATAATTTCTAATCTAACTATGTCTTTCTTGTAAGTTTTCATTTCATTTTACTAAAAAAATAATTCATGACCTATTAAAAAAAAGCATGCAAAGGACAAATCTATTTCATTTTTGCGATTTCCATTATTGCATATAGGTCCTTTTTTTTCACTTGTCTGCTTTTTCTCGGATAAATTGTTAGGTCCTTTACTATTTGATATAATTTAATATTATATATTACCTAAATTAAGTGAATTCAATTGCCTTTATGTGAATAACATGTTCTATGTTTTTAGATATTACTATTTCAGATCTTATTTTTATGAGTATTTAAATAACATGTTCTATATTTTTTCTTGTAGACCATCCATTTGCATGTACTTTTGTTCCTTGGTCTAGTCTAGCCATTGCAGCATCAGCAGGCCAAGCAACAAATATGAATCTGCAATCATTTACTGCTAAATTGCTCACTGATAGATTTAGATTAGTTTGTCAAAACATAATATAATTAATCATAGACAAACTTTATGATCCGATCCTAGAATTTGTTTGGCAGCAGAATGTGGGAAGTGGGAACCACCTGAATCGAACAATGTGATAATTTCAAAGCATCATGTGATAATTTCTAATCTAACTATGTCTTTCTTGTAAGTTTTCATTTCATTTTACTAAAAAAATAATTCATGACCTATTAAAAACAAGCATGCAAAGGACAAATCTATTTCATTTTTGCGATTTCCATTATTGCATATAGGTCCTTTTTTTCACTTGTCTGCTTTTTCTCGGATAAATTGTTAGGTCTTTTACTATTTGATATAATTTAATATTATATATTACCTGAATTAAGTGAATTCAATTGCCTTTATGTGAATAACATGTTCTATGTTTTTAGATATTACTATTTCAGATCTTATTTTTATGAGTATTTAAATAACATGTTCTATATTTTTTCTTGTAGACCATCCATTTGCATGTACTTTTGTTCCTTGGTCTCGTCCAGCCATTGCAGCATCAGCTGGACTAGAAATTATTCTGATTGTACACAAAAACTAGATTCCATTATAATTAAGTCAGAATTTCAAATTCTAACACTGAAACTGATCCCATCATGAGTAAATGATCTTCTCTGCCTGGTTTGAATACGAATTATTCAAGATCTTTACCATCTTCTCTTTGATTGCAGCCTCACTATGAGAAGGGTGTTGTCATCAACTCCATCCAAAGGTATTTTTTCTTTTCTTTTTGATTCATTTTACTTCTTTTGCACCTCTTTAATGACTCACGATCTTTTCTGAAAGTTTTAAGTACTTTATTTTGTTTTCATTATGCAAGGTGTAATCTTTTATTGCAGTTTTCATGCTTTAATAAAATATAGTATTTTGGTAAAGGCCAAAGACTAATGCATTGAATAAAATGTAGTATTTTGCTAATTAAAAACGAGTCAATGCATGGAGACATTGATGGTGTCAGTTTGAGAACTATTCCAGTAACTACATGCCTATCATTTTAAGTTAAGAATGATTTGTTAAGAATGGTTTTTACCATGGATAACTAGACCAGATGACATAAGTTATTATTTGCATGCTAATTCTAAAAGAACTTGATTCTTCTTTGCAGGCAGGCCTCCTTTACATTTTGCATGATCAGATTACTTCTTTGTAAGCTTGACAGCGAAGAACCAGTAATTGAGAATTTGAGAATGTGGAAGGCTTTGGTTCAGTTGGAGTCTATGATCATACTCATTTTTTAGTTGTTTGATAGTTCTTTTTAAAATTAGATTTACATGTAAGAATATTAAGGCACATTATTTTTTTACACCACCTCTAATTGAACAGTGGTGTAATTTGTGGGAATAGATGTATTTCATATCTCCATTTTCAAAAGGAAAATATAAGTTTTCTACTAAATTTTTCTTGCTATTGATTAGTTTAAAATAACCACCACTTTTTTTCTTCTTTTATCAAAAGTACTAACTTCTAAATTTTGAATTGATAGAATTATTTTAAAATTTAAATTAACAGGACCTGCACTTAGCATGGATCTCTCTACTAGTTCTATAAAAATATGGAGGTGCTAATTGCTAAAGCTAAAAAAAGGTTTCTTAAACTTAAATAACAACAATTTTTGAGTACTATTGGCCAATCATAGGCAACAGTTTTACATTGTTGTCATTCACAGCAACAGTGTAGAACTGTTCTCATTGCATTTGTTATAAACTGTTGCAATATATATACCAACGGCAACGGTTTGTACCATTGGCAACGGTTTTTTGATGGCATTGTCTTTACTTAGAAATAATTGTTGCCTAAGGAATAGGCAACGCTTTAGACTACAACACTTCAAAAACTGGTGTCGAAAGAAAAGACAACAGTTTATTTGCTTTAGACCACGGTTTTGAGGAGTTATCCTAGATGAAAAATGTTGTAGTGTCATAAGGATAATAAGGAATTCATAAAAAGAATTAGAGAGATATTAAGAACATCGTAAAAGATCTCCCATCACCCTTAGTGATGGAATTAGCTACTCATACTGTTTTTCAACAAAATAGAATAGAATAAATCCAAACATAAAATCTTAAAAGACATGATAAAATAGAACCGGGACACCCTTTCAGTATGGCTGTGATCCTCTCGTTTGTTTCTCACGTCCTCACGAACTCCAGTAGCAATATGGAATTGACAAGAAGCTTCAATGATTCAAGACTCACTCAAGTACCAATGTGTTTGTGAAGAATTCCCAAAAAGAGGGCTAAAACTCAGAAAATCGTCAAAAAGGTATTCAGCATAGGCTAAGAGGGCCTATTTATAGAATAGGATGCAGATTAGGTCATCTGGCTTTCAAATATGCGTATTCTGGGACGGGGTACGGCCGTACCAGATATATACACAGTCGTACCGAAATTTGCTTGCGATGTTGGCCCGTTCCTGTGTGAAGCACACTCCGTGACATCACCTGTGTACGGCCATACTGCCTTTGACACGGCTGTACTGGACTTTTTCATCGGCGCCAGGTGGTACTAACCAAGGGGATACGCCCCTACTGAATCTCTGATTTAGGTACGGCCGTATTGATGTACTGTCAGGCCCTACCGCTCGTTCAATGTGCTAAAACTCTCCAAAACTTGCCAGTTTTCAGTCCATTCTCGCATCTTTTGCTCTTAGTGGTGTCATTATGATAATTCTGCAAAATAGGACACAAATGAGTACCGTTGTGCTCTAAATAGTGCAAAAAATGATATATTTAAGTACTAAAAATGTCCTATATATAAAAGTAGACAAATTGGTGCGTTAACAAATTTCCTCTACGTCCTTTGTAACACCCATACCTCAATATAATCAAAAGTACGACAAATTACATTAAAGTACATGAATTACTAATAATTTACAACTTTAGTTACAGTGATCTAAGTCATAAATTAAACTCAAATCATTAATCTAATAAATAGATTACAACTTATACATTAATTGGAATGTCAAATTCCATTACAATATGAAACTAATCTATGAGTCCCAAGCCTGTAGCTCCACCTCATCAATCTTTGGTACCTATTATCTGTAAAGCAAATAAAAGGAACGGGGTGAGATTATAAATCTCAGTGAGCCCTTCACGGACTCCTCACCATTCGCTCGCTGAATCATATTAGCCTGAAAAGACTAACTTAAACATTAATCTCCCTATTAACCATAAGGGACTTAAAAAGAAACTCCTTGACATTCTAACCGAGAACGTCTTAGAATGAGCTAACATGAACTTAGAACTTGGCATATTACGGAGTAGGATAATCCTACGTCCACTATACCACTTATCAACTTGTGATTCAACTAAACATATAAAAGAATAACATTACTCATAATTCATTTAAACATTACTTCTTTAATTATGTTTAGCACAACTAAACACAATGCTACGAAAATGCAAACTTTCTTAACTAAGAACATTTAGTTCTTCTTTACTACTTACTCACTTTATACTTAACACATCTTTGCTTTTCTTTATGCTATTGGATTTGATCTTATGCTTTAGTCTATAGACTCCAATCAACTTAGCTTGCTTGCTTTCTTAAGAGATCTTAACACAACTCTTAATACTTCTATGCATCATTACCATTAAGTAATTTAGCATCTAAGGATTTACAATCCATCATAACATTTACTTAACTAAGCTAATTCCGAATATATATACATAAATATATAAGGAATTCATTAACATTCTTAGACTTGAATATTATTAGGTTCATAGTCAACTTTGTTTTGCTACTAAGCACGTTCTAGCTCTTCCCACCGGTTGAATCAATATTCAACAGGGAATCTCCGTTACTGGGTTTTGTCAAGGCTTAGGTCCCGAGACCCAGGGTAACGTCTACGATATGGTGGTCAGATGTCTTAACCCTCTAAGTGGCGTCTCACGAGGCTAACCATACCATGCTTCTCCTATAAATAAAGGAGTCTTGCCATCGACTTTATGCTTATGCTTTAGCTCATGTTTTTGCTCATGCTTTTGCTTATAGAAATGCAACTTAGCTAACTAGGATTTATTAACATCATCCTCATTACTTAACTATTCAAGGAAACTACAATCATTTCAATGAATCTAGCTTAACATTAACAACATTCATTTCTAGCTAACTACTCACTTAGAGGCTTACACATGCTATACTCATAATAAGACCTATTCCAGATTATGAATATCTACTTCAATTATTCACTTATCACATACTTTCGTAGGGTCCTTTCTTTGACACCATGGACATACACTTAGGGCTCATTGACAAGCCTGACAATTGACCAAATTAATGGACAACACATACATTAAACATATACCTTGAAACTCTATGGGGCTAACATAGGAGCTAACATCAAACATACATAATCTCATTGAAGCTCTTTGGAGCATTCAAGGATTCAAGCATCACATAATAATTAGGAGGTTGGGGACAGCATCCAACCCTATTTCAGTCAAACCCCATATAATTTCATAATAATAACTTTAACGTTAAACTTAAAATCAAAGGGGTTAACAAACCCTAACTTTGAACCCTTGGGGGTAAAAGACTTCTTTGAGAAAAATTCCTATATGAGGAACTTATGGTTGCCCATTGTAACACCCGTATTTTTCGCGATGTATTATTTAGCGTTATTGTAGTGTAATTTTTGTCGTAATTATGCTATAATAAGCAATTTCTTGTTCTCTAAGTAAGTGATTTAATTATATCAAGATCAAATTGAATTTGAGAATTAATGTTTTATGTTAATTCATGGTTCGAATATCGTCAAAAAATTCTAACGAAGTTTCGTCGCGTTTCGAATCGCGGGGCAGTTTTGCCGCAGATAAAATTTTAAACGAACTTCGATTTCGATGAAAATCGAATCGTGACTTGTTGTGATTATTTGTGAGTATTTTAGATTGTTTTTATTATTGATGATAATTTATTTTCACGCGGTGAATTAATTTCTCGATAAATTAATTTTTGCGAATTAATCGGCGGGAAATTAATCGATAACGCGATTACTCGACGCTGTGTTTTAGTACCCTAAGACTCTAGAATTAGAGGGTAATCATGAGAGATGTGAGATTAGATGGGTTTGTCTGATTGATGTGATTAGCATCTTACTTTATTGCTAGGTGTCACATTATGTGTGATTAATTTGAAAATTTCCTTTATTAACTCATTTTTTTGCCTAGTTTTATTTTTAAGTGTCAAAAAAAGAAATGAGACCCCTATAATCAGCCCCTCCCATCGTGATCCCTCTCCCTCTACCTCATTTCAACTTCTTCTTCTACCTTTTCTAGAGTAAGAAAGAGCTTGAAGCTCCATGGTCACCAACCACCATTTTCTTTGAGTTTTCAACCTCCAACCTTCATCATTCTTGCACCTAGGCTCAACCTCTACTTGAATCATCACTTCTCAACCATCCAAGTAAGGAGAAAACAGAATTTCTTCCTCCTTTTTACTGCACAAAACCGCGCCCCCTTCCTCTTTGACTAGGTTTTAATTTTCTTGCTTCTTAATCTTGTTTCATGCTTATTTTGGTGTTGTATTGTTGTTTGATCATGATTAAATGATGGAGATGTGCACATAAATCCCTAACCTTGAAACCCTAGGTGAAAGCCCTAAGGGAAAAAGAAGGGTAGTGTTATCTTGAGGATTAATCTTGCAATTAGTTGATGTTTCTATCTTAATTGGTGTTGTTCTTGTTGTTGTAGTTGAAAGTTTTGAGTTAGAACCATGATTTAGTAGTTCTTTTGGAATTTGGGATTCTTGAAAATGTTATGGATTGTTTTTAAGACTTGATAATGTTTTGTTTTGGGTAACAAATTGTTGTTTGATGAAGGAAAAACATTGATCAAATGGTGTTGTAGGTGTTGGGTGAAGTTTTGCAACTTTTTTTTTGAAAAAGGGAGATGGGGCCGTGAGCCCTAGGAGTTGAAAGGGGAAGGAAAAATTGTTTTGCATTCTTCTTTTAGCTTATATTAGTAGATTGGTCTTGCATTGGATTTGGTTTGGTGAAATGACTTGGATTAAAGAATTAGTAAAGAATTTATTGAAAACCCTTGTTTATAGTTATTGTGAAAATGGTTTTGATGCTTGATTAAGTTTTTCTTATGTGTACTAGTTGGTTATATGATGTTGTTGGAGTGTAGGGAATAAGTATGAAAGTGGTTTACTAATTTAAAAGAAAGTTTTGCAATTTTTTTTTATAGAAAAAGGGTGGTGGCCGAGAGGCCATAGGGGTGTATGGAAGGAGGACTTTGGTTGTAGATTTGGGTATAATGATTGAATGAATGTGTTTCTAGGCTTTAGAAAATTATGAAAAAGTGGTTGATTGAAGTTGTTTTCACTTTAATGCTTTCAAGAAAATTGATATTGTATTATATTTAGCTTCTCAAGAAATGATTTTAGTTCTAAAACTTTATCTTTTCAAGTAGTTAGTAATTAAATGTCTTAGTGGAAATGATTTGGTTAGAAGAGGGTTAGGTTTTGAGAGCCTAAGGTTTTAAGTTAAGTTTATAGAATTGTACTAAGCTTACCTTGTCATGATAGGACTTGTAGATTCTGAATTCGTACGACGCAGGATCGAGGCGAGCAGTACCATGCTAGCGGACGACTTTGGTAAGGGCAACTTGTAGATATGGATAGATTTTTAAATTTCTGTCATAAAGCGAAGAAGTCTGAGAACCTCAGGGTTCAAAGTGAGGGTCTCGTACCCCTTCGATTTTTGGTTCTTAAAGCTTTAATTATGATTATTTAGTGGGTTTGTCTGCAAGTGGTTGGCAGCTATCCCCCACCCCCCACACTTATTTGTTTTCCTCTCTGTCAACTCCACTGAGTTGTAGAGGGATGAATTATGTGCTTGGA
This sequence comes from Calophaca sinica, assembly GCA_037113605.1. NCBI lineage: Eukaryota > Viridiplantae > Streptophyta > Magnoliopsida > Fabales > Fabaceae > Calophaca > Calophaca sinica. The sequence goes on from CM073735.1 coordinate 86,043,822, forward strand.
TGTTTTGATATGACTTGGTTGCGTTGTTTGCTTTATGTTGTTGGATTGTGTTGTATGGTAATGAGCTTTGCGTGAATATTTATTTGATATGCGGTTGAATAATTATTCGAGTTTGCTTCTTTGAATTATCGTATGCGTCGATTTATTCATCGGGGTTGTGAGAGTCTGTCGTGACGTTTTTGAGCTTTGATCCGATTAACTTAAGGTGCTAGGACCCCTTTGTTTTTTGGTAGATTAGCTAGGCATCGTAGCATCAAGGAACCTGAGCTGAATGTCCTAGGGTGAGCGGAGAGCCCAAGGCTACGGCTGGCATTCAGTGGATGGATCGGCGTTACTTTCCGGAATTTGTCGAGAGTGTCTTGTGGGAGTGTTTTGAGTTGCATTTTGGGCATTTTTGCATTTTGTTGTCTCTTGATTTATGCTTGTTGTTTCTATGTTATTCGAGAAGTTGACCCTTTCCCGTGGTTCCTTCAACCCATGATGGTAACCTAGGCGATGATGAAGACCCTGGTGATACTGGCGATGATGACATCGCCGAAGATCGTGTTTGATTTTCCAGATATCGAGATGCCCGCAGCGATGGAGTTCGACCCCATCTCCAGCCGTGTTGTATATACATGGGACGTTGTACAGACTTTCCGAGTGGATGGATTAGTAGTGAGACAGGAGACATCTAAGCTTACAGTTAGCTTTCTGATCCGGACGATGCAGGTGTGGATGCTTGGCGCAGCATTCAGAGAGAGCAGGCGATGCCAGTATCATCTTCTTCGTTGGAGGGATCTTTGGAGATTCTGAGGCGTATTACCACTCGTTATGCACCTCTGCCTAGGGGAGCAGGATTTCGGATGACCGCTCGAAAGAGCGTGATCAGGCGTGGGACTACTGGAGCTTCTGCATCTCGGGTAGCAGCTACCCCGAGTTCTTTGGCAGAGCCTGAGCCTGAGGCAGAGACGGCTTCCCCCATGATTGTTAGGACACCTACTCCACCGGGACATCTTTCACCGGTATGTCGAGAGTGTGGTGAGGCAGGATGTAGCGGCACAAGATTTATTGAGGAGGTTCTGGTAGAGGAGGACGTGTCAGAGGGTATACCTGCTACAGTTCCTTTCATAGACTTGACTAGAGAGGATGCGGTGGACCCGATGGAGGATGATGACAAGAAGGATCCGTCTGAAGATTCAGATAGCTATCTGTAGTTGTTGTGATTGTCTGACTGCTTGTTTTGTATTTTGGATGACTGTAGTATTTCGTTTATAGTGTACAGTTTGTTTTGGTGACCAGTCGGGTTTGGTGGATGTCTTTTGTGTACTGCAGGGTAGACTGGTAGCATACTTTTGGAGCAGCCCCCTGCATAGGTGTCTGCCGGGAGTACCCCGGGGTATGATTGCTCTCACGAGGGTCTTCATACCATAGGTGTATTCTCTTGTACATGTTTATGCACTTTCTATTTGGTACACACTGCCTATGGCTACTTACTTATATATATGTATGTATTTCCAGAGCATGCGTCTTGTGTCTTAGATTGCACCATGTTTCTAAAAGCTGTGACAACTCTGTGTATGCTTGCGGATGTAATTGCTTTAAAAAAATAGACCGCATTTTCCAAAGGACACAAGAGTACTATTTTAAAAAGTGCATCGCATATAGGGTTAGTTTTAGTATTAGTAGCGGTCCGAAAACGGGTCGTTACACCCATCACCTAAGGGATGAAGAACTCACCATGATTCTCCAAGATTTTGAGCTAGAAGGGTGAAACTTTAGCCTCCTTGCTCTTCTTCAAGTTTTTCCCTCTTTGCTCAACTTAGGGCTTCTTCAAATACTTCCAATCTTGAGCTACAACCTTCAATCTTCTTCCTCAAATCCAAGAACTTGAGCTATCTTGGAATGACCTTGGTCTTCTTCCTCTTCTTCTTCTTCATTTCGTGCTTCTTCTTCTTCTCTAGATTAGGGTTCCATTAAAACCCATCTTCAACTCTCAAACTCTCCATTTAAGCAAGTGATTGAAGAAATCCCACATGAATCTCTTCAATCCTTCTCAAAGGGTGAAACCCTAGCTCATTTTCCCTTTTTCTCTCTTCTCCTTTCTCTTTTTTTTCCTTTCCTTTCTCTCTCTTCTCGTGTTTCTGCTCGTTCTGCTGCGTTTTTCAGCTTATAACAGGGTGTGAATCGATTCACACTTAAGTTGTGAATCGATTCATGCAGAAAGAAAACTGCAGCGTGTCTGGTGAATCGATTTGGTGAATCGATTCACCCCTTCCCACTTCGATTCACAACATCATTTGGGGGCCTAAAACACAGTTGTGAATCGATTCAGGCTTGTGTGAATCGATTCATACTGTACTAAAATGTGAAAAATCATCTTTAACATCAAATCTTCATCAATTAACTCATAATTAACACTCCCTATCATCTTAGGATTAAATCCAACTTATTTCTTAACTCCAAATCAACAACTTACCCGTTAAAACTTTGTATAATCATATTCACTCAATTTGAAACCAAATTAAGCTTGAATATAATCACACAAAACTTCTCATAACTTATTCTCAACTTAGCTTAGAGAATTTGGGGTGTTACACTACTACCCACCTTTTAAAAAATTTCGTCCTCGAAAATTGCTACGTCTTACCTTGGAACTTCGTAATAACATTAGCATGGGGTGAAGACAGAAATTCACCTTTGTGGAATTTCGTCCCCAAATTCACTTTATCTTCTTATCTCATCCTTCGGTAGGATTGGCTTTCGGTGCTTCCTCTGCAAACTTTGATCTTATGCCCTTTTCAAATAGGTAAACTGCTCTTGGCTTATTCCCGTTAAGTGGAATACCTTACTTGCAGTCACAGAATTTAACTCTGGTGCTGCTCTCTTATTCTGTTGCTCTTAACTGTGGGACATTCTTACGGTTGCTCTACATCATCTGCTACTTGTCTAGACGTTCTGCTATTAAAGCAGTCTATACTTTCTTTGCAATCCTGTCGTAACTCACAATCTCACATAAACATCCTCCTCAAATTGACACACGACATTACTTGACTCGGTTCAAGCTCTTGCTCCATCTGGAGAGTCTCTTACTCATCATCTAATACATGTTGAAGGTAGGTTGAGTATGTGGACAATTCTTCGAATGTGTCTACACACTTCCCTACGGACGTTCCTCTTGGTGTCAAACGAGTGGATCTTTGCTTCTTCTATCTCCTTAGACGCCTTGGAAAATACTTTCCTAGAACATTTCTTGGAAGTTCGCTCAAAACAGCCTTTCGTGACCTTTCATTCGTCAACTAACTTATCAAAATAAGGTTTTCACCCTGAAGTAACTAATACATACTTTGAACAATTCCCATTTACAACATTCACTCTTATGTTACAAATGGAAATTCTTCCTCAAATATCTCTTCCGTAACTTATGGAAGTGATACTTATCTCTAGCTCACTATACTTGGTCTTACGGCCATCTTGGCCTAGGCAACTTGAAATTCTAGGCTTGATCAACTCTTGGGAGGTATCTGTTGGTTAGACTGACTTGATAATCACCAGTTGGTTAGAAACTTTGTCTCACACGAGGTCTAAGCCTCATTTGATTGGAGACTCAGCTTGCATGTGGCTAGTTAGAATTACATCAGACCCAACCTAACGACTTTACTCGCAGTAACTTATAATCTCATATGTCCACCGATTAACTTGTGTCCATAACATTTCACTCTTAGTTGAACCTTACTCTCTTCAACTTGAGGGACTAACTCCCTTATCTTGGTCCTACTGGAATTAGACCAAAAATCCACATAGTCATATCTGATGGCAATGTGGATCGACGTGTGTAATAACCAATGGGCTATCTAATATCAAGAAAATAAATCCTTGATATTCTTGGAAATAATCTATCTCACTCATCAGATTTACCTTCTCTACTACTTCTAGATCATTGGAAGAAAGGAATTAACCTCTGCAAAGGAATTAACTGTCCTGAGAATTTGGCGATTTCATTATCCAATTACAGACTAAGTCTCATTCCAATTAATATTCTTATTTAGTTAAGATAAAGTTTATAATTGGTCAGATGAATTCACATCATTTACCAGTCAATTAGATCGAATGCAAACATTAACAACTTCGAATTTCCACTGACTGAACTTTGCTTATAACTCCTATAGTTCAAAGACTTAGTCCACTTCTCTTTCTAGGCTAACTACTCGACCAAGGTCACTATACCTGAAAGGCTTAGCGTTTCCTTCTGCTTCACTAGGGTTTGTTCACCTTCGAGGTTCCTTGCTATCATTTAGGCACTGGAGTAAATAACTTACCTTCAACCTACTCCTGATCCTATATGGATCACTTAGGTATCATCGCAGGATCTCAATCAATCTTGGATCCATTCATAATAGATTAGGCTAAACAACCTGATAAATCAACAGTTGTTGAACCCTAACCTATTATAAACGGCCATCCAAGTCGATTGAAACCTTGCAATTAAAATCCTTTACTTGCTCGTCATTGCTAATTACTTCTAGAGTGTCCCGGTTGACGGTACATGAAATACATACTTATCCAACCAAACTCTCGCATCTCTGGTTTCAACCACTCTTGAAAAATTCCTTAACTCTTGGCTCCGGAAAGGTGGGAACTTGTTTCCCTTTATCCATAACTTTTGAAGATTCTCACTTATTGAGAGCTCTTGCATTCATTCCTTATCCATTAAGCTTTCTCAGAGTTCGTGCTCCTATTCGGTCCTATCCCTTGTCTGCCAGCTCCATCTACTACATTCTTCGTACACGGTATGGAGTATTAAGTTGATCAGGCTTAATGTTCCTTACTAAGTATAAGAATATAGAGAGAAGTTCTCGAGCAAAGAAAAATTCCGGCCAACTAACTACAGTCCGACAAGGACTAAACTGACACTTCCTAAACTGAGTCATTACTAAACTAGTGACTCACAGTCCGATAAGATTGAACTGCTCTGATACCATAATATAACACTCATACCTCAATATAATCGAAAGTACGACAAATTACATTAAAGTACATGAATTACTAATAATTTACAACTTTGGTTACAGTGATCCAAGTCATAAATTAAACTCAAATCATTAATCTAATAAATAGATTACAACTTATACATTAATTGGAATGTCAAATTCCATTACAATATGAAACTAATCTATAAGTCCCAAGCCTGTAGCTCCGCCTTATCAATTTTCGGTACCTGTTATCTGTAAAGCAAATAAAAGGAACGGGGTGAGATTATAAATCTCAGTGAGCCTTCACGGACTCCTCACTATTCGTTGGCCGAATCATACTAGCATGAAAAGGCTAACTTAAACATTACTCTCCCTAATAACCAAAGGGACTTAAAAAGAAACTTCTTGACATTCTAAGCGAGAACGCCTTAGAATGAGCTAACATGAACTTAGAACTTGGCATATTACGGAGTAGGATAATCCTAGGTCCACTATACCACTTATCAACTTATGATACAACTAAACATATAAATGAATAACATTACTCATAATTCATTTAAACATTACTTCTTTAATTATGTTTAGCACAACTAAACACAATGCTACGAAACTTTCTTAACTAAGAACATTTAGTTCTTCTTTACTACTTACTCACTTTATACTTAACACATCTTTGCTTTCCTTTATGCTATTGGATTTGATCTTATGCTTTAGTCTATAGACTCCAATCAACTTAGCTTGTTTGCTTTCTTAAGAGATCTTAACACAACTCTTAATACTTCTATGCATCATTACCATTAAGTAATTTAGCATCTAAGGATTTACAATCCACCATAACATTTACTTAACTAAGCTAATTCCGAATATATATACATAAATATATAAGGAATTCATTAACATTCTTAGACTTAAAAATTATTTTCATAGTCAACTTTGCTTTGCTACTAAGCACGTTCTAGCTCTTCCCCCCGGTTGAATCGATATTCAATAGGGAATCTCCGTTACTGGGTTTTGTCAAGGCTTAGGTCCTGAGACCCCAAGTAACGTCTATGATATGGTGGTCAGACGTCTTAACCCTCCAAGTGGCGTCCCACGAGGCTAACCATACCGTACGTTTCTCCTATAAATAAAGGAGTCTTTCCATGGACTTTATGCTTATGCTTTAGCTCATGCTTTTGCTTTTCTTTTGCTTATAGAAATGCAACTGATCTAACTAGGATTTATTAACATCATCCTCATTACTTAACTATTCAAGGAAATTACAATCATTTCAATGAATCTAGCTTAACATTAACAACATTCATTTCTAGCTAACTACTCACTTAGAGGCTTACACATGCTATACTCATAATAAGACTTATACTAGATTATGAATATCTACTTCAATTATTCACTTATCACATACTTTCATAGGGTCCTTTCTTTGACACCATGGACATACACTTAGGGCTCATTGATAAGCCTGGCAATTGACCAAATTAATGGACAACACATACATTAAACATATACCTTGAAACTCTATGGGGCTAACATAGGAGCTAACATCAAACATATATAATCTCATTGAAGCTCTTTGGAGCATTCAAGGATTCAAGCATCACATAATAATTAGGGGGATTGGGGACAGCATCCAACCCTATTTCAGTCAAACTCCATATAATTTCATAATAATAACTTTAACATTAAACATAAAATCAAAGGGGTTAACAAACCCTAACTTTGAACCCTTGAAGTTCAAAGACTTCTTTGAGGAAAATTCCTATATGAGGGACTTATGGTTGCCCATCACCTAAGGGATGAAGAACTCACCATGATTCTCCAAGATTTTGAGCTAGAAGGGTGAAACTTTGGCCTCCTTGCTCTTCTTCAAGCTTTTCCCTCTTTGTTCAACTTAGGGCTTCTTCAAATACTTCCAATCTTGAGCTACAACCTTCAATATTCTTCCTCAAACCCAAGAACTTGAGCTATCTTGGAATGAGCTTGGTCTTCTTCCTCTTCTTCTTCTTCTTCTTCATTTGGTGCTTCTTCTTCTTCTCTAGATTAGGGTTCCTCAGACTTCCATTAAAATCCATCTTCAACTCTCAAACTCTCCATTTAAGCAAGTGATTGAAGAAATCCCACATGAATCTCTTCAATCCTTCTCAAAGGGTGAAACCCTAGCTCACTTTCTCCTTTTCTCTCTTCTCCTTTCTCTTCTTTTGCTTTCCTTTTTCTCTCTTCTCGCGTTTCTTCTCGTTCTGCTGCGTTTTTCAGCTTATAACAGGGTGTGAATCGATTCATGTAGAAAGAAAACTACAGCGTGTCTGGTGAATCGAATTGGTGAATCGATTCACCCCTTCCCACTTTGATTCACAGCATCATTTGGGGGCCTGAAACACAATTTTGAATCAATTCAGGCTTGTGTGAATCGATTCATACTGTACTAAAATGTGAAAAATCATCTTTTAACATAAAAAATCTTCATCAATTAACTCCTAATTAACACTCCCAATCATCTTAGGATTAAATACAGCTTATTTCTTAACTCCAAATCAACAACTTACCTATTAAAACTTTGTATAATCATATATTCACTCAATTTGAAACCAAATTAAGCTTGAATACAATCACACAAAACTTCTCATAACTTATTCTCAACATAGCTTAGAGAATTTGGGGTGTTACACTTTCATTTGGCTGACCACCCAAGAGGGAAAAAAAAAGAGAGGATAATTTCATTTCTTTCACTTATTCATGTTCTTATGTTTTAGAAAAAAGAAAACAAGTTTTCTTCTTCCTTTCTTTTCCTCCATGACCATGGGTTATGCCCCTAAAACTACTTCCATTCCTTTGATTTTTGTAACACTCCGTTTCTAGAGCGTTACTAAATTAATTGTAACTCTTGAAAGTTCAAATACTTTTGAAAAATGAGATACTCTGGTTGCATGGATTTCAAAAATGTGGATCTAAATTTTCTTTTTCTTTTGTTCAAACTTCTTATAAAATAGCAGTCAGAGTATTGTAGCATTTTTTTCCGAAAGGTGGTAAATAAATAAAGACGCCATAATCAGTTGTAGCAACCATGCAAATAATTTTATTTAATCATTTCACACAAAGTGATCCAAGTCTTGGAAACATATTATATTTATTACAATATTGTAATGATATATTAGATACCCTATAGCTGGTCAGCACACTATGACACTTACTAGATCCTCTAGTAAATTTACCACACAGCTGCACAAAAGCAGACAACCATATAGGACTATCCTCAAATACAGTCGTCAGCCGTCTCGAACTCTCTGTAGCCTTCATCATCTGGGTTACATTCATTAATTGAAAGAACTACGGGCAAGGGTCAACTTCTTACAAAAAGACAGATATAAATGCAACAATATGTACAATAGCAAATCATATTATACTGACATAATCTAAAATGGAACCCACATTCTTCAACATAGATAAATAATCATGTCATTAGCATTAGAGAACAACTCAATAAGGATGCACATAATTCCCTATTGACGCAACTACATGCCACTGCACATGATTCCGGAATATCTATGACACTTAATTCCCTTCCCGACATCATTCAGGTCTAGGACTATCCTTGTATAGGACTAACGACGACACTGAATTCCTTTCCCGACATTATTCAGGTCAAAGTCTCTATGTATGCATGTCAATGCATCTCCACGTATCAATTGAACATATCAACTCATATGATATTTCAACATGAATCATAATTAAATAATCATTTAATTGTTCAACACAGATTACATAGCATATATCTCAAATCGTAATTAAGCATACATGCACGCACGTCATATTAACAATTTTAGAATCACCTCACAACAAATTCAAATTTAAACCACACTACACAGTCCTACATCAACAAATACACATAACCAACAATATATCTAGAAGAAGCCCTTACGAAATCACTCAATATCAAACACTGAATTTGAAGGGTCCATACAAAATAGAGTTCCACGTCCATGCTAACATCAACGATACGTCACGAACTCACCCATGATCGTACCCACGACTTCAACAACCCTTAGACAACAACACTAGTCTTAGAAAATCTCTAAACCTCTTAAAAGTAACTCCTAGATCATGGTTTGCAAACAAACCCCTAGGGTACACAACCCAAAAATTCGTTTTACTAATACTCACACTTAATAACACTAAAACCAAGTTAAAATAATACTTCAAATACTTTACAACTTATTCAAAATCTTTATAACTAAACTTTTAACTTTAAAATCACTAAAATCACTTTCTTTTAAATCCAAAGCAAAATTCAACATTTAAAATATTTAAGTAACAAACTACTAATAATTAATCAACTAAAATCTTTTTAAAAAATAACTCCTAAACACCAAAATGCTCCCTCGGTTTTTAACAACCAAACAATACCTGAAAAAATTCCTTCTTTCAAATCTTTTGCAATCATAAAACTAACAATAAAAATCAAAGATTTTAAACACTAATTTTCTAAGACTTCACCTTGTTTAAGTAATACAAAGATCTCTTTAAACATTAGGTGTTTCATAGTCTTAATCTACTAAAACAACATTTTAACAATTTTCACTCAAATCCAATTTTTCTAAAAACTCCTAAACTACAACAACAACTAAATCATAAACTACAATAACCACAAAAATTTCTTCCTTTTTCCTTTTAAGCCCACGGTTTCAACACCTAGATTAGAGAAAAAATTTAAACTTTCTTCTAAACCAAACTGGAACACAAATACGCTTCAAATCTTTTCTTAAAACTTAAAGAAATTAAACAAAACTTCAAATCCATGAAAATCTTCTCCTATCATAGCTTGATGCATCAAGGAGTATAAAAATCAAACCTTTTTCTTCATCAAGCATAAAACAACAACAAGAACAACTAAAACAACAATAAAAGGCAAGATTCACAAGAACAATCCATTCCTTTTCCCCCTTTTTTTCACAGCTTAGGGCTCTAAAAAAATGAGGGGAAAAATTTGTCGTCTTATTCCTTGATCATCATCAAAACCATACAAGAAAAATAGACAAGAAAATCAAAAGAAATCCTCACCCAAAAATTGTAACAAGGCCACGGTTTTGGCCATAAAAATACACGGTTTTGGCCATAAAAATACATAAAGGAAAGCTTGGTTGAACTCTCACTCATATGCTTAAGGATATAGTACCAAAAATGAAGAAGGAAATGGAATAAATGAGGGTGCTTTTGATGGAAGAAGGCCACGGCTCGAAGGGTAAGAAAGACAGGAAATGAGCTTGGCTTTTCTTTTTGCTCACCAACACTTAGAAACTTAGGAGAAAATAAGATGAGATGAGTGGGAGTGAGGGAGGCTACAGCCTGATCATGTGGGAAAAGGAGAGTAAACTGGGATGTTACAATTTTCTTACTTCAAATTCATGGTAGAACCTTTTTCTTGTGGGTGAGAGCTTGAATCAATAATTCTTCCTTGTTTAAAAACCTTACAATTTTGAACCTTTGGAAGAAATTTTGCTAAGAATTTTTTGTCTTTTACTTCTAATTTCTTGTGTAGTTGTTGATGAAGATTTGGATAATAAATAAAACAAGAAATTTTCCTTCTCTTAGAGCCTTGTTAGGCTATGACATGAAGAGAGAAAAAGGGAAAGATTTATTGTTTTAAAATCCTAATTTTTGGTGTTGTTTTGTTGTTGATGTTGTTGTTGTTAATATTTTGATCAAGAAAAGAATTAAGAATTTCTTCTATTTGAGCTTGTACAAGCTATGACCTAAAGGAGAGTTTTGGAAAAATTTTACTTGAAGTTTTAAGTTTTTTAGGATTTTGATGTTGTTTTAGTGTTGTTGCTGTTGTAATTAATAAATAAAATTGAAAATTTTTCCCTAAAAATACCCTAGAGGCCGTGAGACCTAGGTGTATGAAGGAAAGAAATTTTAAGTTTAAATCTTTAATTTCTTTAGGGGTTTTGTTGTTGACGTAATTTAGAAGCTTTTGGAAAAATTTGGATTTAATTTAAGTTGTTTAAGAATTTGTTTTGATAGTTTAAGACCATGAAACACCAAAATCTTAGAGAAATTTTTATGTTTCTCAAAGATGGTGGAGTCTTAGAATTTTTAGTAACCAAATCTTTGGTTTTGATGATGGTTTTGTTGTTGAAAAAGGTTTTGGAAATGAAATAATTTTGTTGTTGTTTTTAATTAAAGAAACCGTGTGGTTTCTAATTTTAGAAATTTATTTTTATACTTTTAATTGATTTAAATTTAGTAGTTTGGTATTTAGGTATTTTAGAAGTTAAATCTTTGATTTGGTTTAAAGAGAATGAGTTTTGGTTATTTTAAAAAATTAAAATTTTAATAAATTAAAGTTATGAAAAACTTTGAGTAAGTTGTTTAATTTTAAAGTATTGTTTTTAATCTTATTTCAATGTTTTAAGTGTGAGTTTTAATTTAGAAGAATTTTAGAATTTTGTATCCTAAGGGTTGGTTATGAAATTATGGCCTAAGTATAGTTTTAAAGGTTCAAGAATTGATTCTAAAGCCTAGTGTGTTATTTTAGGATTGTGGAGATCGTGAGTATGTTCGTAGACAAACTGTGACTGTGTCTCTGATGAATTATTTGGAAGTAAAGTTTTAAGTGTAAGGGCATCTTCCATTTTACTTATAAAATTATTATAAGTAGGTTGCAGTTTTGTGAATTGACTGAATTTGATGATTTGTGAATTGTTGAAATACTGATGTGTTTTTGTAATTATACGTGGTTGAATCTGTTTATCATATATTTGAGAATATGTGTGTGAATCTTGTGGTGTTATGATTCCTTGATGACTTATTTATTATGAAAAGTTGAAATATCATATGTGTTGGTATGTTCAATAAAATATGATGATGCAATGACATGCATACATAGTGAAGTTGACCTGAATTAAATCCTATATGTGGATTGGTCCTATATGTGGAGTTCAGTATCTATATTTCCTACGGGATAGTGAAGATGCCGGTTGTTGTATCCTATAAATGGACCAGCCGATGAGCCCATTGGTATAGGTATAAGCGTGATATTCCAGAATCATGTGCACTGGCATATAGGATACATCAATAGGAAATTTTGTGCATTCCTTAATATGTTGAATTATTGATTTTTAGATAATATAATTTTAATAATTGTATATATATATATATATATATATATGCATTTGTTTTTTTTATATGTTTTATTTTGTAAGATGACTCTTGCCCGTGGTTCTTTCAATTTAATGAATGTAACCCAGATAATGAAGACTGTTAAGTGTTCAGGACTGCTGACGAGTGTGGCTGAAAAGAATTCCATCTGACTATCTGCTTTGTGTGGATATTTTGTAAACTTAGTAAAAGGTCTATAAGTGTCGTAGTGAGTCGACCAGCTATAGGAGTTTACTGTATTAAATTCAAGTTGTATTAAGTTGATTCTGTTTCCAAGACTTGGATCGTGTTGTGTGAAATGACTATTTAAAGTTATTTGCATGATTGTTGCAATTTGATTATTGTGTCTTTATTTATTCATCACCTTTCGAAAATACTGCAATACTCTGATTGTTATTTTTGAAAGAAGTTTAAAAAAAATAAAATTAGACCCACATTTTTCGAAAACCATGTAAGCAGAGTATTTCATTTTTCAAAAGTATTCTAACTTTTAAAAGAAATATTGCATCAGTAGCACGCTCTGAAAATCAGGGTGTTACACCCGAGAGAAAGTTGGAGAGTAGAAAGGTGGTTTTTAGGGGCACTATTTATAGTTGTGATTTAGGGCCATCGCGTCGCGATGACACCACTCACAAGTATCGTCACGTCGCAATAGTAACTCTCTCTTTACACGTGTTAGTGGACCAACGCTGGTGTTGGCAGGGACCATCGCGTCGCGATGGTACTCCCTCACAGCTCCATCGCATCTCGATGCAACGAATATGGAAAATAACTAATTTTCCATTTTTTAAGAACTTCTAGGGATTTCCTTTCCTACCTAGGGATATTCTCGTCCTTCCAAAGCTATTTTTATCAAACTTAGGGTTTTCCAAGTATCCCTTAGTTTATTTTTACTGTTTTATATTTTTAGGTTGTTACACTTATCTTCATTCTTGATGTATCGCACTGTCTAACAGTCTCATCAAAACGAAGATTTCAGTTTCTGAAAGCTTGCTTTAATCCATAAATAGATCTTCAACAAGTAGAATCCTGATGGATTTAAGCATCGTGATTGAGAAAATGTCTCACCATAGTCTATACTATGGATTTGCATCAAACATTTCCCGACAAATCATGCCTTAAAGGTATTCACAATACCATCTATGTCAGTCTTCTATTAAAGACCCACTTGCACCGGCCACTGCAACATTTTTGCCAATAAGCAATGCCTCGTATTCCATGGTGTAAAAAACTATTGTTCAAAGGTATAATTTTTTCAGCAATGCTATATAGTACGAAAGGATATTGACACGAATTACACGAACGCATATATGTCCTCTCCCACGCGAGTTTTGTATTTTTTTTTCCAAATAAAAAACTAAATAAAATAAAACTACACATCCTCCAAAATAGATGTCTCCCGGACCACCGTCATCGCTTGCGAAACCACCTATATCACGCTGCAACACTTGCGATCAACAAAATGTATCTGGTTTATGACTCATTCCATAACCACCTCATTGTTTCCACACCTCGTCGCCACTGTTATCTCAGGATCTCGTTAATTGGTTACTGTCATATTTGCAGTCTATATAGCCACATGGCATACTAGCACTTGCCAAGTTAAATTATTCACGTTACTTGAGTATTGTGAATTCTGTATAAAAATTGAACAAATAAACTCATTATACCCACCCCCACTAAGTAGCACCACGTCCAAAGCAGATTCCAAACTAAGAGAACAAGAAGAATCTGACTAGAGCATTTACAAGTCACTGGAAAATCTAAACCGAATTCATTTTAGGAAATTCTAATAAAAAATGAGACCAAACAAAGGATAAAGATATAACTCCAATATACAAAACTATCACTCTAGACCGATAATTAGTAAAAAAAAATCAAAATATAAATAAAGATAAAACCAAGATACTGCAAGTCGGAAAAGTAGAGAAACGTCTCAAATTGATAACAACAAGGATGAAAATAGATCCTGAATCGCAGCATAAAAGAGGGCGAGAGTACCTAGAACGCATCAAGTGAAGGGAAGGGAAAACGCGGTGGCAGATAATCCTATACGAGTGGATCGATTTGATTGGGATGAGAGCATCCTTGCTTCGTCTTACTTCCCCTGCTCTGCTCCTTCCTCTGTTTTTCAAATTAGAGAGAGATAAATGAAGAGAACAGAGAGAGAGACGACTAACCGAAAGTTGTTCCACGTTGGATGCCACATCATTCGTGTGTTTTGTAGGAATTCAATTCCGTATCATTTAGCATTTTCCATATAAAAAATTGCAATGCTATATAGTCCGAAAGGATATTTTTATCAAAAGAAAAAATTGTTGTCTAAATATAAAGAGAACGGGATCTCAACGCTGTCTTATACATATTTTTAATTTTAATAATTTCCAGAATAACTAAACCGTTCGTGTAGACTGTAGACCAAAACTCATCGGCGCTTGATTGATGTTTTTTGAAAACCAGGATTCCCGTAGCACGCAAACCCGAAGGTTTTACTTTTCGCGATAGGGTTTCGAAGAAGATGTCGCACGCTCTCGTTTGATTCACCTCCACCGAACGATGTTTGGTAGAAAAGATGTCATTACTAATCGCTGGAGGGGGAGAGAGTGAAACAGACTGAGATTGAGACCGAGAAAGAAAGATGCTGGAGTCTCACCCGTCACAGTCGTGGCGTGGCTGCTGTCGGCACAGCGTCCCTCCCCATCGTGGGAAATATGGCCTCCGTTGGCCGTAAATGCTGTCCTTCCTCCACCGGTTCGAATCCTCACCACGTACACGCGACCAACCAAAACCAACCACGCAACTGAGCCACAGCAGCGCACTACCGCCTCTGCAACCATGCGCAAGCGCGCAAACCTTACCGACGTTTGATCACGTGGTGGCCTTCTCCTTTGCCGCAGCTGCAAGAGGTGAATGGCTTCAGAAACATTCTTATTTTTTATTTAAAGCTACGGGCAATTTAAGCCCCATTGCTATCTTATTTCACCATTACCTGTAATTTTTGGACCCTTGATTGTGTGGTAAGACGCGTATTATAGCTAATCTTTTCACCTCTTGGCTTATGTGGCGCTGGAGATAGGATTATGTTTCCTAATTGGATGTAGTTTCTGCGCTTCTAAAAGAAAAGGGTAAGGGGAAGGGGAAAGGGAGGGGAGGACGAGTCGGAGATGAGAGGAAGAATACGATTATCTGTTCAAGGTTGTCTTTACTTTCTTATTGCATTTATCTCTCCTAAAACCTGAGCACATGAACTTTCCTCTCTTGCTTTTAGTTGGATTATACAAGAGTTTTGTTTTACAAATATGACTGAGTTCAGGACCAATCTATTTGCTCAAGGGGTGCCTGTAAATACATTAAAACATTAGAATTTTCTCCTACTGTGATAGGCAAGAATCGGTGCATAGATAAACATGGACATGTTAACGTTCTATTTCCGTATTAATTTTTCCTGTGTTTTTATCTGATTGAAAGTATATTTTTTTGTAAGTAGTTGGGAATTTAATTATGCATTTCGCATACAAGTGTTAACATTAGTAAGTGGAAGGATTCAGATTTCTCAAGTTGATGTTAGGCCATTGTAGCATCTGGGATTGGTGCTTTAATAGTTTGAATATATGACTGATATGATTGTACATTACCCATGCCACATTTGGTTTTTTAGTGCAAGTATGAAGTTTTTCTACCCCTGGAATGTTGTCTTGTGTGGAAACAAATTCAGATAGAAAAAGCCACTTTCTTTATTTTTCTCACTCTCACATTTGATTCTTCCTCTATTTTTGTTCTGTGTAGTGGTTGTTGAAGGTGCTTAGCTTCAGTGTGCAACACCAACAACTTGATTATGTTTGAGACTGGGAAGGATCCGGGTATTAGGCTAAGATTCCATTGCCGGAATGTCAAATCTCGGCCAACTCCTGACCCATGGTACATATTAATAGATAAAGGTTATAATAATATAACCATTTAAGCTCTTTTCTTCATGAATCATGCTTTTTATTATCCTTATACGTTATTTATCCTTAGCTATAAAAATGGGTTGGACATAAATTTTGGATTTTTATTTTGTTTGTTTGTTTATGGGTTCTTTGAGATTTTTTAGTATGTTTTGGCTGGTTATCAGAGTTCATTTCAAGCATCGAAAGCTTCTAAATTTTAAAAGGGATATTCTCGTGTCTATGTCTTATAAATTTATAGGATGACATAATTAAGAATATTCTCGTGTCTGTCTTATGTTACAGATGTAAACAAAGGTGGTCTTTAGTAAAGCAAGTTATACAGATGATTGATGAAATATAACTTGTTTCATTTTGAATTTAGCATATCTCTCTCTCACACCCTTTCTTAAATTGTGATGAAAGATGGTTGGTTCATTTGAAGACCAAAAACTTTGCTTTTTATAACTAAGATTGATTTCATCATATCACCGTGTACTTCATTTATCTCTTGGCTTGATGTGATCCAAAGAATTTGGTCTTGGTCCTCTTCATAGTCTCAGAGGCATTTGTACACACTGATTTTTAGGTGTTCTTTCTGATGATTTCTTCTGGAAGTATATACATAATTTCTTTGATGCCTTTTCAGTCCTACTGTCTAACAATTCAAGTATATGATTTCAGTTCAACGCTTTGCCAATTTTCAGTAGTAGACACATTTATTTTTCTTGTGGCATAGGTAATATAGGCAGGACATGGTTATCCAAAAGGCGTAAAGATTGATCTTTCTTTTTTCTTAAGTCCTGCCTTTCTACTATGCATACCTTTTTCATTTCCCTTTTGAATATTGCTTCTGAATCTGTATGAATTCTTTTTTATTATGGGAATTTGTTATAATCTTAGAGTGTCTTAGATTATCTCTTAGGATTATCTCTTTTATTGATGGGTTTTTGAGAAAAATTAAGGATCATAATTTAGAATCTGCGATGAGTTTGGTGGGAACTTAATTATTTCTGTAGTTACTGATTTCATGATTTTGCCTGCTTAATGCACATAATTCCATCTTCCTGTTATGGCTTTCTGATTTTTTTAGCTCCTTTAAGAGGCCTCACTTATTTGGTATGTTATGTCAGACTCGAATATAAGCATCAACCATGTCCTTTCGTAAAATAATATCTAAGCTGCCAGAGGCTGAGGCACATGGTTTATACAGGGGGTCAACCCCTGCAATTCTTGTATAGTTTTCAAGGTTGCTTATTTAATCTATCTTCATTTCAAGGCAAAAATCCAAGCAGAGATCAAAGAGTAAAAGAGTAAGTCCATCTTCGATTCTATTTCCTAATAATATACACCCGTGCCATGATAACATAATATACATAAAAGTCCTGTAATATCTCATTTAAAGTTTCAAGCGATCTTGTCATATAAAACTTTTGCATTGTTTCTTTTCTTATAAATTTCAAATAGGTGAAATTTTATTAAAATTTTGCACAATATGAGTGCATCTGTCTTCTGATGTTTGCATGAATTTCCACACGGGCATCAGATGGTTTCCATGGGTAGATGAAGATTTGGCACTGACTTTCATCTCATGTTTCATATTCTCAAAGCAGTTCTCTTTCTTGGCTTCTTGTCAGTCGTGGCAGTATTATTTATTGTATGTTGGTTTACTTAATCACTATCAAATTTGTTTGTTTTAATTCTTGTCCTCATGCCCTTCGGATGGGCCATTATTCTGGTAAGTAAAGACTTCTGCATCTTACAAAAGCAATAGTTAAGAACAGCTTTTTCTCTCTTTGCCAAGTTGCTATTGTCTGATATGTATTGCATTATATTCTATGTCTACACTATCCTAAAACTGCAGGTATTTTTATATGTGAATACTTTATTCTAACTAAACAAGTGATGTTCCTTTCTCTCCCCCTTTTTTTTTTTTTTTTTTTTTTGCAATCAGCTGAATCAAGATTGCACAAACATGTAGAGACACTTGAAGGGAGGTAAACAATGGGCTTTCAGTGAAAGAGCTTTCCAGTGCATATGAATATGTAATAGAATTAATATAAAATGATGCTCTCCTTCTCCACGTGGACATGGCAAGGAAGATGTGAAGTTCTCCGCGGAGCAGAATACTCTCACCATCAAAGATGAGCTGAAGAACAGTGTGCTTAGGGTTCTTGTGCCTTAAATGAAGGAAGAGAAGAGGAGCGGTGTGTTCAATGTCAAGATTGAGTAGAATAGACCTCTTTTTTCTTTCTTTTGTTATCAAATGGACGCTTTTTATTTTCCTCTTTCATGAAATGATGAATCTAGGTAGATGAGACAGCTTTTGATCGTGAGTGGTGTGTTGAGCTTTGAGACTTCAACTTTTCTTTGTAATAATTTTTTGTAAGGTAATGAATAATTGCTTGAAAGCTTGCAATGTAAATCTGATACTTTCCCTTAAAATGTGTGATGAACTGCATGAAGGCTATTGAGAAACGTTTCAGAATGATGTTTATAATTTTTTTTTTAATTCAGTATGATTAATAACAACGGTTTTGAAGTTTCATATTTGGTAACAAGAGGCAACGGTTTTATACTATTGCATTAATGGTACTAGTGAAAAAAAGTTGTCGTTGATTGCAATGGTCGACAGCCATTCTCGTAGCATACTAAAAGAATCGTTGAATTTGATCAAACCAAAGACTACGGTTTTTCTTTAGCATTGTATTTCTTTCAAAAATCGTTGCTAAAAGAATAGACAACGCCTTAACTTACCACAGTTTGAAAACTGTTCTCGAAAGTAAAGGCAACAGTTTTGTGACTTTAGTCTACAGTTTTGAGGTGTTGCGGTAGACAAAAAATGTTGTAGTGACCCTATGGGTTTTATCCATTGAGTTGACTCCATCAAGGTCCAACATTGTTGGTTCATATGGACTCCATCTTAGACTATATGTCTCCAATCCACTTCTCAAAATCTAGGCAAAATATGGCTTCCTGGTAAGTCACAGGCTCATCTTAATCCATGAGCAACACATCATTTTCCAGAGTCAGGAGAAGTCCATATCTCTCAAGTTAGTGACGTGACATGTTAGGCCTACACAGATCTTGTGTAACTCGAATCGAAGTTTCATCCACAATACTTGTGGAACCGATTCTTGTTCCATTGTAGGCGAGCCTTGTGGTATTTGAATTTCTCCCACTAGTTCCTTTGGAGATGAACTCCTTTAAGTAATACTTGTTTCCGTGACAAACTCTTTGTCCTTGGAGACATTGTAGAAACAGTATCCCTTAGTTTCCTAAGGATACTTGTAACACCCCGACTTTCGGGAGCGCTACTTCTCTAAACTCAACTCTAAATGCGGAAATGTTTTTGATTAAAATACTCCTATTGCATGGTTTTCACAGAAAAGTGAACATAATTTTGTTTCACTTTTTAAAACCTCTTTTCGAAATAGCAAGTCAGAATATGGCAGCGTTTTCAAAGCATGATGCTCGACTAACAACACAATACAACGGAACAACCATCAAAATAATAACCATGCAACTGAAATGTATTTATATAAACTTTCACACGAAGGTGATTAAGTTTTGAAAATGCAAATACAATTCAAATGAAAGAAACATAACCTCTCCTATAGCTGATTAGCACCTACGACACTTACTGAACTCTCTAATAACTTTAATAAAACTGCAACACAAGGAATCGGGTAGAAACCTCCTCAACAACGCTTATCAATAGTTCCAATCACTCTACAGCTACCATCATCTAGGTTGACATCCATTGAAATTGGATAACCACGGGCAAGGATGATCTTCTCAACAAAACATATACAGCAACAACATATATGCACACGTATCATAATATACTGGCATTCAAAAACATACTAAACAATCATCAACTCATCATCAAACATCCGTTAATCATCTCGCCCATACATCTTCAGTTCAACTTATTAACTAAAGTCCCTCAACATTAACTCACTCTAAACTCAACATTAACTCACTCTAATCACTCAACACAATCAGGATGCATGACTCTACTCTTATAACTGCCTCCACACAATAATGACACTGGTTCTACATTGGATTCCCAGGTCACGACTTACCAACTCTGGTCCTACACTGGATTCTTAGATTCAGAATAGATATAGCACCCCGCAGCTACCTTAGTACCACGTGACTACTTAAGCGCCTCCGCTACCTTTGCACCACGCAAGCTACTTTGGAACTACACAGATGTTTCTAACAACCCTTACGCAGGAGGTTTATTCGAAAATCTTTCTCGAAAATCTATCTCTAGCTCTTTGATCCATAAAAACATTTTGTATTTCATCACCTATTCTCCAACGATAATCTCTCATCACCCACCATTCACCCAACATTCACCAAGATACCAAATCATTCATGCATTTACAATAATACATAAAGAATAATGCCAACAAGGCCACACAATACTATACCTCATTGGAAACATAATCAATATCACAATCACATTACTCAAGATAACAAACACCCAATTAAACATTTCACACAATAGTAAACACATAATTTGAAGAGCCCTTACCAACAAGCTTTTCTTCCGAGCAATCACCACGATCTCGGCCTCGAACATGATCTTGAAACCAATCAATAAATGCTAGGCCACAGCTACACGCTATCACTAATAAAATATCATCAACATAAACAACACCACACCCACAGTTTTCCTAAAAACAGCACCAAATCTCTTTCCTTTTGAAACATCTAACTTCTAAAAACCAACACAAAGCAACAACTAATTTGCATAAAACAAAACTTTTCTCTCAAGACTCAACCTTCTCAAGAACACTAAGGTTCCTTTAAGATTAGGTTCTCATTATCTTAAAAACATTAAAACACATTTTAAACAAAGAAAAAACTACATCAAACTTTTTCCAAAAATTCTTAAACAACAATAACAAGAAAATCATCAAAGAGTTCGAAAACTTGTAATAATCTCCCTTTTTCTCTCTAGGAGCTCATGGTTTTACACACACCCCAAGATCCAACCTTTCGTAATTATTTCTATCTCAAATACACACACACAAAACTTGGTTTTAAAGCCAAAAATAAGATCAAAATTATTATCAACAACAAAACTTCATAGATCCAAAAATATTCCACTTCTTTTCAAAAACAAAAACAACTAAAATCATCTTTCCATCCTTATCACTTTCACAACAATAAAAAAAACAACAATAACAAACCAAAAATGAAAAGCTAAAGCATTGAAATCTTCCCCCCATTTTCCCTCGTAGGTCACGGCCAAAAGCTCAATGGAGAGGGGAAAAGAACTCAACTTTTGTTTACTCAAAATCATCATCAACAAAAGCACAAAAATAAAAGCACAAAAGAAACTAAAATGCTCACCCAAAACCCTTATGGAACTCACGGCTTCAACCAAGAAAAGGAGAGGAAAGTTTCTCTTGTTCTCTCACTCAACCACACAACTCTTACTACCACAAAGTTTAGCACATGATCAAGCAACAAAATGTGGGAAAAGGGGGTGTAATCTCACAGTTTTACAAAGGAGAAAAGAAGGAAAATTTCTTAAGCACCAACACAAGGTATTGGAAACACGAAAAACAAATGCAGAATGGAGGAGAAATTGGAAGGTAGGCCGTGGCTCAATCTAGGAAAGAAGGAGAAGAATTGAGCTTGGTCTCATAAAGAAATATCTTCCATGATTTAAGGATAGCCCCACCTTAATTAACCTATACATAACTTACACCTCACCAAAATAACCATACCTCCACCATACCTATACCATACCCCCACCAACCACTTTCACCTACTCCAGATGCTCTCTTGACTTAGTCAAACGGGTCTCGGCGTCGCAATATCACGGCGTCGGGTAATCGCGTTACCGATTGCTCGATCGGCAATAAATCACGTAAATTAAATTATCGCGAGAAATTTACTCAACGCGCACTAAAAATATTTGTGTAAAAAAATACGCTCGTAATCAATCACAAATAATCACAGCAGCACGAAATGAACTATAGTGAAAACATGGGTGTTACAATACTCCACAAAATACATTTATTCAGTTTGAGTTCAAGTTTATCAAATAATCTTGATAAGCCAAATCTTCATAAATGTGACACATGGCTTTTCGGCCCTTCCATATCTCATATGGAGCCCTTTTACTGCCTTAGATGGAACATGGTTAACAGGCTAGAAACATCTGAATATAAAGCACACTCCAGAAAGAGTTATAAAGCTTTGACTACCTCATCATTGATCGGACTATGTCTGACAAGGTGCGATTTAGATAGTTATCAAACTCTTGGCTTTAGTATTTACCATCATGATCCAATTGTATGGTCTTAATACTCTTGCCAACGTGGTTCTTCACTTCATCCTTGGACTCTTTGAACTCTTCAAAGGTTCTCGATTTGTGTTTCACAAGATACACAAATCCTTAGTTATTATAGTCAACAGTAAGCCCAACAAAGTCTGGAAACTTACCTTTTGCAAATTTGTTTAGTGGCCCATATACATCTCATGTATCACACCAAAATATCACTAGTCCTTTCACCATGTTTGGCGATTGAATCGTAGTCATCTTTTCCAATAAGCAAGAATCATAGACCTCAAAAATTTCACAAACAAATGAGTCCGAGAATCAATCTAAATGGAACTTGGAATTATGTTTCTTACTTATATGGCCTAAGCGATAATGTCAAGGTATATAAAAATCAAACCACTTGATTTGAGCTTATATGCATTTATGTCATAGATGGGAAAGTGGAGATCAACAACATGTGGTTCATGTCTTTCAAGATCTCCAACACTAAAAACACCAGTTGAACAAACAAAACAATAATTGTCCTTTTATTACAACATAAAATCCTTTCTTGTCCACTCAAGAAATGGAGTGATGTTTCCATCAATAGTTGGAACTTAATAACATTTATTTAGTTCCAAGACAAGCCTTTTGTCCTCTATGACAAAATACCCGAAGAGGAAGTTCAAATTCATTTCTTCAATTTATACTCTCTCTGCAACACGTGGCAAGTCAACCGTATTGGAAGCAAGTGCCCTCCTTAGCAACCTTTTTATGTCAGCTTCAAGGCAGAAGTACTGAGCCTGAACTTGTTCTTGCGTATGTGCTACTCCCTGATAACAGACTTAATATAGGCCTTTCACTCCATGACCATTAACATGGTTTATCCCTTCTGACTATAACCATCCAGCAACTCTTGTAAGATTAAGTCAGTGGCCAACTCTTGGCCCACAAGAGATCCCAACTTTTCTAGGTTCTCAATGTACCAAGTAGTATAAAGCACATGAGGACCTATTGAGTTTCCCTCTACCAGCTTGCAACTGAAAAAGGGACGGGGAGCCTCAAACCTTTCATGACTTGCTTGCTCTTGGCAGAGCATCATGAGGTCAATGATCATATCATATGCCTCCATGATCGTAAGCATGAAGTATCCTGCATCTAAGACAACGACTTAATGCTTCTCATAAGCATCCCTTTCTATCCTAGTAGAAGCAGATTGCTCAAGAATTGTCTGCTCGAGAACATACAACTCTTTCTCTTGCTTAAGGACACTCCTTAGATTCTTGTACCAATCCAAAAAATAAAATTTGGATTTCTTATCCTTCTTAAGGATAAATCATAGTAATAATTGATAGTGTTTAATGCCATGATAATTCTATTAATAGAATTATGCAGAATTTATTTATCATGAAAAACATATTTGTTAAGGACTTTTATTAAATACGCTCCCACTATTTTACTCAAATCAATGACCCTCAGCATTGACTCCGAAAATCCCGTTGGAAGATTTTCTAGTGAGACCTCATCCTGAGTCAGCTTTGGCTGACCGCCCAGAACTCGGTTATTTAGGTAGGAAACTCCTTTCAAATTGTATTCCCATGCAACTCTTGGATCAGTCCGGTGAATAACTCCTTATTCCAATTTATCATACAAATTGATGCCCAACTCCTTGCCTTTAAGTCATTTCAATCCTATTGAAGCTACTTAATTAAGTCAACCCAATGGTTAGCAGTAGGATATTTCACCTATCGTGCCTCACCAAGATAGACTAAAGTGCCCAGCTTTGGCATGACTCACACTTAATCTGTAACGACCCGTTTCTGGACCGCTACTAATCTAGAACTAAACCTGTATGCGATGCATTTTTAAAATAGTGCTCTTGTGTCCATTGGAAAATGTGGTCTATATTTTTTTTAAACAGTCACATCCGCAAAGTACACATAGAGTTGTCACAGCGTTTCAAAACATGGTGCAAACTAAGACACGAGACTCAAGCACTGGAAATACATACATATATATACATAACCAAGTCTGCATAAATAGTACGTACAAAATAAGCAGTGCATGAAAATGTACGAGAGAATACACCTATGGTATGAAGACCCTCGTGCGAGCAATCATACGCCGGGGGTACTCCGGGCAGACACCCACACAGGGGGCTGCTCCAAAAGTAAACCACCAGTCTACCCTGCAATACAAAAAAAATCCATGAAGCCCGACTGGTCACCAGACAAATTGTACACCGAAACAAATACTACAGTTATCCAAAATAACATAAATAGACTATCAGACAACAAGACGACTACAGAGAAATATTCGGACCCTCAGATGGATCCTCCTCCTCCTCATTGTCCATCGGGTCCTCTCCAGTCAAATCAATAAAAGGTACAACAGCTGGTACGTCCTCCGACACATCCTCTCCTGCTAGCACATCCTTCGTAGCACCTGCACCGCTACAACCCACCTCTCCGCACACACTAAACACATGAGGAGGGTCCACCGGCGGAGTAGGGGTCCTATCAAGCATGGGGGAGGCCGGCTCTGCTGCCGGCCTCGCTCGTGCTCGCCAAGGACTCGAGTAACACGACGTAGACGCTCCTGCAGTCCCACGTCTGATCACGCTCTTACAAGCGGTCCATCGAACCCTCGGTCCTCGTCCTCGGAAAGCAAGTCGGGAAGCAGTACGCCTCGGGATCTCGAGGGGTCCCTCTGGTGAGGAAGATGATGCTGTCATAGTCCTCTCTCCCAGAATAGCTCGCCAAGCGTCCACCACCTGCATCATCCGAATTGGGAAGCTCACTGTGCGCCGTGAAGTCTCCTGTCTCACTACCATACCACCCTCTCGAAAGCTCTATACAACATCCCTTGTATAAACAACGCGACGGGAGATGGGGTCGAACTCCATCACCGCGGGCATCTCAATATCTGGAAAATCAAAGATGATCTCTGTAACATCCCCAAATTTTAAATATTTTTAGATTCAAAAAAAAATGAAAAATGAATAGATCCTGTATTGAATGAATTTAATTAGATGCATAATTGATTTTATCATATGAATGTGTATGAATTAAGTGTGTTTATATGTGATAATCTATTATTTGATTAAAATTAATCAATGGGACTTAATTGAATTAGGAGAATTAAGTTAGGAATTAGCACCACATTTGTTAGACACTTAGTAAATCAACCATCACTTAGTTATGACTCACCATGAGTCAAGTTTCTAATGTGGTATAATAGCAAAATCTCCCTTCACATCTCTCACCCCCCCATTTTGTGTGCTGCAGCCCCCCTCTTACACACACTTCTACTCATCCTTTTAAAATTAAAAATCAGAATACACTCACACACCCTCATTCTTTTTATGGGAAGAGAAAGGAGAGGAGTAAGAGAGAGGGAAGAGGGCCACGAGAGAGGAAGAGGAAAGGAAAGAAGAGGGAGCTCAATTCTTGCTTCCATCTTCATCACCATCACAATCTTTTTCGTCTCCACCTTTTTCACACTTTGCAAAACAATCCTAGCAAGTGAGTATTTCTGGTCTAGCACCCTCTAGTCCAAGAAATTGGTGGAGAAACTCAAACACAAGCTCACCATAATCATCTCCATTGCATGTCTTGCTTTGAGGCACCTCCACACTTCAGTCTTCCTTCCAAGCATTTTGATAAGAAGATAATTAGCAAAGGGAGATTGAATTCCCAGCTAGGGGAAAGCCTATGAGAGAAGAGGATTTAGAATAGTTTTTTTTTTTTTTTGCTTTCTTTTTTCATTCCAACAGCGTTACATAATATAGGCCATAAAACTACGGCTTGACCTAGTATTGGTCAAAATACTCACAATATTATGTTCCTAAATAATAGCAATATTCTGATCCTAAATAATTAAAAATAATATTCTGATTCTAAATAACTATTATCCTTTTATATATTTGTAGCTAAATCTTCACTGGTATCTTGCAGGTTTCCTGATTGCCCTCTTGGGCCTATTGTTTGCAACGGACGTTCCAACTTCTGGGTTCAAGCCCAACTGCTCTACTTGACCCGTATCATTACCGCCCGCGTCAAAAACGATCTTGTCCTCAAGATCACTCAACGGATAAGCCTTGTTCAGAAAAGATCTACGCTCCCACGTGTTTTCTAAAGCACCCTGTCCTTCCCATTCTACCAAGAGTTCCTCCTCCTCTTCGTTCTCTGAAGACCCACCGTGACGGCGTGCCACGATTCGAGCAGGAATCGGTAACGGTGGCGCGGCGGTAGCCGGTAAAGGTAGGATCTGGGTGTCCGGTTGCCCATGGCACTCCTTCAAGAAGCGGGCGTGGAAAAGCGGGGTGGATACTGGTAGTTCTGCAAACAACTCGGCTACGTCATCGGGTCGCAAGTCTGGTCCGGAGAATGCGAAAAGGCCCGTAAAAGCGCTTTGCAAGCTTCTGTGAGTGGCGTTGTTTGACGGAGCTTTGCCTATAAGGTTGAAGTTTAAGATAAACCCACTGTCCCTCTGCAAAAGCTTTATCCTTTCGATGCTTATTGGCTTGTTGGACCATACGGTTGCGAGCATGATGCAGGTTCTGTTTCAGGACGTGTAAAATCTGAGCTTTGTGGGTGAGAAGTGAGTCCAAGGTTTCGACCTTTGAAGTCCCGGGAGTGTAAGAGCAGATCGATGGTGGTTGGCGGCCATACAACGCCTCAAACGGTGACATTCCAATGGCAGAGTGCAGGGACGAGTTATACCAGTATTCAGCTAGCGGCAGGAAACGGGTCCACTGTTTGGGTTCCTCACTAACAAAGCAACGCAGGTATGTTTCTAAGCACCTGTTCAAAACTTCGGTTTGCCCGTCAGTCTGGGGGTGGTAAGAGCTACTGAAAGCCAAGGTGGTGCCCAAGGCGTTGAAAAGCTCTTTCCAGAACCTGCTAATAAAAACCCGATCACGATCACTAACAATTGTCCTTGGTGCTCCATGTAGGCGATAAATCCCTGCTATGAACTCAGCAGCTAAGAAGGCTGCCGAAAACCCGGTTGGGAGCGCGATGAAGTGAGCAAACTTTGTCAGGCGATCCACTACAACCCAGATGACGGTCTTGTTAGCAGAAGGTGGAAGATGGGTGATGAAATCCATTGAAATGTCTTCCCAAACCTGCGAGGGAGTGGACAAGGGTTGCAACAAGCCATATGGACCGTGAGTATCATATTTATTATATTGGCAAGCTGCACACTGCTTGATAAAAGACTTAACATCTTTGTACATGCCAGGCCAGTAAAACGTAGCTGACAAACGAGCAAGCGTGGCTTTGACCCCAGAGTGGCCACCCAAAGGTGTCGAATGAAACTCTGTCACCAACTGGTCCACCAGGCCTGCCTCCTTAGGAACATAGATCCTGTTCTGGAAATATAGTAGACCTGACTTGTACGAGAATTTGTTGGGAAACTTAGCATTCTCCTGGAGTTTACTGATCAACTTCTGTCCCGCAGGGTGTGTGCAGTAGAAATCTTGCAAGGTCGTGAAGAGTGGAAAAGAAGGGGAGCTCATGGTGGCAAGGATACCTGTGGACTGTGGTTCAGGCAACCGAGAAAGTGCATCAGCGACTACATTCTCCTTCCCAGGTTTGTAGTGAATCTCATAGTTGTACCCCATCAATTTTGTCAACCATTTTTGCTGCTCTGGAGTGTGAATAGATTGAGTTACCAGGCTTTTGAGGCTTTTGTGATCAGTGAAGATTTTAAATGTGTGTCCAAGTAAATACTGACGCCACTTCTTTATAGATTCGGTCAAGGCATACAACTCCCGAATGTAAGTGGAAGAAGAAGCCAGGCGTGGGCTCAACTTCTTGCTAAAGAAGGCAATGGGTCTGCCGTTCTGAGATAAAACAGCTCCAATAGCCACAATGGAGGCATCAGTGGTAACCTCAAAAGGTATTGAGAAATCTGGGAGTGTCAGAGTGGGTAGGGCAGCCATGGCCACTTTGAGGCTTTGAAATGCCTGGGAAGCACTGTCAGGCCAGGAAAAAGTAGTTGACTTGAGTAAATCGGTGAGGGGGCTTGCAATGGATGCATAGTTCTGGACAAATCTCCTATAAAATCCAGTGAGGCCTAGGAAAGCCCGTAGAGTGGTTAATGAGGTTGGGGCAGGCCATTCCACAATTGCCGTAATCTTGCTAGGGTCAGCTTGGACACCCTCTCCGGAAATCACATGGCCTAGGTATTCCACCGAAGTAACCCCGAATTGACATTTTGAGAGCTTGGCATAGAACCTGTGGGACATTAAAAGAGAAAGCACCTGCTCAACATGCAACAGATGATCAGTCCAGGTTTTACTAAAAATCAAAATATCATCAAAAAAAACCAAGGCGAATTTTCGCAAAACCGGGCGTAGGAGGTTATTCATAGCCGCCTGGAAGGTTGAGGGAGCATTGGTAAGGCCAAAAGGCATTACCAAGAATTCATAGTGGCCATCAAAAGTACGGAAACCAGTCTTGGGAATATCTTCCTCCACTAATCGGATTTGGTGATAGCCCGACCGAAGGTCTATTTTTGAAAAAAATGTGGCCCCGTTGAGCTCATCCAAGAGCTCATCAATGGTAGGTATAGGAAACCTATCCGGTATAGTGATAGCATTTAGAGCTCGGTAGTCAACACAAAAACGCCAAGTGCCATCCTTCTTTTTGACCAAGAGCACTGGAGAAGAAAACGGGCTAGTGCTAGGCCTGATGAGTCCCTCATGAAGCATGTCTGATATGAGATTGCCCATGGCCTCTTTTTGGAAGTGTGGGTAACGATAGGGCTTAATATTGACAGGTTTGGAGTTGGGGGCTAGGTGAATGTGGTGGTCGTGGGGGCGGTTTGGTGGTAAGCCATGGGGTTACGGGTCAAGTAGAGCAGTTGGGCTTGAACCCAGAAGTTGGAACGTCCTTTGCAAACAATAGGCCCAAGAGGGCAATCAGGAAACCTGCAAGATACCAGTGAAGATTTAGGGCATGCTTATGTAGGATAGTGTTTAGGTCAGGGTGGGTAGAGTCTAGTTCTTCAATTGAGTGTAAGGTAGGGGTATCAGTTTCTGTGTCCGTCTGAGATGGTTGGAGGGGGGCAGGTAACATAGTTAGGGTGTGGAGTGTGGAAATAGAGTCAGTGTGTAACAGACGGCTAAATTGATTGAAAGAGGCCTGGGAAATGGAGTTAGAGGTTGAGCCATGGAATGTAATGGGCTGGCCCTTGTGAAAAAATAGCATTGAGGGAATACTAAAATCCGCAAGGAAGGGTCCTATGGTTTTCAGCCATTGTATACCAAGGACTGCCTCAGCCCCTTGGATGGGTAGCAAGTGAAATGAGATAGGAAAACAATGAGAAGTTACCATAAGCGGCACATCGGGGCATACGCCACTACACTGAATGTAATCACCATTACCAACCATCACAGAAAACGGGTCGGAGGAATGGGTAGGCAGGTTCAAAAACTTGGCAATGCGGGGTTGCAAAATGTTGTGGGAGCTACCGGTATCTATAAGTACAGATACCTTATGGCCATGAATGGTAGCTCGGAACCGTAGGGTTCTAAGTGAGGTTTGCCCCGTAATGGCGTAGAGGGAGAGGTGAAACAATTCTGAGTTGGTGTTGTCTGCATTAGGTGCGGGGTTAGGGTCTGACTCGGTGTTTGGGTTAGGAAAATTAGGTTCAGCAAAGAAAAGGACGTCCTCATTGGATGTAGATGTACCCGGATCTGGTGGATCATCTTCACTAGATAGGAGAAGCAGAAACTGACGGGTTTTGCATCTATGGCCAGTATGGTAACGCTCGTCGCAATTGTAACATAACCCTTTTGCGCGGCGTGCTTGCATTTCAGCAGGGGAAATTCTTTTGATGGTTAAGTTGGGTTTATTTGATGTGGGTTCAGGTAGGGCTAATTTGGCTGGTGGTGTGGGAAGCAAAGGTGGGAGCGAGCCGGGTGAGGGTGATATATGTCGTGGCGGTGGCGGTTTGAGAATGGGGGAGGACAAGCTACGAGAGGCGGTAAGTTTAGATTCAACCAATTTGGCAAGGCCAACAGCTTCAGAAATAGTAGAGGGTTTCAAAAGTTTTAACTCATTATGAATTTCAGTTTTCAGCCCAGAAATAAAACAGTCCATAATAGCTTGAGGAGATAATCCATTTACCCGGTTGCAGATCCTCTCGAATTCTTTCTGAAATTCTGCCACAGAGGAATTTTGCCGGAGCTTGAAGAGGGTTTGCTGGTGATTCTCAAACTCAGAAGGGCCAAATCGAAGTTCCAGGTCCCGTGTAAACGCTTCCCAAGTGGATAGCAAGCCATTATTGTGCATCCATTGGAACCAACCCAAAGCATCGCCACTGAGGTAGCCCGTGACGTGAGTTAAGCGGAAAGCCGGTTGAATGGAATAGTGTGTGAAGAACTGTTCGGCCTGGAAGAGCCAATCCAGGGGGTTAGTGCCGTCGAAGGTAGGTAAGAGTAATCTGGGTGGTTTCGCTGGCTGGAATGGTAGTGTATTAGTGGCACGACCATGCTCTGTATTCTTGATTTGGTCTTGCAGGTCATGGAGCTGGGTTTGCAAGGTTTGAGACGTTTGGAGGTGAGCCTCATGGCGCTGGTTCTGAGATGCGATCAACTCAGAAAGGGTTTGGGCAATATAATTCATGGATTCCTGAAGTTGGTTTATGTCAGGTTTATCAGGCTGAGTTCTGGTCATGGTTACGAGGTCGAGAAACGAGGGCACCAATGATAAGAAGATAATTAGCAAAGGGAGATTGAATTCCCAGCTAGGGGAAAGCCTATGAGAGAAGAGGATTTAGAATAGTTTTTTTTTTTTTTTTTTGCTTTCTTTTTTCATTCCAACAGCGTTACATAATATAGGCCATAAAACTACGGCTTGACCTAGTATTGGTCAAAATACTCACAATATTATGTTCCTAAATAATAGCAATATTCTGATCCTAAATAATTAAAAATAATATTCTGATTCTAAATAACTATTATCCTTTTATATATTTGTAGCTAAATCTTCACTGGTATCTTGCAGGTTTCCTGATTGCCCTCTTGGGCCTATTGTTTGCAAAGGACGTTCCAACTTCTGGGTTCAAGCCCAACTGCTCTACTTGACCCGTATCACATTTTAACCATTAGGTGGAACCTAGGAGCACAATCTGAAGCATCAAGGAGTCCACTAAGGGTTCAAATTCGAGCTCACATCATTAGGAAATCAGGGATTTTCGCTGCTCAAATTCATAGGCACAAAACCACCATTTTTGAGTGTCTCAAGAGCTAGGAAAGGAGGTAAGCACCTTTGTTTGTTAATGGGGCAACCTTGAGTCCCTCCTATAAGTGGAATTAAGTTTATTATGTACTAATTGAACTTGTTAGTTGACATGCAAATCAAGTTTGGGAATGCATTGTTGACATGAGGGGAAATGGGTTTTTGGTGGAATTTTGATGCTTATGATGATTTGATGATGTGTTTGAAGCATGCTATTTGTTTTACTTGATTTACACTTCATTGGTATGATTATATGATGTTTTGTGGCTGCCATCGTTGATTGAAATTGGCTGGATTGGTATTTTTGGCATAAATTCGTAGCTCTTACTGCATTGCAGAAAAACAGTGCTCTATGCATGCTAAGTGTTTGTTAGAATACTTAAGAGAGATGCCACTAGGTTTCCCTGACCGAATTAGACTTAAGTGCCTTAATGAAAGTTGTAGCCCCGGATGTTAGGGAACTAAAGGCGTTGGTTTCACCTCAATAGGAGCTCCCTAGCTCTAGATATGCTCAAAATACTGAATATACCTATAGACTCCCCAGCTGTTATTTCTGCAGCAACACATTTTTCTTATGAATGTCGTTGAGATAGCAAACGAAGTCGGAATTAGGCGTGTGACCATGCGTTAGAAAGCTAAGAGACTCTAGTTATTAAAAATGATTTTTAATTGATTTTTCAGCCCACCAAAGAGTGCAGAATTAGGGTGGAACATTTCTGATTAGTTAGTGCAGAATCCTGTTATTTCTGCAGCAACACATTTTCCTTATGAATGTCGTTGAGATAGCAAACGAAGTCGGAATTAGGCGTGTGACCATGCGTTAGAAAGCTAAGAGACTCTAGTTATTGAAAATGATTTTTAATTGATTTTTCAGTCCACCAAAGAGTGCATAATTAGGGTGAAACATTTCTGATTAGTTAGTGCAGAATCCTGTTATTTCTACAGCAACACATTTTCCTTATGAATGTCGTTGAGATAGCAAACGAAGTCGGAATTAGACGTGTGACCATGCGTTAGAAAGCTAAGAGACTCTAGTTATTGAAAATAATTTTTAATTGATTTTTAAGTCCACCAAAGAGTGCAGAATTGGGGTGGAACATTTCTGACTAGTTAGTGCAGAATCCTGTTATTTCTGCAGCAACACATTTTCCTAATGAATGTCGTTGAGATAGCAAATGAAGTCGGAATTAGGCGTGTGACCATGCGTTAGAAAGCTAAGAGACTCTAGTTATTGAAAATGATTTTTAATTGATTTTACAGCCCACCACAGAGTACAGAATTAGGGCGGACCATTACTGACTGGTTAGTGCAGCAACTTGTTTTATGGTTAAAGCGGTAATATTCTTCAAAAAAAAAATCATGAAGGTTAGGGGAGACTTAGCTAATCTCCGTATAACCCAATCAGAGGGCTTTCTCCGTGTGACGTCCTGCGGAAGAGCTAGCGTGACTCATCAGCCTGGCATGGGCTTGAGTCCATTTTTTTTATGTCAGATTCCCTATAAGGACCTTATGAGACATGTTCTTAGGATTATACCAGGGCCATAGCATGCCCATTACCCTGGTCCATTGTTTTCACAGAATTCGAGATGAATATTACCGGTTTAATCAGATTTCAGGAAATGTATTATTCATGTAAAACTAACCAACTTGTGTGCAGGTGCTTATTGAGATGATTCGTCATCTCACTGTTTGCTTTATGTGTTTTTCAGATAAAGCTAAGTAGAGGTGCCTGTGGTTGGTTCAGCTTCAGTTCTATGTTTCCGCTTTCTTGCTCTGATGTAGTATTAGGTTTATATTGTTATGTCGGATTTTTATGTAGCCCGGTGTGGCAAACTTATGTTAAGTATGTCCGATTTTCAGACTTCAGTTCCGACTTTCCAGTAATAAATTTGTATACGTTATTGGGCTGCGTCCCAGGGATTACTATAATGTATTAATTATCATGTTCTTTTATCATAATGGTTAATGTCTGAGTGGTTATTCTAGATGAATCACCCAGGTGTTACATTAATGGTATCAGAGCCGTTCCGACCTTATGCCGGGCTGTGGATAATTAAACATGTACAATTCATGTAGCGTGTTAGCCTGTCTAGATTCTAAGTATGATATGATGTTAGGCAGTCTGATCAACTTCTTATGTTTATATCATATGCAGAATTATGGCAGGTAGACCGTATAGAAACTCTACCTCCAACATCAATGATGCAAATGTTGCTGAAATGCTCCGCATTATACGTGAGCAGCACGAGATGCAGAGAGAGCAGAATCTCAAGTACCAGCAGGACCTTGCCCATCAGAATACCCAAGGGAATGAAGCAGACAAAGCCTTCTTCCGATTCCATAAGTTGAATCCCCTAGTTTTCACTCATGCAAGGCAGGCCACAGATGCCCATGAGTGGCTAGAAGCGATGGATCGCATATTCAAAGTAGTCCATTGCGATGAATTTCAGAAGGTGGTGTTTGCCTCTCACAAATTAGAAAAGGGAGCTGCATACTGGTGGCATAGTACCCAACAGTTGATGATGAGTCAGGCCATTCCTCAAGACTGGCAGAATTTCAGAAGGATGTTCTTGGAAAAATACTTTCCCTATTGTAACGACCCGTTTCCGGACCGCTACCGAGCTACACTAAACCTGTATGCGATGCGTTTTAAATATGAACTCTTGTGCCTGGTATGAGAAATGCGGTATTTTTTTTTTTAAATAAGAAGAATGATTCCCGCATACGCACCCAGAGTCATTACAGCTTTTCGAAGCATGGTGCAACTAAGACACAAGACTTAATTCCTAAATAAAACATACAGGCATAATATATAAATATACAAGTCGGAATGATAGTGTATGCAAAATACTGAGTAGTGAATGTACAAAGAAATACACCTACGGTATGGCGACCTTCAAGAGACCAATCCTACCATGGGGGTACTTTCGGCAGACACCCACGCAGGGGGCTGCTCCAAAAGTAAACCACCAGTCTACCCTGAGCTCAAAATAATAATCGCCTGACCGGGTCACGACATACTATTCCAAAAGAGACACAACTACAGTTATCCATAAGATATATATAACAGTTATCAAAAAGGAAATATCACACAACAGTCAACTATTCGCAACACACTACACCCATCACGACAAATAGAAGTCATCGCCGGATCCTCGAAGAGTTCCTTCTCGCCGCCATTCATTTGTCGGGTCCTCGCATCCTTGCCTCCACTGGGTAACCATCATTGATTGAAGGCACCACGGGAAAGGGTCAATTTCTCAACAAATCAAGATAATCAAGGCATAAAGAAATAAGCCAAACAACAATGTATAACATTCACCAAACGTGACTCAACCATCTCACTCTAGACTCGACTCAACTCGCTATCCATTTCCTCTCGACTCGACACTTATTCCGGAATGCACACGCCGTCAGTATCTTTGGAAAGTCCAGAAGCCTTGGGATCTTGCTCTCCCTAGGACTAACTCAGGTCCCATAGCGTGGCGGCGGCTTAGAAGTCCCCATAAACGGAAAAAAGGGACCTAGCACCCTCTCCGCTATCCGGGTCGCAACTTCAAACGCCAACGACTCGCTAAGCTCTCTCACTCAATGAACAATTCGCCGCATACGATATTCAAAGAGTTATACGCAAGATATTCAATCGCATGTCAAATAAAAAGAGCAGGCTCAACATGAAGAAACACAATTCAATCATTTAAGCAATAAAAACACCCTGCATGAAGAAACGCAATTCAACAGCAACACGCAATTCGCAGCATATATTCAATCTCATATCAAATGATGCATAACTCAATCATATCACAACATTACATACTTGACACGCAAATCAAGGAATCCATCCCTCTGCAACTCAATGGAATTAACAGAGAGGTACAAACAAGTGGGGGGTTGGGTTCAGCAGACCAACCACAAAGTTTTCACCCACGAATGACTCGGAATATGTTCGACCGCACGACAACAAAAACGAAGGGGTTCGAGACCCTAACTTCGAACTCGTAGAGTTCTCAGACTTCTTCGTATTTAAATAAAGCAATTTAAATAACAAACAATAGCTTAAGCATATCCAAAGTTGTCCTTACACAGGGACATAAAATGAATTCTAAATGTCTAGAAGTGCCCTTACCTCTTGCCGTTGCTACCATCGCTCCTACGTCTTTGGTTCCACATTGCTCGGTCTCCGAAGTCACGTTTCCTATTACCAAATACAACTTAGTACTATCTAGGAATTCTAGTTACACTTAAGCTCTCAACTTATCCATTTCCTAACCAACTCTCAAACAAGCGTTACAAATTATTAACGTACTTGAAATAAATGGAGTTTTTTTTTTTTTAAACATTTCTAGGAAGTAACATAAGCATAACAATTAGCAATTTAGGAATGTTAACTTGCTTGAAAGAAATAAAGTTTTTGAAACTAAAAGCCTTTCTCGAACATTCAATCAACACCAATTAATAGCCCTTTCTCATAATTTTCAAAGCCTTATCACTTATCAATGTAAAACACTTACTTACTTAAAAACCTTAAGCATATACAATTAATTCACATACTTGTAACAATTAACCACATAAGAAAATTCAAGTCATGAAAGTATGTAAAGCAACTTTTTCTTTTATTCAAACCTTTTCAAAAGTCCCAAAAATATTTTCTAAATATCAATACAAGCATCAACTTCAAGTAATACATTAAGCACAATTTAAACATATTAAAGGTTATGTTTCTAAACATTTTCCTCAACTAAATTAGTGTCATTTTTCTCAATTCTTTTTCAATCATGCTTTAAAACAATAAAGCAACAAATCATATTAGAAATTTAAAGAACCAAAATGATCAATTCCCTACATGCCATTCTAGTCCCTCAAGAAGCAATTTTGCATATACATAGGCTAACACCTATACTAACACATGCATATCAATATCAATAACCTTAAAAATACTTCTAAACACTTAATAAACCATCCAATACATAACCAAGCATCATAGCTACAAATTAACATGGTTCAAGAATTAAAAATAACTAAACTAGCATGTTATAATTAACTAATTTTCTTATTAAAACTTCCAAAACATTGCCAAGATTTCCAGCATGCATCGTCTGCATGAGTTTATCATCTTTGAAGATACAAAACTCAGCTAAAAATTACCAAATCATTTTCAAATACCACTTCCAACATCAACATCAAGACAAATACTATTCCTAAATTAAGCACATTTTTTTCTTTCAAAAATAACAAGTTATGTTCAAGACTAGTCCATAAGGTTCATAGTTTCACTTACTCCAATTTAATTCTAAAAACAAGAGTACTTTTATTTAGGCCAATTCCAGAAATCCTCAAAACAACTAAACCATGCCATAATCATGTTAAAATTTTAAAGAACCTCTTGATCATTTAATAAATCATCTAACATGTAATTAAACACCCTAGCTACAATTTCTCATGATTCAAGAATGTAAAATAAACTAAAACTATCATGTAAAGTCTATTTAATTTACATTACAACTTCAACAAGCATCATACAACTTCTAAACACTCAATTAAACAACAATTTAGTTGATTCAAGAAGATCACAACAATTTCCCCTCTTTCACCACTTAGGGTTTTGCCCTAAAGCATCAAGAAAAGGGATTAATGATGTCTCATTTCTTCTTAGTCATCAACCAACAACAAACAACAACACAATCAACAATTAATTAACATTAAAACAACAATTTAGATCAACACCAAGGAGGGGCTGTTGGGCGCTGCTTTAGGAGCTTGAATGAGGGTGAGAAAATTCTGATTTCATGCTCATTTAATTGGTTAGAAACATAGGTAATGATATAGGAGAATAACCTAACATTTTGACAAGGTTTGGAAACAAAAATCAAGTTCAAAAGGGGAGGGGGCTGTCGCGATTAAAACAGAACCAAGGGGAAAGAAAAATTGATTTTTCCTTACTTGGATGGTGTAGATGATGAAGCAATAGATAGAGGAGATGATCTAGAGCAACTTTGGTGAAGAACACTTGCTCAAAAACTCAAAGGATGAAGAGGAATCATCAATGGAAGCTGGAAACCCATGGAAGAAGGAAAGAAAAATGGAGAGAGCAAGAGAGGTGGGGGCTGTCACGCCAAATGGTGGAGAAGAGGAAGAACTATGTTGAGGAGAAGATTTGAAGTATCTTTGATGAAGAAATGTTGCTCAAAAACCCAAAGGATGTGAAGTTGTCTTCAATGGCACTTGTAAACTCATGGAGAAGAAAAGGGAAATGTTGAAGAGGGTTTGGGAAGGGGGTCTCGTGAGGCAGCTGCTGGTGGGGGGTTTTTACCCTTCACTTGGCTTAAATGACTAACAACTAAGATTAGTAATAATAAAAATAATTTAAGTAATAGCTTTAAAATAAAAACTACACATCAAATGACACAAAAATCACTTTTAGAGATGTCAATCCCACCACTCATTCTACCCATCTAATCTCACTTCTCTCAAGGTTACCCTCTAATCTAAAGTTTTAAGATTTAGAAACACGGCGACGAGAAACCGAAAACCGAGTAGTTCCTCGCCGGAAAAATCCCGGAAAATTAACTCGCGAGGAATTAATTCTCCGCGTGATAATATTATATCATAAATAATAAAAACATCACAATCACTTAAAAACACTCAAAATAAGTTACGATTCGATTTTCATCGAAATCGGGGCTCATTTTAAATTTTATCTGCGGCAGGAACTGCCAGGCGATTTGAAACGCGACGAAATTTCAATAGAATATTTCGACAACATTCAAACCATAAATTAATATTAAAATATTAATTCTCATTTATTTTAGCTCTTGATTTAATTAAATCACTTTCTTAGGGAACAAGTAATTGCTTTATTAAAGCATAATTACAACAAAATATACTAATTAACGCTAACTAACGTTCGTAAAAATACGAGTGTTACAGTCTCGACACGAGGTCGATCAGGGTGCTTGTGCAAACGCACAAGGCTTTATCACGAGCTCGTGCACGCGGTCTCCTCAGTTCGACATGCGATCTCCTCAGCTCGGTAGGCGACCTCAGCTCGGCATACGACCTCCTCAGCTCGGTACGCGACCTCAACATCAGGTGTTACACCTATCATACTCAACAACTCAAAGAGCGAGAGTTCCTAGATTTTAAACAAGGAGACATGATTGTAGCAGAGTTTGTAGAAAAATTTGAAGAGTTGGCCCGGTACACTGACAAGTACCGTGAAGCCACTAATGATCAGTGGAAGGTAAAACAATTCAGATGGGCATTAAAGCCGGAGTTGAAGTCTAGGGTGGCATACCTTAGAGATTGTGACTTTTCGACCCTCCTGACCCATACTTATGAAGCAGAACAAAACTTGTTGGAGGAGGAAGTAGTTAAGCAAGTTCATCCGCATCAAAGAAGCAGATTTGGGAAATTTCTGGATAAGCTGAAAACTAAGGGCGGAAACAACAAAGGCAAACAACCCCAGTCTTCAGGATCTCCTAAGGCTGGGTTATGTTCTCAGTGTGGGAAGTCACATGGTGGTACATGTTTGTTCGGTCAGAAAGTATGCTATTATTGCAAGGCACCTGGCCAC
This sequence comes from Calophaca sinica, assembly GCA_037113605.1. Classification (NCBI taxonomy): domain Eukaryota; kingdom Viridiplantae; phylum Streptophyta; class Magnoliopsida; order Fabales; family Fabaceae; genus Calophaca; species Calophaca sinica. The sequence goes on from CM073735.1 coordinate 86,082,968, forward strand.
ATAGCTCACAACTGTCCAGTCAAACCAAAGGATAAAGGTAAAGGTGTAGCTACTCAAGGGAGCTCTACCCCTGCCAGAGTCTTCACTATAAATTCTCAGAATGTCAAGAAGGCTGATGGTTTGCTGAAAGGTATGTGTTGGCTATATAACGAATCTCTAATTGTACTATATGACTCCGGTGCTAGTCATTCTTTCATTTCTGGTGATTGTGCATTGCGTATGCAATTGCCACTCACTCAACTACCGATGACCCTAGAGGTAAGTACCCCTGGGGAGGGTAGAATAGACACTTCCATAGTATGTGAGAACTGTCCTCTCATAATTAATGGAAGGACTTTCTTTGTCAATCTTTTCTGCATACCTCTGTCCGGTATGGATGTTATTTTAGGCATGGATTGGCTTACAGCTAACCATGTTACCTTAGACTGCTTTAGTAAAACTGTCAGTTTTCCAGCCTTAACCCCTGAAATTGAGAAAATGAATCTGGATGCGGTTTCTTCTGCAATAGCTTATCTGAATGAATGCATAGTAGGAGGAGCTTTGGGGTATATAATTCTTTGTTCCTTAGTTTCTGAAGAAAGGATTGATTTAAGCACCATTCCGGTGGTAAATGAATTTTTAGATGTGTTTCCTGAAGAGGTGACTCAGCTACCTCCGGAAAGAGAAGTGGAATTTGAAATAAGCCTTGTACCTGGTACGGGACCGATTTCCATTGCTCCCTACCGGATGTCTCCACTAGAGTTGAAAGAGTTAAAAGCTCAGTTAGAGAGTTTAATTGAGAAGAAGTTTATCCGACCCAGTGCATCACCTTGGGGTGCTCCAGTGTTGCTGGTAAAGAAGAAGGACGGTACAATGTGCATGTACATTGACTACCGTCAGTTGAATAAGGTGACCATAAAGAACAAGTACCCCTTACCCAGAATTGATGACTTGCTGGATCAGCTTAGAGGTGCCACGGTATTCTCTAAGATTGATCTAAGATCTGGTTACCACCAGATAAGGATTAAGGCAGATGACATACCTAAGACAGCTTTCAGGACAAGGTATGGTCATTATGAGTTTTTGGTCATGCCTTTTGGTGTGACTAATGCTCCTGCGGTGTTCATGGACTACATGAACAGAATTTACCGACCCTATTTAGATCAGTTTGTTGTTGTCTTCATTGATGATATTCTGATTTATTCCAAGACTGTTGAAGAACACCAAGAACATCTTAGAATTGTTTTGGGAATTCTAAGGAATAAGCAGTTGTATGCAAAGCCTGAGAAGTATGAGTTCTGGCTCTCGGAAGTAAAATTCCTTGGGCATGTGATCTCTGCAGCTGGTGTGTCTGTTGACCCCAGCAAAGTTGAAGCAGTGTTAGATTGGGAAAGACCCACGACTGTAACTGAAGTTAGGAGTTTCCTTGGCTTAGCTGGGTATTACCGGAGATTTATTCGAGGGTTTTCTCAGCTAGCCTTACCCTTAACCAGGCTAACTCGCAAGGGACAGCCGTTTGTCTGGGACAAACGCTGTGAGAATAGTTTTCTGGACTTAAAGATCCGGTTAACTTCTGCACCTATTCTAGTTATTCCAGATCCATCCTTAGGATTTCAGGTATACACTGACGCATCCGGAAGTGGCTTAGGATGTGTCTTAATGCAGAATGGTCAAGTGGTTGCCTACGCCTCTAGGCAATTGAAATCCCATGAAGAGAATTATCCCACTCATGATTTGGAATTAGCTGCAGTGGTGTTCGCCTTGAAAATTTGGCGTCACTACCTTTATGGATCACAGTTTGAAGTGTTTAGTGACCATAAGAGCCTTAAGTACTTGTTTGATCAAAGGGAATTAAACATGAGACAGAGAAGGTGGATGGAATTCCTAAAAGATTATGACTTCGAGTTGAAGTACCACCCTGGCAAAGCTAATGTGGTAGCTGATGCTCTCAGTCGTAAGACTCTTCATGTATCGACCATGATGATACATGAGATGGAACTGTTAGAGAAGTTCAGAGACCTGAACCTACAGGTGCACAGGAAGAAAGGAAAGTTGTTAGTACGAAACATGGTGATATCTTGCGACCTTAGGGATAACATTAGATTAGCTCAAATGGATGATGTAGAATTGCAGAATAAGAAACACCAACAAGGATTTTCATTGTCAGATGACAGTGTAATTCTTTTTCAAGGAAGAGTCTGTGTTCCAAATGTGGAAAGCTTGAAGGATCAGATTCTCGAGGAAGCGCATAAGAGTAGTTTCACGGTGCATCCTGGTTCTACCAAGATGTACCATGATCTTATACCGGATTATTGGTGGCCTGGTATGAAGGAACAAATAGCTGAGTTTGTGTCTAGGTGCCTTGTGTGCCAGAAGACCAAAATAGAACACCAAAAGCCCTCCGGCTTGTTGCAACCTTTAGAAATCCCAGAATGGAAATGGGACGGGATTTCAATGGACTTTGTGACTGGCTTACCACAGACTCAAAGTGGGTTTGATTCAATTTGGGTTATCGTGGACTGGTTGACAAAAACTGCTCACTTCATTCCTATCAAGTCAACTTATAAGACTGCTAAGTTGGCTAGGATCTATCTTGACCAGATTGTGAAGTTACATGGAATACCTCAAAGCATAGTGTCAGATAGAGATCCTAAGTTTACCTCCAGATTTTGGAGAGCTTTGCAAGAAGCTCTCGGTACCCGGTTAAATCTTAGTTCTGCTTACCATCCACAGACGGATGGTCAAACAGAAAGGACCATACAAACTTTAGAAGATATGTTACGAGCATGCGTACTTGAGGACAGTGGTTCATGGGATACGCATCTTTCCTTAGTGGAATATGCGTATAACAACACTCACCACTCCAGTATTGGCATGGCTCCATATGAAGCTTTGTATGGCAGAAGGTGTAGAACCCCTTTATGTTGGCAGGAAGCAGGTGATACTAAGTTATTGGGACCGAAAATTGTCCAACAAACTACGGATAAGATCCGTATGATAAGGGACAAGATTAAAACTGCTCAGAGTCGTCAGAAGAGTTATGCCGACCAAAGAAGGAAACCCTTAGAATTTGAGGAAGGGGATCATGTATTCTTGAAAGTGACTCCAACTGTAGGCATTGGAAGAACTCTAAAAGCTAAGAAATTGCATCCCAGATTCATAGGACCTTTTCAGATTCTATGCAAAGTTGGTACCTCGGCGTACCAAATTGCTCTTCCACCATCATTGTCAAACCTACATAGTGTCTTCCATATTTCTTAGTTAAAGAAATACATCCCCGACCCTTTTACACCACTGGATCATGAAACAGTACAAGTTAGGGATGATTTAACATATCAGCCCACGCCTTCTCAAATCATTGACTGGACGGTCAGGCGTTTGAGAAACAGAGAGATTCCAGTAGTAAAAATCCTTTGGGACGACACTACAGCTGAGGAGGCTACTTGGGAGATGGAGGAGGAGATGCGGGAAAGATTCCCCCACTTGTTTTATTAGGTATGATGACTCATTTTTTAGGACAAAAATTTTAAAAGGAGGGGAGGATGAAACATCCCCAAATTTTAAATATTTTTAGATTAAAAAAAAATGAATAGATCCTGTATTGAATGAATTTAATTAGATGCATAATTGATTTTATCATATGAATGTGTATGAATTGAGTGTGTTTATATGTGATAATCTATTATTTGATTAAAATTAATCAATGGGACTTAATTGAATTAGGAGAATTAAGTTAGGAATTAGCACCACATTTGTTAGACACTTAGTAAATCAACCATCACTTAGTTATGACTCACCATGAGTCAAGTTTCTAATGTGGTATAATAGCAAAATCTCCCTTCACTTCTCTCACCCCCCATTTTGTGTGCTGCAGCCCCCCTCTTACACACACTTCTACTCATCCTTTTAAAATTAAAAATCAGAATACACTCACACACCATCATTCATTTTATGGGAAGAGAAAGAAGAGGAGTACGAGAGAGGGAAGAGGGCCACGAGAGAGGAAGAGGAAAGGAAAGAAGAGGGAGCTCAATTCTTGCTTCCATCTTCATCACCATCACAATCTTTTTCATCTCCACCTTTTCCACACTTTGCAAAACAATCCTAGCAAGTGAGTATTTCTGGTCTAGCACCCTCTAGTCCAAGAAATTGGTGGAGAAACTCAAACACAAGCTCACCATAATCATCTCCATTGCATGTCTTGCTTTGAGGCACCTCCACACTTCAGTCTTCCTTCCAAGCATTTTAACCATTAGGTGGAACCTAGGAGCACAATCTGAAGCATCAAGGAGTCCACTAAGGGTTCAAATTCGAGCTCACATCATTAGGAAATCAGGGATTTTCACTGCTCAAGTTCGTAGGCACAAAACCACCATTTTTGAGTGTCTCAAGAGCTAGGAAAGGAGGTAAGCACCTTTGTTTGTTAATGGGGCAACCTTGAGTCCCTCCTATAAGTGGAATTAAGTTTATTATGTACTAATTGAACTGGTTAGTTGACATGCAAATCAAGTTTGGGAATTGATTGTTGACATGAGGGGAAATGGGTTTTTGGTGGAATTTTGATGATTATGATGATTTGATGATGTGTTTGAAGCATGCTATTTGTTTTACTTGATTTGCACTTCATTGGTATGATTATACGATGTTTTGTGGCTGCCGTCGTTGATTGAAATTGGCTGGATTGGTATTTTTGGCATAAATTCGTAGCTCTTACTGCATTGCAGAAAAACAGGGCTCTATGCATGCTAAGTGTTTGTTAGAATACTTAAGAGAGATGCCACTAGGTTTCCCTGACCGAATTAGACTTAAGTGCCTTAATGAAAGTTGTAGCCCTGGATGTTAGGGAACTAAAGGCGTTAGTTTCACCTCAATAGGAGCTCCCTAGCTCCAGATATGCTCAAAATACTGAACATACCTATAGACTCCCCAGCTGTTATTTCTACAGCAACACATTTTCCTTATGAATGTCGTTGAGATAGCAAACGAAGTCGGAATTAGGCGTGTGACCATGCGTTAGAAATCTAAGAGACTCTAGTTATTGAAAATAATTTTTAATTGATTTTTCAGTCCACCAAAGAGTGCAGAATTAGGGTGGAACATTTCTGATTAGTTAGTGCAGAATCCTGTTATTTCTGCAGCAACACATTTTCCTTATGAATGTCGTTGAGATAGCAAACGAAGTCGGAATTAGGCGTGTGACCATGCGTTAGAAAGATAAGAGACTCTAGTTATTGAAAATGATTTTTAATTGATTTTGCATTCCACCACAGAGTACAGAATTAGGGCGGACCATTACTGACTGGTTAGTGCAGCAACTTGTTTTAAGGTTAAAGCGGTAATATTCTTCAAAAAAAAAAATCATGAAGGTTGGGGGAGACTTAGCTAATCTCCGTATAACCCAATCAGAGGGCTTTCTCCGTGTGACGTCCTGCAGAAGAGCTAGCGTGACTCATCAGCCTGGCATGGGCTTGAGTCCATTTTTTTTTTGTCAGATTCCCTATAAGGACCTTATGAGACAGGTTCTTAGGATTATACCAGGGCCATAGCATGCCCATTACCCTGGTCCATTGTTTTCACAGAATTCGAGATGAATATTACCGGTTTAATCAGATTTCAGGAAATGTATTATTCATGTAAAACTAACCAACTTGTGTGCAGGTGCTTATTGAGATGATTCGTCATCTCACTGTTAATTTGCTTTATGTGTTTTTCAGATAAAGCTAAGTAGAGGTGCCTGTGGTTGGTTCAGCTTCAGTTCTATGTTTTCGCTTTCTTACTCTGATGTAGTATTATGTTTATATTGTTATGTCGGATTTTTATGTAGCCCGGTGTGGCAAAGTTATGTTAAGTATGTCCGTCAGACTTCAGTTCCGACTTTCCAGTAATAAATTTGTATACTTTATTGGGCTGCGTCCCAGGGATTACTGTAATGTATTAATTATCATGTTCTTTTATCATAATGGTTAATGTTTGAGTGGTTATTCTAGATGAATCACCCAGGTGTTACAATCTCCAACGATGTCCTCATTGTCGGTATCAGCACACTCTTCATCATCGCCTGGGTCACCATCATTAGTTGAAGGCACCACGGGAATGGGTCAACTTCTCAATAAATCAGGGAATAACAATCATAACAATAGGCAAAAACAACTATATGCACAGTACTCAAGACGCAACTCAAGACTCTCACAAGACTCAACTCACGACTCATATTCTCACGAAACTCGACAATTTTTGGAATGTAACGCCGATCCATCCACTGAATACCAGCCGTAGCCTTGGGCTCTTCGCTCACCCTAGGACATTCAGCTCAGGTTCCTTGACGCTACGACATCTAGCTAAGCGGCTGAAGAACCAGCCGGAGCCGTTTAGGGGATCCTAGCACCCTAGGTTAATCGGATCGAAGCTCAAAAACGTCACGACAACTCAACGACTTGACTAAACTCTCGCACTTCAATGAATAGGTCGCCGCATACGATAATTCACCAAACAAATTGAATAATTATTTAACCTATCAAATAATATTCATGCCAAGCTCAATATAGTGCGAAACAGTTTAGCAGTATAAGCAATTCATTTCAACCAATCACAACTCAGCAAACAACGCAAATTGACAATTTAGTTCATCCCTCTGCAACTCAGTGGAGTTGGCAGAGAGGAAATCAAACAAGTGTGGGGGGTTGGGGACAGCTGCCAACCACTTGTAGACAAGCCCACTAAATAATCATAATTACAATTTTAAGAAATAAAAGTCGAAGGGGTACGAGACCCTCACTTCGAACCCTGAGGTAGTCAGACTTCTTCGCATAAGGCTGAAAATTAAATTCTTATCAATATCTAAAGTTGCCCTTACGCATAAGTACATAAAACAGTAACACTTAGAATGTGAAGCGCCCTTACCACAGTTGTTTGCTAATGGGGTACCGCAAGCCACGGGTCCACATCGCACGATCTCCGGATTCGCAACTCCTATCACTACGAGTAAACTTAGCACAAGCTAAAACTTAACTCAAAACCTTAGGCTCTCAAACCTAAACCTTTCCTAAACCAACACTCCCACTTAGAATTTAATTTAAAATACTAAGTCACATATTTGAAATATTTGGGCAAAGAATTATCTTTTGAGAACTAAAACATAATGCAACATTATTTTTTTTGAAATATGCATAAGTTGGAAAAATAAGGTTCTACTAACTAAGTGCAAGTCCTTCAAAATTTTGAAACACAATTCAATACTAAAATCAACTTCATTTTATCTAAAACTTTAAGTTAAGGCTCTACTAGGTACCTTGGGTGTCAAGGATCCCAAATCACCTCATATGCTTCATAACCTTAAAACTTCAAAATAAATCCAAATGAAACCAAATCTTTACTATAATTTTCTAAAGCTTGATAACACGTCAATACAATCCTTATAAACAAGTTTGCAAAATAATTTTCCTTCCAACCACCCTATAGGGCTCTCGGCCATCACCCCTTTTTCTATAAAAAAATTTGCAAAACTTTCTTTTTACAAACTAACAACCATTTCCAAGTCATTCAATTACACTTCAAGGCATCAAAACATTTTAATCATGGCCATAACAATGCTAATAATTAGAGGACCGCCAATCAAGTTCTACATGCTATTTTAATCCTTCAAGAACCAATTTTTCACAAATAATATACTAACTCTTCTACTTAAGCATACATAACCATTCCAATAGCAATTAAAACCACCCAAAGTATATAATTCAACAACTAGATACATGCTTCAACAATCAAAATCTACATTTTCCCTCTTTAAAGAATAGGTTTTCAACAACAATTTGCTCAATCCAAGTCCTAATCCAAAACTAGTAGCTAAAACAACAACAACATCATTAATTAAGCAAGAATCATCAACTAATTGAGTTGATTAGCCTCAGGATCACACAACCCCTCTTTTACCCTTAGGGTTTGCGCATAGGGTTTCAAGGATTTGGGGAGGAAGTGTTCATTTCCATCATTGATCATAATCAAGCATAGATTAAGCATATAAATAAGAAGAAGAAGCAAGAAAACATACTACTATACAAAGGGGGGGTGAGGCCGCGGCCTTGAGCAAAAAATGGGGAGGGAAAAATTTGTTTTTCTCCTTACTTGGATGGTTGAGAAGGGATGATTCAAGTGGAAGTTGAGCTTTGGTGCAAGAAGAATGAAGGTTGGAGGTTGAACATTCAAGAAATGGAGGAGGAGAAGCCATGGAAGCTTGGAGCTCTTTCTCACTCTAGAAGAAGAAGAAGAAATGAACAAGAGGGGGGTTAGAGAGTGGGAGGCACGGCTGGTGCTTCATATGGAGGGGAGGGATTATTTCCTTCTCTTAAAAAAAAATTACAAGTTAAAAATAGTTTAGTAAAAGTAAGCATAAAAAGAAAATAACCACCCCACTAATGACACCTAGCAATAAAGCAATATGCTAATTATATCATTTAATCCTACCTATCTAATCTTACATCTCTCATGATTACCCTCTAATTCTAGAGTCTAAGGGTTTCTAAAACACGGCGTTGAATAACTGCGTTACCGGTTAATTACCCGCCGATAAAATCGCGAAAATTAATTTAGCGAGAAATTAATTCACCGTGTGATATTGTTTTATTATAAATAATAAAAACACTATCAAACATTCAAAAATAATCATGACAAGTTACGATTCGATTTTCATCGAAATCGGGGTTCATTTAAAATTTTATCTACGGCAAAACTGCCCGGCGATTCGAATTATGACGAAACTTTGTTAGAATTTTTTGACGATATTAGAATCATGAATTAATATAAAATATTAATTCTCAAATTCAACTTGATCTTGATTTATTTAAATCACTTACTTAGCGAACAAGAAATTGCTTATTATAGCACAAATACGACCAAAATACACTATAATAATGCTAAATAACGTATCGTAAAAATACGGGTGTTACATAATCGATCCTGGTAACTTAATATTTTTGGGTGAAATATGACTAAATATTTAAATTTAGGGAATTTTGTTAAGTAATCTCACCGGCTTTTGTATCACATACAAATGCGTCTCTGAAACATGCACAACATACAAGCATACATGCATACACTTCATATAAAACATGCATCCCATACATCCAATCATATAAATCATACATACATGTATCGCATGCATTCAAAACATGTTAAACATACATCTTATACATATCACGCATTGCATACGTAAAGCATACAAGATACAGTGGTATGGTTATGGCCTCTTTTTTTTTTTGGTCGGAAAACATAAATGCAAAAAATTAAATAACTAATTATTAAAATTCTATGACCCATTAGTAAGCTTTTTAAGCTCCTCCCACCGGTGTCTGCATGTGCTATTGCCTCCTCTTCAACTCAAGCAATTATATTATTTAAATAAATAAATAAAATAATTAAAAAGCACGACACGCAGGTTGCATTTTAAATAAAAATAAATCACGACACGCAGGTCGTATTTACCAAAATAAATAAACATCATTATTTAAGACCATAACCATAAACCACGTATTTAAAATATTTAATAACAAACAATAATAATAAACTCTTTATTATTATTATTATTATTATTATTATTATTAAAATATTTTAAACATTTTGCAAAAAATAAGGATGCACACTCGTGCTCCAAAATGCATTGCCTAAGCACGGTCGTCGCGGCTCATTTTTCACGCAATCATAAAAAATGCGGACTAAAATAAACTGTTAACATACACATTTTCTCAAACACCCAAATGAAAAGAGAAACGCCAGTACAAAAAACCATTTCTCAGAACAAGTTAACGGATTTCAAGTCTTAAAAACATGGTCAATCGGAGGTATTTTTCTAAAAACCAATTACTCCCTCCATTTTCGTTTATAAACAAAAGTCACTTTTTATATTCATTCAAAAATATATGTATCTGGTCCAAATTTTGGATCAGATATACACATTTTTTAATGAATGTAAAAAGTGACTTTTGCTTATAAACGAAAACGAACAGAGTAGAAGGCAAGCCAATTTCTTGTTTGCAAAATGCAGTGTACCATGCTTTTCAAATCGAAAACACTGCGCATGTAGAATTGGATCAATTAAAAAAATTATTTGGCCTTTTGAATCAATCCAATGAAATACAAAAGAAAACCAAGCAGTGGCAATTCACGTTTAGAATCTGCACCTTTTGTTTTTGAAGTCATGGATTTCCTTAAATCAAAAGCATTGACCAAAAAAAGGTGAAATAAAAAAAAAGGGACTGCTCCAAAATAACCTAATAAACCCCTATTCATGATGTCAATTCGAATTAATTGACAGCGTAAACGTATGTTGTTTTTAAAAGAGAATTCATCAATTATACTTATTATAAATTTTTGCGTGACGCGGTAATGCATATTTTTGTTGACTAAGAAATTGATTGAATTAAATCAAGATGAAACTAAATTTAAGAATTAATATTTAACATTAATTCATGGTTCGAAAATCGTCGAAAAACACTAACAAAGTTTCGTCGCATTTCGAATCACCGGGTAAATTTTATCCGCATTAAAATTTAAAACGAACTCCGATTTCGATGAAAATCAAATCGTGACTTGTTGTGAATGTTTTGAGTGTCTTAGATTGTTTTTAATATTTATGATAATATTATATCACGTAGAAAATTAATTTCTAAGTAAATTGATTTACGTGATTTATCGGCCAGCGAATCTTTGTTAATGAAATTACTCGACGCCGTAATTTTGGGACTAACTAGTTATAAATTTAAATTGATTAATTTATCTGAGGTTCCTATGGGGACCAAAGAGTAAATTATGATATGTAAATAGGGGTTTATTAGGTTATTTTATTAAATATATGTCTGTTGCCCCACCGTACACTACACTTATATCTCCTCCACCCTAGCACCCTCCCATACCCTCATTTTACTCCCTCCAGCGTGAAAATAAAGCAGCAGAAGCTGGAAGAAAAAAAAAAGAAAGGGAACGAAGAACAGGGGAAGAGGAGGGAAGAAAAGAAGAGGAAGAAGGGAAAGGGGAGAAGGATGCGATCGGAAGGGTAGAGGGAAAGAGGAAGCCCGCGATGGCCTGGTGGTGGAGGAAGAGAAGCAGAACGGCGAACCGAGAGAGAGGGAAGAGAGATCGAGTGAGACAGAGAGAGGTTGAGGAAGAGAGATAGAGAGATTGCGAGAGAGAGAGAGGGAGAGGAAGAAGAAGGGGGCTTCACCCATGGAAACTTAAGGAAGAAGATGAAGTGTGAGGGTTTGAGCCAAGATTTTCCCTTTGTTATTTTCGTGCTGATCCATGGCTTTTGGCAGGATTAGGAGTTGATTTATTTGCTTGATTTCCTGTTTAATACTTTAATTATGTGTTGATAATGATCATGAGTTAGATGATCAAAGTTTTCCCCAAATTTTGGGAACCCTAGGTAAAATGGTCTAAGGGAAAGCGACTTTGTGATTTTTCAAGTGAATCTTGCAACTGGTTTAGGATTCTTGCTTCTTATATGTTAGTATTGCTATTGTTGTTTTCAATTTTGGTTGAATCAAAAGATTGAATAGATTTTATGAAAACCTTGTATTCTTGAAGAAGCTTGAATTGGATTTTGATTTAGATTATGAATTTGTTTTGGAAATTTACTTTTGCTTTGTGGAAAAATTGAAATATGGAATTAGTGGGATTAGTTGTTGGAATATGTAATTAGTTGTTGAAATATATGTTTAGGTTGATAAAATTGCTATTGGAATTGTTGTATATAAACAAAGTAGAAGAGTTAGTAAGTTATTTGTAAAAATGGTTGTTGAGGGACTTAAAAAGCATGTTGGAATTTGATTGGGTTTGTTTTCTAAGTATTAGCATTGTCATGATCATAGTTTAAATAATTTGAATCAAAGAATTGAAAAGATTTCTTGGAAACCTTTGTTTGTAAATTTGGATATAATGATTGAATGGATGTGTTTCTAGGCTTTAGAGAATTATGAATAAGTGGTTGATTGAAGTTGTTTTCACTTGAAAGCTTTCAAGAAAATTTAAAAATGTGTTATGTTTAACTTCTCAAGAAATGATTTTAGTCTTAAAACCTTATTCTTTCAAGTAGTTAGTAATTAAATGTTTAATTGGAAATGCTTTGGTTGGAAAAAGGGAAATTTCGTGCAAAACTTGTCTTGACATGTATGCATGCTTAATTGGAATTTGAGTAATTAGATTTTGTGAAAAACAGACACTTGAAAACATGATTTTGGAAAGTGGTATATGACTTGTAATATGTTTTGAAATATGGTTGAATTATTCCTTGGATATGTCTTGATACTTTGAAGTCTTGAAGTTTAATTAAATGACTTAGAAATGACTTGTTTATTTGAAAGGAAGTTTGGCAATTTTTTTAGAAAAAGGGGGTAAAAAGCCGAGAGCTCAAGGGAGGTTGTGGGAGGAAAATTATTTTGCGAACTTGATTTTAAATGCTTGATTAATATGTTTCAAGACTTTAGAAATGTAGAAAAATGATTCTTTGAAAGTTAGCACTTTTAAATTATGTTTTATGTGATGATGTTTGGCTAGGATAAAGGGATTAGGATGAGAGCCTAAGGTTTTAAATTTAGTCTTAGAATTGTGCTAAGTTTACCTCGTGTGTTAGGAGTCGAGGGATCCGAGTTCGTGCGACGTGGGATCAAGGATCGAAGAATACGTGGATATGCGCGGTTTGGAGTTCGGTAAGGGCGCTTCACATTCTAAGTGTTATTGTTATGTATTTATGCGTAAGGGCAACTTTTGGATATGCATAAGCTTTAATTTTTATGCTTTAGAACGAAAAAGTCTGAGAACCCCAGAGTTCGAAGTCAGGGTCTGGTACCCCTTCGATTTTATTGTCTAATGCATGCTCTGAGTCGTTTGTGGGTTTGGTAAAAGTGGTTAGTCTCTTGACCCCAACCCCCCACACTTGTTTGCTTTCCTCTCTGTTGACTCCACTGAGTTGCAGAGGGATGAATTGTGTTCTGATTGTTTGTGATATGACTTGGTTGCGTTGTCTTGCTTTACATTGTTGGACTAGGTTTTATCGTGATGATTCCTGATTGAATATTTATTTAATATGAGGCTGGATATTTATTTGATTAAGCTTCTTTGAATTGGCATATGAGTTGATTTATTCATTGGGGTGGTGGAGATATTGTCGGAAAGTTTTTGAGCTTTGAGCCGGTAATTCGGTGGATTCGCTAGACGTCAAGTCGTGGAGATATTGTCGGGATGTTTTGATCTTTGAGCTAGTAATTCGGTGGATTCGCTAGACGTCAAGTCGTGGAGATATTGTCAGGACGTTTTTGAGCTTTGAGCCGGTAATTCGGTGGATTCACTAGACGTCGGGTTGTGGAGATATTGTCGGGACGTTTTTGAGCTTCGATCCAGATAACTTAGGGTGCTAGGATCCCTTGGTTTTCGGCAGCCTAGCTAGACGTCTTAACGACAAGGAACCTGCGCTGAATGTCCTAGGGTGAGCGGAGAGCCCAAGGCTACGGCTGGTATTCAGTGGATGGATCGGCGTTACTGTCCGAAAATTGTAGAGAGTGTTCGGGAGAGTGTCGTGAGTTGCATTTTTGGGGCATCAGTGCATATTTGATACTTCCTGTGTTATGATTGTTGTTTATGACTTGTCGTCGAATATTTTGTCATAAGTGTACTTGTCTGTTTATTTTTAAGAAGTTGACCCTTGCCAGTGGTTCTTTCAATTAATGAATGTAACCCAGATGGCAGAGCAAGCGGAGGATTTGGAACTGCAGAGAGGAGCAGCTGAGGATAGTTGTCCAGCCTCTACCTGTGTTATGTTGTGGAACTTACTAGTTGTCTAGTAAGGAGTATAGCTTGTCGACCAGCTATAGGATATTTGTAGTTCACTTCAGTGTTATAATAAAATGCCTATTATGTTTTCAAATATGTATTATCATCTATGAATTGATGGAATAAATGAATGTCGCTAATGTGGTCTATCTGGTGTCTTAAATTATTCACCGCCATGTTTCTAAAAGTCGCTGTGATACTCTGTCTGCTATTTTAAAAAAAAGAAGTTTTGCAGTAAAAGAAAAAAATTTGGACCACATTTTTCAGAAACCCACGAGCAGAGTATTCTCCATTTTGGAAACATGTCCACTTTTGTCAGAATACTAGTTTAGTAGCACTCCGGAAACGGGGTGTTACAATAGTGGCATCAGAGCGGTTCGGTTCTAACCGGACTGTGAGTTAGGAAACTATAGCTGGTCAAGTGTCGGGTTGTGTAGAGAACAATTTCTTAGGGGTCAAACTGTGTTATTTGTGAGTCACATTGTGTTGTGTGCTAGTTTTTCCTCAAGTGGAGTAGCTCTACTTGTATTTGTTTGAAATTATTTCTTAAGTGGAGCAATGTGTGCTGAGACACCCAAAACTGTTGTGGGGTTTTTATTAGGTTGTGAGACCTCGTGGGAATCCAATGCCTCCAAAGTGATTGATTGTTCTTGTTGAAGCAGATAAGTCAGAGATGGATCAGAGAATTCCGATTGCCCAGAGTTCAGGCGGAGGAAATCGGAACAAAAGAGCGCAAGTTTGCTATCGTTGCGGAAAGCCGGGTCATTACGCGAGCAACTGCACTGAAAAGAGCAATGTGTGTTACAACTACAGGAAACCGGGGCACCTTGCTAAGGACTGCAAAACTCAAGAGGTTGAACTTAGTGGAAATGTAGCAATAAGGAGCTATAATTGGACAGAAATTTAGGAGAAGGGTTGTCCGTAGGAGATGTCGTTATGTTTAATATTTAGTCTAATTCTTGGAGTATTAGTGATCCTAGGTATAGATCACCTAAGTGTTTGATGATTGAAGTATTTTGGTATTACTACCTTTAAAGACTAAAATGTATTTTATAATTTTGTGAGTGTGACATGTGTGCCACTAACATTTGTGTTTTCGCAGTAGTCTGTTCTTACACTGCTGCGAATGTGTGTGATTGATTGTGTGTTTGTTATTTGTGTGAGTGTTTTCTTATTTTCCAACGAAAATGTTAAACGCGACTATTTTCTAGCAAGCGCCGATTAAATGTTTTGTGACAATTTAATTTACGCGAGAACCATTCGATCAGTTGAATGGGAGCTGAAAAATTAGTGAGAGTTATTAGCAAGGAGTATGGTGTGGTTAAGTGTGTGACTAGATGTTGAACTAGTTTTGGGAGTAGTACCTAAGATTTCACCAAGACCCAATTCCACCCTGCACTAAGAAATAATTTTCCTTAATTTAAGACTAACCGAACAAACTTGAGGGAAACATAGACCTTCCTTTTACCCTCCTTGGCTGGTCACTTTAAAAAAAAGAGAAAAGAAAAGCAAGGAGAGAATAGAGTATTATTGGCGTTAGTGTTGCGAGAACCTAGTTCCCTTCCCATTCCTCCTATTACACGCCGTAGACGAGATCTGCTTACGTGAACCCATTCTTCTCCCATACCTTTCTTAGGTGATACCAAGTCATGTGGTGATTTGAGTGTCTGAGAAACCTTAGGAAACTTGGAGAGCCTGGAGAATTACATTTCCGACCATTTCCCTAGACCAAACCTGTAACATCCCAATTTTTAGGAAAATTATTTTATAGTTCCAACTACTTGAAAATAAATTATAGAGAGTCATGACCTCAATGGTTTGTTAAAAGTACGAAGAACTACCAAGATTTATGGTAAACAATTTACTGTTTTAGTAATTAATTGATTAACGAGGCAGTGTAGGCATTATCATTTTTAATATGAATTAATACCGAAAAATGTGAAAGATTGTTATTTGGTTAAAGAAAATTATTTTATTGAAAGAGAAATAATTTTCAGGATGTAATAAATATTTTCAAGTCATAGTTTGATTTTTCATGGTTTAGTTATTGTATTAATTGTCTGTTTTATGTCATATTTAATATGACTATTATTTTAAAGATTTTGTCTTGATAATTTTATTATTTGAATAATATCTATATGATAAGAGAAATTGAAATTAGTGATCCTCACTAATTTACAGTTTTTATTACGCTGCGAGAATTCTGTTGAATTCTGCCGTGGATAGGCTATTGGTTGAGTTTCTAACTGAAACTTGCTCAAACGTGATCCGAATTTTATAAAAATTGAGATCTTCGCATTTTCCAATATTTAGGATTTATTGTAATTTTTCTAGAATTTTTGGGCATCAGAAAATATTTAGTGTATTTTCTATGGCCAGAGACTGCCTAATTGCGACGTTTCGGTTCGCATTTCGAGAAAACGAGATACATGGATACTTTTCTTATGCCGCGAGGAACATTTGTGATTTTTGGGTGTGGGGTTATAATTAGTATTATTTTTGAGAGTTTTTAGTATTAAAACCTATTATACGCGTAACGCCGCGCACCCGGTTGAGCGAGAACGCGACGAAACGAAATATCTAGATATTTTGGGCAAAGGGGAGATGCATCCAGCCACTAGGGGAGCTGAACCTCATCCTTAGAAGCTTCTTGGACAAGTGTTGGTGTGTGATTGGTGGTTATGTAATTATAGTTAGTTAGTTTAGTTGGTTTGGTTAACTTAGAACTAGTTTAGTTAGTTTCCAACTAAATGAACTTTTTCTTCCACCATTGCCCCTCAAAATTTCGTGGCTTCTCCTTCCATTTGGCTGCTCCATTTCAGTTCCTTTCATTGTTGGAAAGCTTGAAAAAAATTCTAGAAAGAGAAAGTGGTGGTTTTGGAAGTTTTGATGATCAAAGTTTCCATCTTTACTTCCTTCCTTCTCAATCCTTGTTCTATCATCTCTAATCTTCTTGGTAAGGATTCTAATCCCTTCTCCTTTCTCATGGCTGCCATGATTGTGCCTTTCATGATTTTAGGAGTTGTTTTTGCTTAAAGTTGTTAGATTTTGCTAGATTAGCAATGCTAGTTCCTTAACCCCTTATTTTCCACCTAGATTAGGCTTGTTCTTGGTTTTTAAAATTTGTGAAAACCTAAGTTTTGGGGCTGAACGAAATTAGGGGCTGTTCAAGGTTGTTTTGGTTTGATTTTGTTTGATTTAGAGTTAGTTCTTTGATGGGTTTTAAGTGGTATGCTTGAAACTAGTCTTATATGCATAACAAGCAAGTTTTTGTAAAATCAAATTGGTGAACTTTGGGGCTGGTAACCGTGGCCATTAAGGGCTGTTTATGTTTGTTTTAATCAAGCTTTGTTGCTTAAAATTTATGATTAACTTGTGTTAAGATGTAGTAATGAGATTTAGCATTTTTAGCAACTTGTGTGGTTTGAAATAAAATGAATGTAGGGGCTGTTTTGGGCCTCCAAAAATCGTGATTTAAGAGCAAGTTTTTGATGATGTTTTAACTTGTATTTAGAGAAAAGATGTGACTTGTTTTAGTGCAAAGTGGTTGTGAAAAACTTGTTTAAATTATAGATGGTTAGACTTTGATGTTTACTTGGAAAACAAGTTGTTTTATAAAGTTGAAAACAATTCAATTTTGGGGCTGTTTATAGTTCCTAAAAACAGTAGCTTTTAGGCATGATTTAAGTGAGTTTGGACTTGTTTTTAATTGTATTAAAGTGGTATGGAAATTGGGTTATGATAGGAAGTTTTGATTAAACAAAAGTTGTAATGATTTAGGAGTTAAAAGTTTGAAAACCTTGAGTTTGTTTTTGTGGTCTTAAAATCGTGACCTAAAAGATGTTGTGAAAAGTGGGTAGTGATTTGATTTAGCAAAACAATTCAAAGAAGTATGATTTTGGGAAAAGATTTGGTTTATGTCTTAAGAATTGTTTTGAACTTGTATTGAATTTATTTCTAAAATTTTGTGACATGTTTTAGTGTTTTAAAAAGTGGTTCAAAGTTTGCAAAAATACTATTCATTTGGTAAAACACTATTCCAATTGGTAAATTTTGGTTTAGCTATTTTCTATGTGTGTAGCTTTTGTAAAAGCTTGAAAACTTGCATAGTTTGAACTTGTAACTTGGTATATGACTAGGTGTGATTCAAATGGGTTTAAGTTAGCGAAATTTTAGGTTTCTTAGAGCTTGAAACCGTGGCTACCCTAGAGTCTTAGGACTTGAGTTTTTGGTTCTAATTTAGTTAAGTTTGTGTTGTTAAGGTTCGTGCTTAAGGTACGCGCGCGAGGTGCGACTTGACGATTATTTCGAATTACCTTGCTTGGATTGTTAAAGCGCCCAAGGTAAGGGAAATTCTTATATAATGAGTTTGGGCTTTTAAGCCTTGTGTGTTGGTTGGCTTGATGTTTGATTAAATTGTGTGGTAGTACTTGTAGTATTACTATGTGTTGTTGAGATGTTGTAGCATGAATTATTGTGTATTGATTTGGCCCTGTGTGGCAAGACTGAATAGTATTGTGTGACTTAAACCATGTTGGATTAATTTGATTGGACTTGAAATTGATGGAAGTATGTAGCATGTTGTAGCTTACTGAATTGTTAGGTGCTGTATGAAATGCTGTAGCATGTTCTTGGCCCTGCGTGGCATTATGATTTGTGTTGTTTTCCTTGAATCATGTTGGATTTATTGGAACTTGGAATTGATTGGAATTTGGATAATATTGTTGAGGATAATGGGTTAATTAATAATTCATTGATCGACTGTTATTGGTTGACGACTTACAACGGTAAGTCTGATGCGATTCCATGAGCCGAGAAATGTTTTCATGGTAAACCAAGGGTATTTTTCTAAAATAAGTGTTTGGGAATTATCCTAGCGTATTATTTAGCTCAACTAGGGTTTCAACTACCTAGAGTTAACGAGTATTTTTAGATACATAGGAGTAATATAAGAATAGAGAAAGAGAGTTCAATGATCGAGTTTTTGAAAGATTAAAACATAGGGAACCTAGTGTTCCTATTGAGCATATGGACTATGTGTCCTGTGCTGGGACTTAATGTCCTACTTGCGTGCGTATTTTCTTGGTTTAGGATTGGACCTAGTGTTCCGTATGGCGTGCCTAGTATCTCAATCTAAAAATTGAGCCTAGTGTTTCGCATTACGTGCCTAGAGTTCTGATCTGAGATTAAGACTAGCGTTCCGCAATTGAGCACCCGGACTTTGTGTCCTGTGTTGGCACTCTAAGTAATTGTTAAAGGTATTTTGGCTTAAAAATAAGCATGAGGGTTGTAGTATGACTAGCCTAAGCTTATAGATAAGTAGAAGTGGAACCATGCTAGATAAAGAATTTGATGAAACTCGGGTTCCAATGACCCAAAGCTAAATGAGTGATTTATTTTGGTACAACCTCACCTAGGAAATATAAGAATTGGAAGCATGAAAATTCACTAAGTAGAGTGAGTGAGTTAAGGTGTCGTCGATCCGCATTGATTAATTTAAACATTACTCGGGCGCTCCCTACGGTGAGCATGCCATATTGTTGAATTTGTTTGAATATCACTTGGGTGTTCACTACGGTGAACATGCCATATTGTTGAATTTGTTGGATATCATTCGGGCGTTCCCTACGGTGAGCATGCCATATTGAAGAATTTGTTTGGATGCATACTGACCATTGAGCATCGACACTCGGAGCGTTTGATTGTCTTCAGGACTTCAAAAGGACGAGATGTCACCCTATGCCCGCGTGGCAGAAAGCCTTTGTGGCAAGCCTTTGTGGCAATACCCTTGGTAGGGGAGTTGATTTGGACGTTGGGAAATAAAGTTCCTCGTCACTGCTGACCTTGTTTAAGGCTGCAGGTGTATACACAAACTAGACATACTGCATTGGCATGCATGTCTAACCACATTATGATATGTGATGAATTGTTTGGAGAATTGGATATTGTGATGACTTGGTCACTGATCTGTTGGCTGTTTTGTTTGCTCACATGCAGTGCTTGACATACCATGTTGATTGTGTGCGGTTTATTAAGTACGTATATGTATATAAAAGCGTGTTGTTGTATTATACATGTATACATTGTTTGCATGCGACATAGCCTATGATAAACTCGTGGACAAAGGATTTACCCTTGCACTGTTGTTGGATTGGATGTCCTTATGGATGTCACTTCCAGATGGAGTTCGGTAGCTGTTGCAGCTTCGTCTTTTAGGAGCATTGAAGATTGAGCCAGTGGAGGAAGATTCCTCTGAGTACTTCGCGTTTGATCTTGCTGAACGATTTCTCAGTAAGAGTTGTAGTTGTTGGCCAGCTTAGCTTAGGGTATTGTGTGTTTGTGTAATTACTCATTGTCCTGTAATTACTCTTTTCAGAGAACCTCGCCTTAGTGCGAAATGATTATGTTATGTGAAGTATTATTTGTGATGCATTATACTCTGATAATTGCAAAAGTTTGAATTGGCATCATTTAGAAAACTGTAGTACTCTATGTCTCATTTTGAAAAGGGTTTCAAAGGAAAGAATATGAAAAGAAAAAATTTACTCCTGTTTTTTCATTGCGAAATACATAAGAGTACTCTTTAACTGAAAGCATACAAGCATTAAATGTTTTCAGCATTAGTTTGGGTTGCACAGTAGCGCTCCGGAATCGGGGTGTTACAATGGTGGTATCAGAGCAGTTCGGTTCTAACCGGACCACTTTGTCTAAGCTGGCCTAGATTGTTGGGAATTGTCGGGTATAAGTTTGTTATGCCTAGGTTATGTGAATCTTGTTTGTGATTGTCTGTGAAGTTTCCTAGTTGAAATAGGTGTGACATTGTGTGAAATTGTGTGCAATCATCTCAGATGATTGATTTTGTTGTGGGGATTTTGGTTAGTTTATTGTGTAGAAATTCGATGCTTTGAGACAAACAAGTCTCTCTCTAGAGCTTGTAACTTAGACGTGGATCACGTAATTCGGGTGATAGTCTGGATAGCAACTACTGTCGCACAACAGATCGCCGTGGAGAATCAACAGGATTGGCCGAGATAGCAAACGAAGGAGCAAGATATTGGAGGGTCAGTTAGGCCAGATTATCTGGACCAAGGACAAAGGACCAAGATGAAGACAACAACAAGGAACATCTTATTTCCATCCTCAAGGAAATCACACAATCAGAATTATTCTGTGACGTTGGCTATCGGGAATGGCTAGGAGTTGAAGTGGCACTGTCATCAATGTGGAAGCAAGGAACAGTTAGCTGAAGGAGTGAGCTATTGAAGGACCGACTATGCTGTGACTGCAAGTAGCCAGGACATATTTCTAAGGACTATCAATTGCCAGATGTGGATGCTGCGAAGGTTGCGTGCCCAACTACTGAAGGATATGGCTACATGGTAGACAAAAGAGGGAATCACAAGCATCGATAACCAAAGACGCACTACTTCAACGATGAAGATGAGGAGTACAACGACAACAGTAACCAACCAAGGAAAGATTATGCTTTAACTGCAAGGGATTGGGATATACGTCCAGAGACTGCAAAGCACCACGAGCTAAGTCTATTGTCGACAATGTTGAAACTACAAGACCAACCACTAAGGAACGTGTCTACAGCCCAGTAGATCAGAGAACTCATCATCTGAAGACTTCATCTCAGGAAATGCGACACAATGGAGCTGAGCGGGCCGAGATTTACGAGAGGGATTATCCGTAGGTGACGCTATAATTATCGTATTATATGTATTATGGTGTGTGCGTGGTTCTAAATATAGACCACATAAGTGTTTTAACTCTATGACGTATTTTATTATTATACTAGATTCCAAAATCCAAATTTTTATTATACTTTTGGTATTACGATGTATGTTCTTATAATTCTTGTATAATAATTTGTGATTTATGCTGTTGTTGATTTTGTGGTTAATGACTTTTAGAATTTTCCTTTCTTTTAATGTCATAAAATCGTGGGTTTTTGAAGAACTTGTGGGTGAGTATTTTAAATTACTTAAAACTTTTGATTTTGGGTTGTTTTAAATTGTTTGATTGATGGTTTTGGAAAATTTTGTTTTCTTTTGTTGTAAAAGATAATTCAAAATATTTAGTCCATCTCGTCTTGTTGGGAAATGCTTTTGAACTTGTTTTCTTTTGGAAAACCAAGTTTTATATGTGTGAGGCTAGATTTCAAGTTTTAATAAAAGGTTAATAGTAATCTTGTTTTGTTGGTGTTTGATTTAAATTTTAGACTTTGAATTAAGTGTGTCTTGATGATTTTAAGACAATGAAAAACCTAATCTCAAAAGAACCATAATGTTCTTGAGAAGGTCGAGTCTTGAAGAGATCAATTGTGATTTACACAAATTAACTCTTTCTTTGTGTTATATTTAGACATTAGATGTTTTAAAAATAGAAGGAATTCGATGTTGGTTTTTGTGTTAAAACGTGGTTGTGTAGGTGTATTTGTGTTAGTGTGGTTTTATTGTTATTAGCATGTCGCCGCGACTCAGTGTTGTTGTGATCGTGTTCGTGATTGTACGTGTTCGTGACTGTACGTATTCATGACCGTGTTCGTGATTGTGTTCGTGATCGTAGATTGGAATAAAGCGTCATTCGCGAGGACTTCTTCAACATGGACGTGCAGTATTGTGTTTTGTAAACGTTTAAGTTGATGATGTAGTGCCTTACTTTAGTAAGGATATATGAATAAAATGTATGCATTGTGTTTGATTGTTTGAGTGTAATAATTATTATGTTGTTTGAGTTTCAAAGTTCAAATTTATGGTATGTTAACTTATAATTTTCATAGTTTTGATTTTGTTTTGGTTCATAAGTTAATTTTCGGGGACGAAATTTTTTTAAGGAGGGTGGTAATGTAACATCCCAATTTTTAGGAAAATTATTTTATAGTTCCAACTACTTGCAAATAAATCATAGAGAGTCATGACCTCAATGGTTTGTTAAAAGTACGAAGAACTACTAAGATTTATGGTAAACAATTTACTGTTTTAGTAATTAATTCAGATTAACAGACAGTATAGACGTATACTGTTTTTAATATGAATTAATACCGAAAAATGTGAAAGATTGTTATTTGGTTAAAGAAAATTATTTTTTTGAAAGAGAAATAATTTTCAGGATGTAATAAATATTTTCAAGTCATAGTTTGATTTTTTATGGTTTAGTTATTGTATTAATTGTCTGTTTTATGTCATATTTAATATGACTATTATTTTAAAGATTTTGTCTTGATAATTTTATTGTTTGATTAATATCTATATGATAAGAGAAATTGAAATTAGTGATCCTCACTAATTTACAGTTTTTATTACGCTGCGAGAATTCTGTTGAATTCTGCCGTGGATAGGCTATTGGGTGAGTTTCTAACTGAAACTTGCTCAAACGTGATCCGAATTTTATAAAAATTGAGATCTTCGCATTTTCCAATATTTAGGATTTATTGTAATTGTTCTAGAATTTTTGGGCATCAGAAAATATTTAGTGTATTTTCTATGGCCAGAGACTGCCTGATTGCGACGTTTCGGTTCGCATTTCGAGAAAACGAGATACATGGATACTTTTCTTATGCCGCGAGGAACATTTGTGATTTTTGGGTGTGGGGTTATAATTAGTATTATTTTTGAGAGTTTTTAGTATTAAAACCTATTATACGCGTAACGCCACAAGACCCTGATTGAAATGTAACGCTGAAAACGAAATATCTAGATATTTTGGGCAAAGGGGAGATGCATCCAGCCACTAGGGGAGCTGAACCTCATCCTTAGAAGCTTCTTGGACAAGTGTTGGTGTGTGATTGGTGGTTATGTAATTATAGTTAGTTAGTTTAGTTGGTTTGGTTAACTTAGAACTAGTTTAGTTAGTTTCCAACTAAATGAACTTTTTCTTCCACCATTGCCCCTCAAAATTTCGTGGCTTCTCCTTCCATTTGGCTGCTCCATTTCAGTTCCTTTCATTGTTGGAAAGCTTGAAAAAAATTCTAGAAAGAGAAAGTGGTGGTTTTGGAAGTTTTGATGATCAAAGTTTCCATCTTTACTTCCTTCCTTCTCAATCCTTGTTCTATCATCTCTAATCTTCTTGGTAAGGATTCTAATCCCTTCTCCTTTCTCATGGCTGCCATGATTGTGCCTTTCATGATTTTAGGAGTTGTTTTTGCTTAAAGTTGTTAGATTTTGCTAGATTAGCAATGCTAGTTCCTTAACCCCTTATTTTCCACCTAGATTAGGCTTGTTCTTGGTTTTTAAAATTTGTGAAAACCTAAGTTTTGGGGCTGAACGAAATTAGGGGCTGTTCAAGGTTGTTTTGGTTTGATTTTGTTTGATTTAGAGTTAGTTCTTTGATGGGTTTTAAGTGGTATGCTTGAAACTAGTCTTATATGCATAACAAGCAAGTTTTTGTAAAATCAAATTGGTGAACTTTGGGGCTGGTAACCGTGGCCATTAAGGGCTGTTTATGTTTGTTTTAATCAAGCTTTGTTGCTTAAAATTTATGATTAACTTGTGTTAAGATGTAGTAATGAGATTTAGCATTTTTAGCAACTTGTGTGGTTTGAAATAAAATGAATGTAGGGGCTGTTTTGGGCCTCCAAAAATCGTGATTTAAGAGCAAGTTTTTGATGATGTTTTAACTTGTATTTAGAGAAAAGATGTGACTTGTTTTAGTGCAAAGTGGTTGTGAAAAACTTGTTTAAATTATAGATGGTTAGACTTTGATGTTTACTTGGAAAACAAGTTGTTTTATAAAGTTGAAAACAATTCAATTTTGGGGCTGTTTATAGTTCCTAAAAACAGTAGCTTTTAGGCATGATTTAAGTGAGTTTGGACTTGTTTTTAATTGTATTAAAGTGGTATGGAAATTGGGTTATGATAGGAAGTTTTGATTAAACAAAAGTTGTAATGATTTAGGAGTTAAAAGTTTGAAAACCTTGAGTTTGTTTTTGTGGTCTTAAAACCGTGACCTATGAGAAGAATTAGGGTATGATTTTAATTTGATTTCAACCTAAAAGATGTTGTGAAAAGTGGGTAGTGATTTGATTTAGCAAAACAATTCAAAGAAGTATGATTTTGGGAAAAGATTTGGTTTATGTCTTAAGAATTGTTTTGAACTTGTATTGAATTTATTTCTAAAATTTTGTGACATGTTTTAGTGTTTTAAAAAGTGGTTCAAAGTTTGCAAAAATACTATTCATTTGGTAAAACACTATTCCAATTGGTAAATTTTGGTTTAGCTATTTTCTATGTGTGTAGCTTTTGTAAAAGCTTGAAAACTTGCATAGTTTGAACTTGTAACTTGGTATATGACTAGGTGTGATTCAAATGGGTTTAAGTTAGCAAAATTTTAGGTTTCTTAGAGCTTGAAACCGTGGCTACCCTAGAGTCTTAGGACTTGAGTTTTTGGTTCTAATTTAGTTAAGTTTGTGTTGTTAAGGTTAGGTGCTTAAGATGCACATGAGGTGCGACTTGACGATTATTTCGAATTACCTTGCTTGGATTGTTAAAGCGCCCAAGGTAAGGGAAATTCTTATATAATGAGTTTGGGCTTTTCGCCTTGTGTGTTGGTTGGCTTGATGTTTGATTAAATTGTGTGGTAGTACTTGTAGTATTACTATGTGTTGTTGAGATGTTGTAGCATGAATTATTGTGTATTGATTTGGCCCTGTGTGGCAAAACTGAATAGTATTGTGTGACTTAAACCATGTTGGATTAATTTGATTGGACTTGAAATTGATGGAAGTATGTAGCATGTTGTAGCTTACTGAATTGTTAGGTGCTGTATGAAATGCTGTAGCATGTTCTTGGCCCTGCGTGGCATTATGATTTGTGTTGTTTTCCTTGAATCATGTTGGATTTATTGGAACTTGGAATTGATTGGAATTTGGATAATATTGTTGAGGATAATGGGTTAATTAATAATGCGTTGATCGACTGTTATTGGTTGACGACTTACAACGGTAAGTCTGATGCGATTCCATGAGCCGAGAAATGTTTTCATGGTAAACTAAGGGTATTTTTCTAAAATAAGTCTGTGTACAAACAGCTTTATGGATCAGAGGGTTAGAAGTTGTTTAAGAGGTTCTTTTAAAAAGAAAATGTTGTAAATTTTGAAAACGGTTGAGTTAAGTAAAGTGTTTGGGAATTATCCTAGCGTATTATTTAGCTCAACTAGGGTTTCAACTACCTAGAGTTAACGAGTATTTTTAGATACATAGGAGTAATATAAGAATAGAGAAAGAGAGTTCAAAGATCGAGTTTTTGAAAGATTAAAACATAGGGAACCTAGTGTTCCTATTGAGCATATGGACTATGTGTCCTGTCTTTGGGACTTAATGTCCTACTTATGCGCATTTTCTTGGTTTAGGATTGGACCTAGTGTTCCGTATGGCGTGCCTAGTATCTCAATCTAAAAATTGAGCCTAGTGTTTCGCATTACGTGCCTAGAGTTCTGATCTGAGATTAAGACTAGCGTTCCGCAATTGAGCACCCGGACTTTGTGTCCTGTGTTGGCACTCTAAGTAATTGTTAAAGGTATTTTGGCTTAAAAATAAGCATGAGGGTTGTAGTATGACTAGCCTAAGCTTATAGATAAGTAGAAGTGGAACCATGCTAGATAAAGAATTTGATGAAACTCGGGTTCCAATGACCCAAAGCTAAATGAGTGATTTATTTTGGTACAACCTCACCTAGGAAATATAAGAATTGGAAGCATGAAAATTCACTAAGTAGAGTGAGTGAGTTAAGGTGTCGTCGATCCGCATTGATTAATTTAAACATTACTCGGGCGCTCCCTACGGTGAGCATGCCATATTGTTGAATTTGTTTGAATATCACTTGGGCGTTCACTACGGTGAACATGCCATATTGTTGAATTTGTTGGATATCATTCGGGCGTTCCCTACGGTGAGCATGCCATATTGAAGAATTTGTTTGGATGCATACTGACCATTGAGCATCGACACTCGGAGCGTTTGATTGTCTTCAGGACTTCAAAAGGACGAGATGTCACCCTATGCCCGCGTGGCATAAAGCCTTTGTGGTAATACCCTTGGTAGGGGAGTTGATTTGGACGTTGGGAAATAAAGTTCCTCGTCACTGCTGACCTTGTTTAAGGCTGCAGGTGTATACACAAACTAGTCATACTGCATTGGCATGCATGTCTAACCACATTATGATATGTGATGAATTGTTTGGAGAATTGAATATTGTGATGACTTGGTCACTGATCTGTTGGCTGTTTTGTTTGCTCACATGCAGTGCTTGATATACCATGCTGATTGTGTGCGGTTTATTAAGTACGTATATGTATATAAAGGCATGTTGTTGTATTATACATGTATACATTGTTTGCATGCGACATAGCCTATGATAAACTCGTGGACAAAGGATTTACCCTTGCACTGTTGTTGGATTGGATGTCCTTATGGATGTCACTTCCAGATGGAGTTCGGTAGCTGTTGCAGTTTCGTCTTTCCAGCAACATTGAAGATTGAGCCAGTGGAGGAAGATTCATCTGAGTACCTCGTGTTTGATCTTGCTGAACTGTTTCTCAGTAAGAGTTGTAGTGTCAGCCAGCTTAGTTTAGGGTTTTGTCGTTTGCGTAATTCCCTATTGTTTGTAATTACTCTTTCTAGAAAACCTCGCCTCTATGCGAAACGATTATGTTACGTCTTATGTTATATGGAATATTGATTGTGTTGCGTTATACTCTGATATTTGCAAAATACTGACTTGCATTATTTAGAAAATTGTAGTACTCTTTATGTCTCATTTTTGAAAAGGGTTTCAAAGAAAAGAAAAAGAAAAAGAAAAAAAAGTTACTTCTATTTTTCCATTGCGAAATACATAAGAGTACTCTTTAACTGAAAGCATACAAGCATTAAATGTTTTCAGCATTAGATTGGGTTGCACAGTAGCGCTCCGGAAGCGGGGTGTTACAAAACCGTAGGTTTGAGATGAGGTTAGATGAGAATTCACCTTACCCTTGGAGATTGTGAGTGTTGTTTGTGGATGTGTGGTTAGTGATTGTAGGATTTCTTCTTTTATTTTGACGTATTAACACAGCAAGTTCCTGGAGGAACTCTCGGCGAGTAGTCTAATTCTTTTGGCTGTCGATTCCTGTATTGTTTGTTAATAATTTTGTTAAAGATGGTTCAAGTTTTGTAGTCCTAGAAAAATTAGATTTGGATTAAAAATTGTTCTAAGTGTCGTCAAGTTTTGGAAAATTTAGGAAGAGTTAATCAAGTTTTGTAGCTGAATAAGTATTTTGAGACGATGAAAAGCTAAGGTTGAAGGGAATGCTTGTATTCCTAAACCAGAGTGGAGTCTTAGAAAATTAAGTGTTTAAACTTCTTGATACTTAACGCAAGTTTCACGATTTCAAAAACTTTGAAAGGAAAAAAAAATCTTAGATACTATTTTGGTTAAGTAAAACCGAGGGAATATTCAATGTCGTGGTATTATTTCAAAATCTTACTCGATTCCCTATTGGTGTTGTCAATTAGGTATTCTAGAAGTTTAAATAATTGTTTTCACTTCGAAAGGAAAATGAATCCCTAGTGTTTCAAAGTTAAGATTTAGTTATGAAATTTTGAGTAAGTGTATAAATTTTATAGTTCTCTAAGAAGAGAAAAATGATTTAGAGTTTTGAGCACCTAGTAAATGGTGTATGAAAATTTGTGTATAGGAAAATGAGTTATTAATTTGGTTTCAATCTTTGAACTGAAGTGTGTTTGATAAATTTGAGACAATGAGAACGTAATATCAGAGGAACCTTGTTGTCCAAGAGAGTGGTTGAGTCTTGAGGAAATGGAAATTATGTTTTTATTAGTTCCTTGTTTTGGTGTATTGCTAAGAAATTGATATTTTCTTTTAGAAAAATGTTTGATTCACGAAGAGAATTGTAATCTTTTGGAGGTTTTAAGTGATTTTTATATTCTTTATATGTGTAAAAGTGGTTGCCTGCGAATAGGTTAGTATTATTTTCGTGGTAATGACGGGTAACTGTAGTTGAGTTCATGTTCGTATCCGTGTTCGCGAGCGTGATCGTGATCGTGGATGAGCGGATGTCGTGATTGGGAATGAAACATCAGTCAGTCGTAAGGATTCCTTCGTCTACTAACTACGCTTAATTTAGGTGTGCTATATGTTTATGCCTTGTGATTGCTATTATTGCATACCATACTATGTAGCTATAATTAATTATAGTACTACATATAATAATAAGTATCGTGAATGCCTATGTGTGCAAATTATTTTACAGTTTTGAGTAAAGTAATTTTTCGTATTTTACCATCCGTGTAGTTTCGAGGACGAAACTATTTTAAGGGAGGTGGTATTGTAACATCCCAATTTTTAAGAAAAGTGATTTTAGCAATAAAATCTTGAATACTCGAAAAATAAGTCATAGAGATTGATCACCTCAATGATTTACTAAGAGTACGGGAAATTATTTTGAGTTATTTTGAATAATTTATTTATTATAAATAATTATTATTCATGATGTCAATTCGAATTAATTGACAGCGTAGACGTATGCTGTTTTTAAAAGAGAATTCATCAATTATACTTATTATAAGCTTTTGCGTGACGCGGTAACGCATATTTTTATTGACTAAGAAATTGATTGAATTAAATCAAGATGAAACTAAATTTAAGAATTAATATTTAACATTAATTCATGGTTCGAAAATCGTCAAAAATCACTAACAAAGTTTCGTCGCATTTCGAATCACCGGGTAAATTTTATCCGCATTAAAATTTAAAACGAACTCCGATTTCGATGAAAATCAAATCGTGACTTGTTGTGAATGTTTTGAGTGTCTTAGATTGTTTTTAATATTTATGATAAAATATTATCACGCAGTAAATTAATTTCTAAGTAAATTGATTTACGTGATTTATCGGCTAGCAAATCATTGTTAATACAATTACTCGACGCCGTAATTTTGGGACTAACTAGTTATGAGTAGAATTTAAATTGATTAATTTATCTGAGGTTCCTATGGAGACCAAAGAGTAAATTATGATATGTAAATAGGGGTTTATTAGGTTATTTTATTGAATATATGTCTGTTGCCCCACCGTACACTACACTTATATCTCCTCCACCCTAGCACCCTCCCATACCCTCATTTTACTCCCTCCAGTGTGAAAAGAAAGCAGCAGAAGCTGGAAGGAGAAAAAGAAAAGAAAGGGAACGAAGAACAGGGGAAGAGGAGGAAAGAAAAGAAGAGGAAGAAGGGAAAAGGGAGAAGGACGCGATCAGAAGGGTAGAGGGAAGGAGGAAGCTCGCGGTGGCTTGGTGGTGGAGGAAGAGAAGCAGAACGGCAAACCGAGAGAGAGGGAAGAGAGATCGAGTGAGACAGAGAGAGGTTGAGGAAGAGAGACAGAGAGATTGTAAGAGAGAGAGAGGAAGAAGAAGGGGACTTCACCCATGGAAACTTAAGGAAGAAGATGAAGTGTGATGGTTTGAGCCAAGATTTTCCCTTTGTTACTTTTGTGTTGAGCCGTGGCTTTTGGTAGGATTAGGAGTTGATTTATTTGCTTGATTTCCTGTTTAATACTTTAATTATGTATTGATAATGATCATGAGTTAGATGATCAAAGTTTTCCCCAAATTTTGGGAACCCTAGGTAAAATGGTCTAAGGGAAAGGGACTTTGTGATTTCTCAAGTGAATCTTGCAATTGGTTTAGGATTCTTGCTTCTTATATGTTAGTATTGCTATTGTTGTTTTCAATTTTGGGTGAATCAAAAAATTGAATAGATTTTATGAAAACCTTGTATTCTTGAAGAAGCTTGATTTGGATTTTGATTTAGATTATGAATTGGTTTTGGAAATTTATTGTTGCTTTGTGGAAAAATCGAAATATGGAATTAGTGGGATTAGTTGTTGGAATATGTAATTAGTTGTTGAAATATATGTTTAGGTTGATAAAATTGCTATTGGAATTGTTGTATATGTTTAAGTAGAAGAGTTAGTATGTTATTTGTAAAAATGGTGATTGAGGGACTTAAAAAGCATGTTGGAATTTGATTGGGTTTGTTTTCTAAGTATTAGCATTGTCATGATCATAGTTAAAATAATTTGAATCAAAGAATTGAAAAGATTTCTTGGAAACCTTTGATTGTAAATTTGGATATAATGATTGAATGGATGTGTTTCTAGGCTTTAGAGAATTATGAATAAGTGGTTGATTGAAGTTGTTTTCACTTGAAAGCTTTCAAGAAAATTTAAAAATGTGTTATGTTTAACTTCTCATGAAATGATTTTAGTCTTAAAACCTTATTCTTTCAAGTAGTTAGTAATTAAATGTTTAATTGGAAATGCTTTGGTTGGAAAAAGGGAAATTTCGTGCAAAACTTGTCTTGACATGTATGCATGCTTAATTGGAATTTGAGTAATTAGATTTTGTGAAAAACAGACACTTGAAAACATGATTTTGGAAAGTGGTATATGACTTGTAATATGTTTTGAAATATGGTTGAATTATTCCTTGGATATGTCTTGATACTTTGAAGTCTTGAAGTTTAATTAAATGACTTAGAAATGACTTGTTTATTTGAAAGGAAGTTTGGCAATTTTTTTAGAAAAAGGGGGTAAAAAGCTGAGAGCTCAAGGGAGGTTGTGGGAGGAAAATTATTTTGCGAACTTGATTTTACATGCTTGATTAATATGTTTCAAGACTTTAGAAATGTAGAAAAATGATTCTTTGAAAGTTAGCACTTTTAAATTATGTTTTATGTGATAATGTTTGGCTAGGATAAAGGGATTAGGATGAGAGCCTAAGGTTTTAAATTTAGTCTTAGGATTGGGCTAAGTTTACCTCGTGTGTTAGGATTCGAGGGATCCAAGTTCGTGCGACGTGGGATCGAGGATCGAAGTATACGTGGATACGCATGGTTTGGAGTTCGGTAAAGGCGCTTCACATTCTAAGTGTTATTGTTATGTATTCATGCGTAAGGGCAACTTTTGGATATGCATAAGCTTTAATTTTTATGCTTTAAAACGAAGAAGTCTGAGAACCCCAGGGTTCGAAGTGAGGGTCTTGTACCCCTTCGATTTTATTCTCTAATGCATGCTCTGAGACGTTCGTGGGTTTGGCAAAAGTGGTTAGTTTCCTGACCCCAACCCCCCACACTTGTTTGCTTTCCTCTCTGTTGATTCCACTGAGTTGTAGAGGGTTGAATTGTGTTCTGATAGTTTGTGATATGACTTGGTTGCATTGTCTTGCTTTACATTGTTGACTAGGTTATATCGTGATGATTCCTGATTGAATATTTATTTAATATGAGGTTGGATATCTATTTGATTAAGCTTCTTTGAATTGTTATATGAGTTGATTTATTCATTGGGGTGGTGGAGATATTGTCGGGGCGTTTTTGAGCTTTGAGCCGATAATTCGGTGGATTCGCTAGACGTCAAGTCGTGGAGATATTGTCGGGATGCTTTTGAGCTTTGAGCCGGTAATTCGGTGGATTCGCTAGACGTCAAGTCGTGGAGATATTGTCGGGACGTTTTTGTGCTTTGAGCCGGTAATTCGGTGGATTCGTTAGAGTCAAGTCGTGGAGATATTGTTGGGACGTTTTTGAGCTTCGATCCGGATAAGTTAGGGTGCTAGGATCCCCTAGTTTTCGGCAGCCTAGCTAGACGTCTTAACGTCAAGAAACCTGCGCTGAATGTCCTAGGGTGAGCGGAGAGCCCAAGGCTACGACTGGTATTCAGTGGATGGATCAGCGTTACTTTCCAAAAATTGTAGAGTGTTTGGGAGAGTGTCGTGAGTTGCATTTTTGGGGCATCAGTGCATATTTGATACTTCCTGTGTTATGATTGTTGTTTATGACTTGTCGTCGAATATTTTGTCATATGTGTACTTGTCTCTTTATTTTTAAGAAGTTGACCCTTGCCAGTGGTTCTTTCAATTAATGAATGTAACCCAGATGGCGGAGCAAGTGGAGGATTTAGAACTGCAGAGAGGAGCAGCTGAGGATAGTCGTCCAGCCTTCTACCTGTGTTATGTTGTGGAACTTACTAGTAGTCTAGTAAGGAGTATAGCTTGTCGACCAGCTATAGGATATTTGTAGTTCACTTTAGTGTTGTAATAAAATGCCTATTATGTTTTCAAACATGTATTATCATCTATGAATTAATGGAATAAATGAATGTCGCTTATGTGGTCTATCTGGTGTCTTAAATTATTCACCGCCATGTTTCTAAAAGTTGTTGTGATACTCTGTCCGTTATTTTAAAAAAAGAAGTTTTACAGGAAAAGAAAAAAAAATAGGACCACATTTTTCAGAAACCCTACATGCAGAGTATTCCCCATTTTGGAAACATGTCAACTTTTGTCAGAATACTAGTTTAGTAGCACTCCGGAAACGGGATGTTACAACTTGCGCACAGTCCTTGTTGACTTTTGGCTTAAATCTTCTTAACTGTTAATCAGTTAGTTTGTTAATGAGCTGGTGGTTACTTAACTAAATCTGTTATTATTTATTGTTGAAAATAACAGAATCTGTTTTCTCTTATTCCTTCATAGCTGACACTTATATAAGAGGGTGTCTTAGAGCTAGTGATAGTGAGAGTGAAAATCTGTGAGAGAAATTCTGTAACACTATGGGTGAACTAAGTAAATTATGTTGTGTTCTTGATCTCTTTCTCTCTATCTCTTTACTTGTTGCTTGCATGTTTCTATTGAATTCGATATTCTATCCTTACAAATTGGTATCATAGAGCTTTTGTTCAAGATCCTATCTTTGTTTCCGCTTCTGCTCGTGGTGTTAATTCCACGAATCTCTTCTTTCGTTCTGTGTTGGTTCTATTCATGTGGTGTCTCCTCGGTTTAATCAAGAAGATGGCCAACACAATCAAGATTGAGAAATCCAATGGAAGAACCAGCTTTAATCTCTGGCACATTAAGATGTGTGCTTTGCTCAAGGAACACGGGGCTTGGGCTCCCCTATCAGGCCAATCTGGGAAGGCTACTAAGGAATCTGCTACGCAACAAGAAGAAAAGGCTCATTCTCTGATTCTTTTCTCCCTATCTGATGAAGTTCTCTATGAAGTTGCTGATGAAGCAACAACTGTAGGTCTTTGGTTAAAATTGGAAAAGTTGTATATGACAAAATCATTGTGCAACAAATTACTCTGAAGAGGCGCCTATTTGGTCTTCAAATGAAAGAAGGTACGAACTTCAAGATTATCTTGATACATTGAATTCCATTTTACTAGAACTGAAAGACATTGATGTAAAAATGGATGATGAAGATATTGCTATGATTTGTTAGCTTCTTTACCACCATCATATGAAAACTTTGTTAGTTCATTAAGTGTGGGTAGAGAAAGTATTATATTAGAAGAAGTAAAATCTAATCTGTACACTAGACATCTTAGGCTAAAGGCTTTTGTTAATATTGAAGACGATTCTGCATCTAGTGTAAGTGTTACAAATGTAAATAATTCTAGTAAAACTCAGAATAAACCTAAGGGAAAACTACAAAAAAATAGTTTTTTATTGACCGAATCGGTCGCTAATCAAATTAGCGATCGATTTAGAGACCAACAAAAATTAGTAGCTAAACCACTAGTCGCTAATAGTTAGTAACCGATTTAGCGACCGCCATGTTAGTGACCGTTTTAGCGACCGAATTTAGAGACCGATTTAGCAACCGAATTTTGAGACTGATTTATAGACCGAATTTAGAGACCGATTTAGCGACTGATTTTTAGAGACCGAATTTGTGACCGATTTGACTTGATATTTTTTAAAAATTAGTCACTAATTCGGTCACTAATTTATGTTTAGTGTAAAAAAAATGAAACATTCAAAAATCTATCATTTTAACTCTAATCTATGTTCTGCTACACATGATACCAACAATGGTGGTGACCACCAAAAGGACACAATCGCTACTAACATATGGAATAATCATAATAACAACCATAATTTCACCAAAATATGGAATAATCATAAAATAAAAATTTTCTTGGACTAATGTGAAATAACGAAAAGAAAGATGCTAAGAAAGCGCCCAACATCTCTTACATATCTCTTTGAATTGCAGAAAGTTACTTACTTTCCCCTTTCAAATTTGAAAGTAATTGTTTTCTCAGAATTTTTGGCTTGCTTTTGGGGCTCTCCAAGAATCCAAAAAAAATTACAAGGAAAAGAAGCAAAAATAAAATGCTAGATCTAAACTGTATTCTTTATTTTGTGAACACTCTTTGCTTTCTCCTTCTTTGCTCTGGTCTTCACCCAACAGGCTCCCTTGCTCTTTTTCAGATATGAAAAATCTCCTCTTTTTCAGATTGTTTCTTTGTCCATATTTCCTCCATCCTGTAAAAAATAGTAAATAAAGAGAATAATCACAATCG
The DNA here is from genome assembly GCA_037113605.1 of Calophaca sinica. Taxonomy (NCBI): domain Eukaryota; kingdom Viridiplantae; phylum Streptophyta; class Magnoliopsida; order Fabales; family Fabaceae; genus Calophaca; species Calophaca sinica. The sequence goes on from CM073735.1 coordinate 86,118,127, forward strand.
AAAGATTCCATAACTGTAAAATGTAATGTTCAGAACTTAGATGGTCACAATAATCAACGGGTTGCTCTATTTATTTATTTAAGGGAAAAAACAAGGCATTGCAAAAGGGCTTTCAATTGGAAGGAAAAAATTAAAGATACAGAGAAACTAATTTGGGAACAGAATAGAAGACCTGCCTCTGTCACTCCCATGCAACAACGACCCTCACACTCACCGAAGCTTATGCTGTGGCTCATACTCGTAGTTTCTCTCACCTACTTCATTTACACTCTCAAGCTTGTTTCCACATCAAGCACCTGCAACAAATAAAAGAAAACAGAGAAGAAAATAAAGCAAAATCCCCTTTTGCGCGAGTAGATCTGGGATTCGGTTTTTGACTTTTGAGGGATTTGGGTTGAAAAAAATGGAAAAGGAGAAGAAGAGATGAGAAAGAGGACGAAAGGGAGAGAGAAAGGAGAGAATAGAGAGGGAGGCCGAGAAAGAAGGGGGAGAAAGAGAGAATGAGGAAGGGATGAAAGAGAGGGAAGCGGCTGAGAGTGTGAGGGAAAGGGAGGGGGTCTCTTTTCTTTTTTAGGGTTAGGTTTAGTGTTGGGCTGGTAATGTTGTGTGCGCTGGTGCTGGAAACCTCCTACGCAATACCCTTTTGTTCAAAAAAAAAAACTTAAGAGAGATTTAGCGACCGATATTTCGGTCGCTAGACCGATATTTCGGTCTCTAAATCGGTCGCTAATATTGGCAAATGTTTTTTAATCTATTTTAAAGCGAATAAAAATCCGATTTAGCGACCGATATTTCGGTCGCTAATTATCGATCTCTAAATCGGTCGCTAATATTGGCAAGTATTTTTTAATCTTTTTTAAGGCGAATAAAATCCAGTTTAGCGACCGATATTTCGGTCGCTAATTAACGGTCTCTAAATCGGTCGCTAATGTATTTTTTGTGATCGATTTAGCGACCACACTTTTTTGATCAATAATTTTAAGAATTCGGTCTCTATTGTGACCAATTTTTTTCGGTCTGTAAATCGGTCACTAAATAGCTGATTTCTAGTAGTGGAAAGGGGAAGAAGAAGGGTAATGTGAATCCGAAAGATATCTACAATTACTGTAAAGAACCTAAAAGATTGCCCCAAGAAGAAGAAAAAGGAATCAGTGGCAGTAACTGTGCAGGTTGATTCTTCATCTGATTCTGATCCAGCCCTCACTGTCATTGATGAACAATATCATTCTGAACAGTGGGTTCTAGATTTAGGATGCTTTCATCATACGTGTCCTCATAGGGACTAGTTTGTGACATATGAGGAGAAGTCTGTAGGAAATGTATTAATGGGAAATTAATAATGTGCCTTGCAAGACAATTGGTGTTGGTTCTATTCAAATCAAGATGCATGATGATGTTGTTAGAACCTTGACCTATGTCAAGCATGTTCCTGATCTCAAGAGAAATCTCATCTCTGTTGGGGGAATGGATACAAGAGGCTACACATGCAGTGTTATAGGAGGAGTAATGCAGATCAAAAAAGGTAACAATTCAATGGTAATGCAGGGGACTAAACAAAGAAATCTATACATTCTGCAAGGTTCTACGGTTAGTGGGGCAGCTGCAGTAGCATCCACAGCTGGGAGTCAAACTTCAAACAATAATTCTCTGTGGCATATGAGGTTGCGACACATGAGTGAAAAGGGACTGAAGATACCCAGTAAGCAAAGGCTCCTTGGAAGTCAAAAGATTGAAGATTTGCAGTTTTGTGAACATTGTGTTTTTGGCAAACAACACAGACAGAAGTTCCCAAAGGCAATACATTCTTCCAAAGCGACATTGGACTACATCCATTTTGACTGCTGGGGACCATCAAAGGTTACATCTTTTGGAGGAGCTAGATATTTCCTCTCTATCATTGATGATTACTCAAGAATGACATGGGTATTCATGATGAAACATAAGTCAGAAGTTTTCAACTATTTTAAGCAATGGAAGATTCTGATAGAAAATCAAACTGGAAGGAAAATCAAGCGTCTCAGAAATGATAATGGTTTAGAATTATACTTAGAAGACTTCAAGGAATTTTGTAAGAATGAAGGCATTGCTAGGCAATATACAGTAAGGAATACTCCACAACAAAACGACATAGCAAGAGAATGACCATAACTTTGTTGGAAAAGGCTAGGTGCATGCTCTCAAATTCTGGTCTCAAGAAAAACTGTTGGGCAAAAGTTCTTAGTACAACTTGCTACCTGGTAAATAGATCACCATCATCAGCCATTGACTACAAAACACCTATTAAGGTATGGTCTCTTAAACCTGCTGACTATACTATGCTAAAGATTTTTGGTTGTCCTGCTTACTACCATGTTAATGAGGGTAAATTGGAACCGAGGACTAAGAAAGGAACTTTTGTGGGATATGGTGATGGAGTAAAGGGATACAGAATCTGGTCACCATCAGAAAACAAAGTGATTTTGAGTAGAGATGTAATTTTTGATGAAAATTCTCGACTGCACACAAGAGTCAAATCAGAAGGATTGATTGAAGACAAGCAAGTCATCAAACAGGTGGAGCATGAAAGTACTACTACATGTGATCAAAAAGATCAAATTGAGACTATATCTGAGTCTCTTTCCCAAAGTCAAGTTGCTGCTGCTACAAGGAAATCTCAAAGGAACATAAAACCTCCCAAGAGATATGGATTTGAAGATATGATTTCATATGCTTTACAGGTAGCAGAGGATATTGATTCTCTGGAACCAGCTTTATATCAGGAAGCAATTACATGTTCTGAGTCTAACTAGTGGATCACAACCATGCATGAAGAGATGCAATCTCTGCAGAAAAACCAGACATGGCAGATTGTGGACTTACCTGAAGGTAGAAGAGTTGTCAGTTGTAAATGGATATTCAAGAAGAAACTTGGTGTTTCAAGTGATGAAGGCATCAAATATAAAGCTAGGTTGGTGGCAAGAGGATTCAGTTAAAAGGAAGGGGTGGGTTATAATAAAATATTCTCGCCAGTGGTTAGACACACATCAATTCGGGTCTTACTTGCACTTGTGACAAATCTAGATATGGAATTACAACAACTTAATGTTAAAACAACTTTTCTACATGGGGACTTAGAAGAAGACAAATATATGAAGCAACCAGAGGGATTTGAAGAACAGGGAAGGAAAGATTAGTCTGCAAGCTAAAGAGGTCACTATATGGTTTAAAACAATCTCCAAGACAGTGTTATAAGAGATTTGATCGGTTCATGGTAACTCATGGATATAAGTCCTTATGATTCCTGTGTTTATCATAGCAAGGTGGAGGATGGTTCATACATTTATCTTCTACTCTATGTAGATGATATGCTTATAGCATCAAAGGATAAGATTGCTATTCAGAAACTTAAAGACCTGCTGAATTCTGAGTTTGATATGAAAGACTTAGGAGCTGCTAGAAGAATCTTGGGAATGGAAATATACAGAGACCGAAATCAAAAGAAATTGTTCTTATGTCAAAAGGCCTACATTCAGAAAATTCTAAGCAAGTTTAGAATGACCTCGGCTAAGCCTGTGAGCACACCCCTAACCACAAGTGTCAGGCTTTCTGATGTATATGTGCCTCAATTTGAATTTGAAAGGGAATACATGGCAAAGGTTCCTTATGCTAGTGCAATTGGTAGCCTCATGTATGCCATGGTTTGCACTAGATCAGATCTTGCTTAAACTGTCAGCATGGTTAGCAGATACATGGGAAAGCCTGGGAAAGATCATTGGCAAGATGTGAAGAGGATATTCAGGTATCTCAAAGGAACAAGTGATGTTGGGCTCATCTATAGGGTGACACTTCTTGTTCCTTAGCTGGTTTCTTTGATTCTGATTATGCCTCGGATTTAGATGAAAGAAGATCTATTACTGGATATGCTTTCACAGTTGGCAGATGCCTTGTCAGCTGGAAAGCTACCTTACAACCTACAGTAGCCCTATCTACAACAGAGGCCGAATATACGGCCTTGACTGAAGCTGCTAAGGAAGGAATTTGGCTAAAGGGTCTTATCAGTGACTTTGGTTTTCACAAGATAAAGCTATTATTTACTGTGACAGCCTAAGTACAATTTGTTTAGCCAAAGATCAAGTCTATCATGAGAGGACTAAACACATAGATGTTCGATATCACTTCATTCGGACTGAGCAGAGAATCAAAGTTCAAAAAATTGACACTAAAGAAAATCTTGCAGACATGTAAACCAAGCCTATCCTGAAAAGCAAGTTCATGCATTGCTTGGATTTGCTAAATGTTGATTGTTGGAAATAGCATATCTAAAATGGTAGCATAAAGGGGAGTAATTGAGTTTTTGTATATGATGGAAGGCTTCAATCCAAGGTGGAGATTTGCTGACTTTTGACTTGAACCTTCTTAACTGTTAATCAGTTAGTTTGTTAATGAGCTGGTGGTTGCTTAACTAAATCTGTTATTAGTTATTCTTGAAAATAACAGAATCTGTTTTCTCTTATTCCTTCATAGCTGACACTTATATAAGAGGGTGTCTTAGAGCTAGTGATAGTTAGAGTGAAAATCTTTGAGAGAAATTCTGTAACACTCGATTTGTAATCACCTAAGTTCATAGTGAATTTTCTGTTGCTCCCTTCTGCCCTTGGATTAGCCCATACACTGTGGGTAAACCAAGTAAATTTTGTTGTGTTCTTGATCTCTTTCTCTCTATCTCTTTACTTGTTGCTTGCATGTTTCTATTGAATTCGGTATTCCATCCTTACAGTCCTAATGAAAGAAACACACATTGAATCAAGTTTTTTTTTAATTAATATAAACTGTGCAGAACAAAGGGCACAAATCATTTTCACGCACAGAGCAGCGCACATCTTCACCAATATAATCAAACGCTGGCAATCGGACCAATGAAATCAGTGCAAGAATTTTGCGCCGAACAAAAACAGTGCAATATCACGATTCACAGTGCAAAATAGACCAAAGAAAAACTATTTCACGGTGAAAAATAAACGCATAACCATGTGAATGTGATCAAAAACACAAGAAAGGGGTTTGAATTGTGTTTTAAAAATCTTTTTCAAATACTTGTGATTTTGAAAACCTTTTTCAAAACAACATTTAAATAAAAATAACTTTAAGAGGTAGTAAGGATAAGAGAAGAAACAACACACAACATTTTATACTAGTTCACCACCATCTGGTGGCTACGTCTAGTCCCTTCACCACTCTGAAGGATTTATCTACTATAATCAAATGATTACAAACTCAAGAGTATGCTACTGCTAAAATTTGGCTATATTCTTAACTTCTCAAAACGACTTAGTACGGTCTAGTCTTTGAGGAACTACAAACACTACATGGCTTAATACAAAAATGTTCAAAATGATTTTGAAATAGTCTTAACAAACTCTCGACACGAGAGGATAAGAACAAAAGCTTAAGCACCAAGGTAATTAAAACTGGACTGGGCATTGAACCGGAGAGGGTAAGGATTTAGGGTTTTTGGGTCGGACCGGGGTCGGACTAGGGTCGAACCGGGTTCGAATAAAATATTAGTTTTTAAATATATATACCAAATATATAATATATATATATATATATACATAATATTTCAATTTATGCACAAAAAAACATGTCTTGGAACTAATAAAATATTATTTTTTAAATATATATATACCAAATATATAATATATATACATAGCATTTCAATTTATGCACAAAATAACATGTAGCCTAGTGGTAAGATGGCATATTGTGGCCTTGAGGACAGGGGTTCAAGTCCTATTGAGACCAAAATCGATTTTTTTTAATATAAAGGCAATTAAAAATTTCAAAAAAAAAAACCAGAACCGGTTCGACCCTGGACCGGCCGGTTCAACGGAAGAACCGGCCGGTTCTCTGCAGCGTGGTTTAGGAGGATCACTCGGACCGGACACAGGCCCAGTTCCCAGTCCAACCGGTCAGATCGGCCGGTCCGGTTCGGTTTTAATTACCATGTTAAGCACAGAAAAACTTTCTTAAAGAAAGAATAAAACTTTTTGAAGCACAGTTCTTGGATTTCAGAATTGCTAGGTTTTAATACTTGGTTGTTCACTTCTCTAACATTCTTCATTATTGAGAAATGATATATATTGTGAGAGACTCCAATAAAGTCGTTGTGACATAGGCAGGTCCTTCACTAGCGGTTAAAAAATAAGATATGCTTTTAGTGGCTTTTTGTGCGACGTGTCGTCCTTATCTTTCCATTCCGTACACGGTCACAGCTATAAATGATAATTCTGTCCTTTTGTGATCCTTTTTGAAAACAATATCCTTTCAAGGCTAGACAAAGTGAATAAATATCCGTTGACATTCTATTCTGCCTTTGATTCCTTGTAAATTAAAGAACCTTAAATGAGGATCCTTAAATGCTTGAAATAGATTATAAGAACTACGTTCCGTCTGATGAGATACCAGATACACACTTCCAACAGAGGCACTCTTCTTATCAGATGCGTAGTAGAGTTAATAGAGGCATAGTTATACCTGAGGCAAGACATTGGATGCCAACGTCATCTTGTTTTTACCAGAGGATGTATAACAGATATAGCTTGACCATACGAGAGGGTAAGTAGCACACAGAGCCATATCTCTCTAAGACAGATCCTTTTGCTGAATAATAGTGAGTTCTCACTAGATTCTGCACACTAGAGGATACATCAGAGGATAAATTGTTCTTTTACGCTATTTGTTATCATCAAAATAATTAAGGGTCGTCATTTCTGAATCAACTTTGTTCCAACAATTTTTCCCTTTTTGATGATGACAAACACATGGATTGATGAACAATTTTCCTATTAGACAAATATTTTTGTAAAAATTTTCAAGGGACTCCCCCTGAATTAAGCGTACAAAAATAATTTCGAAGTACAACGATTCATCAAATACATGATCATATTCAATCACAAGTGTGAAATATCAGAGTGCAAGTGCAAATGCATGGTGTTCATTTTCCCTTTTTAACACGTGGTTGATATATTATGTTCATCAATTACTCTATGTTCTTCTCCATATTCTTCTCCCCCTTTTGTCACCACAAAAAGGTTAAAGAAAATAGAAGATCACATTCAAAAACGAAAGATAAAGGTTAAAATAGAATATTGAATAAGCACAAAATAACTTTGTCATTAAATCCAAAAAGTAACAAAATACATAGTGAAAGTTTTAAACAACCAAAAGAAGTAAGTAAAAAAAAGGGCTAAAAGAAAAAAGGGTGAAATCCTAAGGCTTCCTAGGGTTTTGACACTTTGTAAATTAGCAGCTTCAGCATAGCCTCAATGTTCTTATGAGATTCAGCAAATTCATCTTGACGCTTACTTGAAGATGCCATGAATTGCTTGAATTCTCTGTTGTCCTTAACCAACTTCTCAAAGACATCCTTTGAAACCTCAATGCAGTCTGATTTGCTTGATTGAGCAGAGTCAGGGGAGTATGTAACCATAGCAGAGGAAGGATGAATAGGTGTAGGGGAGTATACTTGCATAATCGAAGGTGCATGTTCTGGTTCCCAATTAGCAGGAGATGGAGGTGCAGACCTTTTCCATGTAGAGGCAACCAAGAATCTCTTGTTCAGCTGTAATTGCTTCATCCGATGACTTTCAAACCAAACTGCTTTAGCTTGCTCAGAGCATAGTGCTTTCTTCAGAGCCATCATCGCAGTTCTTTCCTCATACTCCAAATTCCACTTGTGTCAATCGGAGTAGAAGTCTTCTAGTGCAATCCATGTTTGAGCAGAAATTGCAAGATCCACTTCTCTATGTTTCTCTATCTCAATCAGCTCAACTTGTTTCTTGATGTGCTTCTCCATAAGGGTAGGGTTAAGTGAAGGAAAGGCTAAATGGAAAAAGGATGAGGAAGGAATTGACAGAGGTGAAGAGGATACAAAGGGTGATGAAATGATATGGCTAGAATGAAGTGTTTGGTTATGGTTGGATTCAGATGAATTGGGTTTAGATACAAGTTGTTCAACAACTTCAGATGCAATTTTAGAAATGATTATGATTTCATCTTCTGCAATTGTATCTGTTGTTATTTTGGGTTCAGAGTGATGTTTGGGCGAGGGTGGTTGTGTTGTAGGTTCTGGTAGTGTTTTAGGAGTAGGTTCTGGTTGTGGGTTTGGGGTGGATTCTTGTTGTGGGTTAGGGGTAGGTTCTGGTTGTGTTTCTGCAGTAGGTTCTGCTTGTGGTTTAGGTGATGGAGGGTAAATGAAAGTAGGAGGTTTGAGTGCAACAGTTGTTAACTCAGGGGTAGGAACAGAGGAAGAGGTCATTTTCCTTTGTATCAAAGGGATGTCATCCTCTGAGTCATCAAAGAGTGTAACAGAAGGTGTTGGGTTATTTTGGGTAAAAGTGGTAGTGGGCTCTTAGAGACACAAAAAACACCAACAGGGTCACTATAAACTGACTCAAATAGAGAAACGACAGAGTCAAGTGCCTTAGGCTACTTTGGGGCTGCTTCACTTGCCTTGACCAATTTTCTCTTCTTTGGACTAGAGGTAGAAGGTGGAGGTATGGTTGCAGAGGCTTCCTCTTGAAGTCTTTTGGCTCTTCTTTCCTGAAGATCCTGCTCTGCATCAGCCTTAGCTTTTTCAATCAGTTCCTTTAGGTGACCTTTATTATCTTCTTCTTCAGTAAGATCAGAGGGTACACCAAATGGAGGTAGAGGAAGAAGTGGAGGCAGCTTCCCTGCGAAGAAGAGGAGGTTCCAGAGCTTCAGGTGATCCTCTTTGTTGGTTTGATAGTGGCAACACCAACACTCATCTTCTTCTTTCCTTTCCCTTTTTCCTCAGCCTTAGCTGCTTCTTCTTCCTCTTTGGCAGCTTGTTCAACTAAATCCTCAGTTGAAAGACCTATTTTCTTCAAGTTCTTATAGTTGAAGATTGAGGAAACACTCAACCGGAGAAGGATTCTTGATTCAATGCAGTTATGCCCTTGAAGTTCTTTTATGATATGATAGCCTTCGAGGATAGTAGAAATGACGCTTCTATAGGGTACATTCTTGTTTCTCCCAGTTCTTGAGAAAGTGATAGCCCTCTTTATGAAGTTGAAGATGATGCTTGGGAAGCTAATAGGGTTCTTCTTATCGCAGTGCCACATCACAAATTTGTAGTCTTGACTCACAGTATCAACAGCACCAGCCTTAGGCATCATCGTTCCAGTGATGATCTTGAAAAGGACTTTGAAGTGGCTCTTCATGTCCACAACCTTGCAAGCTCTAGGTCTTTCATAGATGTGACTGGAAATCACAGAGGGACTATTAACACACCATTTTGTCTATTATTTTGGGTTATTTTGAGTATAAAATATTACGATTTTGTTCCTTATTAGATAAAATATGCTCACTATTTCCTTATTTATGCAGAAAAGTAATAAACGCAACATGGAAAGCAAAAGAAGTAATTTTGGGAAGATTCTGGCGAGTTTTAGAGATTTTTAGCATTTCTGGACAAGCAGTACGGCCTGACATCTCTTCAGTACGATCGTACCTATTCAAGCACATCAGTAGGGGCGTATCACATGGTCAGTACGGCCTGGCGCTGAAGAAAAAGTCTAGTACGACCGTACCAAAGGAAGTACCACCGTACACAATTACAAAAGTACGGCCTAGCATCGCAACTCAAGCCCGGTACAGCCATGTATAGACGCAGTACGACCGTACCCAAGCCCAGAACGCACAGATTTGAAGCCAGTTGACCTAGTGCGCCTCAAAGTCTATAAATAGGCTTTCTCACCCCTTTTGAGAAGTAACTCACTCTCTGGGAAGGAACATATTCTTCCTGAGTAAAGGTCTTTTGCTTTAGACTTTGCCTCTTGTCTTTTGCCTCTCTTCTTTCCTTTTCTTTTAGGAATTCTTGCTTGGATTTATGTTATTCTATATTATGTTGAGAAAACATATGAGTAGCTAACTCTATCACTAAGGGTGATGGGGGATCTTTTACAATGTTTTTGATATCTATTTAATTGCTTTTATGAATTCCTTACTATCCTTATGAATGTGTTGATTTTAGCATGCTTAACCTCATAGGAAGTAGCTAATCCTTAATAAATTAGTTAATTGTGGTAACAGGATCACAATTAGTTAATGGAACTCTAGGATCAACAGAACTCGCCTTATACGCCGGATAGGTTATTGCTTGTTTCCAATCGTTATTAGATTAACAAACTCACCTGTCCTTAAGGCTCTTTCCTTTAATTACCATCCTGGATCAAAACGGAGTAGTTATTTAGGAAGAAGGCTATTATAAACTGGGTAGTTATTAGTAATTTAGAGTGAGTGATTGGCATTCAATAAGGAAATATAGTTCGTAATAGCAAGGTAATAGATTTAGGATCTAGTATTAGTGAACCCGGTTCCCCTAGGCTTTTCCTAATTGATCTCTATTTCGTTCTTGGGACATTGCTTTGTTTCTTTATTTATGGTTTAATCATTTTGTTCTTAAAACTAGCACTTTCGTTCATCTAAATAATAAGGATCTCTATTAATTTAGTACTCGCACATTCTTTATGGGTTCGACATTTGGAGTCTTAAAAATACTCCACTTTATTATGAGTTATGATTAGGTACACTTGCCTGAGCCGCAACAGGGACCACCATATAGTTCTTCCCAGTTTGGGGTGATTTCAAGCCCTTTGTTAGCACAGTTGATCGCCTGGGAGATTATTGCTTTTGTTACCAAAATCTCATTCCCTTGAACATAGCTGACTATGTTTCCTTGTACTATTCTTGCAAACTTCCAGAATTCCTTGACTAATTCTGGGTAAATATGCATGGATTCCACATAGAAGAACTCTTCCAACCTATAAATGTGAACTTCTCTCTGAAGTCGAAATCGTGCTCATCCAGTTTGTTTAAATCAACTCTTGATTCCATTAAAACAGTGAGTTCGTCGAGCTCAAAATTTCCAGTGAGCACTGGAACATTCTGTGGAACGATTTGTTGTTGTTGTGGTTCCTCAGCCATTTTAGAAAGATTGCAGAGAATGAAAGATTATCGTAAATGGAGGTTTAGGGTTTAAGAAAGTGAGTCTCTAAGAGAGTGGGTAGTGGGTGAAGTGAGGTGAGTGAGTGGGGATAAATGTAGACAAAACGTGGGAGGTTTTGAAATTGAATAGTTTTGAGCAGTTTTCAGAATAAATTTAATTCAAAATGAAATAAATGTCTTTTCAAAAGAAAACGTGTCAAACACATTAACACAGCGCAGTAAAACTGTCCTCGAGCAGTTAAAATCATCATGAATCAGTATAAGAGTAATTTACAGCCATGAATATATCAACCACTATTAATGAGACACATGTGCATAATATTCCCAAAGGGAGCATGATAATAGATGCAACAGACGCATATATGCTCAGTGTATATCAGATGCATGAATGTTCTCAGAGGGTAAATGTTAGAGGCAACATAACATCAGATGCAACATATGATCAGATGCAACATAACATTAGAAGCAATATAACATTAGATGCAACTATATTCAATTTAAACAGTCATTCCTTTATAAGGTGAAAATTTAAATTTTTTCTTATAAAGTTGAATATATCTTCAACAAGGGGTTTTGTAAAGATATCTGCCCATTGGTCAGTATCTATAAATTTAATTGCAAGGATCCCTTTTCTGATCATAGCCCCTAATGAAATGATGTTTAATTTCAATATGTTTTACTCTGGAATGTAAAATAGTGTTCTTAGTAAGACAAATGGAAGATGTATTATCACAAAAGATAAGAATGTTACTCTCATTTATCTGATAGTCTTCAAGCTAATACAACATCCACAGAAGTTGAGAACTATAGCTTGTTGATGATATGTACTCTGCTTCTGCTGTTGATAATGCTATTGTGTTTTGTCTTTTACTGGACCATGAAATTAAGTTAGCTCCAAGAAATTGACAGCCACCAGTAGTGCTTTTTCTTTCAACTCTATCTCCAACAAAGTCAACATCACAGAAACCTACTAATTTGTAATCATTTGATTTCTTATACAACGAACCAAGGTTAGTAGTTCCTTTAAGATATCTAAAGATTCTCTTAACAGTAGTTAAATGAGACTCTCTACGATCAAATTGAAATCTAGCACATAAATAGACACTAAACATAATATCGGGTTTTGAAGCTGTGAGATAAAGGAGTGATCTAATCATACCTCTGTATACCCTTTGGTCTACTTTTTTACTAGTTTCATCTTTTCCTAGACCACAAGTAGGATGTATTGGAGTGCTCATTGGTTTGCTATCCTCTAGCTTGAATTTCTTCAAGAGTTCTTTCACATACTTTGTTTGATGGATTAGATTCCATTTGGACGCTGTTTGAATTGAATACCTGGGAAGAACTTCAATTCTCCCATCATACTCACCTCAAATTCATTCTACATAAGCTTAGAGAATTCCTTGCAAAGAGATTCATTAGTAGTACCAAAAATAATATCAACTACATATATTTGCACTAATATGAAATGTTTTTTAGATGATTTCCTAAAGAGTGTTGTATCCACCTGTCCTCTTTCAAAGTCATTTGACATTAAAGGTACTCAGTCTGCCATACTAAGCTTTTGGAGCTTGCTTAAGACCATACAGAGCCTTTTTATGTTTGAAGACATGTTCTGGAATAGTAACATCTTCAAAACTAAGTGGTTGTTTTACAAAGACTTCCTCACTTATAAAACCATTTAAATATGCACTTTTCACATCCATTTGATATAAGGTAATGCTATGATGTGCAGAAAATAATAAAAGAATCCTAATAGCTTATAATCTAGCTACAGGAGCAAAAGTTTCAGTATAATCTATACCTTCCTCTTGAGAGTACCTTTGAGCAACTAAACGAGCTTTATCTTTTACCACCTTACCATCTTCATCAAATTTGTTTTTGAAAACCCACTTAGTCTAATGGCTTGTTTATCCTCTGGTGGGGGTACAAGCTTCCACACATCATTCCTCTGAACCTGATTTAGCTCTTCTTGCATAACAAGTAACCATCCTTCGTCTGATAGGGCTCCATCAATGGTCTTTGGTTCAATCTTTGATAGGAGTGCAAGATCAAATTGTTCTCTGAATGATGATCTTGTTCTGACTCTGTCACTTGGTTCACCAATGATCTGCTTCTCTGGGTGGTTAGTCTTGAACATCCATTCTTTCTATGGTTCTGCTTGAGTTTGGTCCCCATACATAGGACTAGAGGCATCATTAGAGTTATCAACAGATGCATCAACTTCTGTTGTTTCATTGATCTGCATGTCTGCAAATAATTCATTTAGCTTTGACATTTCAGTGTCAGGCTTCTGGTCATCAGATCTAACATGTATTGAATCTTCAACAATTAGAGTTTCTTTGTTGAATACTCTGTAAGCTTTAGAGCGTTCAAAGTATCCCAAAAAGATACATTTTCGAGCTTTAGAATCAAATTTTCCTAGACTATCATTCGTATTAAGAACAAACACTACATGAAAAATGGTGAATCGCGGCAGTTTATTTTGCCAGTGACGGCGATTTGAACCGCCACAAAGCCAAGCTGGCAGCGGTTCCTAAACAGCCGCAATTTTCAGTGTCGGAAGCATCAGCGGCGGCGGTTCTAAGAACCGCTAAGCAAACGACCGCAAAAAAGCAAAAAGCTTCCTTCTAAAATTTTTTTTAAAAAACCGCCGCAAAATTACAATTTTTTTAAAAAAAAAAATAGCAGTTTGGAATCAACCTGCTATACCCCCCATTCAGTTGACAAATAAAAAGGCAAGTATGCACCATACAAACTGAAATCAGAATGAGTTCAGTTCCAGGAAAAAGCAACAAAATCCTAGAAATGATCCAACAACAGCAAATTTGAACTTTGAAGAAAACTAAGATGCATAACTTTGAAACCGAGAGAAGACAAATGCATCCAAAAAAACAAATAAGAGGAAAAAAAAACAAAATCATTTTGAATAATCCAGTACAAATCTACAATTGAATTCAGCAGCACACAATGTTTCAAAACTAGGTATCATATCAGGTTCATGCCCAATTGCAAAGAACAAACCAGACACCTTCAAATCAAACACATCCCCAGCCACCACATTCTTCACCTTAACTCCTCCAAGAACCCTTCCCTTTTTATCTCCATATGCTTGAACCACCACTGAATTCCGCAACACCTCAACACAAGTTCCCTACAATCAAATCAAGTAAAAATACTTGAATTAATAAAATTGAACTCAACACAAGGATTTAAAGGCCATGATAAAACCTATTATAACAAACTATTCCTTATACATAACTCTTCTCCAAACAATCAACATGCATAATTAGATGCTTATCTACCAACAAAATCCCAACAAACATTATGTCTAGTTGACAAAAAAAAATGTAACACCCTGTCCGGAGTGCTACTAAGTGAACATTCTGACAAAAGTTGACATGTTTCTGAAAGGTGGAATACTCTGCTCGTAGGGTTTTCGAGAAATGTGGTCCTATATTTTTTTTAAAGGTTCCTTAAAGAAGCAGTCTGAGCATCACAACGACTTTTAGAAACATGGCGGAAAATAATTTAAGACATCACATAGACCACATTCATTTATTCTGTCAAATCATATATAACAAACGTGTCATGAGACATAACAGAGATTTATTACAACACTGAAATAAATGACAAATATCCTATAGCTGGTCCACAAGCTATACTCTTCAATAGACTACTAGTAAATTCCACAACATAACACAGGAAGAAGACTGGACGACTATCCTCAGCTGCTCCTCTCTGCAGTTCCAAATCCTCCGCTTGCTCCGCCATCTGGGTTACATTCATTACATTGAAAGAACCACTGGCAAGGGTCAACTTCTTAAAAATAAGGAGACAGATACACATATTCAATAACACACTCAGCAATAAAACATGTAATAACACGGCATATTATAGGAATTAGCAATCATGACAATAGGCAACCAACAGTATACATAGTTCTCAAGACTCTCTCAAGACTCAGCTCACGACTCATTTTCTCTCGACTCGACAATTTTTCTGGAAAGAGACGCCGATCCATCCACTGAATACCAGTCGTAGCTTTGGGATCTTCGCTCTCCCTAGGACATTCAGCTGCGGTTCCTTAACGCTGCAACGCCTAGCTAATCCACCATGAACGAAGGGGACCTAGCACCCTCAGTTGTCCGGCTCACAGCTCAAAAACGTCTCGATGACTCGACTATGCTCTCAGACTCGATGAACAATTCGCCGCATACGAAATTCAAAGAGCAATTCGCATAATCATTCGACCGCATATCAAATAATTTATAGCAAGCTTAATACAGTGAAACGCAATCCAACAGTATAAGCAATTCGCATATTGAAATGCAATTCAATAACTTAAGCAACTCACAACATTATTCAATCGCATATTAAATAATTGCATAGCTTGAAACAATAGTCAACATTCACATCAAGGAATCCACCCCTCTGTAACTCGATGGAGTTAACAGAGAGGAACAAACAAGTGTGGGGGGTTGGGGATAGCTGCCAACTGCTTACAGACAAGCCCACTAAATAATCAGTATATCAAAAAAATAAAACAAAGGGGTACAAGACCCTCACTTCGAACCCTGAGGTTCTCAGACTTCTTCACGTACATACTTGAAATTAAAGTCCTATCGTATCTAAAAGTTGCCCTTACACATAAATACATAAACAATAACTCTAGAATGTGAAGCGCCCTTACCGAACTCCAAGCCACGCGTATCCATGTATTCCTCGATTTATATGCCGCACAATCTCGGATCACTCAGAGCCTAACACATGAAGCAGACTTAGCGCAACCTAAGCATACACTAACTCTAACTTCCTAGGTTCTTAAACCCGAAAAACCTATTCGAATGACCACATACACCTGAAATAAAAAGCACCCTAAATTAACAACTTTTAAAAGCTAAGACTTACTTGAAATAGCGCACAAAGTTAAAAGATAATATTTCAAAGACTAATTCTTCCTTCTTAAACTTGAGACCCTCAAATACTTCTTAGGGATTGAAGCTGCCCAGTCCTCTTCAGGCATTGCAATTAACCAACGAAAGTATGCTCTGGATATTCTTATTGATACTGGTATGCTTGACTGTCGTCCAACTGGTACTCCTATGGATCCCAATGTCAAGCTTCTTCTGGGTCAGGGGGAGCCATTGAAAGACCCAGGAAGATACCAACGTCTTGTGGGCCGACTCAATTATCTCACGGTCACCAGACCTGATATCATCTTTGCACTGAGTATTGTAAGCCAGTTTTTGAATGCTCCTTGTGATAGCCATTTGAATGCGGTCATCCGTATTATTCGATACATCAAAAATGCACCAGGGAGAGGGCTATTATATGAAGATAAAGGCAATGCAAAAATCACTTATTACTCAGATGCTATTTGGTCAGGATCACCATCAGATAGAAGATCCATTACTGGATATTGTGTCCTTATTGGAGGAAATATGATCTCATGGAGGAGCAAGAAGCAAAACACAGTTGCCTTATCCAGTGCGGAAGCCGAATACCGTGCCATGGCAGCAGCTTCAAAGGAGCTTAGATGGCTTAGGAATAAACTCCAACAGCTAAAATTAGGAGACCTCCAGGATACAAAGCTTATCGATGACAATCAAGCTGTACTTCACATTGCATCAAATTTGGTATTCCATGAACGAACCAAGCACATAGAGATAGACTGTCACTATGAAAGAGAAAAAGTGCTCTCAGGAGAAATCTCCACCAACTTTGTCAAGTCAGAGGACCAATTGGCTGATATGTTCACTAAGGCCTTTAGAGGCTCTCGACCACATTTGTAACAAGCTTGGTTCTTATAACATATACGATCCAGCTTGAGGGGGAGTGTTAGAAGCATATTTAACATGTGCTCATTATACAATCATTATGTGCTAGTAATTAAGGATGTACTTACGCCAAATCAAGGATTTAATTTGATCCTTTGTAATTATTATACGATTGTATCCTATGATTATAAATAGAGATTATGTGTGGTCACATAAGACACACAACATTCCTATATTCTTCTTTCTTCTTTACAAAAGCCAAGGTAGTTAAGGCATCTTGCAATTTCTGTAGAGTAACAAGTCATGACTCAAAAGACTGCACTGAGGAGGTGAATTTTGTTGGAAATAAGCAACAAAACGACCCATACTCAAACACCTACAATCCCGGATGAAGGAACCACCCAAATTTCTCATGGGGAGGTCAACAGAGATCCCAAGGTCAAAATTAGAATACTTATAAGCCTCCACAT
The DNA here is from genome assembly GCA_037113605.1 of Calophaca sinica. NCBI lineage: Eukaryota > Viridiplantae > Streptophyta > Magnoliopsida > Fabales > Fabaceae > Calophaca > Calophaca sinica. The sequence goes on from CM073735.1 coordinate 86,135,384, forward strand.
TTGCAAAATCGTGCTAGAATGACAGAAGTCCCGGAAAAAATGAGATTAACAACTTTATGGGACAAATGAATGAAAGATATAACAACTTTGAAAAATTAGTTACTGCTAATGCAGAGGGACAAAAAGCATTGAGAGAATAAATGGCAACTGTGTTGAATGCGGTGACTCAAAGAGAAAAAGAAGCACTTCCAAGTCAAGTGGAACCAAATCCAAATGAGAAGTGCAATGCAGTCTTTATGGAAAAGGAGGAACCAAAAGAGGAGAAACCTCAAACTGAGTCTCAACAGGTAAGTAACTCTCTCCAAGGTTCTAAAAACTTTTGTAAGGATAGACAAGCTAAGAGATTATTAGAAAAACTTAGAAAATTGCATGTCAGTATTCCTTTTACTGAAATTGTCTCTGAAATGCCTAAATATGTTAAATTTTTAAAAGAATTAATTTTTAACATAAATAAGACAGAAGATGAGACTGTTAAATTAAATGAAAATTGCTCTACCATGTTATTGAATAAATTACCACCTAAGCTTAAAGATCCAGGAACCTTTGCTATTTCTTGCTCAGTTGGTAATAATACTTTTAAGGCACTATGTGATTTGGGTTCAAGTATAAATTTAATGCCTCTGTCTGTTTGGAAAAAAATGAATTTGCAGGAACTACAACCTATTAACATGTCCTTGTAGTTAGCTGATAGAACTCTTGTTTACCCAAGAGGAATAATAGAGGATATACTGGTTAAGGTGGGGAAATTTATTTTCCCAGTTGATTTTGAAGTTTTGGATATGGAGGAAGACAGAGATGTTCCTATTATTTTGGGAAGATTGGCAACTGGAGATGCTACTATTCAAGTAAAAAAGGGAACTATGCTGAGAATTGAGGATGAAGAAGAGATTTTTAATATTTATAATTCTAACAAGAATTCTTCCTCTAGTGTTTCTTGTTGTTTCTTGCAGGATGTGGAAGTTAAAAAGGAAAAAAAAAAGTTAAAGAACAAGATAGCAACTCTTTGGAGCAGGACAAAGACATAACCCCTTCCTTGATTTTGAAAACACTTTGTTTGCCTAAATTTAAAGAACTCTGTGGAGAGGACCCTATTCCTTATATTTTAAATTTTTATAACTTGGTCAAAACTAATAATTTTGCAGGAACCACCGCAGGTAGAATAAGACTTAAGCTATTTCCTCTTTCTCTAGGAGGATTAGCTAAGCAACGGTTCTCAATATACCCCAAGTTTCACTTTTCAAATTGGGAGGAACTAATAGAAGAATTTGTAAGAACTTTCCATGCCACACAAGGAGAAAAAGCGGACCAAATCCAAGGATTCCAAGGACTAAAGGATGACCCCACTACAACAAAAAAGACGATAAACAACGCTTATTTTTAGGCTTAAACAGCGCTTAAAGGCGCTGCATATTCAGCCGCTGCTGAATGTTATTAAAAAAACAGCATTTTTGAAGCGCTGCTAAAAACTGACAAGGAAGCGCCGTTTATTCCCCCTTTTTTTTCAGCCTTACACGAACACAGAACATAGAGACGCCTTTTTTTTAGACTAAACCAGAAAGCACATCCAGAAAATACATCCAAATCCTTAAATCTCATCCAGAAAATTCACTGAAACACTAGATTCAAAAGAGAGAGACGAATATAGATCTTTGCTTAACAAATCATTGCTTACAAGACGACTAAAACACAGAAACACCGGATTTTTCTTTGAATACAGATCCAAGAAAAAATCTAAGCTACGTCGTTTCCTTCTTCAAACGCTCTGCCCCTTTCTAGATTTCCGAACGCTCTCTCGTTCTTTCTCGTTCCAAATCCCCTCTGACTTGCATCCTTTTGGCTTTCTCGTTCCAGATCTTGTAGCTTTCTCGTTCTTTCTTCTAATAGTAAAGAAAAGGATGATATTTGAAGTTAGGGTTTGGAGAAAAATTGGGGAAATCAACAGAAACATGAAAAACGTCAACTCACCATGTGAAAGAGAAGGCGACATGGTGGCTCACGGTGGTGGTGCTCTGAAATCGGGCTCCAAAGAAAAGAACCTCCTCTTCTTCTTGTTGGTGAAAAGACCCACAGATCCACAGATCGGTGCGACACGAGCCAAACCAGATCCATAGATCACAACCTAGGTCAGATCCACCGCAATACCAAACCAGATCGAACCAGATCCACCGCAATACCGCACCTCCTCTTCTTCTTGTTGTCGCTGTTAGAACGGAACGGTGAAGGTGATAAACGCGCGAGAGAGAGAGAAAGAGAGATGTGAAATGTGAGAGAGACATGTCGTGGCAAGTTGTGTCCAGGGGAGAAACGCGAACTGTGTCTGGAGTCTGATGATGAAGAAGAGGAGGAGGAGGATGACCCTGGGAGCAGAGAGATTGATGGAGAAGAGGATCGACCCTTTGGGATGGACATAGTGAAGGGACAGAGCGCTAGGGTTTGCGATGGAGAAAAAGAAGTGGGAGGGACAGGGCGCTGCGAACAGTGCTATTAATATTAATTCGCTGAATTTGTTGATTGACAATAAGAAGTGCTTTATAGAGGAAGCGTTGTTTATTGTTAGGACCAAAATCAGCATTCATATAAGAAGCATTGTTTATTCGTTTAGTATAACTTTAAACAGCGCTACTCTACTTAAGCGCTGTTTATTATTGTTAGACTAAAATTAGCACTTTTCTCTATTAAGCATTGTTTATTGTTTTAGTACAACTTTAAACAGCACTTTCCCACTTAAGCCCTGTTTAATCCTCTACACCTTAAGCAGTGTTTCGTGTTCTGAAGCGCTGTTTATTAGCTAAAGTAATTTTTTTTTGTAAGCGCTGCTTAACATGGCGTTATCTTTTACACATTCTGTTGTAGTACCCTTAAGAAGAATTTGTTGGTTTTGAATTAAACTCGTCCATCATTTCAGGGGTGTCACAATTACAGTTCAAGGAAACAATAGGACAAGATCCTATTGAGCACGTGAGACAGTTCTGCAAGAAGATGAGAAAAGCACAATACGAGAGCTTGTCTTCATCTGAAGCAAAAATGATGATCTTCCCATTCTCATTAGATGAGGAAGTCAAGTTATGGCTCGATCTCCTACCAATTGAAGAAATAAAAACGTGGAATGACTTAGTGAAGAAATTCATTAGGACTTTTTCACCCAACCTTGAGGAGCCAATCTACAAATGTGAAGACAATGGGTACACAAAGAACCCACCAAAAAAGTGCTCAGATCCTACTTGGATGGACCATTTAGAAAAAAGGTAACTACTTTGCTGTTTTTCCCAATGGTGAGAAGACAAAAGGTAATGTCAAAGACGGGTCATTGCTCGCTGAGGACTAATTTTTAAGTCCTCCGAACCGTTAGGCTCAGGACATTAAACAAGCGCTTACCAGGAGGCAACCTGTGTTCACTAACATTTTTCTTTTATCTGTTTGTTTTATTTTTATTTTTATTTTTATTTTTATTTCTATTTCTATATTTTATTTTATTTTTACGATTATTAAAAATACAAAAAAAATTTATTATATATTTTGAAAAATAAAAAAATTTCTGGAAAAGCAGTAGGTATAAGCGTACCTTACATCAGGCACGGCTGTACCACACGACTTCATCTTAAAAAACGCGGAGAACAAACAGGTACGGCCGCACATAAAATCAGGTACGACCGTACCTCGTGTCAGAGGTAGAATATAAGATAAACAGTGAGAGGTGAGGGCGTACCTCACTCTCGTACGCCCAAAACTTCTCCATTCGAGCACCCTCTTCTCTCAATTTCTTCGCATTTCCATCCACAAGATCATCCAGGTACTGATTCTAACTTCAAATTGTGGATTAATTGCCTGTCTTACTGGTTGTTTTAAGTTTTTAGTTAGTTTAGGTTTTTAGTTTTGTTTAATTCTAACTTTAGTGATTTAGGAGTAGTCTTGGTTTTGCATGCTTAGAGACCCTAGGAATGATTAAAGACATATAATCTAGGCTTAAAATTGAGAAAATCTGATCAGAGGGTAGATTTTTCACAAAATCGTAGCACAGTACGGTCGTACCTACCAAGAACAGGTCGTACTGAAGGCTGTACTGGCGGCCTTAGGGTTTAGACTGATCATAGGTACGGGCGTACCTATGGCAATGTACGGCCGTACATAATGCTGAAGTCAGGCTGTATTGACCTTGTTGAATAGGGCATACATTGAGATGCAGTACGACCGTACCACACGAAGCATGGCCGTACCTAACACAGTCTCTACTTAAAATTAATTTTTTCTATTTATTCTTCTGCAGCAACATGTGCCTCTAGGCCGTGCCAAACTATATTCCCCAATAGTTCAGAGGTCGATACAGGCAGCTGCGGGACTTCCACACCCACACCTAGAGATATCTTGATTTTGATGTCCTTCAGCAGGTTGGCCTGCGGGAGGAGGTGGAGACTCTGCTGCAGAGGATAGGGTGGCTCCAGGCAGCCTCTGTTAGACAACCCTTCTATGTGGAGGCAGTCTTGGACTTCTTGGCCACTTGTGGCTATCATATGAGAGACAGAGAGCCCCATCACCCAGATCGGGAGGATGAGCCGAAGCATGAGCTGGTGGTCACTTTTTTTGATCCGTGGAGCCCACCACGAGATCACTTGGCCGATTTCAACATCAGGCTAGAATTTGAGACGGTGGAGTTGGTTCAGACGCTGGAGTATATGGAGGCCCTTCTGGATATCCCAAAAGGATGGCAGGATTTTGAGAGTTGGAGAGCTCTCACTAGGGATGCTCATTACATTCCCAGCCGCGCCAAGGCCAACAGGATCAGAGACCCAGCTGTGCGGACAGTGTACAGATGGATTGCCCGTTCCATAAACGGGAGAGCCTTGAGTGATGAAATGGTCACGAGACCAGATCTTTTTCTGCTTTGGGCTATGACACAGGGACACCATTGCGACGCCGAGATGTTTTCCTTGCGAACATGCACCCTGTTGGGCGTTCATCTTCAGATTTAGAACGCCGGTCACATTAGGCTCCACTAGGTCTTGAGATAATGAAATCCCTTTGCACCTTAATGTATCATAGCCTTTCACAATCAAAACCACTTCCAAACAAATCAAATTCAATCTAAATTCTTTTCCAACCATTTTTCCAGATACTATGCTTACTTTTTTTAAAATTGAGACCACATCATTTTATCAAATTCTTTTTCTCCATATACCCAAGTCAAGGCTCCAATTGGTGTCTAGGACCTCAAAAAGTCCTTTTCAACTTAATTGTTTCATCGCCCTTAAAATCAACACAACTCTAATTTCAATTCCATCACTTCCATAATTCTCCAAACTTCTACAACATGCAAATACAACTAATTTAAAGCTAGGAACACAAAAATTTTGTCCCCTAAGCCTAGAATAGTTCTCGGCCTACACACCCTATTTTTTAAGAAAACTACTTTGCAGCTTCCTTTTAAATTAAACAAGCCATTTCTAAATCATTTAATCACATTCTAAGACATCAAATATCAAGACACATCCAAGGCATAATTCAAGCACATTTCAAAACATATTCTAAGTCCCAATTACCATGCTTTCAAATAAGTGTTTTCCACAAAATCTAATTATTCAAGTTCCAATTAAGCATGCATATATGTCAAGACAAGTTTTGCAAGAAATTTCCCTTTTTCCTACACCCAAGAGCTCACGGCTAAAGGCGCTAGATTAGTGACCAATTTGCAACTTTCCAAACCATAATTTAGTACCATTACACATAGTATTTCCTTTAAAAAAAACAAACCACAATTCAAGACTAACTTCAACTAAGTTTCCAACTTATTTTCAAAACATTTCAAGAGTAAGGTTTTTCCAAGAAATCTTTTCAAGTCTTTGATCCAAACCATTTAAAACCATGGCAATGACAATGATTAAAAATTAGAAAACAACTTAGTCAAGTTCCAACATGATTTTTAGGTCCCTCAAGAACAAGTCCCCACATGTAACTTACTAACTCTCTTACTTAAATATTTTCAACAAACCCAATAACAATTAGGCTACCCAAAACATAATATTCATCAATTAATCACATGCTTCATCAATTCATCCCACTAATTCCCTTCCTCAAGAATAGATTTCTAGCATAAACAATTATCCAACAACTTCCAATTCCAAAACTATAAACAAATACAACAACAACAACTTCAATTAAACCCAAATCACAATTAATTTCTTTGATTCCCTCAAGATCACACCATTCCCCTTTTTCCCTCTTAGAGTTCCACCTAGGGTTCCAAGGATTAGGGATTTTGGTGCTCATATCTATCATAGTTCATAACCAAGCATAACAACTACCAAATAATCAAAGAATGAAGCAAAAGAACTACCTCCTCCTCTTAGGTGAAACTCACGGCTTTGAGGGCTGAAATGGGGGAGGAAAAATTGATTTCTATGCTTGCTTCCAAGGGTTAGAAGATGAAGTCAAGAAGAAGGAGGAAGCCATGGAAGTAGTTTGGCACTTGGAAATTTCTCCATTCTTAAACAAGAGAAGAAAAATGAAAGTGATAGGAAAGTGGGAGGTGCTCTCGACTGGACAGGAGAAGGAGGGAAGGAGAGTTTGGCTTGTTTTTACTTGGCTCACACTTGGAGTTTTGGGAAAGAAATGAAAATGAGATGTTGTAGTTGAAGAGGGGTGCATCGGCTGCCATGGAAGAAAAGGAGATGAAACTTGGCAAGGGAAAATGAGAATGAGGAGGTGAAAGAAAAAAGGGGGTGCTTCGGCCCCTGATTAAGAGAAAGTGAGGGAGGGTTTTTATTTTATGCCCAAAACCAAAAACACGCACATTTCAACTTAAGTGAGAATAAAATAAAAATATAAAGTGGGGTGGTGTTAATTAGGAGGCTACGGCCAGCTGATCAAGGAGGGGAGAGATTTAAAAAAAAAAAAAAACTTCACTTAAGTAAAACACTTGGTTGAACAAGCCTAAAAATAGCATAAAAACTTTAACAATAAAAAGGTGACACCTAGCACTAAAGCAAGATGCTATTCTAATCAACAAATCTAAACATCCAATCCCCCTCTTCTCATGATTATCTCCTAATCTTAAAGTCTAAAGTGCGCCAAAAACACGGCGTCGAATAACCGCGTTACCGATTAATTCTCTCGCCGATAAATCCGCGAAAATTAATTTACCGAGAAATTAATTCACCGCATGATAAAATATTATCATAAATAATAAAAACAATATAAAACACTCAAAAATATTCACAACAAGTTACGATTCGATTTTCATCGAAATCGGAGTTCGTTTTAAATTTTAATACGGATAAAATTTACCCGGCGATTCGAAACGTGACAAAACTTCGTTAGAGTTTTCTGATGATTTTCGAACCATGAATTAATATTAAATATTTATTCTTAAATTTAATTTCATCTTGATTTAATTCAATCAATTTCTTAGTCAACAAAAATACGCATTACTGCGTAACGCAGAAAACTTATAATAAGTATAATTGATGAATTCTCTTTAAAAGCAGCATATGTCTACGCTGTCAATTAATTCGAATTGACATCATGAATAATAAGTATTTACAATAAATATATTATTCAAAATAACTCAAAATAATTTCCCGTACTATCAGTAAATCATCGAGGTGATCAATCTCTCTGACTTATTTATCGAGTATTCCAGATTTTATTGTTAAAATCACTTTTCTTAAAAATTTGGGATGTTACAAAAAACATAGGTTATGTAATTACCTGCATCCCTCCTTGCTCCAACGCAGGACAATTAGCAGACCTTGGTGCCATTCCAGGCATATAGGTAAGCTCATTGCTGAATTCCACTTTAGTTGCAGTCAACGCAGTTGCCAGTGAAGCCATCTGTTCCAATCTCCTCTTAGGATCCTCACTCGGGGTGAAAGATAGCAGTTTCCTTTTCTTTTTCATCACCACTAACACGTAGCATTTTGCAAATGAAGTAGTTAATTAATAAATAATAATAAATAAATTTCAAGGCAATGACAATTTGTAGGTTAGGTTAGATATGGCTTCTAGGGTTATTGTTCAAATATCCTCAAATCTTGCTTAAACATTATATCAAACAGGTAGTGTGCATATATGGTTTGGGCATACCGAGTAAGAGGACGAGGCGTTTTGCAGGGGCAGCAAGGATAGGGTTTTGAAATATATGTCGAAGTGTTGAGCAACCCTGTACTACCAGCCTGCTCGAGCGCATCTCTACGACAGGCCCACCGTTCAGCGCATCCACGCTCTTTCTTCACTAAGCAACTCCTCCGCCAGCACCCTATCAAAAGATGAAGATCAGAGACAATGAAAAAGAAGGAGAAAAAGGATAAAGACAGGAAGAGACTCTGTTTTTTTCTTTTTAATTTTTGAATTGAGAAAAAGGATTAGAAAATGCAGATAAAACACAAACCCTAGTAGGTGAAGCGCAGAGAAGACGCTTGGGGCAATTCAAACACACAAACCCTAGAAGTCATGTCGACGGCCATGAAGAACGCATTGCCGAAAGCGTCATAGAGGACAAGGGAGGCATCCGTGGCGCGGCGGCAGCAGAAGCTCTTGCGGCCGAGGACGAGGTTGACCATGGAGAGGCAGTGGACGGTGTCATCGGAGCCATCGGAGGCAGCAACAGAGCCAAAGATGGCGATGGTTTTGATGAGGCAGATGTGGGAAGGGTAGGAGAAGAGAGGAGTTAGGGTTTTGATGAGAAGAGGTGGGACAAAGGAAAAGAGGGAAATATTCGCGCTTAAGGGAAAAAGAATTCGGGCTTTTCTTTTTTAAATACTGGGAACCGCCACTACTAGTTCTATAGCCGACGCCGCTTTGATAAAAACAAGGCAGTTGAGTAGAACCACCTTGGTAACCACCAGCAACTTCAAGCGGTGGCAGTTCTCATGCAACCGCCGTAATGTATTTACCACTATTTGATCTGTTTCTTGTAGTTAAAGCAGTCACATCCAAATTGATGAAAGTATGAAATGTTAAGTTTTCTTCTTTTCCACAATTCATAAGGAGTCTTATTCAAAATAGGTCTAATATAGATTCTATTTTGAATGTAACATGCAGTGTTTACTGCTTCTTCCCAAAAGTGCTTATCAATTTTTGTTTCATGAATCATGGTTCTGGCCATCTCTTGAAGAGACATATTTTTTCTTTCTACAACACCATTTTGTTATGGTGTTCTAGGACAAAATCCTTTTTCGTTTTGCAGTTGTTTGCAGAAGATAGAAAACATTTTGAAAGACTCATCCTTGTGGGCAAGGATTTTACCCATATCCATCTAGTATAGTCATCAACAATGACAAGTCCATATTTCTTACCAAACAGAGAGGCAGTTCTAGTTGGACCAAATAAATCCAGATGCAGAAGTTCAAGTGCTCTTGTAGTGGAAACAACATTTTTAGTTTGAAAAGAAGTCTTTGTTTGTTTCCCTTTTTGACAAGCTTCACAAAGAACATCAGACGGATACTTGAGATTTGGTAAGCCTCTAATAAGATCTTTTTGTTAAGCTTTGAGATTAATCTCGAGCTGGAATGACTTAATATCTTATGCCAAGTCCATTGTTCTTCATTAACTAACAAAACGCAGTTGACATTTTGTTTGGCCAACTTAGAAATTTTGATTTTATAAATATTATTTTTCCTCTTTGCCTTAAAGAAAACAGAGTCATCTTTCTTGCTTCTGACTATATAGACATTATCACTAAAGCCAAAATCATAACCTCTGTCACATAATTTACTTATGCTAAGTAAGTTATGCTTAAGGCCATCAATGTCACACCTACTTTAGGAAGCCACGTTTGAGTTTAAGAACAAAGGAGAAATTTCCAAAAACAATGAAATAATTTACTCTTATTAACACTTATTCGTAAATGAGAAATAAGGATTGTCTATATTTTTTTTTTGAAAAGAGAAGTCTCGTTTAAGAATAAATCTTAAAAAAGAAACTAAATATTTAATAACAAAAATAGGAGTAACTCTATTTTTTTTTCTTATGCATCACATGTATATATACAGGCATACCAGGACCGCTCCTAGGCGTAACATCCGAGATATGTCATCAAGTTTTGTACAAGTCAAAGTCAGCAAAAAGTGATACGTACATACCAAAATAACAAAAGATTGACCTCAATGCCAAGATAAACCATCAAAAAGAACCTGGTCATCAACACTACTCGGCCCAACAAAGACAGAGGTCTAAGAGAAATCAACACTTAAAATACAAGGACCTCACCAAAAGAAAACACTCTAACCTAGCTGGTCAAACACGCTGACACTTACTGGAGGGCTCTCCAACTTCGTCAAGATCCACTAAATAGCCAATAGGATCTTCCTCCGGTTCCTCTTCCTCTTCACTACTAACTACCTCCACTAAATCCACTAGTGTCAAGACTCGACTCACCCGATACTTTGCTTTCCCTTTTGAACCAATCGGAGGAGAAGGAATGGAAGAAGGAACATAGACAGGTGAAGGAGAACGCTCTAGCTCACGTACCGATGTCTTGTCAGCAAGCGCCTCCAAAGTAGGTGTAGTATCAAACACTGGAATAGGATCTGGCAAAAGAGCAGAAGTATCTACAGGAGAAGGGGAAGATAAAGTATACATACGCATCCTATGTGGTAACTCACTTTTACGCAAAGAGCGATAGGTACGAGCTCCGCGCCTAGCTGATGTATAACCTCCCCTGGATGTTCCAGCTCCATCTCCAAACGTATTCCACCATGGTTTCCAGATCTCTCAAAAGGTAAATAAAACTGTAAGGTAGTATTCCGAGTGTGTCTACTCACAGGCTCATGGTTTTCTCCATAGATCGTAGTTACAACCCCTTGATAAGTGACTTGCCGAGAGATGGGGTCAAACTCCCAACATTCATCCTTGTGTCCATCAAAAAACTCAAGTCTTTCGCTCTCCGAGCGACGCAACGGACGATCCAGATACATCTAAATATCGCAACCAATACCAGAAAGAAAGCAAGGAACACAAGGGTAAATCACTAGCTTCAAAGAGTTCATCACAAGCTAATCATGAGTACAGACATTAACATGAAGACATCATCAAACACACATAGAGTTCACATACACAGCATACATAACTAAGTTTCATAGTTCTATATCAAATAAATAACATATAAGTCTTATAGAAATTCACATATCCATGTATCTATCAACTAGGACAACCAATAGTCAGTATGCATGGTATGTGTCAGTAAGCAATACATGCATGCCATGGTTCTGTTTATGAGCGCTTCCAAAATTTCCATACCAATGGAACAAGTCTCTTATATCAATAGGATAACGTCACATCCCAGATGCGAACGTCTATGGTCCCAGACCATCTATCATACTCGGTTGGTTCAACAATTAATGGCATATCCCAAACGCAAACATTAACTGAGGCGACAACGCCACATACTTAGAGAGGTGTACGTCCCGAATCGTTCAGCCGGTACATGCAAAGTGGGCATTCCACAGGTAACGCCACATACTTAGGTGTACGTTACACTAAGGCATTTCGGTAAATCCCATGTATCATTAGTATGAATGCAACACATCAATAGTAATATCACACAAAATTCTGATTGAAAATAATGTGTGTGTATATATATATATATATATATATATATATCAAAATATTTTTGAAACCACATATTCGCTTTTATTGGGCATACTACGTCCAAAACTTATTTTCTCAGTTCATAAACTAAGTACAAATTATTTTAGACAAAACTCATTATTTAAATCCATAAACCAAGTATGAAATCATTTTAAACAACTTAGGTTAAAAACCAAACTTAACACATTTTTCACTCAAAAATCCCTTTAAGTACCTCTTTGAAACCTTAAAATACACTAAAAATCATTTGGCAAGTTTAGGACCCTTGATTATTGAAATGACCTAACTTTTTTTTTTCACACTTAGGGATTTATATAAGATTACTTCCTATCTTAAAAACTTTTCAAAAATCAATTTAAAACTCAAGTTATTCAAAACACAATTTGGCAAATTACTATTCATTTGGTCATAGTTACTATTCTTTTGGTAAAATTTTGCCATAAAGTAGTTAAGTTTATAAAAACACTTATATTAAATTCTAATCAATTCAATACATGATTCCAATCATGTTCCAATCACCTTCAAATATTATTTCAAGCATAACCATATGCAAAATAATTCTTACACCATTTTCTCAATTTCACACATAATCAAACACAATAATATTCATGTTTCACATGAACTAATTTCCAACTTTCCAATTTCAAATCATCATCAAATTTGCACATTTATGCATATAAACATATTACTTGCATATATTCCTACTTCACAAAATTCATCCAACAACAAAACATAATCACATAAAGCATATAATTACACTTTCCAATTACAACAACAACCAATTCATGCAACATCCAATACCCATGAAAGCTAAAACTCACTAATGATTTCCCTTACCTTGAGGATTAGTATTTTCAAGCTTTCCAAAGGTCCCTTGATGCTCACAACTTCCACCAACACTCAAACAACCTATTATATCATCATATAAACACAAATCAACAAAAGAAAAGTTTTAAAACCTCTCCTCCTACTCTCATAGGCCCACGGCCAGCCCAAGGGAAAAAAGGGGAAAAATTTGTTGTCCATCCATTTAAATTTCAAAACAAAATTTAGATAAGGTTGTATAAATTATTTCCTAACTTATACTTGAAAATCAAGTAGAAAAGCATCATTTTCTACCTTCAAAACTTCCAAAATTCATCATAATAGTATTTCCTAAAAACTTCATGGAATCAAAATTTTACAAAGATAAAAATGAAGAGAATACCTCAAGGATGATGCAGATGTGCTTGGATTTGAATTTAGATGAATTTTTGAACCAAAATCTTCACTTTCTCTCTCTAGGTTTTCATTTCTCTCTTTCTCCTTCTCTCTCTAAAACTTGAAGAAATGAAAATATGGTGGTAGAAAAAAGGGGGCTGATCGATTTTAGGGAGTATAAGGGAGGGATATGTTTGGCATTTTTAAATTTGTACTCCAAATGTTAATTAAATTAAGTTTTGTAATCCAAATTTTATAAAATATGATTATGTAATCCAAAAATTATGAAATTTAATTAGATAATTAGGAAATATCTGAATTTGATTAATAAAATTTTTACCCATCATAAAACAATATTTCTACCTAGAGTTTTTATTTTTTTACTGATTAAAAATGCAATCGCGCAATTAAAACGTTACGCGATTAAACTGACGTCTGCGAAATCAACATGATAGTAATAAAAATAATACCTTCACATAAATCGTCAACTTTTGACGAGCAGTAAAATTTTCAAATAACGAATATTTTTGGGTCAAAAATAGACTTTTTGGACGGTAAAAACGTTAACCGGATTATTAAAACAACGTCCATTTTCTGTCAGAATTAAAATTTGAAAATATTGCCACTAGCTAAATAAAATATTTAGAAATTAACCGTGAAGTCCATTTCCAAAAATTACAAACTTTTATAAATTTACGAAAATACCCCTATACCATATACTACTAACAGCACACAATTTACACACAAACGAGAAACGAAAATTAGGGCTATTACAATTAACAAGTAAAACATTATCAATAGAGGGTAGAGATTTCTCACCGACCCGGCCAATGCTAATGATTTTACCTTTTGGGTTTCCGCCAAAGCCAACAGTTCCATCTTCTTTATACTTCAGTTCTTGGAACATATGCCTTTCTTCTATCATGTGTCATGAGCACCCACTGTCTAAGTACCAAGACTGGTGTTTCAACTCTGTTGCTAAACAAATCTGCAATATAGACAATCTTGTCCTTAGGTACCTAAATCTTTTTGGGTCCTTTCTTGTTAGTCTTAGAAGGAAACTTGTCCTTCTATTTTTCCTTTCTACAACACCATTTTGTTGAGGTGTTTTAGGAGAAGAAAAATTGTGAGAAATGGCATGTTCTTCACAAAAGTTTTGAAATAATACATTTTCAAATTCACCACCATGATCACTTCTAATAATTGTAACACAAAAGCCTTTTTCATTTTGCATTCGTTTGCAGAAGACAGAAAATAGTTCAAAAGACTCATCCTTGTGGGCAAGGAATTTTACCCATGTCCATCTGATATAGTCATCAACAATAACAATACCATATTTCATACCAGACAAAGAGGCAGTTCTAGTTGGACCAAATAAATCCAAATGTAAAAGTTCAAGTGGCCTTGAAATGGAAACAACGTTTTTAGATTGAAATGAAGATTTTTTTTTGTTTCCTTTTTTGGCAAGCTTCACAAAGAGCATCAGACAGATACTTGAGATTTGGTAAGCCTTTAACAAGTTCCTTCTTGTTAAGCTTTGAGATTAACCTCAAGCTGGCATGACCCTATCTCTTGTGCCAAGTCCATTATTCTTCATCAAAGACAAAAGCACTTGACATTTTGATTGGTCAAGTCAGAGAACTTTATTTTATAAATATTATTCTTCCTCTTTGCTGTAAAGAAAATAGAGCCATCTTTCTTAATTTCGACTATGGAGGCATTATCACTAAAGCCAACATCAGAACCACTATCACATAATTGACTTATGCTAAGAAGATTATGCTTAAGGCCATCAACACGTAAAACATTATCAATAGAAGGTAGAAATTTCTCACCAACCCTTCCAATGCCAATGATTTTACCTTTCTAGTTTCCACTGAAACCAACTATTCCACTTTCTTTATGTTGTAGCTCTTGGAACATACGCCTTTCTCCCGTCATGTGTCGTGAGCATCCACTGTCCAAGTACCAGGGCTGGTGTTTCAACTCTGTTGCTGAGAAAATCTGCAACGTAGATAATCTTATCCTTAGGTACCTAAATCTTTTTGGGTCCTCTTTTGTTAGTTCTAGAAGGAAACTTGTCCTTCTTATTTTTCAAAGTATAGCGAGTACTTCTTATGTGACCTTTCTTATTGCAGTAGGTACATAACAAATGGTCACTATGATCGTTAGTCTCATTAGACTTTAGATTGGTGTTTTGAAAAGTGGGTTCCTCTGGTTTGTAACCAAGACCCCTTTTTCCCATTTTGGCTAATACCCCAGATCATAGATGCCTATTTGCTGCACGTCAGACATTCAGCCAGAAATCTTTGAAATCCCTCTTCATACTTAGAGGAGTTACATTCAAGGTTTTCTTCTTTCTTAGACCTTTCATTCACCAAACGGTGATTTTCAGCTTTAAGCTTCTCATTCTCCCCATTGAGCGTTAAAAACTCTTTTGATAGTTTTAAAAATTTTCATTTAACTCTTTGTACTCAATAGAGAGTTTGGAAGACTCATCTAAGAGTTCATCAAAAGATTTTTGTAAATCAGAGGATGAGTTAGAGTTTACCTCATCTTTCTCTTCTTCATTGTCTGATCCGATTGTCGCCATCAAAGCCATGTTTGCGTATTTCTCATCATCATCAGATGATGATGAATCAGAGTCATCCCATATTGCCATGAGACTCTTCTTCTTGCTCTTGAAACCATTCTTCTTTGGTTTCTCTCTGTTGTTGAGTTGTAGACATTTTGATTTGAAATGTCCTGGCTTTTTGCACTTATAGCAAATTACATGGTTCTTGTCTTTGATCTCCTTCTTTTCCCTTGTATCCTTCTTCTGGAATTTCTTCCCGAACCTTCCTTTCTTCTTCCACATCCGTTGAATCTTTCTTGAGTATTTTCTTTACATGATCAGTAGTTGTATAGCTCTTATTACGAACTTTTAGACCATGAACCAATGTTTGAAATCTCCCAAACATTGTTTCAATATCTTCTCACTCTTCCGTCTTTAAGAGTTCATATTGTCTAACAAGAATGTTAGCTTTTGTTTCTATCACTTGGGCAGTACCGTCATAGGCCAGAGCCAGTGAGTCCCAAATGTCTTTGGCAGTAGCACTCTTCCCACACTTCTCATATTCCTTTTCAGAAATAGTATATATAAAGAAATATCTTGCTTTCTGATTCAGTTGGTATTCTTTCTTTTGATCAGCATTCCACTTATCCCTAGGTATGGGAACATCCTTATCATCAACTGGTTCAGTACGTGATGTCTCAGTCATATCCAATAGTTCAAGTTCTTGTGACTCAAAAAAGGTTTTGACTTTATCTTTCCAATAGTCATAATTTGTTCCAGTGAACAAAGGAGGACAGTTAACTTGATCACCAGCTTCATTGCTTGCCATGGATAAAGTATAGAATCTTTTCCTCTCACATTAGTTAAGTGCTCAACCAAGAGGCCGAGCTCTAGTACCAATTGAACATGATCAAAAACACAAGAAATGGGGTTTGAATTCTGCTTTAGAAATCTTTTTCAAATACTTGTGATTTTGAAAACCTTTATCTAGACAACTTTTAAACAAAAATAAATTTAAGAGGCAGTAAGGATAAGAGAAGCAACAACACACAGTGATTTATCTATGTCTAGTCCCTTCACCACGCTGAAGGATTTATCCACTATAATCAACTGATTACAAACTCAAGAGTATACTACTGCCAAAACTTGGCTATACTCTTAACTTCTCAAAACGACTTAGTACGGTCAAACCTTTGAGGAACTACAGCCACTACTGGGCTTAATACAAGAATGTTCAAAGTGATTTTGAAATAATCTTAACAAACTCACAACACGAAAGGATAAGAATAAAAGCTTAAGCACAGAAAAACTTTCTTAAAGAAAGAATAAAACTTTTTGAATCACAGTTCTTGGATTTGAGAATTGCTAGGTTTTGATCCTTGGTTGTTCACTTCTCTAACGTTCTTCACTATTGAGAGATGATATATATAGTGAGAGGCTCTAATAAAGCTGTTGTGGCATAGACAGATCCTTCACCAGCGGTTAAAAATAAGATCCACTTTTAGTGGCTTTTTGTGCGATGTGTCGTCCTTATCTTTCCATTATGTACACTGTCACAGCTGTAAATGATAATTTTGTCCTTTTTTGATCGTTTTTGAAAATGAGATCCTTTCAGGGCTAGACAGAGTGAATAAATATCTGTTGACATTCATTCTGCCCTTGATTCCTTGTACATTAAAGAACCTTAAATGAGGATCCTCTAATGCTTGGAATAGATTATAAGAACTACGTTCCGTCTGATGAGATACTAGAGGCACTCTTCTTATGAGATGCAGATTAGAGTTAACAGAGGCAAGGTTCTACCAGAGGCATGGTTCTACTAGAGGCATGATTCTACCAGAGGCAAGACATTGGATGTTGACGTCATCTTGCTTTTACCAGAGGATGTACAACAAATATAGTTTGATCATACTAGAGGGTAAGTAGTGCACAAAGCCATATCACTCTGAGATAGATTGTAACATCCTCAATTTTCTAACCTTGCTTAATGTGTGATTGTGTGTGGATAAGTGTATTTGTGTGTGCCTAGGTGTATTCTGAAGAGTTTGACAGTGTATTGGAGTTTTCAGTTGTGTATTCACTTTCTGTACCATTGTGTAGGTGCAAGTATGATACTTGTATGGTTTTGAAGGTTAAAAAGAGATAGAGAAGTTCTTGATAGGGTTTTAGTATTAGTCTTAGAAGCCTTGTGAAATTTGAGATCAATCAGAGTTGGAATTAGGGTTTTGTGTACTCGTAACCTAGAGCAAGTGCGAGCTTTCGAGAGAGTAATTATGATTCCAAATCCTTAATTCTAAGGTCAATTAGATGTTCTATATGTTTAGAAAGATGATTAAGTGTAGGATATCAAGCTCTAGGTCGTACGAGCATCGGAATTGAAGAAAACGCGTGAAAACAGACTAAGCTGCATAAGCCTGCGTGACGCGCGCATGGCAAGCTTTGGGGCGCGCATGACGCGTGTGGACCAGGGTGGACCATTAGATCCTTGTTAGAACCTAAACGATTGAGAAGTTTATACCTTCATTGATTTTGATGATAACAAAGGATTTGCAAGTGAACAATTTATCTTCTAATAAGTCTTTGAGTGTGCAGGTATTAAAATTGCATATACTTTATAAGTCACTCAAGCAAAAAAGAAGAAAATCACAGGAGTTTGAATACATTCCATGTGTGTCTGCAGCCGGTTTACTCCAGCGTCTTGTATAAAGCGAGCGTCTGGTAGTGTTATTCTTTGACACGTGGATTACTCAATTGCTATGAGCATCCATCCACTGTACAGAGCGAGCATCTGGTCTTTTAATGAATCATGTGATGGTCACGTTGTTGCTCTTCACCTCAGATATTTTGGACCGGAATTCGAATTTGATTTTGTGCGCTCAATTTATTGTACGAGGCATCAAAGGTGACACCTTTAGAATAAGACAAATTTGTACAAGGCAATTGTGTGTAAAGCAGATAATACAAAAACGGTAATATGTACTATTCTGATAATCTCTGGAAAGGAAGAAAATGACAGAATTTCAAATTACCTCATCCAATATTTGGAGCTGAAATATCTGCAATGGTATTATCCTTAAGACTCCTATAAATACCTTAAGGTATTCATTGAAGAAGGGGCTAGAAACTACATTCTGAAAGAGCTATTACTCAAGTGAACAATCAAGTTTTGTGCCAAATCTCCAGACTGCAATAACTGAACCTCAGCGTCTAATTCTTTCTGTTAGAAAGTTATTTGTTTTAAGCTTAATCTTTTCATCCTCTCTGTGAGAGTTATTTTGATTGTATTCAAAAGAAAATCTCTTTGTAAAAGTTGTTTGGCCTAGTTTAGGCTTTGTTCCTCAAAGGCTCGAACGTACTGAGCCGTTTTGAGAAGTTAAGAGTATTGTCAAGTTTGTGATAGTAGAATACCCTTAAGAAAAATTGTAATCAGTTGATTATAGCGAAAAATCCTTCAGGAACGAAGGGACTAAACGTAGCTACCAGGTTGGTGGTGAACTAGTATAAATCTCTGTGTCTCTTGCTTTACTGCCTTACATTTATCTTTAATTTGCTCAGTAAAACAAGTTTTTATAAATTGTATTTCCAGCGTCTGGTTTATTCCAGCGTCCGATAACTACAAGTTTTAAAATCAAGTGTTCAGAAAGTTTTTTTAACTTAAAGTTTGCGAAAAGTTTTCAACACAATTCAACCCCCTTCTTGTGTTCACGTTCAATTGGTACCAGAGCTCGGCCTCTTAGTTGAGCACTTAACAGTGTTAAGAGAAAAGATCCTATACTGTGAACATGTCTACAGAAGGTGGTCACATGAATCGTCCTCCTCTATTTACTGCAGAAAAATTTGACTACTAGAAATATAAGATAAAAGCGTTCTTTAAGACACAACAACTTGAGTTGTGGGATATTGTTGAAAGTGGGTACATTCTTCACACTAATGCTGCTGGTGTTGCCATTGCCAGAGAAAATTGGAATGATGAGCAGAAAAAGAGATATCAAATCAATAAAAAAGCTAGATTCAGTCTTATCTGTGCTATGTCAGAAAAGGAATATGACAAATGTGGCAAATTTGATACTGCTAAAGAAATCTGGGATTCACTTGTTTTGTCTTATGAGGGCTCTACCCAAGTAAGAGAAACTAAAGCTAGCATGTTGGTTCTCCAATATGAGTTGTTTAAAATGGAAGAGGGTCAAAACATTGAATCTATGTTTGGAAGATTCCAAATACTTGTTCATGGGTTACAGGCCCTTGGAAAAAGTTATACCACACCTGACCATGTGAGAAAAATCCTGAGAAGTTTGACCAAGCAGTGGAGACCTAAAGTCACTGCTATTCAAGAAGCAAAAGATTTAAACGGTCTTAAGACTTGAAGATCTCTTAAAATCTTTGAAAGCTCATGAACTTGAGCTGAATGAAGAAGAACCTGCGAAGAAAAGTAAGTCTATTACTTTGAAAGTCAACAAACATAAAGCAAGTACTTCTAAAGCCCTTCAGGCTGAAAAAGAATCAGAAGATGAAGCTTCCAAAGAAGACGTTGATGGATCATATGATGAGCTCGCGTTCATATCAAGGAAGATCCAAAGGATGTGGAAGAAAAGAAACTTCAAGAAGAAATTCCACAAGAAAGATGTCAAGGACAAGAAGGAAAGCAAAGACAAGAGTCAAGTGGTTTGCTATGAATGTAAGAAGCCTGGACACTTCAAGTCTAAATGTCCTAATCTTAAGGAAAAGCCTAAAAGAAGTTCCTTCAAGGGAAAAACGAAGAGTCTCATGGATACATGGGAAGATCTGGATTTATCCTCCTCTGAGGAAGATAATGAAGAGGAAGTCAATCTTGCCCTTATGGCAAACACTGATCTAGACTCAAAAGAAGAAGTTGAAGAGGTAATAATATATGACTCTTATTTTGAACTTCAACTTGCATTTGATGATCTTCTTAAGGACTCTGCCACTCTCTCCACTGAGTATAAAGCTTTGAAAAAGAAATTTTCAAAATTATCACTAGAATTTGAAGTTTTGAAAAATGAAAACTCAAAGCTCAGTGAAGAGAACCAGAAGCTGAAAACTGAAAATCAGCATCTGGTAGATAGTCAACGTCTGGTGACATGTCAGCAACCAAAAGCTGAGAGCTCTTAACCAGAAAGCTCTGAAGCTAAGGGCAATCCTAAATGTAAATCAAATAATTATGAATATGCTTTCCAAAAGTTTCGTGTAGAGAGTGTAACTCGAAGCAAGCAAGCTTCAATGATTTGGGGTGTTAGTAAAACGACAACTCAAGGTCTTGGTTATATATCAGATGGTCCCTCTTTAGAAAATAAAAATCCTGCATCTGATAAATCGAATGATCACATTGAATGCTTGCATTGTACCTACTGCAACAAATCTGGTCATTTAAAAAGTGCATGTACTGCTTTTAAGATTAAGAAGGACAAGTATCCTTCAAGAACTAACAAGAAAGGACCCAAAAAGATATGGGTACCTAAAGATAAAATAGTCTATGTTGCAGACATGCTTAGTAACAAAGTCAACACACCTATCTTGGTACTTAGACAGTGGATGCTCGCGTCACATGACAGGAGAAAAGCATATGTTCTAAGAGCTAAGACCTAGAGAAAAAGGATTTGTTGGTTTCGGAGGAAACCAAAAAGGTAAAATATTTAGAATTGGTCGCATTGGTAAAAGCTCTCTTCCCTCTATTGATAACGTACTTTATGTTGAAGGACTAAAGCATAACCTATTGAGCATAAGTCAATTATGTGATAATGGTTATGATGTCATTTTTACAGAAACTGGATGCTCAGTAAAAAGGAAGAAAGATGGCTCTATTTTCTTTACAGCAAAGAGGAAACAAAATATTTATAAAATTGATCTTTCTGAACTTGCAAAACAAGATGCAAGTGTCTCATGTCTGTTGAAGATGAACAATGGATTTAGCATGAAAGAATGGGTCATGCCAGTTTGAGATTAATCTCAAAACTAAACAAGCACAGTCTTGTTAGAGGTTTACCAAATCTTAAATTCCAATCTGATGCTCTCTGTGAGGCATATCAAAGAGGAAAACAAGTTAAAACTTCTTTTCATTCAAAAAATATTGTCTCAACCTCTAGATCACTTGAGCTTTTACATCTTGATCTTTTTGGTCCAACAAGGATAGCCTCTTTAACTGGAAAAAAAATATGGGTTAGTCATTGTTGATGATTTTACTAGATGGACATGGGTTAGATTCCTTGCCCACAAGGATGAGTCATTCAAGGTATTTACTGTTTTCTGCAAATCAGTTCAAAATGAAAAAGGAATTTGTATTTCTTCAATTAGAATTGATCATGGGGGAGAATTTGAAAATGAAAGTTTTCAAAAATTTTGCGAAGAAAATGGCATCTCAAAACTAACCCATATTTTTGAACAATGGATTTAGCATGAAAGAATGGGTCATGCCAGTTTGAGATTAATCTCAAAACTAAACAAGCACAATCTTGTTAGAGGTTTACCAAATCTTAAATTCCAATCTGATGCTCTCTGTGAGGCATATCAAAGAGGAAACCAAGTTAAAACTTCTTTTCATTCAAAAAATATTGTCTCAACCTCTAGATCACTTGAGCTTTTACATCTTGATCTTTTTGGTCCAACAAGGATAGCCTCTTTAACTGGAAAAAAAATATGGGTTAGTCATTGTTGATGATTTTACTAGATGGACATGGGTTAGATTCCTTACCCACAAGGATGAGTCATTCAAGGTATTTACTGTTTTCTGCAAATCAGTTCAAAATGAAAAAGGAATTTGTATTTCTTCAATTAGAAGTGATCATGGGGGAGAATTTGAAAATGAAAGCTTTCAAAAATTTTGCGAAGAAAATGGCATCTCCCACAATTTCTCCTCCTCTAGAACACCACAACAAAATGGTGTTGTAGAAAGGAAAAATAGGTCCCTCCTTGTTGATCTTTAGTATTCAGAATACAACATGTACAACCAAAGGGATGAAAATAAGATATGTTTGGTTTTCTACCTTTCCACAGTTCATATGGAGTCTTCTTCAAAATAGGTCTAACAAGAATTGGAGATACAAAACCAATCATCCTAAAGATCAAATCATAAGAGAACCTGGAGATAGAGTAAGAACCCGATCCTCTTTTAAAGAGCATGCATATATTGCACTTCTCTCTGAAATGGAACCTAAGACGATTGATCAAGCATTGGAAGATGAAGGTTGGATTCTGGCTATGCAAGAAGAGTTATATCAATTCCAAAGAAATGATGTGTGGAAACTAGTCACTCTACCGGAAGATAAGCAAGCTATTGGTACTAAATGGGTATTTAGAAACAAGCTTGATGAAGATGGTAAGGTAGTGAGAAACAAAGCACGTTTAGTTGCTCGATGTTACTCACAAGAAGAAGGTATTGATTTTACAGAAACTTTTGCACCTGTTGCGAAATTATAAGCTATTCGCATTTTACTTTCATTTGCTGCACACCATGAGATAATCCTTTGTCAAATGGATGTGAAAAGTGCTTTCTTGAATGGTTTTATAACTGAGGAAGTCTATGTGAAACAACCTCCTGGTTTCGAAGACACTGAATTTCCTGAACATGTCTTCAAGTTTAAAAAGGCTCTGTATGGTCTTAAGCAAGCTCCTCGAGCTTGGTATGATAGACTAAGTTCCGTTTTAATGGAAAATGGTTTTACCAAAGGTTATGTAGACACTACTTTGTTTAGAAAAATATTAAACAAGCATTTTATACTTATTCAAATTTATGTTGATGATATTATTTTTGGAGCTACCAATAAAAGCCTTTGCTAAGAATTTTCTAAGCTAATGCAGGCTGAATTTGAAATGAGCATGATGGGTGAATTAAAGTTTTTCCTTGGAATTCAAATCGAGCAATGCAATGATAGTATTTATATGCATCAAAGCAAATATATCAAGGAATTTCTAAAGAAATTCAAGATGGTGGATTGCAAGCCAATGTGCACTCCAATGCATCCCACGTGTATTCTTGGTAAAGACGAAACTGGTAAGAAGGTAGATCAGAAAATGTACAGAGGTATGATTGGATCTCTACTTTATCTTACTACTTCAAGACCTGATATTATGTTCAGCGTCTTCCTGTGTGCTAGATTTCAATCTAACCCTAGAGAATCACACTTGAGTGCTATTAAAAGAATATTTAGATATTTGCAAGGATCTACTAATCTTGGTTTTCTTTATAAGAAATCAAAAGATTACAAGTTAGTAGGTTTCTGTGATGCTGACTTTGCTGGAGATCGAATTGAAAGAAAGAGCACAAGTGGAGGCTACCAATTCCTTGGAGCAAATCTTGTATCTTGGCCAAGCAAAAGACAAAGCACAATTGCACTCTCAACAGCAGAAGCAGAATACATCTCAACAGCAAGTTGCAGATCTCAACTTCTATGGATGAAATATCAACTTGAAGACTACTTGATAAAAGAGAGTAAAATTCCTATCTTCCGTGATAATACATCTGCCATTTGTCTCACTAAAAATCCAATATTGCATTCTAAAGCAAAGCACATTGAGATTAAACATCACTTCATAAGAGACTATGTTCAGAAGGGTATTCTTGAAATAAAATTTGTAGACACTGATCATCAGTGGGCTGACATTTTTACAAAACCCCTTGCTGAGGATAGATTCAATTTTATAATAAGAAGAAATTTAAATTTTCATCTTATAGAAGAATGATTAATCTCAGCGTCTTATGATATGCATCATTCAGCATCTGGCATGTCATTCATAATGCATAACTCAGCGTCTTATGACATAAGCATTCACACGTGTACTCATATGATATGTCATTCATAATGCATAACTCAGCATCCGGTGAATTCATTTGCGTGCGTCCTAGCACACACGTGTTGAACTCGTGTGGGACTTAAGCGTCTCATCATACCTAATCTGAGTCATGATTATTTATGTTTTCAATAAAATCTTTTTCTTGATTTTATCCTCATTTTGGCAACTATATTTAATGAAAAGAGGAATCTTTATTTTATTTTCTTTTCGAATTATTTTTATTCAGATGACATGTGAAACGTTTTTGAAAAAGTAACTACTATTTTTATCAAAACTTTCCCACTACTCTACCTCTTTTGCTACACACTCTGTTTTCTGTGTTATTTGCGAAAACTCTCTCTCTCTCTCTCTGTGCGATTTCTGAAACCCTAAACCTCCTTCAAGCATTCTCTAACTGCAGCCATGACTGATGTTAAGGTCGGTAACTTCACTACTATCTACGATACTGAGAAAGAAGCAAAGGTCCTGAATAAGAACAGGATTGATTTGGAAAAGTTCAAGCTCTATGGATTTAACTTCGATGAAGGTTTGAACAATCTGGGTTGGGAAAACTACTTCTTTTGGGAACCAGTTGAATTTATGGCTCATGCTATCAAGGAATTTTGGGGAAATGTTCATATGCTTCCAGGTGGAATAGTTGAAGGTTATGTCAGAGGCTTCAAGTTGGTGTTCACTATAAACACCATTGCTGAAACGATTAAGTGCCCCTGTGAAGGCATTAGTTACTATGTTGGTTGGGAAGATGCTTTCAGAGGAATGGAGAACGTCAATGAGGCTCTGTTAAAAAACTATCGTCAGTTGAAGAAAGACGATGTAACTCCTACTGCCAAGAATCTAAAAAGTCATTTCAGAGTTCTACACAAAGTTATTGCTAAGAGCATCATTCTGAAGACTGGATCAAGTGACATAGTGAACTACGAACAGAAGTTCATTATGAGAAATTACATGGTTGGTCACAAAATCAACTTGCCTAGGTTGATTTTCAACAATATTGTCAATGCGCTTGTTGGTTCAAGGAAGGGTTCTGCTGACAAGAAGAAAATAATCAAGGTTAGTCCTTATGGAGTTCTTCTTACTACAATGATGATCAAGGATGGAATTCCAAGAAGGCTTGCTGCCTTGACAGACAAAGGAGAAAGGGATAAGTACTTTGGAGTTGGTGCTATCGTTAGCCCTGATGTCTTTGGCGTATATAGCTTGGTGAGAATGAAATTGATCAATGTTGATATAATCAAGAAGGTGAAATAGGAACATCAAGAAGAAGCAGGTGCTTCTATTGGTGAAGTTGTGACGAAACCCACCAGAAGTTCAGCATCTAATGTGAAGAGAATTGCTGAGTCTCCAGCTAGGGAGACAAGAAGCAAGAAGCAGAAGGTGCTTTCTGCACTAGTAAGAAGAGTTGAACCAGAAGATGATGAAGACCGGGTCCCTATCAGAATGATTTTGGAGAAGAAGAGAAGGACAAAAGCTGAGAAACCTGTTTCAGCGTCTGGTCCAAGGAAGGAAGTTCCTCCACCTCCTCCTCCTCCTGCTGCCTCTCAAGGCAAAAGAAGGAGATTGGTTAAGCATTCTGATCTTAATTCAAAGGTACTTGACTTTACTGTTAATGATTCAATAGCTACCTTTGATTCTGATGACACAATTCCTGCACTACCATTATCTGTTTCATCACCACAACCACAATCCACACTACCCTCACCTACCAAAACACAAACCAGAAATACCAAAACACAAACCAGAAAAACCAAAACACAAATCACTGCCCCAATCGCCACACAAACTACATCCATTAAACCACAAACCTCCCAAATAACCATACTATCCAAAACACTTACACTTGCCTCACCTCAACCCTCATCAGACACATCTCTCACTTCATACATCTCATCTTTCGACTCTCACCCTTTTAACCTACTTTTCAAAGTCCCTCAAACACTCCCAAACACTACACAATCACTGTGGCATCCCCCACCCCACTCTCTCTCACTCTTGGACCTACCTTATACTATGGTGAAAAGAAGTATGTGGCACCCATTAATAAACCTCGGTTTGTTAGAGAAGAGGTATATCATTCAATCTATGATCGCCCCTCTTTGTGGCATCTACAGATATTCACCTCTGGGGTTGCAAGATTGGAAATTGCCCCTCATTCTCACCTCACTGTTTTTGAAGATAGTGAAGAGGTAGAAGTGTCTTTTGGTGGAAGGTTACGACCTACTTCTAGCAAAGGAATCATTCCTTTCTCTATTGATCTTCCTCATCGTCTGCCTCAGAATGAACCTCTCACTCTGGAGGAATGCGGAAGATGGATCACAGACAAAGAAATGGCATTCATGGCTCACTGCCTTGAAATGAAGAAGCTTGAGATCATTCGTCAGTACAGAGACCCCTCTACAACATCTGTTAAAATTGTGCCTGATAGGCAAAGATGGCTACCCCTGACTATCCCTGGTAAAAGGAAGGAACCAGCGCCTGGTAAACTTCCAAAACCAATTGGACTCAAGGAGTATGAAGAAGTTCCTCAAGCGTTCGATGTCAAACATTCTCTGAGCTTCCAGTCAAGAAACTTTCTGAAGATCATGCTAGAAGAGTATACCTGAATCTTCTCCACAAAGATTCTTGGAGAACTGGATCTTCTGGCTACTGCAATACAGAGAAAGCAACAATTCCCACTATTGGCTCCATTAGCAGGGTAACAGACACTAACCTTGCTACTCTCCATCTCGATGATATGTTCATGTGTTCTGTGCTTAGGCCCCTAAGTGTCATGAAAATAGAGGATCACTGGGCTATTATTTGCAAACACTTTGATATGGGATTCAGTTGGAGTCAATGGACTGCGTCTTGGAAAGATAAAGCCATTATGC